>CM070713.1:7851547-8446643 GCA_036346275.1 Otatea glauca
CTTCGCAGCCTTGTCAAAGAGCCCCCTCATCTCCTGATCCTGGGTGGCCCTCGCGGCCTCCCCCTGCACCTGCAGCCTCTGCAGCTCCTGCTGCGCGGCAGCCAGCTCCTTCCTCAGCGACATGTGGCTCGCAGCGAGCCGGTCATTCTCCACCGCCAGCTTCTGCATCTCCCCACGCTGCACCACGAGCTTCTGCTCCAGGATCTCCGGCGGGGGCACCATGTCGTAGGGGAATGGCCCCGGCCCCGGCCGCGGGTGCATTCCCGGTCCGTACGGGTCCCGGTGCATCACGCCGTGCGCCAGGCCAGGGCCGGGGAGCGGCCGGTGGTGGTAAGGAGGCATGCGGCCCTTGCTCCCCATAGCGAATCACAGCTACAATAACCGCCGCTTCGCAATTAGCTACCAGCACATACGAAACGAGTTCTTGGTTTCGCTAGGTAAAGCCTAAAAGGATCGGGACATTGGAACGGATTCGTTAAGCACAAGTAATGAAGCCAAATCGAGATGCGTGGGGGCGAGGAGGAGAAGGCATACCTCGCGGTGGTCGGCGCCTCGGCGGAGGCGTCGAGAGGAGGCGGTCTGGTGTTTTTTTTTTTGTCTCTAGGGTTTCGTAGAATTGGTTTGTTCGTCGTCTTCGTCGTGGAGGTCGGCCGGTGGAGCCGGGGGCAGAGAGTTTTGCACGTGGGCCCCTTCGCTCTTTCTACCTTTAGTTGTCTTGTGATTTATAATTTTGCGCAAAACTCTATAGCTCCATGAAATCTTTACAACTACTAGCGTATAAATTATACGGTGACGGTCGTCGTCCTTTTCCTTAAATCTTAAAAAAAAGCAATGTGTGGATATATAAATTAGAAGATAAAAATGAAATCAACCGTATCTCTCTCTTTCTATCTACATCCGCTCCTCTTAGTCAGGTTATTACCCACTTCTTCCCCGTAGCAATGCAAAAGTGTAATTTTATTTTTTTAAATATATGACATGATTTAATTATTTAATTAAGAATATATTTCAGTTACAACATTCGAACACTTTACTAATTGATTTATAATTCGATAGTTTCCCGATAGTTACACCATTTACACATAGTTATGCGAAATTTACTTTCTTAGGAGAGCCTGGAATATGGACTGCACCTGCGAGTAGACCAAGCAGCTGCATTCTCTGTGAAAATGAAACCCATCCTCTGTCTCAAAATTTATCGCTTTTCTAGAGCGTTGTAATTCTTTTGTAAATTTAGCTTTTTTTTTAATATAATTATAAAAATATCTCTCTCATCGATATTGTCAAAAAAATTTGTGATATCACCTCGTGCGCTCGTTGGCACCAGGGGCGGATCTACAGGGTATGCCAGGTGGGCCGCGGCATACCTGTAGATTTGGTCTAACCCATACATAATTCTTGTCATAATTTGTCATAGCAACCTTGTAGGATTTATAACTTTTGATCCGTAGGTCCGATCGTACTAATTCTTTTTTAGTTAGATGTGTATTGGAATATAGTTTATTCTGTTAAAATTTTAGGTTGATCTAACGGTTGGATCTCTAAGAATTTGTGATTTACCTAACACATCTACCCTGTTTTGTTTAATACGAAGCAATTATTTGAGTCTGAATTGGGGTGAATTTTTTGTAGATCAAAAATTTGATTTTAACTTCCGCGCAATCATTCACCCCCTCTGATTGCTAGTTTAGTATATTTCGATCCTACACATATACTTTATTCGACTCCTACTATAGCTGACATAGTTATATCTTTATTTATTGCTTATCTTAGTTAGTATTTTAACTACTCAATGGACGTATTTTATTTGCAAAGTTTTTAAATTATGAAGAGGAACGGAGACATTGCATCTCTTTTTCGGAAACATGCAGCAAAGAAGGCTGCTGCTGCTTCACCTCCTCCCCCGTCACAAACTGCAACATTGAACGAGATATTTTCTTCAAAGTGGAAGAAGATGATATAATCAAGAGTTTTATGGCCATTAGAAGGCGTAGACCGAATAAGAAGACCTAATATTATAGGTATATAAGCTTCTTTTAAATATATCATATTGTTTTTAATTATTTTTTTACTTGTATACCGAATTGTTCAATAAATTTTAAATCGTTTACCGAATTATTATTTAATCGGTATACTCTAGGTTTAAATCCTAGATTCGCCGCTGGTTGGCACCCGAGCTAGCGATGAACATTCCCACTCGCCTTCCCCTAGGGCGGCCGGGGGGCTACTCCACGACGGGACCGGCGACGAGCGGCGGACGGCTGCAAGGGCGTGCCGCGTGCGTCGGTGTAGGCTGGAGGCGCGCCACACGCGGGTGCGCGGCAGCGGCACCACGGCCCCCCGCGTCTGCGCGCAGGCGTGTGGCACACTGCAGCCGGACGGTGGGGCAGCGGCAAGGGCGCCGGCTGGCAGGCGCGCAGCACGGCAGCGGGAGCAGGCAGCACCCGGCGCGTACAGCAGCGCAGCAGCTTGTTGTCTGACCAGTGGACTCTGAGCAGGTATCTGGGAGTTTGGGTACTGGGAGCTTTGTGCTTTCACCGATTTAGTCCTACTCGATGCCCCTGTGGATGAATTCAGTAATCGTTAGTTTGGGAGTTCAACTGAACCCCATGCCCCGCGTTAACTCCATCCCTGGATGCATTTGTGGCCGGTCTGTTGGCTAGCTGTGTTGCGGCTGCAAGACGATTCGATCTGGACCTCGGTGTCGACTGGTGTATGAGAGACCTAAAAGATTTGAGTAGAATCGTCGGGATCGGTACCCTCGTCACGTGTAAGTATCCCCTATGGTCTTGTGGCGGCTTTCCGCGGGCCTGGAGGCTCATCTCCGACCTGGGAGGTGCTCTCTCCAATGCTCGGGCTCGGAACCAGCGAGCTCAGGCACTGCCGCTGGGGTAAGCACCCTCGGTCTCGACCTCGACGCCCCCGCGGCCGCCAGAGAAAAGGACATCTGTAACATTTTCATTTATTAGGCAACAGGTCACCCCAACCTCGGGGAGACGACGCGAGACGACGTGAGACGCGACACTACACAAGGCAACCGGAAGACACGGAACACACATCGAGAAAAACGGCACAGCGCCCCCCTTGCTCGGGCCCTATTCTTGTATTCTCCCACAGAATCGCCTATACACCTTTCGCCTCAGGGCAAGACTGGAGTAGAGCTATTACCCGACTTCGGGGGCTCGAACTAGTATAAACCTCGTGTCTGGTATCTCTTCCTGGACGATTTTTCCCCGCGACGCTAGGCGCATCCGAACGAGCACGACTTCGGGTCCTGCTCCCGAACGATCTTCTTGCATCCCCCTTTTCCTCTGCGGTCGACGGTCCTGATCGTCGACAAGAACATACTAGGTTCGGCACTTAAGGTTATCAGGAACTTGTAAGTAGAGAAGCGTGTCCCATCCTACCCATCGAAGTGCGTCTGCGTACTTGTAGGTATTGAGTTGTATGCACCAGCTAGTTCACCCAAAAACTTAAGCTAATGAGGAAATGTGAGCAATTCATTTATACTTCAACACTCCCCCTCACGTATAGGCTCCCTCAGGCCTAGGACGTGGAATAGAAGTAGGCTGCAATTATTTTTTTAATTACGCCAACGGGGTCTTGAACTCAAGACCTTTTGGTTCTGATACTATATTGAGTTGCATGCAACTCAATAGTAGGCTTACACTAGTGTTTTACAGTGAGCATGATTTGTCTTGGATGCCACTATCTACTTGCAAAGTTGACCCTTTTGTTCCCAAAAATGATCATGTACTTGATCTGTTTTTGTTAAATCAAGGTACGCAGTGGTGGATCCAGGAACTTTAGGATGGGGTTCACCGTTGATATTTAGCATGGGGTGTGAGTATTTACCTGGTCTATTTACACTTACATCATTTGGGTTTAAAACTTGTACATGATACATGTGAATGTTTCTTTAAATATTGCTAATAATGATCTCAAACCATTGCATGCAAACTGATGAAGAGTCAGATACTAGGTGCTTAACGACCAAAGGAAATTTGAGCTAAAAATTGAAGTATTTTCTCTACCAAGCATAAGCTGCCACTTAGCAAAGTATAGAGAGAGAGCAAGGGGGGGCCGTCCGCGCCATGCATGAAATACATTGATAGATAAGAGCTTATACCTTTCTCCTTCAAGAATTATCAATTTGGAACAAAGCCCAAAATCATTGAAACCAGCTACCAAGGGTATATCTCCAAAATTTATATTTGTATGGGGTTCTTGTGCATCCCCAGCAACAACAATACCGTTATATAGTTGGTAAATTGCTGTAACGTACACATGAAACACTCAAATCATTAAATTCACAGTAAATTAACCAACTGAACTGACTTGAAAAGAAAGTATTACTGTTAATTTGGATTAGCTGTCTAAAGATTATTTTTTGTTTGCTTTTATTCTTTAAACAAATTGAAATATTAGCAAACTCAGTCAAACCAAATGCTCGATTTTCTGTGGCGTGCTTTTTGTTACATACTTTATTTTAGTCCATACAGTTGCTTGCTATTATTTTTAGTTGACTCTTTTGTTTGTTCGATGGTATAAAACTCTAATGAGGTGTAAATAAGCCATGTACAGACTGCACTTTTTTTTCTCTGTCCCCTGTGTGTATTGATAGCCTGCTGTTTCTATCTCTTAACAATCTCTGACTTACATTTGAGGAACAAGTTTATCACTGGGCAATATGGCAGAATAATAATTTCCTGAACTATAAGCCTTGTCTTTAACCGGTCAAATAAGTACTGACTGAACACTAAGTGCTTTTCTGTGTAGACTAACTTGTTAAGCATAAATCCTTGAAACTCTGCAGATCATCTTGAATACAGGGGGGTCTTTGGATTGGCTATATCTTCTTAGGAAGGAGTAAGTCATGGGGAGCAGACAAATTGTGGCTTGTTCTTCAAGTAGGTGGAGAATTCACAACTGATGATGATGGGCAGATGTCCGATTCTGGTGGAGAGGCACACGCGATGCATGTGAAAAGTGGTTGGAATTTTAAAGCGTTTAAACATGACATGTCTTCAACACTCAATAATCTCAAACATGATTCCTATGTGTTCAAGTGCCTTCTTCTGAGAAGTTAACATTGATTTCAATTTCCAATGACAAAGACCTCAGGCGCGCGCATGGTTGAATTCCATGCAGAGTCAGAGACAACATACATCTGCGTCATGAAGAAGGTTGACAACAGCCAACAGGTACCCTTCTGGGTGACATAAAATCCTTTTAAGTGGATTTCCAAAGTTGACATGAGACATTTTTGCAGGGTAAAGAGCTCCGTAGCAGACTTCGGCGTTCCTGCAGATTCTGCTGTAATAGCAACTACTCCAGATGGATCTAAGCAGCAAAAGATTTGTGCAAGTTGGGAGAACGCAATCACTGGAGCTGGCCAAGTGTTTGAAGGTCCAAAGGAATTCCGTGATGCATTACACAAATACGCCATTGCACATAGGTTTTCGTTACAGATTTGTCAAGAATGACTCTTCTTGTGTCACTGTGGAATGTGCTGATGAAGGATGTCCATGGCATATACATGCATCCAAGTCTCCTACAAAGGAGGTCATAATCAAGAAAGGTTTTGGAAGTCATACTTGTGAATTGGAGACATCTCCCATTCAAAAGTCATCATGTAGCGTCTCAAAAAATGGGTTGCTAGTGTTATTGAGGAAAAATTACGCGATAGTCCAAACTACAAGCCAAGAGATATTGCAAATGATCTCCAGCATGAATACGGACTATGCCTGAACTACTTCCAAGCTTGGCGAGGCAAATTAATTGCCTAAAAAGAACTTTACAGCTCACATGAAGAGGCATGCAATCAGCTACCTTGGTTCTGCCAAAGGATTGTTGAGACAAACCCTGGGAGTGTGGCAACAGTAGTGGCTTTGGAAGATCAAAATTCTGCTTCTTGTTGCATTCCATGCCTCCCTTCATAGTTTTGAGCATGGCTGCAGGCCTCTCCTCTTTCTTGATGTGATATCTGTGAAACCAAATAAGCATTGGAAGCTATTGGCTGCTACTTCAGTTGATGGCGAAGGTGATATGTTCCCAGTTTCATCGTCTATTGTGAATGATGAGATTCAAGAAAATTGGCATTGATTTCTCGAACAACTAAAAGCTTATTTGCCCGCTGTTTGCACTAGAATTTGGAAAGGCCAGTCAAAATCGGCAAAAAAGTCAAACGTACGAAAACTAACAGACGATATGGAAGGATTTGAAGATATTTGGTAACGGCAAGATCTTTGAAGAAAAACTATCCGAGATAAGGTCGATACGGATCAGGTCTTGAAACGTGTTATAATAGGATACGATCGGCCGACGGGTATAAAAGAAGGGCTAAAGCAAGCTGCGAAGATAACAACACAATCAAACACACCAATCTACATTACTTTTTCCTGTCGACTAGGAGTAGTTCTTGTAATTTAGTCTTTGTAATTCGATCTCGATCAATAAAGTTGCGCATCGTCGATTGTTGATCTTCTTCAAATTACGCCCCAGGTTTGATTTATTCTGATTTTGTTGCGTATCGCCTTCTTCAGAATCGATCTACATTTATCCTTTGATTAGCCTTAATCGGCTAGTTAGACTTACCCTGTTACTTTGATCTTAACCGGCTTCAAGCTAATTGAGTCTAAGCCGATTGATCGTTACGATCGGCTTTGAGTGAATTTTATATTTTTACCTTGTCGATTACAGGTCAAATCGACTGGCACGCTCTGAACCAGGTGTTCGTCTGGTGTGCTGTTGTCAGAAACGCTACTTCAAGTTTTTGACGCCAACACCTGCATATGAGGAAATAACATTCATATCAAATGGCAACAGTGGTTTATGGGATGGGTTTTTCTAATATTTCCAGATAGTTATCGTGGACCATGTCAATTATTTTATTGAAGAATTCAAGACACCATTGGATGACAGTTGGAGTGAAGAAGTAAAAGATTCACTGGTTAAGCATATTAAGAAAGCCATATTTTCGTGCAAAGTTGATGAATTCAATCAGTATATCGAACTCATCAAAGTTGAATTGGATAAGCTTGCTGAATGGCTTTTGGAGGCTAAACCTGAGCGGTGGTCAGATGCCTTTTTCTAGGGGCCACGACTTGGCCAATAAACAATTGAAGGCATAATATGGCTCTTTTAGCATAAAGCAAAGTTTATCTGTAAATACCAATAGTAATTTCATAAAGCATCATTTGAACAAAATGTAAAAGCATAGTAATTGAATTTGATATGACAATTAAAGCGAGTTCCATCTACCCGACCGGCTCCATCCGCCAAACCATAACCCGAGAGTTCCATCCGCTCGGATTCCCAAACCATCATTTTCCTTTGAAACAAAACCATAAAATCTACAATGTGCAAGCGTACCTACTTTGCCCTTGACCGTGAGCACGGCTACTTAAGTAGTTTTAACTCTGCAGAGTGTGTACACTTTACCCACAAGACATGATCGACTCTTGTTGCCGTGCAATTAACACACTTCCTTTGGTGTGTCGGAGAGAGATCATGACAAGGCCTTTACAATGCACAACCCCACTATTAACCTCGCTCGCTAAGGTTTCACCATTGTTAGGGTTCTAGGCGCCTTGACTGAAGCCCTCTCTGCGCTGCCAACATCCGCACACATGCTATATTCTGAGATAATTGTTGAGTGCATCCCCAGTATATATGAGCTCTCAGTAGTGCAGTTGGTTGATACAATCAGATGCAACTTGATGGAGATGATGTATATGCGCATGGAATCTTCCAATGCATGGACAGGAGTATTAACACCATCAGCCAACCAGAAAATTCAGGAAGAGATGAGCAAAGCTCTTACACTCAGTGTAGTTTGCTCGACTGGAAATGATGGAAACAGTAATGTGTTTTGAGGGGTGTGATGGCCCGGTTAATTTTTTCAACATTGATAGGTGGGAGTGCACCTGCAGTAAGTGGAATGTGTCGGGGATTCCTCGCTCGCATGCAATTGCAATATTTGAGCGCACTGAATAGAGTCCACTTGACTACTGCATCAAGTATTTCACAACAGGATGCTACCGCTTGACTTACGCCAAGTCAATCAATCCGATACCTGATGTTGTTATACCTACTGCATCAACTGACAATTGCAGAGCATGTCGTTACACCCATGCTCGATTCTAACCCAACGGCAAGTTGGCCGACCAAAGGAAAAGACAGCTGATCCCCGTGTTGCTATTAAAAGGGCTTGTGGTCCTTTATGAACTCTAGTTGAACCTTTTATGTGAAATCTCATCGTTTATCGGATAATGTGCGGAGCATAAACGTGTTTGTTAATTATAGCTCAGTAGTCTTGTACTGCTGCTTTACTTAGGCTAACATTATTGAGTACTTGGATTCATGACTTCCATGGTGGTTGTTTTGCCATCCAAAGCTGCTTTATGTTGCACTGGTGAAGTTGTTGGACTTCCTGAAAACATTTTTTTCTGCAGAACAGTGATAAGCTCTGATGTCTCATTAGAAGTTTATAATATCTTGAAATTTGTATGTGAAATATATATTTGTTTAGCGTTAATTTTACCACAGTAGTTTATAGTTCTATGTATGTCATCTCCACTGGTTCTTCCAAAAACATCCTTTCCCCCCCTGAAAGGTTAGTGCATTGATATTGTTTAGGGAACTGTTTATCTCTGTTTCTGAAATTTGGCTTATTGATTTGTTACTGTGCAGAGTGTTTGCATGACACAGTAATCTTCATTTTTTTAAGAATGTAATCTTCCTTTTTGATACTCCTGATTGTTTATGGTGATCTACTGCTCTGACACTAAAACATTTGT
The DNA here is from genome assembly GCA_036346275.1 of Otatea glauca. Classification (NCBI taxonomy): domain Eukaryota; kingdom Viridiplantae; phylum Streptophyta; class Magnoliopsida; order Poales; family Poaceae; genus Otatea; species Otatea glauca. The sequence goes on from CM070713.1 coordinate 7,860,349, forward strand.
CATTCACTCATTCTGAATCTCTCCATTGGTTAATGCTGTGAGCGTGACGATGCATACAAACTAAACCTGATACAGACAACTGAGCTATCTATTCCTAAGAAACTAACGATACATCTAAACTAAACCAGATACAGACAAACTGGGATGTCTATTCCTAAGAAACTAACTCCCTGACAAACGATAAATTAAGTGTTTCTTGGTTGACCACTATGATAGTCTGATCGATTCAACATATTTCATTAAGTCTCTACAACTACAAGAAAAATTTTAGTGGACCTTTACATAAATACCTTATATTTGAATTTTCAAACAAGCTACATATGTATTTAGATTGACTAAATCTATGATCCTATGAACATAATTCAATCGGATCTTTACAAGAAAATCTTGAAGGTGTATATTTTCACAGATACCTTCTAGTGTGTATCTAGATTGGCTATATCTACAATATAATGAATTTGACCCATAAAAAATCTCTACGAAAGAAAGTTTTGAATGTGTACCATCATATAAATAGCTTCCCTACAAAATCCTCATCAAATTAAGTGTATATCTAGATTGACCATATCTCTAATGGATAGAACATAACCAAAGCAAATCTCCATATTAAAAAAAGGAAAACATTCAAAGTATGTCGTCATATAAATATCTTCCATATGAATTTTTGTTCGAATTAAGTGTGTTTCTAGATCGACCATATCTCAAAGGATGGAACTTAGGTCCAACAAATCTGTACATCTTACCATAAAACATATAAAAGGTGTTCTTTCAGATGTATAGAATTAGTTTGAATTTCTGATCAATATCTAGATTGATCATGTCTATCAATTGAACATAGTTCCATCAAAACTCTACATTTCACACGAAATGTTTTCAAAAGTATATCATCAAATAAATACTTTATGTTTTCTTGTCACATTAAGTAAATATATATTAAACTTAAACACATTAAATCCCCACACTAAAAACAAAATCTTGACACCATGCTTATCATGGCGTCGTCTAGTGAAAGTTCAAGCTCCAATAATTTGGTTTTGGTGTTAATGACAAATCTAATATTGAGACTAATCCTTTTGATAATCATAATATTGATTAGTCTCAATTGTTAATTAATGACAAATCTTTTTATGAGACTAACTCTTTTGTTGAGCTTAACTCTTATTAGTCTCTTTTAGATGAAAAGATGGAAATATCAAAGGTATGCATTCGAGTTCATATTATCATATCTTGTATTCCTTGGATATAATATTCATGATCATATTGATAAATCCAAATATGAGACTAACTCCTTTATTGCGTATATCTTTGATTAGTCTCATCTCATTGAAAAATAGAAATCCCAAAGGTATGCATTAAATACAACTCTATTATTTCTAGATGTATTCCTTAGATTTAAGATAAAGGATGAACTCCACCGTAGTTACAATCTTAAGATATGCATTTTATTTCAAATTCCATATATACATGAATGCACACATTTAGGGGGATTTCATGCTTTATCTCGAAGTTTCAATAGTATTGATCCCTTTCCATCATTTCATATATCAAGGATCATTACTTTGAAACAAATCCGTTGAGCATATAAAACTTGTATAGTTGTAATATACTCATGATGATTTAAATATAGGATAAACTACAAAATAATTTTAAGTTGGATATGTGCATATTGTTCCAAATTCATATATATACATATGCACACATGTAAATGGAGTTTACTCTATGTTTGATGGTTTCATTAGTATTGATCCCTTTCCTCTTGCCAAATATATTGAGGATGATTACTTTGAAACACATCGATCGAGTATATGAAACTGGTGTAGTTGAAATATACTCATATGCAATTATCTTGCAAATTGAGTTGTCATTAATCATCAAAGAATAGATTAAAAGATCTAGGCTATCCATTATGTGTTAATGGTATACCTTGGTGATTAATGACAACCGAATGTGTTATACCAAGGATCTTCACATTGAGATACATCCATTGAGTATATGAAGCTTTAGTAGTTGAAATATACTCAAATCAATTTAAATTCAATTAAGTGGTAATTGGGCTGTCGCCAATCATCAAAGAGTAGACCAAAAGATCTAGACCCTTCATTATGTGTCAATGGTGTGCTTTGATGATTAGGGACAACCAAATATGTTGGACTAATATCTTCCATAAGTTGGTGAAATAGATTAAGTCCAAAGATGATGAAAACTTTGGATGACGTTATGTGTTGATCGTCATCAAGTCAAGGTTCAGGATTAAGAATAACATCATGTGTTGATGAGTATCAAGATAAGATCCTGATGTAAAGAGAGTTCATCATGTGTTGATGAACAAGATGAGGACTCGCACTTGGAGAGAAGATGATCGTCATCAAGTGAAAGCTCCAAGTGGATGCGCAAAGCAAAGGTATAACTAGTATAGGGGCTAAGAATGTGTTCCTAGTATTTTATCGGTCTCAGTGTTTAGATGGGAGACTGGATTGCTAGTTTAGTTTGCCGTACTATTAAGAGGGGTCACGTCTTGGTGTTTGAGTCTCATCATGCGTTGATGTCTCAATCATGCTTGCCCTAGCTCAATCTTTAATCGATTGTTTCTTGTGCATGGTGTCGATATTTGCGAATGTGTTTTACGAATAATTGAGGATCATGCATTTGCTCTTCTTGGTTGTTGTTCGTTGCATGGATCAGGGTTCACAAAATCGAAACCGTGAAAAACCGCAAAAACCGAAACCGTGAAAACCGCAAAAACCGCTCGAAAAACCGTCAAAAACCGAAGGGAAAAGAAATAAAAAAATTTGAAAAAAAATTAAAAAAAATCGAAACCATTAAGTTTTCAACGAAAAACCGCTCGGTTTTCGCGAAAAACCAACCAACCAATTGAAATGTTCCTACAAAACAGTTTTTGAGCGGTTTTTAACGCATAATTTTTTTTTCAAAATTTTTATTTTTTTAATTAGAGTGGTTTTGGATATCGAGTCGCAGCACTACGCTCGAAAACTGCGGTTTTCAAGCGGTTTTGTGAACCCTGCATGGAACTAATATTTACGAATGTATTTTACATATAAATTGAAACTCATATATTTCTCTTTAAAGCATGTGACTAGAATTTGCAAATTGTTTTGATCATGAGTTGATCATCACATGGCTCAATATTTGTTCTTGTTTGTTCCTTATTGGATTGAGAAAATTTCTTTATGAAGTCATCTTGTTTTCGCAAGAACTGGCAGTACCGCCCCGTGTGAGCGGTAGATATTTTCCAGAGAATATGTTTCTTGGAAATTCCTTCAGGCCGGCACTACTGCTGTGTTGAAGGTGGTACTATAACAAGTCAGTAGTACCGACCCTTATGTGCGGTAGTGATATTCCAGAGCATGTGTTGCTTGGCTTTTCCTGTGATTTGAATTCCGGCACTACTGTATCTGTGGGCCGATACTATCGCTAGTCCGGTAGTGCCGCTGCCTAGTTGCCGGTACATATTTCCCAGAGCATGTGTTCGATTGGTTTTTCTCGAGTTTGGATTTCTGGCACTACCGTCAGTCGGTAGTACCGCTTTTTTGAGCTGGTAGCTTTATTCCAAAGAGTGTAATTGTTGGAGTTTTAGTATTATATAGAAATATCTATAGCTTCTTAAATGTTGAAATTAGATGGAATTTGTAGTCCTCTTGATAAGCTTTTCATAGAGTCCAAGATCACATAAATCGGACTTTGGAGTAAAAAGTTACTATTGTTTTAGTTGTTGAAACAATGGCACTACTGATTTTAGACAGCGGTATTGCTGCTTGAGCGGCACTACCTATTTTACACAGTGGTAGTGCCGCCCCAGTGGCAGTACCACCCCAAGTGCGGTAGTTATTTTCTAAAGAGGTGTTTTGGAGCTGTTTTGGGTTAAAAATATTGGTTCTACCGGTCCTACATGGGTGGTAGTGCCGAGGGTACTGTAGCAACGGCTAGTTTCAGCGCATTTAATGCCCAAAAACTATTTGTTACCTTTGAAGCCGGTACTATCGGTCCTACATGGGCTGTAATGCAGGTTTTGCTGAGTTTTTTCAGATTTTGCCTCCAAACGGCTAGTTTCTTTGAGGAGCTTTATAAGAGGCTGAATAGAGAGGGTTTTGCTGTTGCTCTAGCATCTATTTGAGGTATTCTTGTGAGAGAAAAACCTTAAAAGCTCCTAGAGAAATATTTGAGTGATTTGAGAAGCTTTTGAGCTAGAGTTTCTTGTGTAGAATCTCTTTGGTGTTCCTTTACATTCTTATGAGCTAGTGCAAACCTCTTCTCTCAATTGTGCATGTGTTGCACCTTGTGAGCAAAGAGAGAAGGTCTCTAGTTGCATGTGTTGCATCTAGAGAATAATTGAGCATCCTTGTGCATGTGTTGCACTTGGTGAGGATCAAGCAAGAGGGTTGACCTATTACTCTTGGTGTTTGCCGACATCTAGATGGCGTAGAGGCGTCGTGGTCCAGTGATCTTCTCAATAAGGTTATGAGAAGGCCGGTGAGTTGTGAAAGTTGGAGTTCACCTACTTGGAGGGGAAAGAGCTACCGCTAGTGGATTCGAGGTGCTTAGCTTAATTTATGGAGCCGGTTCAATTCTTTTGGCTTTACCTCAACGTGGATTAGGGGAGACCGGCAAGTCTCCGAACACCACGGTAAAAAGATTGTGTGTGAATCTCTTGGTTTGCTTTTTATTGCTATTTACATTATTGCAATTTATATTCATTGAATTGAATTGCTTGTTTATACATCTAGGATTGCAAACCTTGATCTAGACTTAGCTTGTTAGTGCATTTAGTTGAGACTAGATGATTTAGATTTTATTTGGTCAAAATTGTTTGTTTATCGTTTTCGCATATATATTAGGTTTTGGCCAAAGAGTGTTTAGAGATAAATTTGTAAAATCGTCTATTCACCCCCTCTAGTCGGCATCATCGATCTTACACCTAGACGATGCCTAGTCACCGCTTAGGCGTCTAGGCAGCCAGAGGGGGTCCCCAGGACCCATCGCCTCAACTGGAGGGCGTTATGCGATAGCCTAGACATCCAGTCGAGTGAGACGGGCGCCTAGGCATCGTGTTGAGTCAGCCAGGCGTGCGCCAAATTGGAGATAAGGCCGGATAAAATTGTAAAAAGGAGAGGACAGGATGCAGAGTAAGTCGGGATTCAGGTAAACCCTAGCATGTGGAGAGGAGCTCTGCCATCACCTCTAACCCATCATGGTGTTGACTCTAGATCCGGTAAGCCTCCGTCTCCTCCAGCCCTCCGCCTCTGTTGCGCAGCCATTGCAGCCTCTGTTGCCTCCAACACCATCGGTATTGCGCTGCTGCTGCAATTGGTTAGTGAGGATTGGACCAAAACCAAAGTAAGACAGAGATGTGCTGATGAGTTAGATGAAGTGCTGATGAACGCTGCTACAAATAAGTTAGATGAAGTGCTGATGAGTGCCGCAATTTGTGCTAAAGTGCTAATGCTGATGAGTGATGTCACTAGAAATACAAGGGGGTTTAGCATAAATTAGACGATTGATAATGCTGCTGCAATTGCTTTGTACAGGTACATGGCTGATCAAGCTCAAAGTGTCGTCGTTGAAGAGGCCGATGATGCTAGCCAAGAGCAGGCATATGATCCATCCAAGGATCCAAAGCGAAAAGCCTAGTCGAAGGATCCTGGGTGGAAGTATGGATTTTGGCCAGACTTACAAACAAGGATATGGTGGAATGTGTACTTTGCAGAAAGCAAATGCATTCAGGCATCAAGAGGTTGAAGCAGCACCTTATCGCGGGTTTTGGGGATATACAAAAATATCCCAAAACCACCACAACAATAATAAGAGAGATGCAAGATTACATGAAGAAAATTGCAAGGAACAAGATGGTTAATTTAGATGATGATGAAGAGGAATTTGAAGGTAATGATGTTCAGGATGTTGAAGTTAATCAACAAGCGTCCTCAAAAGCGTCTTCTTATCATCCAAGTCCTGAGACAGCTGCTAAGAGGAAGCAATATGCTATTATGTTCAAACCGGTAGCCAAATTAACCAAATTATTTTCTTCCATGATAAAAAAAGACACCCGAAGAGGTGGTTGAGGAAAGGCATCTAAAAAGTTGTCCCAAACCTCCATAAAGCAATTTATGAGTGTCGGCGTTTCGAGCACCGGCAAGTAAATTTGTAAGTCTAAGGGGCCGCGCGTTCCACTCCCTGAATGGTTAGACTCAGAAGTCTAAGATGTATACTGGTTCGGGCCGAAGGTCCCTACTCCAGTTCGTGTGGTGGCGTTGTATTCCCTTCAGTATAGATGACTGCACAAAGTTTACAAACGAGAGTGCTAATGGCTTAGCGAGATGGCTTCGATTGCCCCCTCCCTCCGGGGGTTCCTGCCTCCTTTTATACGAAAGGAAGGGGCAGGTTACATCGAGAATTGGGAGAGGACGAGACGACCTACACTAGGGGCTTCGGTCCTTCGTTCTGCTGACTGATCACCACCCGTCTTGCCCATGCTGGGTCGGTAGCCTAGTTGGCCAGGGCGGTTAGGTATTTCCGGAAGCGGCGTGCACGCCTCTGCGAACCTTACGAGTGTTGACGTTGTCGCGCATGACGTGGGTGTTGCCTCGGAGAGAGCGTGTCTTAGTCTCGTATGTGACCGGTGATGGGATCGGGAGCATGACTTGGTCGATCATTAAACCTTCCCGGAAGGAGCCATCCGCCTTGTATAGTCACTTCGATTGACCCGTTCGTAAGTGCACGCGGTGTTGGTGGTAGAGGCTTTTACACGCGCCCTTGGCGGGTTGTCTTGGCACGATCGGTCGTCAGGGATCCCGACCAGCTGCGGGGTCGGGAGCTCACTTGTCGAGACGCCTCGATCGGTCGGGAAGGGATGTCTCGCGTGGCCTTGCGGTGCTTCGGTGAGTGAGAGGGTCGAGCGGCTGTTGGGCTTGAGCTGTGCTTGAGGCCGCCGGCTCGTCACTTCGGGCCGTTGGGGTACCCCTGTTATAAGTATTCGTCAATGAGGACCAAGGAAGAAAAAGAGAGGGTGGATATGCATGTTGCTAATTTCTTTTATCAGTATGGCATATCATTCAATGCTGTAAATTCTAGGAGCTTTGAAATTATGATAGAGTCCGTTGGACAATTTGGGCATGGTACAAACTTCCTAGGTTTCATGAGTTAAGGGTTCTGTTGCTTGCTAAGGCAAAGAATAAAATGAAAGCATTAAGGGAGAAGCAAAAGTATGGTTGGAGGCAATACAGCTGCACACTAATGTCGATGGATGTAGTAATAGGAGGGGAGACACTTGATAAATTTTCTTGTCAATTGTCTAGAAGGGACTTTCTTCTTAGAGTCTGTAGATGCATCCTCTAAGTCGGCTGATGAAAGGATGTTAGCAGATTTGCTTGATAAGAAGATTGTGGAGATAAGCGCTAACAACGTCATTCAAGTGGTCACCGATAATGGCGCCAACTTTAAGGTTAGAGGTAAATTTCTTTCCTTTGACAATAAAAAACAATCTACCTTATGCTGCACATTGATTGGAACTCAATCTTTTTCTTTTGCAAGGAAAATTCTTATGGAGAGGTTTCCTACTCTCTTTTGGACCCCTTGTGCTGCACATTACTTGGACCTTATGTTGGAAGACATTGGAAAGATAAGTGAGTTCAAGAAGGCCATCAATCAAGCCAAGCATGTGACTACCTTCATATATAGGCATGGGAGGCTTCTCGATATTAGCCTTAACCTTGTCGTTCACGTTGTGTTCCATGTTAATTAGAACTTGCATATTTGTTCCCGTCATAAGATTTGTTAGGTTCTAGTATGAACATGTTACATTTATTTGCATGAAGCCAGAAGTGTGCATAGTTCACGCTGAGGTTGTTTTCTAGTTGTGTTGAGTTTAAGCCATGATCCTTGGTCATGGGATGGGGTGAGTCTTATGGATCATAGAAGGTTTGTAGGGAGGTGTTAGCAGCCACGTTCTACATGTAACTAACGTCCTAGTTTTGGTTTAAAGAAGAGTAGAAGAAAATAGAAAAGCTGCAGGTTGAACGCAACACAAAAATCTATGGTGTTCTTGTTGTCTGTTGAATCGTTTTTCAAGTGTGTTTCTCTCTATGTTCATTGCTGTGCTATCCAGGTTTTCGTGTGTGTTTGATCTTGGCCTTGTCAATTGGTATCAGAGCCGTGGTCATAGGAGGCAATGAGTGACGAGGAGAAGAAGGCGCCGCCGCGAGTGCTGGTGAGCGGCTTCAGCGATAACTCATCATCCAGTAGGGTTCTGGCAAGAGGAAGTGGAGTGCCAATTCAGTACGCGATGCTGAATGACATAAACTACGGCCTGTGGGCTGTGAAGATGAAAATCATACTGCGTCCATTTGGTGTGTGGACGGCAATTGAGGGTGATGCACTGGTCGAAGTGGAGAAAGACCAGGGTGATCTTGTCGCAATCTCCCAAGCCGTGCCAGATGTTGTGATGATGGCCATTGTGGAGAAAGAAACGGCATAGGAAGCCTGGGAGGCCATCAGAGAGATGTGTGTAGGCGATGATCGTGTCAAGAAGGTTAGAGTACAGGTTCTGTAGAAGCAATTTGATCGCATGATCATGGAGGACTCTGAAAGCATTGTCGAGTTCTCACGGAAACTCACTAGTTTAGTGGGTGAGATACACTCCCTCGGCATAGAGTTGAAGGACAACGCGGTAGTGGAGAAGTTTTACAGTGCCGTCCTCGATAGGTTCCTCCAAATCGTTGGCATGATCGAATAGTCGGGAGACGTGTCAACGATGTACGTGTCAAAGGCGATAGGGCACTTGAGGGCGTTCGAGGAAAGCATGAAGGGGAGACACCATGATCGCGGCAACAAGGAAGGGGAGCAGATGGTAATGATCACTCGTGCCCAATGGGAGCCACTCACTGTGAAAAATAAGAAAAACGGAGAGGGCTCTAGTAGTGGCACGAAGAAAGGCGACGAGCACGGCGGTGGCCTTGGCCGTGGTCAAGGAGGTGGGCGCGGCGATGGTGTGCACGTCGATGGGGAGAAGAAGCCCCGCAAGGACAAGTCAAAGGTGAAATGTTACAATTGTCAAAATTATGGCCATTACCAATCCGAGTGTTGGAAGCCTAGAAAGGAAATAGCAAATTTCATTCAGAAGGAAGGTGATGACGAGCCTGCACTTCTCATGGCTAAGACGTGTGAGTTTGTCCAGGTCACTGAAGACGCAACAAAGAGAGTAATGCTGAATGAGAAGAAGGTGTGGCCAGACCTTGACATAGGCAAAGACAAGAGTGGTTGCGGCTGGTACCTTGACACCGGAGCTAGCAACCACATGATGGGTGCCAAGGAGGCGTTCGCCGAGCTCGACGAGACGATGAGTGGCACTGTCAAATTTGGTGATGGCTCGCTGGTTGACATTTGTGGCCACGGGACCATGCTATTTCAATGTCAGAACAAAGAGCACAAGGTCCTCACAGAGGTATATTACATACCTCGGCTCAAACACAGTATTGTGAGTCTTGGACAACTCGATGAGAATGGGTGCAAAATCATCATTGAGGACAGAAGCCTATGCATTTTTTATTGAGATCGCAAGCTTCTGGCGAAAGTGCGACGGTCCAGGAATAGGTTGTACGTGTTGAACCTGCATTTCACTGAGCTGGTGTGTCTACTGGCAAAGAGCATGAGCATGGCGTGGCGCTGGCATGCAAGTTATGGGCATTTAATTTTTCGTGCACTAAGAAACTTGTCTCATCTAGAGATGGTAGATAGCATGCCACATATAGATCATGTGGAGTAGCTTTGTGAAGGATGCATGGTTGAGAAACAACACATGAATTCTTTTCCTCATAGGTCATTGTATCGTGCGGAGCAGCTACTCGAGTTGGTACACAGTGACTTGTGTGGGCCGATCACACCCGCGACGCTAGTGAGTAACCATTACTTCCTGCTGGTGGTCGATGATTGCTCCCAGTACATGTGGTTGGAGCTACTGAAGACCAAAGATGAAGCTTTCAGTGCATTCAAGAAAATAAAAGCAAGAGCTGAGCTAAAAACAAATATGAAAATAAAGGCTTTCCGCTCGGACCGTGGGGGTGAGTTCATCTCAATGGAGTTTGAGGAGTACTGTGATGAGCTTGGCATGAAGAGGTTTCTCACCGCACCGTATTCACCTCAGCAAAATGGTGCGGTAGAGAGGCGCAATCAGATTGTCGTGGCGATGGCCTGCAGTCTGCTCAAGAGCATGAACGTGCCAATAATATTTTGGGGAGAGGCGGTCACGACGGCGGTGTAAGTGCTGAACCGATCGCCAATGAAGAGCCTTGTTGGCAAGACTCCCTATGAAGTTTGGCATGGACACAAGCCGAGTGTGTGACACCTACACACATTCAGGTGCGTAGCCTATGTCAAGACGGTACGTCCTCATGTGAAGAAACTGAATGATCACAGCACCCATATGGTTTTCATTGGCTATGAACCAGGATGTAAGGCATATAGATGCTATGATCCAAAGACAAGAAAGTTGCATGTCACTCAAGATGTAATTTTTGACGAGGACAAGTGCTGGGAATGGAATGATGGACTACCAAAAGAAAGTGCACCGGTGAGCAATGGAAATACATTCACTGTATACTTTGAAACCAAGAATGATGCAGGTGATGAGCTAGACTGGGAGCAGATGTGACACCCGGAGATGATCCATTGTTACCAAGCCTACAACCCGCGAGCCTGCGCACCCCTCAGTCGTAGGTGTTTGCGGTGCCGGAGTTTTCACCATCGAGAGCGATGGATACTATGATAGTGATTTGGCAGGCGACATAGATGATTGGAAGAATACCACAAGAACAACATTTTTCCTAGGTTCGAGCCCGATAACTTGGGCTTCACAAAAGCAGAAAATTATATCCCTTTCTTCTTGTGAAGCTGAGTATATTGCGGCAACGACTGCCGCATGCCAATGTGTTTGGCTGAGTCACTTACTAGAAGATTTGAAGAAGCAAGCACTAGAGAAGATCAAGTTAATGGTGGACAAAAAATCGTTAATTGCACTTTGCAAGAATCCTGTTCACCATGACAGAAGCAAGCACATATACACAAGGTATCACTTTATTCATGAGTGTCGAGAGTGGCAAGATTGACGTAGAGCACATCATCTCTGAAAGTCAGCTTACTGATATACTAACCAAAGCTCTCGGCCGCACCAAGTTCATTGAGATGAGGGAGAAGCTAGGCATCAGGAAGGTAAAGTCGAACCAACAAGATTATGGGGTGATTTATTAGCCTTAATCTTGTCGTTCACGTTATGTCCCATGTTAATTAGTACTTCCATATCTGTTTTAGTCATAAGAGTTGTAGGGTTCTAGTATGAGCATGTTACATTTATTTGCATGAAGCCAGAAGTGTGCATAGTTCAAGCTGAGGTTGTTTTCTAGTCGTGTTGAGTTTAGGCCATGGTCCCTAGTTGTGGGATGGCGTGAGTCTTGTGGATCATAGCAGGTTTGTAGGGAGGTGTTAGCAGCCACGTTCTGCATGTAACTAACGTCCTAATTTTGGGTTAAAGAAGAGTAGAAGAAAATAGAAAAGCTGCAGCTTGAATGCAGCACAAAAAACTATGGTGTTCATGTAGTCTGTTGAATTGTTTTTCAAGTGTGTTCCGGTGTTTGCGTGTGTTTATTCTTGGCCCTGTCAATTGGTACCAGAGTCGTAGTCATAGGAGGCAATGAGTGACGGGGAGGAGAAGAAGGCACCGCCCCAGGCGCTGGTGGGTGGCTTTAGCAATAACTTGTCGTCCAGTAGGATTCCGGCGAGAGCACCAAAGATTGAAAGATTTGATCTATATTCAATACAACTGAAAGATTGCGGAACGTTTTCAAAAGAGGCGTGTGGAAGGGACAAATTTCATCCCTTTGATCTTAGAAGAGTTCCAATGGGACAACGAATGGGTTGACATGAGTACTAGAGAAGTCCACCATGGAGAAGATTTTTCGTGGGCTCATATTGATGAAGCCACTAGTGCATCACTAATGCTTAAGGGTTGCAATCTGCCTAGGATGACTAGGACATACTCTCGACGTGGTGCAAATTTAAGCTCAACAATTGAAGGAGAAGAGCAAGGCTTAGACGAGGATGAAGTCTATGAACCTTTGGTGGTCGTTGATCTAGACATTAGCGATGATTATGGTCAAGTGCCACCTACTCCTCCTCGTGAGAGTGGACCAAGTGATGAGAATCATCAAGATGATTTAGACTTAGATATTGATGTTTGAATGTCCTTGTCCTTGGAACATTCTCAGTTTATTTGCTGTTACATATGCATTATTTTTCTTAACTGGATAACCATGATACTAGATATCAATGATGTGCTTCTCTAGTATCATTTATTTGTTGTTGCGTTATTTTATTTATTTGGTCGCCTAACTGTTGCCTAGGCGAGAGCCTGGGCATCCATGCGCCCCAGAGGCCACTCGCCTCGCCGAGGCACCGTGATAACCATGCTTGAAAGTATATCATCACACAAGTTATTTGCACTTTTTTGTTATTGCTCCTTAGTGGCTAAGTTTTTCATATAAAACACATTAATACTCACCAACAATTACAACTTCCATTTGAAATTACCATCAAATTAAATGCAGTCAATCTAGAATCCACTCAAGACAATCACATTGAATACAAACGTTTATAAGAACATCTTCGTAGCACAAAAGAAATAAAGATTTTCCATCTTTCGGTTCTTACTTCTTATTAATTTGTTACTACTAAGATATTCTTATTAAAGCCATTAACAATCGGTTACAGCTACAACAATCCTCATCATGACAAGTTTACTGTACCTACATCGAGGACATAATCACATTAAATATGAACATTTATAAGAAAAATCTTCATAGCTTATCTGAAATAAATATTTTCCATCTTTTGTTCTTATCAAATACTAGCTACTAAGATATTCTCATTGGAACCATTAGCATTCGATTACAACTATAACAATACTCGTCATGAGAAGTTCACTAAATCTGCATCAAAAACATATTCACATTAAATACTAATATTTATAGGAAAATAATCGCAACATATTGGAAATAAATATTTTTCCATCTTCTCGTTCTTCTTAATTACCCCTCTAGTCACAAATATACGATGTTTTGGAATGCGTGCGGTCAAACTTTTTGAAACGTTTGCTATCGATTTTTTTTAAAATATTTAGATTGTATAAATGAAATTCATAAGTTTAGATTTTTCTTGAAAAGTACTTTCATAATATTACAATTTTATCAAGCTTTTATAAATATATTATAATATAATTAGTGGTCAAAGTTGCATTTTGATGACTACGTCGATGTCCAAAATGACATGTATTTGTGACTGGAGGGGCTATTTACTGCTAATATATTCTCATCAAAGCCATTAATATTTGGTTACAGTTACAACATTCCTCAAAGTTCGCTGTATATGCATCGAAAAACATAATCGCGTTAAATACGAATTTCCGAGAAGATCTTCACAGCTCATCCAAAAATAATATTTTCCATTTTTTATTCTTACTAGTTAGTTACTACTAAGATATTCTCATCAAAACCATTAACAATAGGTTATAACTACATCAGTCCTCATCCTGAGAAGTTAATTGCATCTGTATCGAAAACACAATCTAATTAAATGCAAACATTTACAAGAAAAATCTTCATAGCATATCTGAAATAAATTTTTTTCCAGCTTTTGGTTCTTATTAATTAGCTACTACTAAGATATTCTCATTAAATGCATTAATATTTGGTTACAGCCACAACCATCCTCATCTTGAGAAATCCACTTAAGCTAAATCGAAAACATAATCACATTAAATGCAAACATTTATAAGAAAATCTTTGCTTATTAATTAGTTAATACTAATATATTTACTTTAATGCCATTAATAATCGGTTACAATCGTCCTATTGAGCTGTTCAAAGAATTTGCGTCAAAAATATAATCACATTAAATAGAAACATTTGTAACAAATCTTCGTAGAACATCTGCAATAAATATTTTTCAATATTGTGGTTCTTATTCATTACTTGCTACTAAGATATTGTCATTAAAGGCTTTCATTTAGAAGAAATCTTCATAGAACATCTAAAATTTAAAGCAATTCGGTTACAACAAGAGAAGCTCAATGAACCGACATAGAAAACCTTCAACTCTGTGTAGACTATCCAGTAGACCCAGCGAATACCACTAACCTTTACGGAACTAGAGACAAGACAAGCGCGCGGACGGACACGGTCGCGTGCCCTGCTCCGCGCCACCGCATCCCATCCCCTTAAACACTTCACTTTCACTGACAGCTGGGGCCGTAGCCGTCCCCACAGCATCAGCTACCCCCACCCAAACATACCCCACCTCCGCTTTCCGACTCCCCTCCGCCACGTGTCCCGTCCCGTCCCTTCTCCCTTCTCCCCGTACCCCCCCCTTAACCCCAGCCTCGCTTTCCTCGTGCGAGCTCTGTGCTCTCTTTTGCTGTCTCCTAAGTCCTAACCCCCGCTCCCCTCCCCTCCTGCTTCCCAGTCCCACCCACCACCTCCTCCTCCTCGCCATGCCCGAAACCTTAGCCCTGGCCTGAGCTTGAGCCCGAGCCCGAGCCCGATCCCCCATTCCCCATGGATCGCCCGCCGCGTCTCGACATCGACCTCAACGAGGAGCCCTCGCCGTGCGAGACCCCGTCGGCGGTTCCCCCGTCGCCGCCGCGCGAGGTCGCTCCGCCCGTTCCCCCGCCGCCGCCACCCCCGCCCCCGCCCCCGCCGCCTCCCGCTAATCCCCAGCTGCTGCTCCCGCACGAGGCCCGCGAGCTGGCGGTGAGGTTCCACCAGGCGCAGTTGCTGAGGGATGCTGCTGCTAGGGCCATTGCGACGGTGGCCGCCGGGGTGCCGCTGGGGGCGCCACCGCCGGCGCTGCACCCGGGGAAGGCGGGCTTGGGGCACCCACTGCTCCCGTGCGCGTCCTGCGGCCGCCCGGAGATTCTGGGGGGCACCATTGTTTGCGACGCCTGCAACCGCGGGTTCCACCTCGCCTGCGTCCGCGTCTGGCCGCCGCTCATGCCCCAGCCCCCGCCGCCCGGGCCCCCTGGCGTGCGGCCGCCTCGTGCTGCCGCGAACGAGGACTGGATGTGCCCGGAGTGTGAGATGCGTGGCGCCCGCACGAACCGGTGGAGGCTCGGACCCGTGCCGCTCAACATCAACACTGCCCCGCGGGAGGACCCCATGGCAGTCGCCGTCATGGACGTCAGCAGGCAGTTATCTCAGCTCCCTTTTAATCAACTTGTTATGATCGCAGCTTACTTGATCCAAGGACTTCATGGCTATAAAAATAGCTCTAAGAAGTAGATTTCCTTTTATGAAATGCTGGTACTCTGCAAACGGTAATGGTGAGATACCGAGAGCATGGAATTATGCTTTTGCTTTGAACCTTGTTATAATGGTTTATATTTGGTTGGTCGCTTGCTATGGTTACAGACTTACATTTGCGTTCGTTTTGCTACATAGCTTAGTTAGTGTAATGCTATCTTTGGATTTTCTGCTCTTATTGCATGATTGATGTTGAATGAACAATTTAAATGCTTTAATTAGCACTTGGTGGCAGTGGCTTTTTAGGGCGTTAGTAAGAGTGCACCATGGTGTTTCTAGCTTCCTGTTATAGCTGTTACTGAATTTAGGTGCCACACCGAGTAATCTGTGATCGTTACACGTTTGAACCTAATGTATTACAAAGAACAGGATAGATGAGATAGTGCAGCTCACTTGGTGTTTTAACCCTTTGATTGGTATGATCAATGGTATTTTATTTTGTTGTAGTCTTAGCACCATTCGTTGGTCATTTGTGATTTGCATTGTCGGTGATCACCTTGATGTGCAATCTGTAGGAGAGATGTTTATAGATATTTTTGTTTAGTTTCGTTTGAAAGGTATGTTATTGGATTGTATTGCACTTGATTCTGCCGCCTGACCTTCTGTTATTCTAGTATGGAAATCTTGGAATAATTCTCTTTAAAATGATTCTCTTGTTTTTTAAATGGTGAGAAGTTGAAGTGACTAGTTCAGGTATACTTATTATCTATTTTATCTTTATGCTTGTGGAAGGAAAAGGGAGATTACGTGCTAAGGTTTCATCCAAAACCCTATCCATAATTATACCGGCCTTCCCATAGTTAATTTATGCCCTATCGATACAATTTTCAAACTTTGACTGCAGTGTTTTGGTTTTGGGCATTGTTAAGTTTTTCATTAATATAGATGCTATCCTTGTTTATGGAAAAGCACAATTTTGGTCCCTCAATTTTCGGTCCAATTTAGTTTTGACTTGTGAATTATGTACTCTTATGTGGGTTCTATTTTGGTCCCTCAAGTTCGGGGTTAGGTACCATTTAGGCATTTAGTCTCTTCCACTGATAAGAACAAATCTATCAGTTTTAGAGTCATTAGCAAATGGGGATGTTATGAGTATTAGAGTACTAGTTTGTATTAGTTTACTTTTAGTACCATACTGGTTTCGATCTAGACTATGAGTCCTCATCTATACTTGACCTTTGGCCTAAACATCAATACATTAGTTGAGCCCCTATTTTCCTAGCATGGTATGAACGCCTAAATAAAAAGAAATCCCTAACGTTTCCAATCCACTTTTGCAATCGCCCCCCTGGAGGGATTGATGCGCTAGTATAGTGGGCCACCTCGTCGCCCTTTGTAAGCTCGTACCATGCCGTAGGTATCAGTGCAGTGAGCATCAACGACCTATGTTGCACCATAGAGACCTAGGTGTCGAATGGCACCGGTCTTATCCTTCTGGTGTTGGCATCTACGGCCACGTCGCAATCTCCATGCTAGTCCCTTTTGGTGCTTCTCGTGTCATTATTGTCGCTTTCTTGCTCTACATTGGCGAATTTGGCTCTTGTTGTAGACTTCCACTTCGGATATAGCATTGTTGGCCTCGGCCTGTTGACCTTTGCTCCCAAATATTTAGACGAAGATGCTTCAAGGATCTTCGTTTGAGTTTTTCCTTTTAGTCCACTTGAGTTTTTTCATTTCTCTTTAAGTTGGATCTAAAGCCTTTCCAAGCTCATCAAAATTTCAGTTTACTTCAACTAATTATTTCCTTGGTTTGTTGCTGTCAGTCCTTATTGGATCAAGTGTGGTGTGTCCTTTCTTTTTCTTTCTTTCTGATTGATTACAGTCCATCCTAAATGCATCGACTGCGAGCCTCATATGTTGCCTTTGTTGCGTTATTGATACAACTATTTTGGTCTTCGTAGGATTTATGCGATTCATCACCATTGTTGCAACTCGGCTGTTTTTATTGCCATCCAATAGTTGCACATAATGCTTCCTTTGTGGTGGTTTTGATTGCAAGATGTTACGCCTTTTATATCTCCAAGCATATGAGCTCATTGGAATTGATGTTGTTAGGTGTTTCCGTGTGTGCCAGGGGATATACGCCTTCCATTTCATGTTTAGGAAGTGCGGGGAAAGGTTGACTAGAAATTGGGACTGGAACCTTTTTGAATCAAAGCGTAGGCCCTACATTGGCCTGATTCTAGGATACTCCAAGTCATAGGATATGGCAGCTGGCGCACTAATTATCTATTTCCATGTTTTCTAGATTGATAGCTTTCCAAGTAATCTATGTCTCTAGAATGGAATTGTTACAAGGCCTTTATTTAAAGGGAATAGCCTATGCATGAGAAGAAAGAAAGAAACTACAAAGTAACACTACCCCCAAGTCATAGATTCCTCTCAACTTGCGCCCCTTCCTGTTCAGGCTGATGCCATCCAGCCTCTTTCATATGGTATTTAGCCTATTATGAATTAAGGTTTATAGTGACTTGATATTAGAGTCAGTGGCAGGTCTTCTGTTGCCAACTTATATTTAGCCTGTTATGAATTAAGGTTCATATCAACTTGATATTAGAGTCAGTCGCAGGGTCTTCTGTTGCCAACTCTCTGTGGGCCAAGTTGAAGGCCAAGAAGGACAAGATGGTGGCCCCACACTCACCGACATCATGGCCACCTTTGACATCACAATCACCTTGGGCAACATCACAATTAGGGGGTGCAATTTGGTCGGAGAGTTCCCGACTGACTGCCAACATTTGGAGCGAATTTAGGAAGGGAAATCAGTGTTCGGTCGGATTTGAAGTCAGATAGTTTCTATCGGGTTCGAAGCAGATTCGGGAAAAATATATCTGTTGGGATAGGGAACTTTTCGAGTTTTAATTGGAACTATCCAGTGAAACATACCTTGGATACTTGATGTCACTCAGTCTAGAGGAACTAGAGCCTAAAGGGAGTGAGGGAAGCAGAGCAAGATGCGTGTGAATGGAGTGGAGCATGAGTACCTTGATGCCCTCATTCGAGACAATGTGTCGTCGTTGAAGACATAGTTGTCACAGCGGTCTGGCTAGGCACAGCGAGTTCGGAGTGCCAGGAAGCCTAGGCGGTGAATTTCATGGCCACATGATATCCTTTATCAATAACATAAAAGAAATAAAAAGAGAGGGATGAGACCATGGGCTGGATGAGGCCCAATGCGGCCCAAATAGATGGGCTGATCCAGAACATTTGGCTTAGGGGAAACCGGGTAATTTCGTCTGCACCAGCCGCACAATATACTCCCTCTCGTGCTAAACCCTAGCGAGCCGAGCCCTTTTGCACCGCCGCCCGATCGCCTCCATTTTGCACGCCGCCCCCGAAGCCACCCGCTCGCCTTCCTTAGCTCCCCTCCCCTCCCCTACGCGCTCCCCTCCTCACTCCTCTTCGCGCTCCCCTCCGCTCTCGCCTCGCTCCCCGAAAGAGGTCGCGGCACTCTCGAAAGCTCCTCCCGCTCGTCCTCTCCGGCCCAGCCGCCGTGCCTCGCCCCCCTTCGCAATCTCCTCTCCGGTCGGCGCCCTTGGAAACCCCTCCCGCTCGTGCTCGCCCCCGGAAGAGGCCGTGGTGCCTCCGGAAGCTCCTCTCGCTCCCTCTAGTCGAGGCGAGCTGTCCTAGCGTCCCCCTCCGGCCGCCACGACGACTAGGCGTCACCGTGACAACTATGGTTGAAGATGTAGATCTTGGTGCTCGTCCCGATGCCCCCAACCCTGGACTGCGAAGCCGTGGCCATTGCCTTGAGTCCGTACGCCATGGCCATAGTCTAGGCCCAACGACACATTTTCTCCCCCCAAAATGCACAGGTTCAATCATTGATTGGAATGTGACGACAAATTGACACCATCACTCCCCTAGTGAATGGAATATTAGTGTGGATTCGTCACGATTGGGAACAAGGTTTGTGGATTTAGTTAGGAGTTTAGAGGAGAGCAACTACTTCCTTTTTTGGTTTTGACATTTTTGCGGCTGCTAAGGCACCGTGCGCATTGAAGCAATATAATACAAATCAACTTCCAACATTTGGGCCTTGTTGGGCTTGCTTTACACGGCTTCAGATGGCATGATAAGTGGCGCCTTTAGGAGTTTTGTTCTTGTGCACTTTAACTACTAATTAAATTTTTTAGATCCTCTTCCCCTCAAAAAATAATTATCCTCTAAAAAAATAAATTAGTGTCTTCCTCTCAAATGGGTTGAATTAACTTATTGAACTCCTACAATTTCGTTGCCTATTGGACATATACGATTGGTTGGTCAATGCTATGTATTCACTATATATGATCTTAACATTCAACCAAATATTCGTTTACGTACTCGAATTCATTCTGTATTGGTGACCAACACTATCCGCATTTGTATTCACATCCAGCATTATTTGCACCCGACTTTGAATCCGAGAAAAGATGTGGGATAGGATATGGGATGAGTGATATCCATCTGAATTCAACCCGATTGCACCCGTAGTCATGACTACATTGGAGGGCACGATGGCAACGTTGGCCGAGATGAAGGAACAACAAGAGGCATCTCGTGATGTTGCGATGCCTACGACACCGTTGGTCATGTTGCCACCCTTGCCATCATCGTCTCCTCCACTAATCATGTTGCCTTTGGCTTCACCATTGGTGACTTTGTTGGATAAAAAGAAAACCGTTAATGTCTCACAGCTGCCTTCAACGAGCTGGCACCTCGCCGTTGGCAATGCAGGGAGCCGGGGACGATTATACCATTTGGGGGCTGAGAGCTCAGGAAGAGACATGAGTTTGTTACAATCCTAACATGATATAGACCTTTAAGCTATTGATGGAAAAATAGAAGTTTTCATATGAGAAAAAAAATTATGTTAGAAAAGGTAATAGAACACAGATCATGATCACGAATGAATGGCAACTTGAGTTTGGCGCACATGTACGCTTCACCGAGTCACGGACGGTGCGACAGAAGCCAGATTTGAGGGAGAAGTGCTTGATCAAGCCCTAAACATATAGGAGCTGAAACATTTTGCATCTGTGCAACACAAATTAGACTAAATACTAGCTTGAAATTTTGGGAAGAAAATAGAAGCTTTATGCTACATAAGATGTGTTCATGGGCTATAAATTAACTCCTAGGCTTTTTAGCTTAACCAAAACTGTTACTTAATCACATAAGTTAATTATTAGGGGCTAGTCTACTACTACTAAAACTTCAATGCCAGGTCCCTGCCCATTCCCCCTTCCCTTCACCCCTGGTCATCACCACCATCCATCAAAGCTTCGTTGATCTTCCACGCGATGTAGCGCCGGTACTAGCAATCATATCGATTTGGGGTCACCACGGTCTTTGACCTTGGCCGCCACCCTACAGCTGGAGGGTGAGCTGTGTGTGCGAGATGTGTGATGTTATGAAAGCTAGCACAACCAATCTCCTGTTTTGAGGGATTCTTGGGTAGCTGCCTAATTTTCTATTTCCATGTTTTCTAGATTGATATCTTTCCTAGTTATCTATATATCTGAGATGGAATTGTTAGGACGTAGTTGAGGTAGAAGGAGCATCCTATGAAGTATGAACCAAGTTATGTAAAAATAGTAACATCTCTTATGGAATCTCGAAAATCATCTACTCTCCTTTTAACAATGACAACTCTGACATGACTGTAAATTATTCTGATTAGTTCAAACACATTATTTACCCTTTTGTTAGATTTCCAACTTGTTAAAACGATGTCTTCCCTTTGTTAAACTATTCGAATGTAATATATAGCATATACGTGCATTCTTGCAACATGTATTCCTTTCTTTTTCTGGAAGCTTGTTTTGCAGGAAATGTTTGCCACTAGTATTGAATGATTTCTGTTGACAAACAAGTATAGGTCATAGCTCTTCATGCTATGTGATTTCAATGAGTGTGTTTTTCTTTTTCTGAGGAAAAAGGGTGTGCTTTTCTTGATGTTCATGTTGAATCAGTGAGGGGTTGTGATCTGACTTGAAGACTCTAATTAGACTTTGCTCTGATGTTAATGCAATTTAATCACTTTCTATTTAAGTTACAGTTACTCTGTAAATATTTGCAAGGATGATCCATCTATTACTTTTGGAGATTCGGTCGTGGTCACATATCTGATAACATGTATCTTGTATTTTTTGTTGATATCTATTTCACACTAAATTTATATAAAAATGAACCAATGCTGGCAAGAACGTAGTATTTTCTGGTTTTCAAACATTAACTCGTGCACATGCTCTTTTTTCCTTTAAAATTCTTGACCAAATATTTTACATCACATTTGGATCTGTAAGGAAAGACAAAGCGTAGTCCATAGGTTTGTGTACTTAGAGAAAGTGTTCAACTAGCTGTCCGTACGTTGAAATTGTTCAACTAGGTGTCTGTATGTTGAAATTGTTCAGCTAGGTGTTAGTACAACCAAAATTTTCATCTAGGTGTCTGTATGACAAAATTGTTTGGCCAGGGTTATTAAGAAAAAAAAAAAGTTTGGTAGGTCCTTATACTTCATTGTTTGTGTTCAACTAAGTCTTGTCAGATATACTTGCTGGAACAGTGACATGGAATTTTTTAACCTATATATATATATATATATATATATATATATATATATATTGTTTGTTTGAGACGTTAACCTGTATATTTTATTTTAACAATGGCATGTTTTTCTTGCATTCCTGTATGGAGCTGATGGACCAAGTCTATACTCCATGTACCTTCCCCTTTATATATAGCCTAACGTCCTAATAACCCATCTCCTTAATAAAAAAAAAGAAAGGGAGGAAGAGAGAGAGAGAGAGAACCCCTAACTTGCCCTCATCATTCTTGTGGGAATCAGTGCTGAAATCTCGCATCAGCTGACGGGAGAGTGGGTGATCTTCAAATCTGTGCATCTTGAGGTACAGATCTAGGCCTCAATTTGATCTTTTCGGGGGTGTTTGTGTTTTTTTTTGGTGTTGGGGGTTCAACCAGTTATTGCTGTGAAGAAAAGTAGGGGGAAATGATTCGGATGAGTCAAATCTAGGAATTAGGGTTTTAATAAGATGACCTGTTTGGGAGTGGCCTATCTATGATCACAGATTTACAGTGACATGATATACCTATTCTAAATAAGAAATCACCACACCTAGGTGTTCGCTGCTAACTTCTGGAAGGATTTGGTTGAACACAAATAACATGTTACTGGAATGTAATGGAGAATTTCTTTAAGTGCAGAGACCTGACCTGTGTTTTGCTTTTCCCGATAGTTGCATAAATATATATCTCGCCCTTTGATATTTCACTCTAGTTTTTGTGGTTATGGTGACTGAAACAAAATCATGAAAAAGGATATAACAGGAAATGAAAGGTGACATATGGACTGCGGTACATCACATTTAGTCTACATCCATCTAAAAAGTGCAACTAGTGTGGACATTATGAAAATTTTCTGTTCTCCAGTAGCTGGGCGGTACCTTGCCACCTGCCCCTCTGTTGAGCTCAGCCTCTTCTCTTTTGTCATGTGTTAGTTGGATCTGCCTTACATGTTTGTGTGTATGTGTTTTTTTTTTTCAATTTGCAGTTCCCATCTTAGCAGAATATGTTCTCTA
Organism: Otatea glauca; assembly: GCA_036346275.1. Classification (NCBI taxonomy): domain Eukaryota; kingdom Viridiplantae; phylum Streptophyta; class Magnoliopsida; order Poales; family Poaceae; genus Otatea; species Otatea glauca. The sequence goes on from CM070713.1 coordinate 7,883,285, forward strand.
GTGCTGTTGAACAAAAGCTTACTTTATTCTTGGCTGTTATTTTTGGTACATGCATAGAGACTGTACATCTCTCCTACCTTGTTTTGGCTACTTTGATGCCAAAATCGTACCCCAATTTTTGTTTGGTGAATTTTTCTCTTGATTTCATGGACAAAATTGTGTCACTGTTTCTTGCCTCGTTCCTCAGATTTTAAATCTTCTTAAAGCCATAGGATTATAGATGCTATCAGTAGCTCATCCACCAACGGTTGTGAAATGAGTGTAGCTGAGTATGTCACTGCTAGATAACTTTGAAACCAAACATGATACAAGCTAAGTACTCTTTGTATTTTTAGTTCACCATCATTTTGTGTATATTTAGTTGTCTTGATAAATGGTGCTCTGTTCCCTTAATAACTATGTAGCCAAATTTGATGTACCACGTTTTCTTTTGCATATCAATGTGTTAAGAAGCATGTAACCTTGACAGCTTACTAGGTCCTGCTCCTGCCCCAATAATTCTTAGTAGTTCTACAAACTACTAAGTATAAACAATCCAACATATATTGTTCTTTCATTGTTGTGGATTGTTTTTATGTGCTATACTGAAGAAAATAAGTTATGAAAGCATGCTTGCATTCACTATAGCGGCTTCATTGTGTTACATAGCAGCCCTGTCATCGTCATGCATGATGCTTGCTGTTTTTCTTGTTAATTGGTTATTGTTTTGATCATCATTTACTTGAAAGATCTGTTTGAAGGAAAACACTTCTGATTTCTTGAAACTCTGGTTTGTTGAAACATGCAAAGCAAAATGAAACTACAAGTAACTTGTGGCAGCTATTTTAGCAATACCCTTTATAACCTGGAGTGTTTTGGGGTGCTCTGGCAATAACAATGTCTGTTAAGCTATTGGAAGTTTTCTGATCTTTGTTATACAGACACAATTATCGTAAGGTAGTTAATATGCTCTTTTGATTACTGCAGGATAAATGTTGCCAATGGAGTTCATTTGACTGAATTTGCTACACAGTTGCCACATTTCGAGGGGCTTCACTTGAAGAATACTTCTCTTTATGGTAAGGAATAAGGATATCAGAGCAATCATATCTACTGTAAGAGGTGTGTGTAGGTGCTTTTGGTTGGAGATGTGCTATGCCTTTTTAGCCCTGTAACTTTTTAGACAGCAATTTTCTGTGCTAAGTGCTTACCAACAAGGTCAAATACTGTCTGCCACTATACTCAGTGCATAGTCATTAGTTAGTCAGGAAAGTTGCAGATGTCATTGTGTGCCCACTTAGGCCATAGTATGTGCTTATTAGTAAAGGGAAATTTAGATGCCAGTTCCCAGAAATTCTGCATCTTACTAACATTTGTAATCACCTGCATTATAGATGTTTGTTTTGAAAAGCGACTATTGAGACCATCATTGGTGCATCTTAAATAATTCCACCTCTGGCTTTCTTGTTGCAGATGGGAATCAATTTATGCCAGCATTTGGCCTTTCTCATTGTCTTAGCATGAGACAACATTTTACTTCCTTGGACCGAGATATTATTGCTGATGGAAACATAGCACAAAGGTCAATTCATTTACACACAAGAAGAGATCTTCCACAAGCATCCACATTACCCAAGTTTGCTGAGAACCACGAGTTTGGAAGTGCCAACATTTTTATGGATCCATCTTTTTTTACGAATGCAACGGAGCCTAGCTCTACAGAAAACAGAAGTTCATTGAAGCCTCCAAAATTTCTTTTAGAAAACAGTAACTGTCGGCCACATCATTGTACTGTGAGTATCTTATTGTCTATGTCATATTCTGATTTTTCATTCAGTGTCCATTTTATATGCTATTGTTTTCCACCTGTACAAATTTTTAGTTTTCAGACCGTTGAATTTTTTTAATCTTCTGTTGACTTTGATATTGCTTTGTTATGGATCCATCTTTTTTTACGAATGCAACGGAGCCTAGCTCTACAGAAAACAGAAGTTCATTGAAGCCTCCAAAATTTCTTTTAGAAAACAGTAACTGTCGGCCACATCATTGTACTGTGAGTATCTTATTGTCTATGTCATATTCTGATTTTTCATTCAGTGTCCATTTTATATGCTATTGTTTTCCACCTGTACAAATTTTTAGTTTTCAGACCGTTGAATTTTTTTAATCTTCTGTTGACTTTGATATTGCTTTGTTGTGGTGTAACTCTAGGTTGGCCTACCTGTTCAATATAGAGATTTTTTTATTACCAGCTTGGGAGAAATTGATAAACGGGCAAGCTACCATAATTCCAACCAGATATGGCCGGTGGGTTTTATATCTTACTGGCATGATAGAGTTACTGGTTCACTATTTGAGTGTGAGGTGTGTGATGGAGGGAATTTTGGGCCTTTGTTTAAGGTGAGAAGATTACCATGCTCTGTGTTCCCACTTCCGGATGCATCAACCATTCTCTCTCAAAATGGTACAAGAAAGGCCAATACAATAGAAACAAAGGAAAGTAGCAGTTTGGTTGAAGATACTGCTAATGATACGGATGATGATATTTTAATGCTCCTATCAGATCCCTCTGAGACCAATCAAGATTTCCTATCACGTCTTAGCAATGATATGGAGGGTAAAACGACTTCTTTAGGTTGCAATGATGTGCATAGTTCAAATATGACGGGACCAACAATACCATACCACTCTGGGACTGTTAGTTGGGTGCTGAGTCAAGAAGCCAATATTCATGACAAAATTGGTGAATTTACATTTGAGGGAACATCCCCTTCCTCAGTATGGAGGATGATTTCTTGTGCAATGATGGAAGCTTGTGAACAAATGTACAAGGAACATGGCCATTTGGTGTTCTTCTGCATGCACAGCAGTGAAAATCATTCATTTGACAATGGGGGTGATTGCCAGAACTTTGATGGTCCTTACACTCCTTTGACTAGATTTTGCTCATCTAATGGACCCTGTATACAACGAGTTATAAAAAAGGAGAATGACGTGGAATCTACCTATACATTACTTAAAGAATGGTTATTCCAAGATAGAATTGGGTTTGATTTGGAATTTGTTCAAGAAATTGTGGAATCTCTTCCGAGATCCAGAGTTTGTTCAAACTACCAGTTCTTGTGTAATAGGGCTGAATTTGTCTCCTCTTTGACGGTTGCAAGTTGTTCACTTATAGCCATGCATAAGAATGGGCAAAATAATGGAGACACCATGTCATATGGTAGACATGGATCTGTGGTAACTGGGCTACAGGATCATGCTCAACCTAGCGGTTTTAGCATCTGCGAGCTTCCTCCGGGGCATCCTGTTAGCCGTAAGCTTCCACCAGAGTTGGCAGGAGATGTTTTCCAGGTGGATCTATACATATTTCTGTCACTTGTTCTACTATTTGAAGAAACACATCTTTACATATTTGTTCATTTCTTGTTCTAATTTGTGCATGTTCTCCTCGCAATGTTCTTGTAGATATGGGAGTTTTTGGGGCGCTTTGCTGAAATCATTGGCCTGAAAGAAATTCCTTCATACGAGCAACTAGAAGATGAACTTATTGACCCATGGCCAGTTCGTGCAAATCAGGAGGACAAGTTATCGAAGGATATTCAACACCGTAGGGATCACACTTCACCAATGAATTCCCCTGCTAATGTTTCTACATCATATTATAATGGTGAATCGGGTCTAACCACTAATGAAGAGATTGTGTCTGTGTTTATTCCTGTTGAAACTTCCGCCATGGAGGAAGCTGCTCTAGATAAATTGGCAGCCCAGACACTTGGGAGATGTAGTGGTGTAGTATTGCCTGGGGTCCACCTTACACTCTTTAGGGTTCTTTTTGGTGAGCTATTATCGAAGGTTGCAATTTTTATAGATCCGAACATTGATACTAAAGAGTCAAAACCCAAACGCGGAAGAAAGAGGAACACTGATAGTCTCATTTCAACAAAAGAACTAAAATTTGGTATGCTAACTGCTAACAAGTTGACTTGGCCCGAGTTGGCTAGAAGGTATATTTTAGCTGTTTCTTCCATAAGTGGGTGTATGGATTTGTCTGATATTTCCAGTCGAGAAGGAGTGAAGTTATTCCGTTGTCTACAAGGCGATGGTGGCACCTTGTGTGGAGCACTACCTGGGGTTGCTGGCATGGAGAAGGATGCCTTGGTAAGGGTTTGCTTCTTAGTTTAGCTAAACTTGTGAATTTGTGATTTATTTGGCAAAGGAAATACATAAGCTTCCCAATTGTGCCTGTCTTTTCCTTCTTCATTCAGACATAAGAGTATTGGCAATATTGGTTGACTAGCACTGTTGTAGTTTTTTACTTTTAGTTTGCTTTGGTCATATATTATGTTAGGCAACATATCCAGTGAAAACCCCTTTTACCGTGAAAACTCCGTAAAACCCACGTGTACAAGTTTTGAAAAATTCTTAAAAAAATTACCATACATAAGGGAGGTGAGCTTTTACAATTCTGCAAAATTTGAACACCAAATTCAATCGTGTTTGAAAGATATGAAAAAGACAAATTCAGTTTGAATAGTGATTTTCACTGTTCAGCACTATTCATTCGCTGTTTGTCTTTTTCATATCTTTCAAACACGATTGAGTTTGGCCTTCAAATTTTGCAGGATTGTAGAAGCTCATTTCCCCCATATATGGTAATTTTTTGAGATTTTTTCAAAACTTGTACACGTGGGTTTCACGGAGTTTTCACAGTAAGGGGGTTTTCACTTGATATGTTGCCATTATGTTATGGTTATTTGATGTCTTTTCTTGGATTTATCTTCGACTTCTTATTTCCATTTAACAATTATTAAGTTTGATTGCAAACCCTGTACAATTATTATATCCACATGAACTTTTTAGGATTATATTTCTACATTGTTTCCTAGAGGGAAAAGAAAACGAAAAGAAAATAAAACCTACTGAGATTTTCTAGCCAAGCTAGCCTACATGTTTTTTTCCTCACTGTTTATCATCAAGGAAAACTCCCGAGAATTTTTTTTATCCCAGAAGGATAGAGAAACAGGTTTAGTATTAAGCAATCTCTGTTATGAGCTTTCCGAAATGTCCCACACTATCATTTATATAACTCTACCTGTTAGACAGTATCCGCATTGCCTTATATAAAAGATTGCTAGTTGCCTTGTATAGAGATTGATAGCCTTGTATAGATATTGCCTTATATAGGCTTTCCTTCTATACCCTCATGTACATGTATATATGCTGGCCTATTGGCCTCATGTTCAATACAAGTGCTATTCATAACATGCTATCAGAGCCAAAGTTTTAGGGTTAGGTTCCTTTTTCCCGGCGGCTATTCTTGTCGCCTTTTCTCCGTTGGCTCCATGGCCGCCGCTCCTCCCTTCGGCCGACGTCCGTCTGGCGCCGCCTGATGCCCGAGCCCGACCGACGTTTTCCGGCTCATATTGTCTCTCGCAGATCCTCGCAGATCTTGGCTTTCGCCCAACGCCGCCTCCCGAGCTCGCCGATCGTCGCGCGGCCGCCTCTCGTGGCTCGACCAGTAGTCGCCTCACAAGATCTCGCCTCTCGGCCGACGTTGTCGCGGTTCGGCTAACTTGCGACGCGACCGCCACCGACGCCATTGCTTGCCGACGGAGTTCCGCCGACCACCGACACCGTCGGATCGGGCACACGTGCCGCTGAGCCCGACGACGGCCGCTTCTACCCGGGCACCTCTGATCTGGCTGCTCGGTTTGAAGTCCGAACGTCTCTGCTCGTGTTTGGCCGATCGGATTTGAGACCGGACGTGAGGTGATTTTAACTCTCGGTTCATAATAATAATAAAAAGTCATATTTTGGTTCTTCGGGGACTGTTTCTGTTCCTCGTTGCCCATTTATCTTCGATGGTCTCAATTATCGAGACTGTGTTCTTCACATGCGCCTCCACATGCGCAGTCAGCATCTTTGGGAGTTTCTTACCGGTGAGCTATCGTGTCGGCCTCATCCTGCTCCACTTGCCACGCCTGTTATTCCCAAGGAGGCCGATGTTGTCGCTAAGCGTATACGCCTAAAGACTATGTTTGTGTCTTTGTGAGTCTTTTCGCACTCGCCATCGTGCATACAAGATATGGATTGATGAAGATGCTCGTGCCTCTGCTATTTTGGTTGCTAGCATGGAGGTGCATCTTACTGGTGATATTGTTGCTTTGTCTTTGGCACAGTTGATGTGGGCGCATCTTTGCAACCGCTATGAGCCTGCTGGCGATTCTTTGTACCTTGCTGTTGTGCGACAGGAGCAGTTGCTGCAGCAGGGTGATTCTACTGTGGATGAGTTCTATTCTCAGCTATCCTCGGTGTAGTGTCAGCTTGATTCTCTTGGACCGGAGGTTTGCCGCACCTGTCAGTGCTGCCAACGTCAGCACTCTCACATGGAGCTTCGTCGCATCTACGACTTCCTGACACGTCTTCGGACTGAATTTGAGCAGATTCGTGCCCAGCTGCTTGCTCGCCATCCTCGTGTGACCTTGTTGAAGGCCCTTGCAGCTATTCGTACTGAGGAGACTCGTCTTCGTGGTGCGGGCCTGCTCGTATCTCCTTCAGTTCTGGCTGTGCCTCGTGCTACTAGTCCACCAGTGGCGCCTACTTCAGTGTCGGCTACTGGTGGTGGAGGGCTTCACTGCACCTACTGCAACAAGAATGGACATGCAGAGCAGTTCTGACTCCACTCAGGAGATTCTTGCGCTGCTACGTCGCATGGCTGCCTCTGCACCGTCAAGTTCTGCTACTTAGTCTTCCAGTGAGAGACCACCTTCCTTCTCATCGTATTGCACCATGGATTCTTGACTCTGGAGCTTCTTTTCATATGACATCTGATCCCACGAGTCTCCATTCCATTAGTCCTCTTACTGCTCCTATCACTGTGCAGACCGCAGATGGTACCTCTCTTTCTGTTATAGGACGAGGTACTCTTTTGTCTTCCTCTTTTCATGTTTCTGCTGTTTCTCATGTTTCAAACTGACTATGCAGTTCATATCCGCTGGCCAGCTCACTGATCATGGTTGTCGTGTTATCCTTGATTCTGACTCTTGTTGTGTTCAGGATCGCCGGACGAGGTCTTTGGTTGGTACTGGCCCTCTCCGCCGTGACTCTCAGCGCCTCTGGGAGCTTGATTGGCTTCGTCTTCCTTTCGCTACCCTTGCCAGTCTCTTAGTCTCCTCTACTGCTTCCACCTCCGTTGCATCTTCTACCTGGTCATTTGCTCAGTGGCATCACTGTTTATGGCATCTTTGTGGGTCACGTCTATCTTCTTTAGTTTGTCGTGGTCTTTTAGGATCTGTCTGATGATACTCTTTAGATTGTGCGGGTTGTAAGCTTGGTAAATAGCTACAACTCCTCTATATTTCCAGTGAGTCTGTATCCCAGCGTCCCTTTGACCTTGTTCATTCTGATGTTTGGGGTTCGGGTCCTTTTGTTTCAAAAGGAGGTCATAAATATTATATTATTTTTATAGATGATTTCTCTCGCCACACTTGGATATACTTTATGTCCTCTTGTAGTGAGGTTTTATCCATCTATAAGAATTTTGCCACTATGATCCGTACTCAGTTTGACTCTCCCATTCGTGTTCTTCGTGCTGACTCACCAGGGGAGTATCTGTCAGGAGCCATTCGTGCTTTTCTTGCTACGCAGGGTACTCTTTCTCAGTTTTCTTGTCTTGGTGCTCATGCTCAGAATGGTGTGACTGAGTACAAACATCGTCATCTTCTTGAGATAGCTCGTACTTTTGCTTGCTTCCGTTGTTCCACCTCACTTCTGGGCTGAGGCTATTTTCACTGCCACTTACTTGATTAATATTCAGCCTTCTTCTGCTCTTCAGGGTGGGATTCCGGTGGTGCGTCTTTGTGGCATGCCTCCTGATTACTCTAGTCTTCATCTCTTTGGGTGTGTGCGCTATGTCCTCCTTGCACCTCGTGAACGCACCAAGCTGACCGCTCAGTCTGTTGAGTGCGTTTTTCTGGGCTATAGTGTTGAGCATAAGGGATATCGTTGTTGGGATCCTGTTGGCCGACGGATGCGGATATTTTGGGATGTGACTTTTGATGAGTCTCGTCTCTTCTACCCTCGTCCTTCTTCCATTCCAGCATCTCTTGTCAAGCCACTTTCTTTCCTAACTTTTTCTGATACTCCTGTTGTCAATTTTCCTTCTCTACGATTGGTGTCTCCTTCGCTGGCCTATCCACAAGAGTCTTCACCTCTGGTGCCTCCTCCAGATGTTTCCTTTGACATTGTTCCTTATCCTCTATACTACACGTCGTCCGCGAGTTGAGGATTCTTCTGGTGTACCTGTTGAGTCACCTTCTTCAGTGCCTCCTCGCTACGCTCTTCGTGATCGTCAGTCTATCCGGCTTCCTGAGCGCCTTGGCTTTGTTGGTGCAGTTCTTGCCGAGCCAACTTCTTACCGCGATGCTGTTATTCATCAGGAATGGCAGCATGCGATGGCAGAGGAGCTTGCTGCCCTTGAGCGCACTGGCACGTGGGATCTTGTGCCCCTTCCTCCACGTGTCCGTCCCATTACATGCAAGTGGGTCTATAAAGTTAAGACTCGCTCTGATGGTTCTCTTGAGCGCTACAAGGCACGTCTCGTGGCACATGGTTTTTAGCAGGAGCATGGTCGTGATTATGATGAGACTTTTGCTCCTGTTGCTCATATGACCACTATTCGCACTCTTCTTACTGTGCCTTCTGTTTGTGAGTGGTCTATCTCTCAGCTTGATGTCAAGAATGCTTTTCTTAATGGTGAGTTACGTGAGGTCTTTATGCAGCCACCACTGGGGTATTCTGTTTCTGAGGGCATGGTCTGTCGGCTTCGTCGCTCTCTTTATGGGCTCAAGCAAGCCCCTCGTGCCTAGTTTGAGTGTTTTTCTTCTGTGGTCACTGTTGCTGGCTTTTCTACTAGTGCTCATAGTCCTGTGCTCTTTGTTCACACTTCACCTCGTGGACGGGCTCTTCTTCTTCTTTATGTTGATGACATGATCATTACTGAAGATGATTCTCAGTATATTACCTTTGTGAAGGCTCGTCTTAGTGAGCAGTTTCTCATGTCTGATCTGGGTCCTCTTCGCTACTTTCTTGGGATTGAGGTCTCTTCTACACCTGAGGGCTTCTTTCTATCCCAAGAGAAGTATAGTCAGGATCTTCTTGATCGTGCTTCTCTCACAGATCAGCGCACAGCCGAAACTCCTATGGAGCTCAATGTTCACCTTCGACCTACTGATGGTGAACCTCTTAAGCATCCTACTCGCTATCGCCATCTTGTTGGGAGTCTTGTTTTCCTTGGTGTCGGCGTTTCGAGCACCGGCAAGTAAATTTGTAAGTCTAAGGGGCCGCGCGTTCCACTCCCTGAATGGTTAAACTCAGAAGTCCAAGATGTATACTGGTTCGGGCCGAAGGTCCCTACTCCAGCCAGGTGGTATCGTTGTATTCCCTTTAGTACGTATGATCGCACAAAGTTTACAAGCGAGTGCTAATGGCTTAGCAAGATGAGTTCGATTGCGATCCCCTTTTCTTACGGGGTTCCCGCCTCCTTTATACGAAAGGAAGGCGGGGTTACATCGAGAATTGGGAGAGGACGAGATGACCTACACTAGGAGCTTCGGTCCTTCGCTCTGTGACTTCGTCATCGCCTCCTTGCCCATGCCGGGTCGGTAGCTTAGTTGGTCGTATGGTTAGGTATTTCCCGAAACGGCGTACCGCCTCCGCGAACCTTACGAGTGTTGACGTTGTCGCGTCCGACGTGGGTGTTGCCTCGGGAGAGGCGTGTCTTCGCATCAGACGTGGCCGGTGATGGATCGGGAGCATGACTTCGGTCACCATTAAACCTTCTAGGGAGGAGCCACCGCCTTGTATAGTCACTTCGATTGACCCGCTCGTGGGGTGCGTGGTCGTTGGTCGGTAGAGGCTTCGACACGCGGCCCTTGGCAGGGGTTGTCTTGGCGTGATCGGAGTCAGGGATCCCGACCACCGCGAGGGTCGGGAGCTCGCTTGGTCGGAGCCGGGGTCCCGCCTCGCGGCGGGCCTAAGCCCCGCTGTCGTCGAGACACTTCCCTCGGCCGGTCGGAAGGGTGTCTTGTGTGACCTTGCAGTGCTTCTCGGTGAGTGGTCGAGCGCCTGTTGGGCTTGAGCTGTGCTTGAGGTCACCGCTCGTCGCTTTGGGCCGTTGGGGTACCCCTGTTATAAGTATTCGTCACTTGGTGTCACTCGTGCAGACATTTCATATCCAGTTCATATCTTGAGTCAGTTCGTTTTTGCTCCCACTCAGCTTCACTATTGTTATCTTCTTCGTGTTCTACGATATCTTCGTGCAACTATCTCTCGCTGTCTTTTCTTTCCTCGCTCTAGCTCCTTCCAACTCAAGGCATACTCCGATGCTACCTGGGCTAGTGATCACTCTGATCGTCGGTCTCTTTCTGCTTATTGTGTTTTTCTTAGGGGTTCTCTCATTACTTGGAAGACTAAGAAGCAGACAACAATTTCTCGTTCGAGTGCTGAGACTGAGTTGCGAGCTATGGCTCTTTTGACAACAGAAATTACTTAGCTACGGTGGCTACTTGAGGATTTTGGTGTTTCTGTTTCTACACCTACTCCTCTTTTATCTAACTGTACAGGTGCTATTAGCATTGCTCGCGATCTAGTGAAGCATGAGCTCACTAAGCATATTGGTGTTGATGCTTCTTACATGCGGTCACAGGTATAGGATCAGGTTGTGGCTCTTCAGTATGTGCCTTCAGAGCTTTAGTTGGCAGGCTTCTTCACGAAGACACAAACTAGAGCTTAGTACAACTTTTATCTCTCCAAACTCAGTGTTGTTGATCCGCCATGAGTTCGAGGGAGGGGGGGAGGGGTGTTAGACAGTATCCGCATTGCCTTATATAAGAGATTGCTAGTTGTCTTGTATAGAGATTGATAGCCTTGTATAGATAAAGCCTTATATAGGCTTTCCTTCTATACCCTCGTGTACATGGATGTATACGGGTCCATTTGCCTCATGTTCAATAGAAGTGCTATTCATAACACTACCTATGTCGTATTCTTTTTTGATACACCTATTGGGGAAAATTTCTTTCTGGAAACATTCTTGGTTACCAGTCGGATCAGCTTTCCCCCCCTTTTTTGTAGGGCAAACAGTAGGGGAGGCCCTTATCGTGTATGTATATGTTTATTATATCAATAATAATAGAAAGAGGTATGTACAAATCTGACAAGGAGGGGATAATCAGTTAAGAGACTCTACCCACGTGTTTTCCTATGGTTTTACAAGGTGCCTTTTGACCTGTTTGCAGAGATTTTGCTGTTAAATCATGTCTATAGAGACATTTTTCTTGTTTTGCTTATTTGGAGTTTTTTTTAGAAAAAAAATGTTCGAAGTCACATGTGGAATTGAGAGTTCTCTTAGCTACAACAATTCCATTTCCAGCTATGTGATATATTTTTTAGAATATGAATATAGCTTTTAAGGGTGCTGTGTTACTGTTTGTCGCATAAGTTATCTAGAAATCTTTGTTTCTAGTTCATGTCCATCTGCAGTCACGTAAAATAACTATGAATACAATCTCCATACTCGAAGTAATTTTGTGGCCACTAAGGGAACATTGTAAAATTTTCTTGTGTTGTAGTTTTAGACAATGTCAACAGTTATGCATATCTTGGCTGTTGTGCAATAATCTTGTATTTTCAGCTGCTTTTGGAGGCTGAAAATTTGATATGTAGTTCTTCAGAGAATGAAGGAAAGAAGGTTTTTATGATGGATTACGAGGATACTGATATGGTAGATTCTCCTGTGGTTCCTGCTACTGATAATAAAACGTTGCCAGATTGGGCAAAACCACTGGAGCCTGTGAGAAAATTACCAACAAATGTTGGAACGAGAATTAGAAAGTGCGTTTATGAAGCTTTGGAGAAAAGACCCCCAGAATGGGCAAGGGAAATTTTGGAGCACTCAATCAGTAAAGAGGTCTACAAGGGTAATGCATCTGGACCGACCAAGGTTAGTAACATTCCTGCCACTATGGCTCAACCTTCGATTAGAAGTAAATAATACAATTTTTTTGCCTATATGTGTTTTATTACACTCCTCTTTGTATTATTCATTGTTTTCTTTGGTAAAAAGGTAAGTCAGGATATCTGATGATCGTATAAGTTCCATAGCATCGTCAACAACTCAACATCCTTACTAAAAAAAGTGAGCCTCACTACTGGTTTATGTTTAGAGTATGTAGAGTATGAGTTTGTATTAGTTTAGGTTTAGTACCGTATTAGTCTCGGTCTACATTAGTCGTCCTCATGTACTCAATATAATTGGCCCTGGCCTAAAGCATCAATATATCATTTGAGTTCCCTATTTTCCTAACAATTTATGCATTTACTGTGTTATGATATGAACTATTGGATTCCCTAAAAAAAGGTGACATGAACTGTTGGCAGAACAAAGAGAAATGTCAGTTTTTAAGGTCTGTGACAACCTATGTATCAGTGTCACATTTGATTTTGGTAGGAGGATTGCACAGCCCAACGAGCTTGCGATATTTATCTGGTTGACTGGTCAATGTTTAATAGCTTATACTCTTCAAGCCCAGATACCTTTCCCCCTGAAAATCAGTCATATGCTCTACTAACATGCTTTTGCTTCCTTAGCTTACTTGAGCAAGAAGCTTTTGATAACATGAAACTACTGTTGAGTGTTGACATCACAATTTTACCAAAGTTTTAGAATATAGCTGCCAGAAGAGGAAAGTCACCTCATGGCAAGGCAATTTTTAAACTTTCTTAAAAGAAGTGGGTGCAGCATCAAATTAGCCTTTTATCTTCACCTTGATATTTTTGTGATCTTTATTCTGAGGAAGTCCCTATAACTAGGAGATTATTTGGAAAATATACTAAGAGATGATGTTTGTGTTACAGAAAGCAGTTTTATCTGTGTTGACAGAGGCATGTCGTGTAAAAGTGCCACAAAATCCAGAAAAACCGCGAAAAGAAAGGAACACTATTTCCATCTCAGATGTTATCTTGAAAAAGTGCCGTATTGCCCTGCGCTGTGCTATTTCCTCAGATGAATCAAAGCTTTTTGGAAATTTGCTTGGAACTACTCTTGTGAATTCCAATGAAAATGAGGAAGAGGGCATCCTTGGATTTCCTGGTATGGTGTCGCGCCCTTTGGACTTTCGCACAATTGATATAAGGTTGGCTACGGGAGCTTACTGTGGATCTTGGGAGGCTTTTGCTGAGGATGTACAAGAAGTATGTTTTTCTATTTTCTCAGATTTTTCATGGATGGATTATTGTTCATGGGCCCTCAAGAAATTATCCTTGCACTCTTGTGTTAGCATAAAATAATGCATTGCTTTGTTAATTTCTTCTTTGTATCTTTTCCATGAAAACTAATCAGTGATGTGATGGTACCTGTGGCAGTGCTTCTAGCACCAACTGTCATCTTTTTCTTTTCTATGTTTTAGCCAACACCAGATTGCTTCAGCATTGCTCTTTTTTTAATTGGGAAATTCTGTAGAGTTGTTTACTAAGCTACAATCCTTTTTGAGTAAATTTCACAAAACTATAAGTTTCTTGCACAAACTTTCAGAAAACTACAGGTTTTAGCTCATATTTCACAAAACTACATATTTTATGACAACTTGTGTCACAAAACTACAGGTTTTAGAATTGATCATTTCTTGTAACGAGTCTGATAGTGTGGGCTCAAATGGCAGCCTCACGCACCCCTATTTCCTGTTTCACTCATGCGTGAGGCTACCATGTGGGCCGACCCGTTATAAGAAACAGTTGATTCTAAAATCTGTAGTTTTGTGATACAAGTTCTCTTAAAATTTGTTGTTTTGTGAAATAGAAGCTAAAACTTATAGTTTTCTGATAGTTTTCAGAAGAAACCTGTAGCTTTGTGAAATTTACTTATCCTTTTTGGACATTAGACAGTCTTGTGTATGTTTACTCTTAAGTAGGCCATTGGTTATGATGTCATGCCACTTTACTGTTATTGCAATATAGTATGCCTTATGCTACAAGTCTAGAGCTACAATGAGTACCCACTAATAGTTCATTATGCTAGCTTAAGCCCATGGCCCGCATGTATTACGAATTTACAATAAACATAAGCCTAATTTTGAGCCTTAATTTAGTTATGATATCTATGTTAGAAGTATATTGTATAGGTTTTTTCTGCTATTTGTACAACAGAGACAACGGGGATAGTATGATTGAACTAGATGATTCTTTTGATGACACCAATAGGCTGTTTGTTCGAAAAATTCAAGTGTAAGTAAGAGAGGCCTTAACAAGGATGGAAGTAGGTAAGGTGTTGGACCTTGATAACATTCCTATCGAGGTGTGGAAATGTCTTGGAGACGTGGCGATCATTTGGCTAACTAAATGATTTAATAGCATTTTTAGGTCGAACAAGATGCCTGACGAGTGGCGGAGAAGCACATTAGTGCCAATTTTCAAGAATAAAGGAGACTTCCAAAGTTGTACTAACTACAGAGGAATTAAGCTCATGAGCCACACAAGGAAGCTTTAGGAGCGAGTAATTGAGCATCGTTTAAGAAGAGTGACTAGCGCGACGAAAAAACCAATTTGGTTTTATGCTTAGGAGGTTGACCCTAGAGGTGATCTTCTTGACACGACAGTTGATGGAGAGGTATAAGTAGGAAAAGAAGGATCTACACATGTGTTCGGCTTGGAGAATGCTTATGACAAAGTGCCAAGAAAGGTCATGTGGTGGGTGCTTGAGAAGAAAAAGGTTCCAACAAAGTACCTTACCTAATTAAGGATATGTACGGCAATGTTGTGACTAATGTCAGAACATGAGATAGCTATACCAGTGACTTTCTTATTAAGATAGTACTACATCAAGGGTCAGCATTAAGCCTCTATATTTTTGCCCTAGTGATGAATGAAGTCACGCGGAGCATACAAGGAGAGATTCCTTGGTGTATTCTTTTTGCTAATGATGTGGTGCTAATTGATGAGAGTAGGGTAGTTGTTGATAGAAAACTTGAGTTGTGGAGGAAGACTTTAGAATCAAAGGGTTTTAGACTTAGTAGGACTAAAACTGAGTATACGAGGTGTGTTTTTGGCGGTGCTATGACAGATGATGGAGATACTAGTCTGGATAGAAAAGTAGGCCCAGAAGGAAACTTTTCGATATTTGAGATCGATGCTACATAGTGACGGCGAGATTGATGAAGATGTGAGCCACATGATATGAGTGGGGTGATTGAAATGGCGCGAAGCATCGGGTGTTCTATGTGATAGAAAAGCCCCTCAAAAGTTAAAGGGTAAGTTCTATAAGACGGCGATTAGACCTGCGACGTTGTATGGAGTGGAATGTTGGGCGACAAAAAGACAACAAGTACACAAGATGAGCGTAGCAAAGATGTGGATGCTGCGGTGGATCTGTAGTCATACAAGGGTAGATCGAATCTGCAATGATGATATACGTGATAAGAGTTGGGGTAGCATCAATTGAAGATAAGCTTTTCTAAAATCGTCTAAGATGGTTTGGATATCTTCAACAGAGGCCGCCTAAGGCACCGGTGCCTAGTGGAATTTTAAGTTGTTGTGAAAACATAAGAAGAGGTAGAGGTTGATCAAGATTGACGTGGGAAGAAGCAGTTAAAAGAGGCTTGCGAGATTAGAACGTTCCCAAAGGTTTGGCGTTGGATAGGAATGCATGGAAGTTAGCGATCCACGTATCGGAACCATGACCCGAGATCGAATGTTTAGGGGTTTTATTGACTTTGGTTGTGTTTCTTTCCTAGCCTACCTCAACATGTTTGGGACAAAAGGCTTGGTTGTTGTTGTACATGTCTAATATTTGGCCTTGAGGCCCATGGAATATACATAAGTCTACTCCAAAACATGGCATCAGAGCAAGATTCTCTACCTCCTCAGGCCGCCACCTGAGCACCCTCAACCTCCTCTGCTCTTGTAGACCACCTCTATCTCCACCTCCACCCCTCATCTTCTCAGTGTCGACAACAGGTGGATTCGGTACTTCCTCGCTTCCTGTTCCAGATCTGCCTGTCGAGATCTGCCTCAACAGTCATGTCTTTGGGATCACGTACCTGGCGGCCGGCCTTGCACGCCTCTACCAGCCCCTCTGGCCGGGCCACCTGTTGGTGTGGGCGTTGCTTCGGCTGATCCTGATGCCGCCACTGCATTTAAGGATGTTGTGGAGACGTACCAGTCTGATCTTCATGCCTATGAGAGGTAACAGGGTGATAAAGCTCGTGCCATAGCCATCCTTATTGGGAGCATGACAGTCACCTCTATGGACTTCGCTGAGCTACCATCGTTACAGCTGATGTGGGAGCGTGTTTGGGCACTGTATCAGTCGACCAATGATGCCCTCTACCTCTATGTGGTACACCAGGCACACTCTCTCTAGCAGCATGATGCCACTATTGACTTCTATCAGCAAATCACTGGAGTGTGGTGCCAGCTTGACTCTTTGGGACCGAATGTCTATTGGACTTGTTCCTATTGTGTGTTGACCCGTGCTCACCGGGACTCATCGTCTCTACGACTTCCTAACGCGTCTTTGACCAGAGTTTGAGCCGATTCGTGCTCACCTTATGGCCTGCTCACTGTGTCCATCCTTAGTGGAGGCACTCATGTTTGTTCGTTTCGAGGAGACTCTTAGCATGACTCAACAGCCGTCTCGTATTGTCTTGGCTGCCTGTACGCTTATTGCTCCTACAACTCCTATGGCAGTAGATTCTACTATTGCTCCTTTTGTATCGGTAGGAGCACTGGTGGATGCTGCGAGTGCCTCTACTAGCGGCCTTCACTATAACCTAGTGTCAGCGTAATGACCACACCTACCAAACCTGCTACACTAGGAGGCGAAGTCAGGGTCACAAAGGTGGTCGCCCTTAGCGTGGCTCCTCTCAGCCAGGAGGTGCTGGTGCTCGCCAGCTAGACACTGCTCAACAACTAGTCTCCCTTCTTCAGCATCTGGTTGTCAGTCCTACCTCAAGCTCTTCGAGTGCTACCAGTCTTGCCACTCAGTCTCATACTTCAGGTATATCATGTCGTTGATCCTGGACTATGGTACTAACTTCCACATGACACTAGATTCGACCTCACCGTTTTGAGTCCCTTTGTTCTACTTGCTTTCGTTCAGACTGCAAATGGTACTTCTATTCCTGTTACTAGTCGAGGCACTCTTTCTATTCCTAGTTTCTATGTTCCTGCTATTTGTCATGTTCCTAGGCTCGTTATGCAGGTTATGTCATGATTGCCGTATCATTCTTGAGCCTGACTCCTGTTGTATTCAGTACCGCTACACACAGACTCTTGATGATACTGGCCCGTGCCACCTTGATTCTTAGCGTCTTTGGGAGCTCGACTACCTTGCCTTCCTTCCACTTCCACTGTCTCCCTCAGCCAATCAACCACTACTGCCACTGCCTCCGCTGCCACCACTTCCATTAGTTTTGCTCAGTGGCATCATCGCTTAGGTCATTTATGTGACATCTTTCTTCTTTAGTTGGTAGTGGTGTTCTTGGGTCTGTTCTCAACGATACTTCTTTATCTTGTATGGGTTGCAAGCTTGGCAAGCAGCTGCAACTCCCTTATGGTTCTGGTGACTTTGTTTCGCTCATCCTTTTGATTTGATTCACTCCGATGTATGGGGTCTGGCTCCCTTCGTTTCGAAAGGGGGTCATCGATATTATGCGATCTTCATTAATGACTACTCTTGCCATACTTAGATTTATTTCATGTCTTCTCATAGTTAGGTTCCTTCTATTTATTGGTTTTTTGCTACTATGGTTCGTACTTAATTTGATTTAGCCATTCATGTTTTTCGTGTTGATTCTGCTTGTGAGTACCTATCTATGCTTTTCGTTAGTTTCTTTCAGTGCAGGGCACTCTTCCACAGTTTTACTGTCCTGTTGCTCACGCTCAAAACGGTTTTTGAGTGCAATCACCATGACCTTGAGACCGCTCACGCTTTGATACTCTAGCCTCTTACACCTGAATTCTGGGCTAAGGCCGTTTCTACCGTCGCGTACCTCGTCAACCTATAGCCCTCCACTACTCTTCAGAGTTTACTCCTATTGAGTGTCTACTATAGGTCTCTTCAGCACAGTTACCTTGGCGCTTTTAGCTGCATCTACTTTGTTCTTCTTCTACCCCGTGAACGTACGAAGCTGACTACTCAGACGGTTGAGTGTGTTTTCCTTGGCTATAGTGCTGAGCACAAGGGTTATCATTGCTATGACCTTGTTGCTCGTCGGATGCGCATTTTGCCCGATGTCACCTTCGATCAGTCTTGACCTTACTATCCTCGTCACACCAACTTCCAGTTCGAATTCTCTTGCCGAGTTGATCTTCTTTCTGACTTTTCCTAATCCTCAACTCTGTTGGTTTTGCTTTCGTCTCCACCGTTGCCGTCGGTTTCACCTTTGGCTCTCCTTCTCCATTGGATGATCCCACCAGCTGTTTTGTTGAGACCTCCCCGTTTCCATTCCACTACACTCGTCATCCCCATCCTGATCCTCTTCCGTCCTTGTTGGGTCCTGCTCCAGCATCTTTTCGGGATGTGCTCTTCGTGATCGGAGTGCAGCTTATGCTACCTCTTACTGAGCCTACCTCTTATCATGATGCTGCATATCATCTTGAGTGGCAGCTCGCTTTGGCTGAGGAGATTGCTGCTTTGGAGCGTACTAGCACTTGGGATCTTGTTTCCCTTCCTGCTTGTGTTACTGTGAAAGTGGGTCTATAAGATCAAGACTCGCTTTGATGGTACCATTGAGCGCTACAAGGCGTGTATCGTTGCACGTGGTTTTCAGCAAGAGTATAGGCATGATTATGATGAGGCTTTTGCTCAAGTTGCTCATATGGCCACTGTTCGTACTCTTGTTGCCGCTACCTCTATTCGGAAGTGGACCATCTCACAGCTTGATGTCAAGAATGCATTTCTCAATGGTGAGCTGCGAAAGGTCTAAATGCACCTGCCTCCTGGGTGCTCTGTTCCTGACGGTTAGGTTTGTTGTCTCCGTCGTTCTCTTTATAGGCTTAAACAAGTCCCCCGTATTTTGTTTGAGTGTTTCACCTCTGTTGTCACTGCTGCCGGCTTCTCCACCAGTGATTATGACCTTGCTCTCTTTGTTCACCTCTCGTGGTCGGACTCTTCTCTATGTGGATGACATGGTCATCACTAGAGATGACCCTCAATACATTGACTTTGTGAAGACCTATATCAATGGTCAGTTCCGAATGTATGATTTGGGTCCTATTCACTTTCTTGGGATTGAGGTCACCACTACGCCTGATGGCTACTCCTCTCCTAGTAGAAGTACATCCAAGATTTTCTTGATCGTACTTATCTCACTGATCAACACACGGTAGACACTCCTATAGAGCTTCACCTTCGACTTCGTCCAACTGATGCAACCCCTCTTGAGAATCCCACTCACTATCGCCACCTTTGTTGGGAGCTTGGTGTCACTTGTCCTGACATCTCTCATGTTGTTCACATTCTGACTCAGTTTGTTTCTACTCCTACCCAGCTCCACTACAGTCACCTTCTCGTTTAGCGATATCTTCATGGGACCATCACTCGACGCCTCTTTTTCCCTTGCTCCAACTCATTACAGCTTTAGGCATACTCTAATGCGACCTGGGCAAGTGATCCTTCTG
This sequence comes from Otatea glauca, assembly GCA_036346275.1. NCBI lineage: Eukaryota > Viridiplantae > Streptophyta > Magnoliopsida > Poales > Poaceae > Otatea > Otatea glauca. Next base: position 7,902,941 of record CM070713.1, read on the forward strand.
ATCGCCGATCTCTCTGCTTTTTGTGTCTTCCTTGGTTGCTTGGAAGACTAAGCAGACTGTAGTTTCCCATTTGAGTGATGAGGCTAAGCTGAGGGCTTTGGTGTCTGTGACAGCTGAGATCACTTGGCTACGGTGGCTTCTAAGGACTTCATTGTTTCGGTTCCTACACCAACTACGTTACTATTAGACAACACTGGTGCAATCAACATTGATCGAAATGCAGTGAAGCATGAGCTTACCAAGCACATTAGGGTTGATGCTTCCTACATGTGATCGCAGGTGCAGCAACATGTTGTCACTCTTCAATATGTGTCTTCAGAGCTTCAGCTAGCTGACTTTTTCACGAAGGCGCGTACTAGGGCTCAACATAGCTTCTATCTCTCCAAACTCAGTGTTGTTGATCCGCCATGAGTTTGAGGAGAGGCGTTAGAAGCATATTGTATAGGGTGTTTTTTGCTATTTGTACATGTCTATATTTGGCCTTAAGGCCCATGGAATACACACAAGTCTACTCCAAAACATTCTATATATTCATCAACTGGTTATTCATTTTGACAATGCAGCGATGCATGTTATCCATGAGCTATTCTTTTTTTTGTTTTCTATTGACAACCAGTGGCTTATAGTTGCCATTTCTTAGGACCTGTTCTTTCTTCTTTTCTAGATGTTAGTATACAACTTGTATGACAAGTCTATTAGAGATAGAATAGAATCAATTAGGATTTGTAGTTGATATGGTTCCTTCCATATATCTAGTAGATTGACTTGATCTCCAAGTTACCTTATACTCTATATATGTCCCCAGGCTCAAGCAATCAATGTTACTTGGACACGGACATAGGACTCAGAATCCGACTCGGATTTGGGGTGTTCGATTCGGAAAAATATTTGGACAAGGAAATGCTACTCGGAATTGGACACGAGTGTCGGAATCCGACTTGGATTCGAGGTGACCGATTCGGCAAAATTTTTTGGACACAGGTGTTTGAGTAACACTGCAAGCAATACATATCAATTATTCCGCGCTATACTATCCCCTTTCATGGTATCAGAGCAGGTTTTTATCTGGGCCTATTCCTAGCCACCGCCTAATTCCACTACGTACCACCCCTAGAGAGGCGATGTAATCTCCTGAGGGCTGCGCATTGTAGATAGATGGCCTTCCTTCTTCCTCTTCGTCTCTGATCAAATAGATTGGTTCTTTCCTCCGATCAGTAGATCGGGTTTGTTTTTTTAGCCTCTTCTCCACTGCTGACCATGCTCGCTTTGTTGTCTCTCCCTGTCTCCCCGGCAGCCGTGCACTCCACGTCGTCCACTACCAATTACTTCTGTGCTGACAGGCCTCCTTGATCCTTGTTGTCTTCCTCTTCACGTCTTTGCTTCGTGCCATGCACCTCGTCGGTGACCTTTCCTGCTGCAGCTGGCATGTATGCATTCATGATTTTATGCAGCTCACCTTTGCCTTGTCTCCTATGTCACGTGGTCATCACATCCTACTTCCTCGTTGGTGTTTCATGCTGCCAGACGGCAAGTTCTTCCTCTACCTGGTAATGTTGCTCCCGAACTCGTATTTTTGATCTGTTACTTTTGCTTCCCCTGTTCTCTTTCTTCTAGGGGTCTGTCGTATCCGGCCACTTTGTGCTCATAGCCAGGCAGTTTGTCGCTGGTGGCTTTGGTTGTGATCTCGACGCCGCCGATACATGCTCCAGTGTAGCCTCTCGGCTCCAGTAGAGATGTGCCAGGGTGGACTCCCCCTCTTGTTCTTTGCTTTGCTTTCCTTTTTATATACGATCCTGATGCATGCACGAAGCCTCTTGCTCATGTATGTGTGATGCATCTCTAGTTTTCTTTCTTTGGCCATCAGCATAGTAACACAAATCAATCTGCTACCTCTGGCTTCCTTTCTTTATCTGTTGGCTCAATCTTTTGGCCACGTCTTGTTTGCATGCATCCATGCTATTATCTTTTCTTCAATTGCTTGTCGCTGGTACTACTTTCTTACCTTCCTGATTTAAAAACACACATGCACGTTGCCAAAGGCCAGACACATGTTGTTCCACATCTCCTTTTTCCTTTCTTTCTCCAATCAACAGATTGGGACCGATCTGCTCCTATCCTATCTCTCTGTAGCCATCGTTGCTCTTTTTTTTCTCCGAGCATGACGTCCACTGTCATGTACCTGATGTTCTTCACAACCAACACATATTTTCCTCTAGTGTCCCTTTCCTTCTCTCTTTTGGTTGTGTACGTGCAACACCCGTCTACTTCGGCAACCTCCATGCTGCAGGGCCCTCTCTCTTGCACCGATCTGCGCATCGCCATTGCCAATGAGTCCTCCTAGTGCTGCTGCTCCTGCATCTCCCTCGACACTAGTGGGACCTATGTTGCCTCCACTACGGCGACCTTCCTCGACCACGACAAACCTCAACATCGACTTCTCGCTACATCAATGTTATCATCATCTACGATGACCTATGACTTCTTCGTCAATAGCACCACTCTTTGATTACAACAATCCTACTTCAACGACTATCTCGACGGCAGACAATTTCATCACCAGCTCCTCGCATGGCACTCTTTGTCAGCTTCTACTCCAGCTTGAGCATCACCGTCGGCTTCTTCTCCAGCCTGAGCATTTGCGACGCCCCTACTCCGAATGTTGGGGGATAGTATACGACTTGTATGGCAAGACTATTAGATATCATAGTTGTCACGGTGGTCCGGCTAGGCGCGGCGAGCGCGGAGCGCCTGGACGCCTAGGCTCCGCCTAGGCGATGATTAGACGATGAAAATAATAAATAATATCTCATATGACATGGAACTAACTAAATATACTTTATATGAAAGGAAATTAGAGATGACCAGCAAGCAAATAAGTAGTTCCAAATAGAAAGGCAAATAGTTCCAAATAGGATAACAAAAGATTCAACTAGTTGAGCAATAGCATCAGCAGGAGGGAGAGCAGCAGCAACAGAGGGGATCGGGAATCGAGATCTTACTTCTACTACTACTGTACTACTACTAAGTACTATACTAATAAGTACTACTACCTGTACTACTACTACTACCACTACTACGCCTCCCCCGAGTTCCCCCTCCCCGACTACTACTATTGCAGTACTACTACAAGTACTACTACTGCAGTACTACCATACTACTACTTCTACTGCAGTACTATCTCATGTACTACCTGTACTACTACTGCACTACTACTACCTTACTACTACTACCATTGCAATGCTACTACTACGCCTTCCCCGAGTTCCCCCTCCCTGACCCTGACGCCGATGCTGACGCCTCCGCCTGAGCCCGATGCCGACCTCGAGACCAACTGTGGTTCTTCCCCGACCTCGACGCCTCCCCCGAGCTCCCCCTCCTCCATCGCCTCCCCCCAACCCCATTGCCTCCCCCATCCAACCCGCATACCTGGTGCAAAGGAGCGACGTCGGCGACAGAGCAGAGCAGAGGAGTGGCGGTGGAGTGCCTCTATGGCCGCCTCAGGTATGCCCTCCAGCCGAGGCGACCGGTCCTGGCGTCCCCCTCTGGTCGCCGAGACGCCTAGGAGTCGCCTAGGCAATGCCGTGACAACATAGTTAGAGATAAAATAGAATCGATTAGGATTTGTATCCGATATGGTTCCTTTCATATCTCTAGTATATTGACTTGATCTCCAAGTCACCATATACTCTATATATATTTCCCCAAGACTCAAGCAATACATATCAATTATTCCGTGCTATTCTACCCTCCTTCACTAGACAGTCTTCTTTTTGATAATCTATTAGGACTATTACGCGACTTGTGAAGTGACAAGTTTCTTGATTCTTAATCAGAAAATAGCATGTATCTTAACATATCTGTGTTATTTCCTTTGCACACTTCAATAGTTCTTTAGACAGAATGAGCTTTTACTATGCTGATGAGATTCAGTTGGCTTAAAATAGAGCCGACCTACAAAGGACTAGCTCAAGCGTGAACTGATCCAGGCGAGTTTAAAGACTAGCTTCTAAGTTCAGCATAGGAGTTCTGTTCATTCTAGTAGTTAAGCTCAAGACATGTAACAAATTTGGTGATATATTCTCTCGACCTACTAGAGTAACATCTGCTAATTTATGTGGCTAGTTGAGTAGTTAAAAAATACGGAAGCACGTGTATTTTAATGGTTATGCTGTTTTCAGTAGTGTTACTTGGACATGGACACATGAGTCGGAATCCAACTCGGATTTGGGGTGTCCAATTCAGCAAAAAAATTTGGGCATAGGAAATGCTAATCGGAATCGGACACGGGTGTCGGAATCTGACTCGGATTTGAGATGTCCAATTCAGCAAAAAAAATTGGACACGGGATGTCCGATTCAGCAAATTTTTTTGGACACGGGTGTCCAAGTAACACTGGTTTTCAGCAGCTTTACCCCTGTACTTTCTTAGAATTAAGGCCTCTGCAAGAAGTTCCCTGGTCAAATTATGATGCCATTATGTTTACATGCAGGTAATCTGTAACCTGCACACTGCATTTGCTGATCGGCCTGATGCGGTGGAAATAGTTGCAGCATTGTCTCAGTGTTTCGAGTCATTATACAAGACAGAGGTTTGTCATCCCTATGTCTCTGTAGCATCCTGCTTTTCTGTTCATCCTTCAGGCATGCATGATGTTAGCTGCTACCATTTCTGATGGTGACCTTCTATTACATTATACTCTCATAAAAAGGATTGATTATGCTGATGGATGAAGATAATCTAATGGCTGCCTGTCACCATTCCTTTGATATAGTACTAACTATGTGGTTTGGACTACCTACTTTTCAACTGGTTAAAGATTGTGTTTAACAAGTTTTGATTCTAAAACTTTAATCCATGCTTCCTATGTTGTTTGGACAATGCTTAAGTACCAGCTTTCAACCAAGGAAAACACAGGAGTGTCTTATGCTGCGATTTTCTGTTGGTGTGCCATATTGTGTGAAATATTCAGAGTAGTTCTGTCCCGAGACCTTGTGCAACTCTGTTGCAGTAACTGTGTTAAAATAGTTATGGGTTCAAATGTTCAATGCTACAAATCTGCTCCCTCAAGGTTACCGTGGATTTTTTATTAGAAAAAATAAAGGTGGGAGTCAATAATTTGCTATTCATGACCTACAGTACAAGTTCACCAAGTAGTATATGAAGTATATGGATAAATGAACAATACGGTACTTTGACTATGATGCAAACTGCATTTGTTACGGCAATGCTGTAAGTGATTATCAATTTAGTTACCCATCTCATATGATTTCATAATTTCATTTCACATGAATTAATGATAAAAAAATGCTATTATCTAGAAAATAAATGGATCACGGAATTGGGCTTCTATCATCTTATAGGGATTACTGGTGCTGACTTAAGTACATATAAGCCTTACTGTTACTTTTCTGTTTATTAAATATAATATGATCAGGATTTTGTAGTAAACCTTTTTCCTTTCATTTTTTTACTTGGCTGGTGCAGGTGCTTGACCTTGTTCGGAAGTTTGATAGTTACCTATCTAACAAGAATGCTGGTTCAGAAATCCATGAGGAGCTACATGATATTCTGTCTGCCCCAAACAACTTACCCAAAGCTCCATGGGAGGATGGTGTTTGCAAAGTATGTGGCATTGATAGAGACGACGATAGTGTTCTGCTATGCGATAAATGTGACTCAGAATACCATACTTACTGCTTGAATCCACCACTAGCTCGTATACCAGAAGGAAATTGGTACTGCCCATCATGTATGTCAGGTCAAAAGAAAGCATATCTTGATCAGGGTGTTCAATGTTTAAAGCGACAACAAAAGAAGCATGTCGGAAAGGAAGCTCATGCGTTTCATGAGGCACTTAATATGTTAGCTGCAGCAATGGAAGAGAATGAGTACTGGGAACTTAGCATACCAGAGGTTTGTCTTTTCTCTTTATAACTTTTCTGTTGTTTAGTGTTTGAAAGTTTTAGTTCTATTTTGTGTATTATTTATATCTGTCGAAGGTTAGAAATCAACAATAAATTTATACTTTCGGGTACCTTCGGGTTAGCAAAGTCAAGCACAAAATCGGAGGCACACGATGTCGGTAGGTTCGGGCTCCCGGCGGAGTAACACCCTACTTCCTGTATGGATGATATGTATATGGTGGGTGAAATACAGAGCAATGTGTCTAGCCCTAGTTATAAGGAAGATTGAACTCAGGCTAAGCTAAGGATGGAGGTTAACGAAGCGTCGGGTAGTCGACTCCTGGTTGCTCTGCACAAAAGCTCTCAAAGTCTTGTTTGGTCTGGAAGGCTCCCCCTGTTGAGGACCCCTACCCCCGGCCTTATATAGTTGGGGTAGCCCGGCCTCAAGTCGAGTTGTAGTCGGTTTGGAGTACGAGATCGTAGCCGATGAGGAATCCATCGTCACGTGATCTTCGTAGCATATCCAAACTTCAGTGAATATCAGGCATACTCGAGTTAGTTTCCTCGTAACGGGAACATGATCGAGTCCTTCCTAATATGGAATTATTCTTTTCACGTATATCTTATCCCACAGAATAGGGCCTGAGATATCCGGAGTTTCTGTACGTTGTCAAGAAATATCCTTCGTGTATTCTGCACGTGCTCATACCCTATATTTAGATATTCGACAGTAGCCCCTGAACTTTGTTCAACAGAGGGTCCGCTTAAGCGCTTGGTCGATTACCGCCAAGGCCTTGCTTGGTCGAGTAATGCCTTGCCTGCTCGTGGTCGAACGATTCGAGTAGATTGGGAATCACTGAGTATCGAGTAGGGATGTGCTGGGTCGAGCGCCCTGTCATTAGCCCATATCGAGTCCTCAGGGTAACCGAAAGTTACTCGATATCGACTCATCGACTCGATTATGAGCAGAGTTGGAAAAAATTCAAAAAATCTAAATGTTGGGCAGTTGAGCATTTATTGCTCTCGTTTGCAGCAGTGCCAAGATGGGTGCAGCGTCATCATTCCGCCTTTCTCGCCGATCGAGATGCCATGCCATGGGAAATGAACCGTTCGCCTGAAGAGAAGTTTTTGGCCAATAAATCCCCCGATTGGGAATTGTAGCCATTCTCCTCCATTTTTGCCTTCAGCCTTACACTCGAAACCATCGTCGCGCTCTGAAGCCTTAGCGCCGCCACCTTCAAAGAATTTGTCCCACATTCTCCTCAATGGCATCCAACCCTTCAACCAACGTCGGGGTTGCTCCACCGCCGGAGAAGAAACCCGAGAAAACCGAGGCGGCCTTCGAAGACGAGGCCCTTGAAAAGGTGTGGCAGAAGTCGATCATGACGGAGAAGCATTTCGAAGACGAGGCCCTTGAAGAGGTGTGGCAGAAGTCGATCATGACGGAGAAGCATCTCGCCGATTTGGAGAAGGATGGCTTCGTTCCTCCTCGGGAGTTCTTCCATTAGAGGTCATCACAAGGTGAACTCTATCCCACCCCTGAGAATGAGGATGAGACCGTTGTGTTCGAGGCCTTTTTCTGCTGTGGACTCAGTTTTCCCCCTTCTCTGTTTTTGCTCTCGGTTCTTGAGCTCTACCAGATCCAACTTTTCCATCTGAGCCCCAATTCTATCACGATGCTCAGTGTGTTCGTTCACCTTTGTGAGGCTTTCCCTGGGGATCAATCCAAGTCTCAACCTGTTTCGCCACTTCTACAATCTGAAGAGGGCGACGAAGAACGCAACTGTTGGGGGTGTTGGTTTTCACCTCCGCAGCAGCGTGTCAAACTCTTATTTTTTTGTCCCCGTTACTTCCTCCTGGCAGTTGGATTGGAAAAAACGGTGGTTTTACATCACCTCTCCAGATACCGTGAACTTCCCCATAACTTATCGACCACTCTTCATTCATTCGATTGACCTCTGGATGAAAGTCCCTCCTTCGACCGCCCGCAGTGCTTACTATGTCTGGAAGATCGAGGAACTGAGGAAAACCGGGCTAACTGGGTGGCACGTCGCTAGGGACTTCCTCACGCACCGGTTGAGTCCGCTGAAGTGTCGGGACCACATGGCCTGGGACTACTCCGGAGTCGATGATGCCACCAGGGACAATCCTGGAAGTAAGTATTATATATCTTGATTTCTTCGCTTTAGTTGATGAATAGTGAGCTGACTTGCTTTTGCTAGATCTGTCGGACTCGGACATCTCCTCTAGGCTGAGCAAGATGTGTTATCAGCAGACTCGAAGAGAACCCGCTCGTACGCACGTGTGCCCGGCCAGAGGCCGGAGCGAACGTTGCCCGACGACGTGATCGCCGACGCAGCGCTCGACTTGGGTAGATTGGCTGTTGTCGGAGCCACCGCCTCAGACTTGGAATTGTGGCACCAAAAACATGCATTTTTTCCTCTCTTCCTTTATATATATATCCTCTATTATTCCTTACAAGGCTTGACTAAAAATAGAAATCTGGAAAAGGAAACCTCACAATAAGGAAAGAACTCACGCCAGCTTTAAGACATACTAAAATATAACTTTCCTAATTCTTCTTTCTATAATAAACTTGATCAAATGATGGGCGCATAACATCACTCCCCCCTGGAAAAATAAGCTTGTCCTCAAGCTTAAAGTCAGGGTAAGATTGTCGAAGAACCGTAGCATCCACCCATGTGGCTTCGTCTTGAGGCTCTCCGGCCCAATGAATTAACAATTGACGCTTGCCATGAAAAAAACGTTGAGCCAAAAGCTGATAAGGTTCCCGTGTAACTTCCTCGGCATTGGAAGAGACTTCATCAGGCAGTGTCGGCACTTCTGTTGGAGGGTCTCCCTTGAATTGCTTTAAAAGAGACACATGAAAAACATTATGAAGACGAGCATCTTGGGGCAATGCCAATCTATATGCGACAGGCCCAATTCGCACTTCCACCTGGTATGGTCCGAAGTAGCGGGCATCAAGCTTGTGGGAAGGATTGCGACGGACTGAAAGTTGCCTATGCGGTTGCAAACGAAGCCATACCCATGCGCCTTTGTCGAACTCAACTTCGCAGTGTTTTGCATCATACCGTTGCTTCATACGGTTTTGAGCCCGTAACAAATGATCCCTTGCTTGGACGAGGAGGGTGTCACGATCGACCAACTGACAATCCACAGCATCAATGGTTGTCATACCCTGCTGGTACGGCAGCAACGAGGGTGGCTTACGGCCTATACCAATTCAAACGACGTCATCCGGTGAGCGGAATGGAACGATGTGTTGAAACAAAATTCAGCCCACGAAAGCCACTTCGCCCATGAAGAAGGATTGTCCACTGCAAGACACCGAAGATACATCTCCACGGTCCGATTGACCACCTCTGTTTGCCCATCCGTCTGCTGATGATAAGCAGTGGAGAATAGGAGAGTAGTGCCGCTTCGCTTGAATAAATCCTGCCAGAATGCACTGAGGAAAATAGGATCACGATCGGAGACAATTGATTCCGGAATTCCATGTAATCGGACCACTTGATCAAAGAAAAGGGAGGCCATGGTGGCTGCCGTAGTTGGTCTGGTTAGGGCTATAAAGTGAGAATACTTGGAGAGTCTGTCCACCACCACAAAGATTGTTGTCTTGCCACACGACTTTGGAAGGGCTGTAATAAAGTCCATGGAAATGTCCGCCCACACCTGATGTGGAATAGCAAGGGGTTGTAAGAGGCCGGCTGGAGATAAAGAACTTGTTTTATTTCGTTGACACACTGTGCATTTTGCCACAAATGACTCCGTCTTCCGTTGTTTGGCCCAAAAGAACTCAGCCTGAACACGATGTAATGTTTTTTGCACACCCTCATGAGTAAGATTGTGAACAGAAGCTATAATCATGTCCACCAATGGCGATGCAGCTGGCACAAAAAGACGATTCCCGCGATAGACTAGGTCGTTTTCCACTCGCCATTGTCGTCGCTGTGCCTTAGTTCGATCGTCACCGGTCTGGGATCCGGAGAATTCCCGGTCATACTCGGCCGACGGCGAAAACTGGTCTGGAAGGAAATCAGTTGAGACAACGATAGGTTGTTCTGCTGGCGCCTCAACTGAAGTAGCCAACTGCGCACGTAGGCGCCGAACCTCCGGATGTTGTCGCAGCTCCTGAATCCATTCATCCCTTGTGATCCCCAACAGAAGAGAAATCAAAGTACAAGTTGGATCTACTGTATAGACGCGCGATAAGGCATCAACCACCAGATTGAACTTCCTCGGTTTGTATTCCACCCGAAAATCAAACCCCATGAGCTTGCTCAACCAATGTTGTTGCGGTGGAGTGATGAGAGCTTGCTCCAATAAATATTTGAGACTACCATGATCGGTGCGAACAATAAATGATTGTCCCCATAAATAGGGTCGCCAATGACGCACTGCCTTGGATAATCCAATGAGCTCACGCTCGTATGCTGCTAGCTTGACATGCCGAGCGGCCAATTGACGACTGAAATATGCAATGGGGTGATCATGTTGTTGTAGAACCGCGCCAATTCCTGTACCTGAAGCATCACACTCCACCACAAAAGGTATAGAAAAATCTGGCATCTGTAAGACTGGAGCAGACATCAATACTCTTTTCAATTGATCAAAAGCATCCTTCGCAGTGGAAGTCCAACTGAAATTATTGCGACATAGCAAGGCTGTCAAAGGTGCTGCAATGGAAGCGTAATCCCGAATGAATCGCTCGTGAGCGGGGGATCTACGAGTGGTATGCGGGGGGGCGCGGCATACCCCGTAGATTTGGCCCAATCCATACATGATTCTCGCCATAATCTGTCACAGAACCTTGCAGGATTTATAACTTTTGATCTATAGGTCCGATCGTGCTAATTCTTTTTAGTTATATGCGTATTGGACTCTAGTTTATTATGTTAAAATTTCGCATCAATCCAACGGTTGATCTTCGAGAATTCGTGATTTACCAAACACATCTACTCGCTTTGTTAAATACGAAGCAATTATTTGAATATGAATTGGGGTGAATTTTTTGTAGATCAAAATTTGATTTTAGCTTTCGCAATCATTCACCCTCCGATTGCTAGTTTAGTATATTTCGATCCTACATATATACTTTATTCGACTCTACTATAGTTGACATAGTTATATCTTTATTTATTGCTTATCTTAGTTAGTATTTTAACCACTCAATGGACGTATTTTATTTGTAAGGTTTTAACTTATGAAGAGGAACACGACATTGCATCTCTTTTTAAAACATGCAAAGAAAGAAGGCCACATCGCTTTACCTCCTCCCGTCACAAATCGCAACATCGAGGAGATATTTTCTTCAAAGTGGAAGAAGATGATATAATCAAGAGTTTTATGGCATTAGAAGAGACCGAACAAGAAGAAGTAATATTATAGGTATATAAGCTTATTTTAAATATATCGTCTTGTTTTTAATTATTTTTTTACTTGTATACCGAATTTCTTAATAAATTTTAAATTGTTTACCGAATTATTATTTGATCGGCATACCCTAAGTTTAAATCCTAGATTCGCCACTGCCTGTGAGTCCTAAAAACCCACGTAATGCGGTCACTGAAGTAGGCCACGGCCATGAAGTAATGGCCTGAAGCTTAGTTGGGTCGGCTGCTACCCCATTACTGGTGATAATGTGCCCCAAGTAACCAATGGATCCTTGAGCAAAAGCACATTTGGATTTCTTCAATTACAGTTGGTGTAAGCGAAGACGGTCTAGCACCAAACGCAAATGGGAGCAATGATCTTCCTCCGTGCGACTATAAATCAAGATATCATCAAAAGATACCATAACAAATTTACGAAGGAAGTCATGTAAAACCTCATTCATGAGTGCCTGAAATGTGGATGGTGCATTGGACAGACCGAATGGCATGACAAGAAATTCGTAATGGCCATGATGAGTCCGAAACGCCATCTTGACAATGTCTTCCTCGTGCATCCGCACTTGATGATAGCCGGAACGAAGATCAAGCTTGGAAAAGAAGCTTGCATGCTGTAGTTCATCAAGTAACTCTTCAACCACTGGAATGGGAAATCTATCTTTAATTGTACGAGCATTGAGTTCTCGATAGTCCACACAAAAACGCCAGGACCCATCAGCCTTTTTGACGAGTAATACCGGGGAGGAAAAGGGGGAATGACCGGCCCGAATGATTCCCTATTGCAGCATAACCTCGCATTGACGTTCAATCTCATCCTTTTGACGATATGGGTAACGATAGGGCCGAACCACCACTGGGTTAGTACCCTGAGCCAAACAAATACGATGGTCGCACTGTCGAGATGGTAGAAGCCCCTGTTGTTCAGCAAAGGTGTACTCATACATGTGTAAGATATCTTGAACCCTTGCTGACTCGGACACGACAGACTGCAGCAGATGAGTGTGACGTGTGTCCTGTATCCCCTGAAGCTCTACATGCTGCCCGTGATATTTGAAGGTCATGGTGAGTGTTTCAAAATTCCACTGAATAGCTCCAAGCGTGCGCAGCCATTGAACACCCAACACCACATCAAAGCCGTCGAGAGGAATGATGAGAAAGGGAGCTTGAAATGTGTGCGATTGGATGCTAAACTCAGTTGTTGGAATCGCGCCAAGGCAAGGAAGGTGGCTTCCTCCTGCCACCATAACTTGCTGTGGTTTGCTAGAGATATGGTGCCATGATCCAGGAATAGATGCGGCCCCACTCATGAAGTTGTGAGTACTGCCACTATCGATAAGAGCATGAAGGCAGCGTCCTTGCAGTTGAAGTTGCACTTGCATCGTTGTTCCATGCTTAGGTCCTCGGACAGCCATGAGAGACAGGGAAGGTTCATCTTCTGTCAAGGCAACGTCTGCCCCCTTGTGTCCATCCTCCTGATCGTCAAGAAGTTCCAGATGAAAGAGACGCTTGCACCGATGACCTCGTGCATAAACCTCGTCACAATTATAACAGAGGCCTTTGGCACGGCGATCGGCCAATTGATCAGCACTGAGGCGCAGACGAAATGGTGCGGAACTACTGTGAGTGCTAGCCGCTTGCGAGGCCAGCGGTCCTAAACGGGTAGAACCCACGGTTGACCCTCCTGATGGGGCCGGAACGGTGGGTTTGAGTTCGCCGGACCTTCCGCTGCTTGTGGTCGTGAGGAGGTTAGATGGCATGACCGCAGTGGAGGTCGCACCCCTGCTGAAGGTCGGACGAGAGCGGCGTGCCGAGGCTATGCCCATCTGAGCTGCATCTGCAAGCCACGCATCCTTCCGGTTTTCTGCATCCCTTGCGAACCCAATAGCTTCTACCAAATCCCGCGGGCGATCGCGTCGAACATCAGCAGCCAAGGCGACCAAGAGGCATGCGGTAAATGTGTCGATCTGATCGGTACGGCGCATGCGCGGAGTACGCGCTAAGAGGCGCTGAAATTCTTTGGCATACTCGTCGACCCTAGAACTGCCCTGCTTCAAGTTAACCAGGTCGCCAAGAGGACCCGCACTCGATGAACGAGTAAATCTGTTGGAGAAAGTAACATAAAAATCATCCCAAGGAATGAATCGCTCCTCCAATTGCCAATTGTCGAGGACCTCCAATGCTTCGCCTCGAAGGTGGATACCGGTAATCTCCACCCACTCCTCCGGAATGCGATGAAAACGAAAGAACCGTTCACATTGTCGCAACCATCCCAGGGGGTCTTCTGTGCCGTCGTATTCAGAGAGATCAAACCGAGGTGGACGAGGAGTCCAGCGCCGGTCGGAATCCTCCATGCTTCCCATCCCCAGTGGGCGCCGCCGAGCTCCTTCCTGCTCGCCACGAGGGGCGCGTTGATGGCGCTCATCGTTTCCTATGGGCGCTGATGCCCAATCGCCCAAATACCGGTATATTGCCGCCGCTAGGCGGAATCGAAGTTTGCCGCTTTGCCCACTCTCCCGACATTGCGAAGGATTTCTTCAAGTAATCGGTGAGTCTCCTTCCTAGCGAGTTCTAGCGCCGCGACCCGTTCCTCCTAGGACGGTGTGGAAACCATTGGACTAGAATCGACCGGCTGCTGCGCCAACGCCACAGGATCGCTTGAACCTGATACCAATCTATTATGAGCAAACTCGGAGAGAGCCCGCTCGTACGCACGTGTGCTCGGCCGGAGGCCGGAGCGAACGTTTCCCGACGACGTGATCGTCGGCGCAACGCTCGACTTGAGTAGATTGGCTGTTGTCGGAGCCACCGCCTCAGACTTGGAATTGTGGCACCAAAAACATGCCTTTTTTCCTCTCTTCCTTTATATATGTATCCTCTATTATTCCTAACAAGGCTTGACTAAAAATAGAAATCTGGAAAAGGAAACCTCACAATAAGGAAAGAACTCACGCCAGCTTTAAGACATACTAAAATATAACTTTCCTAATTCTTCTTTCTATAATAAACTTGATCAAATGATGGGCGCATAACAAGATGTTCCAGGGCTCGGAACCTGGCGCTTGCGACATCGAGGCGTATTCGCTTGTCAACCCTCGGCCAGAGGTGAGTGCTTTGTCACAGCTCTCAATGCATCGTTCGTGCATCTGTTACCTACTTTGACCCAGCATCTCCTCAAGAGGCCAAGTTCGACGATGACAGTGGGCCGATCGAGGGAGTCATCGGCATGGATGAAGCCGATTTGAGACGATGATCAAGCATCGGGCTCTATCTCTGCCAATGTTGGCTCTCCTCTGAATGATCCGGCACCCACTACCACTCTGAATGAGGGTGAAGCGGCCTTGGAACAAGGAGCGGTTGAGTCTCCCAGGGCGAGGAGGTCGGTGTCTTCAGCGCATCATCGATCAGCCAAACGGCCTCGGACCTTATCGTCAAGGCCATCCGACCAGGTGATCTTCAATCGCTCCCTTGGATTTTATGAAATCTCTTCTGACGTAATCCAACAAATGCTGGATGATCAGCGGGCCACCTTGGGGACCGATACACAGAAGTTGGCAGCCCCTGCACAAACGTCTCCTTGAACGGGATCTCCATCGACCCAAGTGGTCGAGTAGGTAATGCCTTTATCGAGCACCACTTTGTTGTAGTTATTCTTTGACAAACTTCAGCTCGTAGTAACTCCTTATTCACAGGTTCCACCGTTGGCCGTTGATTCACCGGTGCCATCTCCTCGATCCCTGCTTGGACGACTTGGGCTTGTCGTCGCCAGACTTGGGGTCGTCGAGATAGTCTCGAGCCTCGGCACGTATGGCGTATTTATCTGCCAACTCGAAGAGCTCCTTGGTGGTTCGGATCTTTCGAGTGGCCAGCTTTCCTTTCAACTCCCTATCCTTGACACCGTTCTCGAAGGCGACTATGACAGCCTCGTTCGAGATGTCAGGGATCGAGTTACGTCTGTCGCTGAAGCGTCGGATGAAGCCACACAACGACTCACCTGGCTTTTGTATCACCCGATGCAAGTCGTTGCGTGTTCTGGGGCGTTCATACGTGCCTTGGAAATTGGTGATGAACTAGGCCCGCAACTCCGCCCATGAGGATACTGACTGAGGCGGGAGGTTGAGCAACCAAGACCTCGCCGCACCATTCAGGGTGGTGAGCAGGTAATTGGCCATCACCTTCTCGTTTCCCCCCGTAGCCCTCATGACTGTAGTGTAAATCTGCAGCCACTCGACGGGGTTGATTTTTCCTGAGTACTTCTCGACAGGTGCCTGGCTTGAATTTATTCGACCACCTTACTCCGCGTAGCTCGGGGGTGAAGGCCTTGCATCCTTCATCGATATCCTCAGGGGTCACCTGCCGCGGACCTTATCGAGGAGGGAGCCTGTGCCGTGCAGGCGAGCGACCCCTTGAGGGCGGAGATTCGCCCCCATCGGGCCCGACGCCCGGGAGATTGGGCCCTCGAAGGTGGGGACTCGTTTTCCCGTCGCTCATGGTCTTCCTCGTCGCGTTCCTCCCTTCGATCACGAAGGACGTCCCACAAATCAAGCCGGTCGTGAGGAATACGACCTCGAAGATCCTTGGGACGTCCCCGATGGGGGTTGGTGCGAACCGACCTGGAAGCATGTTGGTTGGAACTAGCAATCGCCGATCCTACTGCTCGATGGCGGTGGGATGGTCCCGACCGATGACTACGGGCGCCCTGTTGGCTGGGGCGTCGTCTCGAGTTGGCTGCTCAAGCGGTCTAGGCTTGCGCTGCATCGAGCAGCGTCTTCATCTGGTCAAACACCGGAGTCATTGGGTTGCTTGGATCCAATGATGGAAGAGATTTCAGCAACATGTGAGCGCACTGGACATTTGCCTAAGGGGTGCTAAAGATGTCGCTGTTGTGGCTCTGGTGGGATGCTACTCCTGGAGTGCGACCGGTCCTGCCGTTGTGGTCGAGCTGTCAAGGAATTCGTTGTCCCTGAAGATCCCGCGCCCGCGGGTGGGGCGTCGTCGGATCATCAAGTTGCCTCGACAGATTGGTCGCGATCCCGACTGTGGTCGTGGCTACTAGATCACACCGATGATCTGTGGTGTTGGGAGCAACAACGTTTGCAGAATCTTGAAGCGGATGCAGGAGGATTTGTCGTCCCTGACCCTCTGCGACGTCTCGTGCTACTGCCCTGGCTGCTATGATCGTCGCTTTCGCCTTCACTCTTCGTGTCGACGCACATGAGGACGTTGGGCTCCATCGGGTCAAAGTCGATGAAACCTACCTCTCGGCATGGATCCTAAGAGCAGAACTTGATGAAGTCGATGTGTACTGGATCTCCACTCGGTCCTCATCGATAGAGCATGGTTCCGAATGCGATCTCAGATCCGATCGCAGGTGCTTGGTCCATGGCGGCGATCGAGCGAAAATTGTCGCATGGGCAGCCGCCGGAAAATCCGATGTGAGCGCGCACCGAAGATATGCTTGATATGCAAAAAAACACTTGAAGGCCCCTACCTGGCGCGTCAACTGTCGAAGGTTAGAAATCGACAATAAACTTATACTTTCAAGTACCTTTGGGTTAGCAAAGTCAAGCACAAAATCGGAGGCACACGATGTACACAGGTTCAGGCCCCTGGTGGAGTAACACGCTACTTCCTGTATGGATGATATGTATATAGTGGATGAAATACAGAGCAATGTGAGCCCTAGTTACAAGGAAGATCGAACTCAGGCTAAGGCTAAGCTAAGGATGGAGGTTGACGAAGCGTCGGGTCGTCGACTCCTAGTTGCTCTGCGCAAAAGCTCTCAAAGTCTTCTCTTTGTCTGGTCTGGAAGGCTCCCCCTCTTGAGGACCCCTACCCTCGGCCTTATATAGTCGGGGTAGCCCGGCCTCAAGTCGAGTTGTAGTCGGTTTGGACTACCAGATCGTAGCTGATAAGGAATCCATCGTCACATGATCTTCGTAGCATATCCAAACTTCCCTGAATATCAGGTTTACTCGAGTTAGTTTCCTCGTAACGGGAACATGATCGAGTCCTTCCTAAGATGAAATTATTCTTTTCGCGTATATCTTATCCCACAGAATAGGGCCTGAGATATCCGGAGTCTCTGTACGTTGTTAGGAAATATCCTTCGCGTATCCTGCACGTGCTCATATCCCATATTTAGATATTCGACAATATCTTTGTGTTCATTCATCTTAGATAAAGAAAGTGTGACCAACAGACAAATCTACCCTGTTAAAAATGGGGCAGGGAATTGTGGACTTCTCTAACTTGTTGAGAATTGATATTGGTAAAACCATATCTGGCATGCTAGCCATACAGGGCCTAACCTTATCAGACCTCACTCTGTAGCTAAACCAAAATTTTCTCATTGGCATGTCCAGCTATGGCGCTGGAGATGCACAGACACCCCCGAAAAAATCCAGATGTTTTAGATTTACTACTACCGGTTGTGGTTTCCATGAATTTTGTACTTTTTTGTAGTTACAACACGCAGGGAGTTCAGATATTAAAAAATATCTAATTGTTACACTCCCCCTCCCATCCTCAGGTGTATCTCTCTGTCTGCTCTTTGATTGGTAGGGGAAATATTTAACTTTTTTAGCTCTGACAAACTTATGCACATGACATACAACGAGTGTTTGATATTCCATCTGTTCCGCTGCAACCGTCAAAATGAGCTCAATCATTCAAGAGGGATATTAGGTATCTTATATATAATATGCATATGTAAAGGGCACCACACGGTGCAAACAGACAAGAGTCAATATTTGTGTACGGTGCGCCCCCATGGTCTAATTCCTTGACCCGCCACTGATTCTTCCCCTCCCTCCCTCTACCCTCTTGACCTCTTCTCAATTGCCCTTCCCCAGGCTATGTAGCACTTCAAGTTCACAGTTCTTCTGTCACTTTATTGCCCAAAAACCTGGACCATTCTTTTCAGCATTTTTCAACAGAAATTTTTGACCCCTTCATTCTTGGATATCAAACTTCTTTGTTCATCTCAATGTACTTATGCCATGTAAACAGAATAATTTGGGGTGGCCAACCTACCTTAGTGGAAAATTACTTGTTTGTTGTGCAAGAGGTTATTATTTCATATCCCCATGCTCCTCAAAAACAAAGATGCGCAGCTTCTCCTGCGTATTCTTAGAAAAAAAGAAGTAAACTGAATACTTCCCTCTGATGTCTTCTATTGTCATGCTCTAGAGAAACTATATTGATGTTTGATGTTTTAATTGAAGATTGAATTTATATGTTGAGCTCTGTGCCAAATTCTTGTATGCTTTTCTTTTAAGTATGTATGGAAGAAGTAGGTTATTGCCATCTAGTTATTGTTTTCTTCCCTGGGAAGTAGTAAATATCACCAATTCATATAAGTTTGCCAGTTTAAGGGTCTATGTGAGAGGGTTTAAGCTAGAACTTGGAACTGCTATAAATTTATGCCTCCCAGTTAAGGTCAGGCCAATAATATGGCATTGATGTGGCTTCTCAGATAAGGCAAGCCTCAGTCATGTTGAGAAGGTTAATCTCCTCGCCCGAATTTTTCTAAGCAGCTCAGCTCAGCTAAGGTCTTCTAAAACAGTCATTATATGTGTCATCCAAACTATGGCATAGCATATCCTATCTTTTGTTGCTTTGAAATTTGAAGCTTTCATTATGTAAGGAGTTGATGTGTGTTGCTTATTTTCCCAGTGGTTAAATGTATTCCTGCTGAACACATTTCTTATCGACACTTTCAAGTATATCTCTTTATGATTAGGATGCATTTATGGATATTACATACTCTTTATTCTGGTATGATTTTACTTAACCAGAATGCTGTTATCTATTATTGTACTGTACTGTTACCTAAGATTTACTGGGTACTCTGATTTCCAAAGTCTACATTTTTATGATATTTCATGGTGATCTCCGAAATGCAGAGAATATATTTACTGAAATTCCTATGCGACGAAATGCTCAACACAGCTCTAATTAGAGAACATCTAGATCAATCTTCAGATAAGTCAGGTGACCTCCAGCAGAAGTTCCGTGCTTTGAGTTTTGAATTGAAAGATTTGAAATATAAGGAAGAAATAAGGAGTCCGTATGGTAGGGAAAGTAGATGGAGCAAAAATGAACAGCATTTTAGCAATAGTTCTGGACTTCTGGAAAATCAACAGCACTGCACGCCCACAGCATCCGGCCATTTTGAAGAGGCTGAACAAGGTAATGTTGGAGTGAGTCTCAACCACCCAGCTGAGGGGGCTCCTGCTGGGCAATTGAATGTAGGCAGACCTTACAAAAGTGACGATGACATATCCAGTATATCAATGATTGAAGAACATAAATCTTTGGGACTTTCTGAGCAGCCATCAGGGATAGCTACTGGCCGGATTGATGGGGATGCTATCGATGAAGGGTCCCAGAGTTGTGAGAAGCCGTCATTAGGTTGTAAAAGCAGTACATGTGACAATTTGAATTCTCGAGACACTCATTTTGCTGAAAGAACACCGGTAGCTACAGTTATCAGCACTCCGGGTGGAGAGTTGCCTGATGAAAATGCTAGCACATCATTCCAAGATAATCTTGAAGCATTAACAACTAGATTAGTTGATCATGATACTGCTAATAATGAAATGGATACTTTATCAGATGAGATTTCAAAATTGCAGGATTCAATTAGCACAGTAGAGTCACAGCTTAATATGGCATCATTGAGAAGAGTGTGTCTGGGAAAGGATTCCTTGGGTCGACTGTACTGGGTTATAGGAAGACCTGGTAAACGTCCTTCATTGGTCGCTGATGGAAGCATGCTTATACCCAAGGAGATTGACATTAGTATGGTTAACAGCTATCCTCCGCCTACTTTTGATTGTAGAGGATGGAATTCAGCATCTGTTGTTATTTATGAATCTGATGAAGAAATCCAGTGTCTCGTTGACTGGCTAAGGGAATATGACCCAAGGGAGAAGGAACTGAAAGACACTATCTTGCAGTGGCAAAGACATCTTTATCACCAAGGTAATTTTCCTCTTAGTGATCCTCCAGTGTCCAAGTTTACAAAGACCGAACAGCTTATGGACCTTCCAAATACCAAGGCTGCAGTAATTTTGGAGCAAAAGTATGGCCTGCAATTGGACCAGGACACAAGTGATCTCTCAAAAAAGCGAGGATGGAAGATAAAATTAGGTTCTGAAGAAAGAACATATCACTGCGACTGCTTAGAACCTATATGGCCTTCTCGACACCACTGTTTAACATGTCATGGGACTTATCTCACATCAGCGGAGTATGAAGTGCATAATGGTGGAAAATGCAATAGAAGCAATCATTCTCCCAATGAAAGCAAGGAAAATGATGAGCCAAAAGTGAAGGGTACCAAGTCTGATATCAAGGAAAAAATTTCCATTGATCGTAGCTCTGCCATTGAGCCATCTAGCAACAGAAAATTAAAGTCATGCCCATATGACTTTGAAGAGATTTGCAGACAATTCATCACAAACGATTCAAACAAGGAGAAGGTGAAGGACATTGGGCTTATTGGATCAAATGGAGTTCCGTCTTTCGTGCCTTCGCCTGCATTTTTTCTTGAACCTGCACTTGTACTAAGTCAAAATAAAAAAGACGATGATCTCCCAAATGACTGGACTTCCTCTTTAGAGGAATGGCAGGCAATGTCCGCCCAAAAGTTAGTGCAAGAGGGATGCAAGTCTGGTCAAAATTGTCCTGGCAATACGGGTGATGAAAAGGTGCCAAAAACTAGGAAGACCACCCCTGATAATACATCTGGTGAGGAAGCATCCTCTGCAACAGACAAGCCAACAAGATTGCTGGCTGTTAATGGAAGCTTGGTTCCGGAGTCATCATTGAGGCCTGTTACAGGAAGAAACTCTCATATCCTAAAGCACCAGAAGATAAATTTGCTGGATATAGATGCAGCGTTGCCTGAGGAAGCACTGCGAGCCTCAAAGTCTCATCAAATAAGAAGGCATTCATGGCGTGCTTTTGTGAAGGATGCAGAATCAATATCCCAGGTGCCTTAATCTATTTATTCACCTTTCTGTCACATGAAAAATATACTCCCTCGTTTCTTTTTTATTTGATGTGATGATGTTTTAGAATCCCTGTAGTCAAAACTAATTAGAACTTGACCATTAATATGTTTAAAACTATCTGGATTGATCATATGAAAACTATATCACTAGATTTTTCTTTGAAAATACTTTCATAATATTATAATCTTATCAATTAACACTAATATAAAGCTGTAGAAAGTAATGAATAGTCACATATCATAGACCGCCAAAAGTAAATAAAATCAAATAAAAAAGGA
Organism: Otatea glauca; assembly: GCA_036346275.1. NCBI lineage: Eukaryota > Viridiplantae > Streptophyta > Magnoliopsida > Poales > Poaceae > Otatea > Otatea glauca. The sequence goes on from CM070713.1 coordinate 7,924,555, forward strand.
CTGAAGGAGTGTCTAGTTAGTATTGCTTAATTATTTTTATGAGTTTATACTTTATACACCATTTTGAATAGTCTTGGTATACTGAAAAGTTTTGATCACAGTACAGTACACTAAGTTTTGTGTGAATAGTGCTGCCCACAATTCTAAGGCAATTTTTTGTTCGGCTAATGACTATATTAGTTTACTCTTTGGCTTTAGCTGCCACGCCTTATTTGACTCAAACCACATATGCAGGGTCTTTTGTGACCAAATTGAGATTGCATGGGAAACAGCAATTTTTTTAGAGCTATAGGGACTTGAATGGTTGATTTGGAAATTTGGGGACATAAATGAAGTCTCAGGAAGTACGGGACCTGAGCTGTAATTTAGCATTTTTCCTTTTAACTTAGTTCTGTGAATATGCAGTGTAAGTTATGCTTGAGACTTGAGAGATTTTATTATTATCCATTGTACTAATTAATCATACCCATGTCTCTTTTAGATGGTCTTGGCGACCAACTTGTTGGAGAGCATGATAAAAGTTGAGTTCTTGAAGAATGATTGGTGGTACTGGTCCTCCTTCACGGCAGCTATGAAGACATCAACTGTATCTTCACTCGCGCACAGGATCTACACTCTCGATAGCTGTATCATCTACAGTAAGGATCCTGTTCCAAGCATTGAGCCGGCTGACAATACCAGGTCTGTAAACAAGGGGAGGAGAAAAGAGCCAGAACCATCAGCGTCATAATGTAGGATGATCCGTTGTAGACTCCAAATTTAGAAGTTGCTCAGGCAGCACAGGAATGTAACGCTGCTGCCGTGTAGATCGATGACAGATGGTACAAAGTCTTTGGATATGTGGTCCCTTAGCTTTGATTCTGGTGTCCCTGCAAAGTTGCAACCTTGACCATTTCTTTTTCGTCATAATTACAAGCCTACCGTTTTGCGCCAAGAATGGTAGTATCTGCCAACATTGGCCCTTGACGCCGCTGTGTAAATTGTTTGAAGGATGGCACAAGCAAGTGCTGGCGTTTAATCCTTGTCCGCCAGGAGCAGCAGCGCAATCTATCCTTGGGGCTAATCTGTCCTGTGATATAGATGAGACATGTTAGGTCTGAGGATTTGTGCCATTTCTACCCACTTTGATTTTATTAGCTGCAGTGGATACTGGGTGCTGTTTCTCGTGCTTTCTGGTGTTGGCCATTCCATTGATGGATGCCCTTGCGACATCAAATTGGAATCTGGTGTTTACTCGTAACAGATGAAACTTTGGTTGTAACTAGACTGAAATCAATAATGGAAAATAAAGTCCCTCACCCCCACCCAGCGCGTCGTCGTGTGGATACATTGGTACCCTGCTCGGATGAATTTGAACTTGAAATTTTATATATAGGTAGAGCAAAACATGAAGCACATATAGAAATGATATCATGATTTTTAGTTTGATTGCACCATAATTTCACCCCAAGCATGATTGCATACATACGTTAACCTTATGTCATGTTTAATGCTCAGTTGGTTTTAACCATTTTGTCCATGCTAGAGAAAGTAGGATGATGGGCTATTGGATGACATCATTTGTTAAACTATAATCTGATTTGCTAAATAGTGCTTATCTTTGCTATATACCTATATATGCATATAGTTTCCTATAGGAAGTGGAGCTCTTCACTACTGCAGCCTGAATTTGGGTTCTGTCATGTTTGACTTCGACATGGTCTCGGAATCACGTGACTATTCTTTTTGCAAATTATATGTTAAAATATTATTGAAAATACAAGGATATATAACAACTTTTGATGCCAAATCTTCAGGTATAACATTCAAATGACAGATCCAAATACAAAATGAATAAAGTTTTAAAAGGTAAAGTAGACGTGCCAAAGGGACACGTAAATAAGAATGGATCAGGGAGTAGGTTATTAAGAACTTGCGAAAAAACGGGTGAAGGAATTAACAACGGAGGAGAGGGGATGTGCGCATAACTCGCCGTATGTGATAGTTCAACTTCTCGAGAAGCCCGTGCACGTCAGTCCGAACGTCTACATATTACCACCGCCTACACCGTTAACCATGCATGCTTCTCCACAGAGGCGGATCCAAGCGTATTGGTTGGGGTCATATGACCCTAAGGCCAAGTCTAACCATTCTCTCTATATTTTTCCCTCTATATTACCCTCCATCAAAAGATTCCTCTCCTCATCTAAAATCTTCTCCAACCATTCCCTCTATCCCAATCCCTCCAAACCAACAAAAATAAATGGCCCACATCTCAGCCACAACCCACGTTGGTCCCACCATGGATGAGGGGAGAAAGAAGCCCTTCATATATGCAGGTCTGGGGCTTCCTCTATATATCTGAGGGGTATGCAGGAATCTGAAGGTTTCGAGCCTCAGAAATACAATGAGGGGAGTGATACGGGGAACCGTTGGACTTGGCCTAATGACAAGTAGAGTTAGACCTCGGGTCACCAGCTATTCTCGGAATTTTTTATTTAATATTTATTTTTAATCTTTTTTTCAAAACTAGGCGTTAGGGTTTAGAATTTACAAAAATAGGCGCTGGTCGTTCGTATATGGGGCGATCGCCCTATATACGGGCGATATGTCCATCTGCTAACGGCCCAGTTACCGAAGTAACGGCAGGGCAAAAATCGCTCAATACAAGGGCGATAGCAAAATTTTTTTTGTAATGTTAATTTTAATTTTTTTTCCCTAAGAATAATCCACCTGCCGCCCCTACATGGGGCGATCGCCCGTGTAGGGGGCGACAGGTGGTTTTGTGATGCGGATATGCACACGTCAAGTACTTTCCGGTTTAGTATTTCAATTAATTGAAAAGAATTACTAAGCCGCATCAAATATCAACAGTGGGAGACGAGAGGACGGGAGTCACATGGAGACACTATTTATGTGCACTGTTCATGTACTCCATATCCTTCCATATATACCATCAGAGAAGAAAGGAAAGAAGAAAGGAAGAAGGAAGGAAAAGAAGAAAAAGAAAGAGAGATATTAGCAAACTTCAAGTAAGGAAAGAAATCAGCATGACAAGGCAAGAGATATGTGCAATATTCAAGCAAGGAAAGGGATCACCATGATTGGCAAGAAAGAATTTCAGCAATCTCCTAGAAAGGTGATCACCATGATAGAGAAAAAAGCGCACTTCGTATGGCAAGTTTTTGGCCAAGTACTGCAGCACGAGCACGGTTCACGGATTCATATCCGGGTACTGTTCATCACATATACTATTTATGCCCCCTCTCATATGTATATATATGTGTACACCCTCTATTGTAAAGGGAATCACGAATTTTCAGATTAAACATATACTCTTAATTCTATGGTTTGTGCTCCAATGCCCCCATTAGAATAGGGAGTTCAAATATGAAATTATCACCGTTATTCTTGCAACTTCTTCGGGGTGATTGCAAGGAAACGTGCATCTACTTTCGCGTGGTCAAGTAGGCGATGATCAAAACGTGTTCTTGGGTGAATTCATGTGTCGCAGGTTGCCATATCGAGACGGTGGTTAGCGCCAGTATTCGTCAGAGTTCACGGGTCCAAGTTATCATATTCGTCATCGCAAGATCGGGCCAACCCTCCGTTGTCGTATCGAGATAGTGGTTGTCGCCAGTATTCGTCAGGGTTCACGGGTCCAAGTTATCATATTCGTCATCGCAAGATCGGGCCAACCCCCCGTATCATTTTGCCTGTTACTCTAGTTAACTGGGCCATTAGCAGAGGGACATATCGCCCCGTATACGGGCGACCGATGCCTGTTTTTGCAAATTCTGAACCATAACGCCTAGTTTTGAAAAAAATATTAAAAAAATATTAAAGAAATTTTTTTCGCTGTTCTCGTATTATGGCCCGATGAACCAGTTGGACCGGCCTGAGGCATGGCTATGGGCTGGCTCCGCCTCTACCGACAACTTTACATAGAATCTATAGTAGCACACTACATATACAAGAGGTTATTTTATAAACTCAAGTAAGATTAATATGTGATGGCCTCAGTAACTTATTCAAGAAATTTTACGATACATTATACTGGTAATATACAGTGGGCAGTAGAAATCAGATCTAGCCATTCATTTGATAAAGTTATTTCTACTCCTCTACTGGATCCTCCCCGCCGTCTCACAAGTGAACACAACTAGAGGTGGGCACTCGGGCCGGGCTCTTTTGGGCCGGCCCGAGGCACGACGTCACGGCCCGGCACGAAGCCCGACCAGGCACGAAGTGGGCTGTCGGGCCGACACCACACTGTAGCACGGGCCGTGCCGGGCTCGAGAATCAGGCACGATGGGCGGCCCAGCACGACACAACACTGTAGAATGGGCTATACTGGGCCTGATGATCCAGGGCATGAGGAAGAAGCCTAGCATGAAGGTCACTGACTCACAGAGCATGATCGTCATGGATGCACCCAATGGCATGAACGTCACCCTATCGCCGACAATTTGAGAGAGACGGACAAAGCAGAGAGAGAACTAAGAGAGATTGAGAGACGGTGCAAGAAGTCGCTCTCTCTCGCTCGTCCTCTCAATCTCTCTCGCTCTCTCTCTCACCGATCTCTCTCAATCTCCTCACAATCTCTCTCGTCTGTCTCGCCACTCTCTTTCTCACCCATTGTCCCTCTCTCGTCAGTATTAAGCACATCCTTCTCGCTCTATGTAATCGTTCGATAATAAATAAATTTTAGTTTTTTTTCTCATAATATTTGCATTCACTGCCTTAATTCTATGTATCTCCGGCTCCTTTTCTCTCGTTGCAATAGTGCAAATGGGTCGGGCCTGGACCGGCACGGCACAAAGTAGGCACGAAGCGCAAATGGGCCGTGCCTGAGCTCGCCGAAGGCGAGCTGGGCCGGCACGACACGGCGAGCACGACGGACCGTTACGACCCGACACGGTTCAGACACGAAGCACGATGGGCCCGTACCGGACTGGGCCGGCACGGCACGACGCCCACCTCTAAACACAACCATGGCATCGACCTGGCATACATCCGAAGACGACCACCCCGTCGCTGTTCCGCCGTCCAACATCGGCGAGCAACTCCTGCGGAGCAAGGAGGGGGCCGACGTCATGTTCCAGAACTCGGCCACCGCGAGTTCGCCGCGCACACGCCCGTGCTGGCCGGTCTTCCGCGCGATGTTCTTCGGACCATTGGCGGCGCAGGAGAGCACCGGCGCCACACGCCGTGTGCTACGGGGTCGACGGCGCGGGGGCGGCCGCTTCGAGGCGCCCCTCCACTTCGCCTACGCCGACGCGCTGCCCCTGATGGCCGAGCTTGTTTGCGACGACGGCTTGCCCACGAGGATGGCGGGCGAGTTGCTCGCCGCCGCGGACAGGTACGGTCTGGAGAGGATGCCGCTGCTGTGCAAGCGCGCTCTGTGCGAGGCCGTCGTCGACGCGGAGGCCGCGGCGGCCACGCTGGTACTCGCCCACCAGCACCGCTGCGCGAAGATGAAAGCCTTCTGCGTCGAGTAGATAGCCTCGCCCGAAGTGTTGGAGGCTGTGGTGGGCACCGATGGGTACATGGAGCTGAAGGCGACCTGTCCCATGGTTCTGATCGAGATCCTGGAGAAAGTTGCCGCCGCATAGGATGACGGCAATCAGGGGCTGAACCGGGAAGGCTACATACCGGGCGCCGGCCAATAGCACCGTGCCACACGCCTCTATGGACCAAGCGCGGAATTTTTTTAAAAAATAATACACGAAAAGAAAAATTACAGAACTAGGCCATTATCACCTTTCTGACTGACGATAAAATATAGTCGCTAGACCAAATAGCGATTGGATTTCTGTCGCCAATTGGAAAGGCGACATAATGTCAGTCGCGGTTTGAACTGGCCATAAATGCACCAGCTCGGAGCAAATGTCATTAATCGCCAGTTGGATTGACGACATGCGGTTTCTGTCGCAAATTGAAATGGCGACTGACGGTTCATGCGCGTTCTCAGTCACCATTTCAACTGGCGACAGAAACCGCATTATAAAAGCCGCGCGGCTGGTCGAGCCTCGCCCGTGCGCCCCAGAGCAAACCGAGAGCAACCAAACCAAACCAAGAGAAAGAAAAGGAAAGGGGAGAAGAAAGGAAAAGAGAAGAGAAGGTGAGGGGGAAGAAGAGGGAGGAGGAAGAGGGAGGGGAGGAGGAGAAGTCCAGGCTACATTTGAAGATTCAAATTTTAATCTCTTGTTTTGTACTTTCGAAACCTAGGTTAGAAAATCAAAGTAATTAGATGTGTAGATATTTAGTTATGTAGACTACTAATAATTGTGTGTATATTTGTAGAGTATTAAATTGTTGTTAGATATGGGTAGATTAAACATATTTTTGTAGGTTCATTTAGATCATTATGATTTTCTGTAAATATTTGTCGATATTTAGGTATATCGCGTAGTAATAATTGTGTAGTTATTTGTAGACTCGTAACTAGTTGGTAGATATGGGTAGATTAAAAATATTGGTGTAGATACATTTAGATCATTAGCACTTTTCGTAAATATTTGTAGATATTTCGGTATGTCGAGTAGTAATAATCGTGTAGTTATTTGTAAACTAGTAGTTTATTGGTACATATTGGTAAAGTAAAAATTTTTATAGGTATATTTAGATCATTTTATGTAAATATTTGCATATTGGTATTAATGGGATAGCTAAGTTTAGAATAGTAATAATTTTGTTGGTACGTGTAGGTTAGTAATATTAGTGTAGATATATTGCTATTTTTGTATTTGTAGTGCTGTGATCGTGGTTTATGTTTGCTCCGACATGTTGAAAATAATTCGTAAAACGTTGTCGGATAGTATGAAGTTGAGAAGTAAAATTTAGAGAATTTGAAACAATTGTATATTGAAGTGTAGAGCAGGTTCACGTCATTCGTAGGCATATTTTCCCTATTAGGTTTGTAATTATTTAAGATCATTACGTATTGCATGACATAATGACGATATGGCGTGAGTGTAATAACAATCGTGTAACAAATATCCCATAGGTATGGATGATTGAGACCATTTTAAAATATACTATGGAGAATGAGTTCCACACATGGGGGTTCAAGGGGTGGAACTAGGTCATTTTTCAAGTGTGATAGGCAGTTTGTCACGCGTAGGGGAGCGTCCTTGGGGCATTGTTTCGAGATGGTTGTACAACATGTTCTCATTTGACCTTGATCTAAGTGATCTGAAGTTGCATAGTGTCGGATTTCGATCACGGGAATGCATGTATTGGGAGTTACTGGAACTGAAGGGGTCGAAGTCATGGAGCTCTTATATAAGAGTGGCTAAAGAAAAAGGATGGCCACTAGTGTCGTTGGCACAAGTATTTCAGAGAGTTGCTTCCGGTCATACGATGATAGAGCAGATCGTGGATGCTGTTGCGGAAGAAGTTGGGGAGTCTAGCTATAATCATACATCCTTATTAAGTCAAGACGTGAGTGAGGGGAGGATACAATGCAAGATGAACAAGGTGATGCTTTCTTACTGCAGATGCAAGAACCCATGGGCATTGCGGACGAAGGGGAACATATAGAAGGGTTGGTGGAAAGAATAGAGGCAGAGAATCGGGAGTACGAGGCTTTATCTGATGATAACATTTGCATTGATAGTGAGATTCGACGCGATGAGCGTTACCCTGATGAGTGGGAGGACTACCAGTTCGAGAATGTAGTAGTGAATGACAGTGGAGGCGTTGAATGGGAGTATGGTGGGAACGAGGTACAGTTGGGGGTAATTTACAAAAGTAAGTGGAGGTATAGGAGGCTGTGAAGGAATGGACAGTGTTAATGCGGAGACCATTTAAGTTTGTTAAGTCATCATCACGGGTTTATGATGTTAGGTGCGAGATGGATGGGTGCCCATGACATGTTCATACGTACCGACCTAAGTGGGACATCATTTGAAAGTGCTCCATAGTCGTTCCGCATACATGTGTGATGATAGAGTCTATACAATTGCATAGAAACATCTCTTCAGGCTTTGTTGCATGGAGCTAAGTTTTGCATGTGTTGCAAAAAGTGAGAGCTCATGTATCGGTGTTTTAGCTTGTGATTTGATCATGTATTGATCATCACAAGGCTAAGTAAAGTTTATGCTTTGTGTTTGCAAAATGTGATTTGTTATTTTTGCAAATGTGTTTTGCAAATAAGCTAGAGGCTATGGATTTTGATCCTAGAGCATGTGTTGGCGTTTGCAAATGTGTTTTGCAAAATATCGGGATCATGTGTTGATCCTTATATGGCTAGAGGATTGACTTCATAGGTTCTCGGTTTATTTGCAAATGTGTTTTGCAAAATATTGGTGTTCATGCATTTGATATTGGAGCATGTGATTAGAATTTGCAAATATGTTTTGCAAAATTATTTTGATCATGAGTTGATGATCACATGGCTCAATATTTGATCTTATTGACTTTCTCTAGATTGTAGTCACGCTCTTGATCAAGTCTATGTGAGAGATTTCGAGAAATCAGATTTTAGACTTGAATGACTACATTAGTCTTTGTTTTTGTGATATTTAAAAATATCTATGATTGTTTAAATCTTGAAAATAGGTGGAGATTGTAGCCCTTGTGATAAGCTTCGTATAGAGTCCAAGATCACTTAAATCGGAGTTCGTAGTAAAAAGTTATGAGCGTTTTGGTGGCAGAGAGGGCGGTATGACCGGGAGCACTTCGACCTGAAAATTCCAGAGAAAGGGTATTTTGGCCGAAATGCAATTTTTGGAGCCCGGTATGATCGGAACCTCTATGGTATGACTGGATTTTCTGAGTAACGGCTAGTTTTTTTGTAGCCGTTGGACCGAAGGTCGGTCATACTGGCCTTAGGGCGGTATGACCTGGTTTCCTGGGTATTTTTGCCCCCCTAACTGCTAGTTTTTCTTGTGGAGGCTATATAAGAAGCCTTAGAGGCTGGTATTTGGTGGTTGCTATGATTTTAGAGAGTTCATTGCTCTTTGTGGTTGAGTTGTGCATGTGTTGCACTCTCCAATTTGGTTTTTGAGCTAAGAGTGAGCTCTAATTGCATGTGTTGCAATTAGGAGAGGATCGAGAGCCTCTTGTGCATGTGTTGTACTCGGTGATCATCATTGTACATGTGTTGTACTTGGTAGAGCTCAAGCTAGAGGGCTTGACTTGTTACTCTTGGTGTTTGCTGATACCTAGACGGTGTGTAGAGGCGTCGTGCACGGTGACTTTCTCAAGGAGGTTGTGAGAAGGTCCGGTAAAGTTGTGAAGGTCGGAGCTCACCTACCTAGAGGGGGAAAGAGCTACCACTAGTGGACTCGAGGCGGGTGCTTAATTCGTGGAGCCGGTCCAAAGTGTTTTGGGCTTACCTCAATGTGGATTAAGAGAGATCGACAGGTCTCCGAACACCACGGTAAAACATCGGTGTGTCTCTTGTGTTTTGCATTCTATTCTTTATTTATATTTAAGCAATTTATATTCATAGAATTGATGGTTTGATTGCTTGTATTTAGTATTGCAAATTATTGTTAGAGATAAAAATAGTTAGTGCACTTAGTGAGCCTAGTTGACTTAGGCTTTAATTGTCAAAATCTTAGTTTATCGCTTCTGCATCTATTATCATTTATGTTTTGACATAAGGGTACTTGAGCGAGATTTAATTAATCGTAGAAGAAATTTTTAAAACCGCCTATTCACCCTCCTCTAATCGGTATCCTCGATCTTACAACATACACCACACATTGTGGGCAATGCGCGCTTGCACGACAGCTCATTACCTCACCGTCTCCTTGTCGTGGAGCCGCATGCACCGCCGCAGTTGCGTTCGATGCGCAGTTGGATTCCACTCAACACTGTGTCGCTCAGCGACGATAACCTGTCCTGAGGCACAACAGTTGTAGCTTCCCCAGGGCAAGCGTGACACCAAGGTTAGAACCTCGCTATGATACCAATTATTGGTTTTCGCTAAGATCAGCACACACGTACGACGGTAAAAAATCAAGTACAAGAACTCATGAACACAAATATTTTGACGGTGACACACAACTAGCACATTTTCTTTTTTTCTTGCTCTCTTGCTTACAAACCTCAGAACTACATAGGAATTTATACCCTTAACCTACAACTCTAAGAATCAGAAACACATTCAAGTGATCGAATCAGAATAGGACTCCTTATTTGATTCAGACTCTTCTCTTGTTACAAGATTAACAGCGATAGCGGGGCGACACTTCTCGGGCCTCTTTGAGGTGGCCATGTCCCATGGTTCTTGATGGCGAGGTTGGTGAGAGAGGTGGGAGAGCCGGTCTAGATGGGGAGGGATCTTGCGCGAGCTAGTGGGCGGAGGGAGGCAAGAAAGAGTGTAGAAAAGAGAGAGAAGAAGCAGGGAGACCTTGTGTGTGAGGCGGTGACAGCGGCGGCTGAGCAAGAGAACGAAGAGCACAAGCGGCGTGGAGAAATTGGAGTTCGTGGCAAGGAAATTGAGGAGAGAAAAAAGGCTCGGCGAATTGTATCTTGCTAACTGAATAGAGAGAAGGGAGAAGGGTGGAGGAGCAAGGAGAGAAGAGGGTGCTAGGTAGAAGAGGAAGAAGATGAGAGTAAGGTAGGTATTTTGGAAAAAGACATAACAGGCAAATTTAACGAAGCTAGATAACAATGGCACAAAGGGGAATATTTTATAAAAAGGAGTGGCATATAAAGTAACAGAGGTGATTCTATGTATTTCCTTTTGAAAGTTACACAAATATTAAAATATGAACGAAGGATAGATGATGATTTCTTATATCTTCGCTTGCTTCAAAATTTATGCAACTTGTATTAAAGGGTAATACATAGAAACGCTAAATATTGATTTTGCAGTGGCAGCTCAAATCTACTTGAACATATGACATATAGCATCGTTACTAAGCCGAAGCACATGCAAAGAATCGTGAATTTGAATTTTCAGATCGCAGAAAATAGGCCCTTGAACTACGTGCACCGACTTAGGTGGGCTGGCCGGGAGCGTTCTAATGTCGAATACTATGCATATCTAGTTCATGTACATCGTTTTTTTTACAAATCTAGCTTTATGTATATGTTTGCAAAAATAACTTCTCAATCGTCCTGAAAGATGTGACAAGAAACACGTGTCCTTTACCGCGCACGAAAAGGGCGGAATGGAGCGGGCTTGCGGGGCACAGCATAGATGGGCGGCGCCAAATTTGTTCGCGAGAACTCTGCAAGGCTGCAAGCTAGGCTAAATAGTACGAGGTGAGTTTTTGTTCTGTTCTGTCTGTTACTTGGGGACCTACGGTACCCTCTGAACTTAAGTCCTGTGGGTCTCCTGTTACTATATTTTTTTTCAAAAAAAAAACGTCACTAAATTTTCCAGTCCAGCAAAAAAGTAAGTCAATATTTTTTAAAATCAAGAGCAGAAGCTGTGTCTTTCATTTTAAATAGAAGCGAATACAAACATGGATCCTTGGAAAGGAGACACCAACACCATCCCAAAATGCATTCGTTTCCTTAAGTTAGTGGATACACGCACCGGTTATTGATTAGTTTGGGGGAAATCCCTATTACCCCCTTCAACTATCCAAGAATCCGTTTTTCGTCCTCAACTATCCTGGTTCACTTTTCCTTTGAGATAGAGGGAGCTGTAGTTTTCTTGAAAAGCTGTCTTTTAGCTTTTCGGGCTGAAAAGCAGTTGTAACTTTTTATAAGAGACCGTTTGACAAATAGCTAATTTCTCTCATCAATAAGCTGCAAAAACATGTCTAGCCTAACTTTCAGTGTTTATCTTTTGCTAGTTATAGATGGCTTCTAGTTTATGCCAAAAATTGCTCAAAAGCTGAGCTGTTTAGAGGTTTACTGACTTTTCAGAAATTGAAGCTGACTTAAAGCCCCAAAACAGGTGAAACTCCAAAGTCCGTTCTAGCGCTAGGTCAGGGAACGGGCGATCTGAGATCTCTGAAGTCTTTGGCACAGCTAGAACTAAGAACACAAGTTTGGAAATTTCATAATAGATCCACAAGACAAGCTACATGGAATGGTCGTAGACCCATTTTATAACTCGAATGTAGTGGCCCAAGGAAACTTTGTTCATTCAACACATGTGAAATGTAGTGGCATACTCGGTAGTACGACAGAAGGCTGAACACTTCGAGTTTGTTCAACACGTCTGAACATCTTCTTTTTTGTATATGTTATTACAATGGAACTTGGAAGTAGTCATTCAGATGACACCAATTCTAGGTTTCCCTGCAGCGACCTTACACTGCATGTTTGTTTTTTACAATAGCACATACAAGCATTCAAGGGAAATCATCACTTTTATAGTTCCTATATAATTTTTTTGTAAATCTAGCATTCTTTTGAACGCAATTGTAAAAATATCCTTATCTCCGACCGCAGAAACGCCGACAGGCAACAAGCTCCTACCGAGCTCCCAAAGGAAGAGGCTATTTTTGCAATTACGTTCGAAAGGGTGCCAGATTTGCAAAAAATAAAATTACCATGTAGCTATAAAAGTGATGATTTCCATACAAGGGACGGCTGCATGACCAGTCTCCCGAAAAGAAAGAAAAACAGAGAGAGAAAATGAGAGAAAACTCTAACATAGCACTACCAGATTATGTACTAATAGATTGCTGAAAATCTTTACTTCAAACTGGTTATGCACTAATAGATTTGCTAAAGATTGCGGTTTTTTAAAAAACGGAGAAAGACACCGCGAATTTAAGGCGGATGATCTCGACATGTATGCTTCTGTTATGACTGAGGGACGATTGTGCCAACATAGCCGATACCGACAATGAAGAACGCCATTGACTGGAAGAAGAGGTATATAAAGAAATAGTCCTTTCCAAACGCAAGATCGTACCATCCACAGGAGAAGAGGAAGGCTCCCACACCGAGCTCCGTAACATTTAACCTGAAATTTGATACTGAAAGTTAATCACCAAGAGCTGAGAAACACTTGGAAAATGGCAAAGTTTTTTGTTCAGTACCTCTCCCATATCCTCATGAATGATTTCTTGGCTGCTTTATTTGACGATTTCATCTTCAGAGCATTTCCGAGCTTCTCTGTGACGACCCATTCGTTCGCCCTGCCCGCCTCTAACAAGCCAATCAATGTGGCCTTTGTTCTATGTAGCGACATGACGTTCTCAAAGAGGATCCAGAAGAAAAGCAAGTGAAAAGACCTGCAAAAATTTATGCCTTAGGGTTAAGTAAACATGCAGTTTGACCACCAAAGGAGCATTAATTGGTGATCATATTTCATAGGCATTGTGAGGTTTTTACTAGATTTTCACCTGGGAGTTCCGACAGAATTGAGAATGGTGATGATTGTCGGAATGTAGACACAGCCCCACTTTGGTATCTTCACCTCGGGGACAAAGATAGTTGCTGGGATAACTAAGCAATAGAACGTGAAGGTCACGATGTGCGCGACAATCTTGCGCACCAAGAAGAAGTTGTAGATGACATGGATTTTCTTCCAGATTGTCACTTTCTGCACCAAGATCAATAGCATGCGAGTTAGCAACATTTGCTACTTAACTTGATCTTCCGAATTCGATCGAGTACACTATGTTTGGAGAAACCTTATTTCTCACAATCTCCATAAGCATTTTCCTGAATAGGTTTGCCGGTCCACACGACCATCTGTGCTGCTGAAACCGAAAAGCTTTGAAAGTACTCGGTAGTTCACTTTTAACCTGCAAACGACATAATTCTTGGTTGACTTTATATTCCTCTTGGGCAAAATGAATGTACTATTGTCAAAGAAAAATGCAATGCAAAAGGATGCATTGGATGCTACCTGCAAAAGGATGCATTGGATGCTATCTGAGATCGATGGTGTGCATGATTGATATGTACCTGAACATCACCGAGGTAGACAAACTTCCATCCCTTAAGGCTCGCCCGGATAGCCAGATCCATGTCTTCCACTGTGGTCCGGTCCTTCCAGCCTCCTGCCTCATTCACAGCAGAAATGCGCCACACACCGGCAGTTCCTGCTTGCCAGAAATGAATTAGATGTTATGAACAAAAATTCAAATGTCGAATACTAGAAGCTCAAAAAAAAATCTTATTAAAGAAAACTCGAGAACTAGAGTGAAGCTTACCATTGAAGCCGAAGAATGCACACACGGAGGAACTCACTTCTTGCTCCACTGTGAAGTGGTAATCCAAGGACATCTCCTGCATCCTTGTCATCAAGCATTCATCTGCATTCACTGATCACCACAAACAACCATCGTCATCATGATAGTTACCACGGAAACATGTACTAACGCCTAAACTGTCCATCGTTAGAAGTTTCGAACAAAGAGATCATTTTTTTGACATAAACACAAAGTGATCATGAAAGAAAATTCACACATAAATCACATAGCTATTTTCTAATTCATGAAAAATAGTTTGCCAAATAATCTGAGTGTTACTGAAATTTACTGTGCAGCTCTGTTAACCAGACTAATATTTTACTGCTGCACTTGACCTACATAGCTACAACTACACTGTTGCGGAGGAAGTGTGCAACTGTGCATGGTACTCTGTATTTGTTTTGTTCTTCTTTTTTATAATTTTTCAGAGCGCATGACCCCAAAAGTGAAGAAAGCTCAGTAATCACACACCAACACGATGCAGGAACGAATTTTTAACAGGTTTGTTCTGTTACTTCTACCGTACATAACAGTACCTTGGGCAGTGACCACACTGACGCTTGAAAAGTAAATCTTTATACAGCCAGAGAAAGGAATCACGGCACATGACAAGATGAGGCAGAACTGGAGTCACTTTGCGCTAATTTGGTTCCATTCCACATTTCCAAATCAATATGCTTGAACTTTGGATATCTATCAGTTTACCTCAAATTTTTAAGATGTTCGCGAAGAGGTTAGACATCGGATTCAAATATCATATGGATCAGTGTTCTGAATAGCTAGTGAAGCTATAGCTTTTTTAATCCTAAACGTAAAGCTACGGGCTAACATTCCGTTATATTAGATACAAGCGTCATAACTAACAATAGCTCTGCTATTTGATGTAGCTTGGAACTAACGATAACTCCGCTATCTTACGTAGGTACCTATGGACTAAAATATTATACCTATTTTGAAATCCAACATTACTGAAAGACACGTCACATAAATATCTCTCTTATGAGCCTGAACTATGAGAAAACCTAGTAAAATACTCCATCTCGCCTTTTTTCAATAATCCAGCATTCATATTTTCCGGTGATTAAGTACCGTTGTTATGAACATTATGATATAGTTATAATATTCCTTTGGACATGTATTAGTATGTTGTTGGTTTCGGAATTGACTTATATTTTTATTATAAAAATATTAGTATTTTTTAAAGTACCATGTTTTCAAAGACTTGTTTGGAAGTGATTTATATTATATACATATTTATTTTTTCAAAAAATTGTAATACTGAAGACACAACGATAACTTATGCGATAGCTAGTTATAGTTGCTTTAGTTTTTTTAGAACTTGAAACCACGAAAATCACGATTTAAAATCTTACTGTAGACATGTCCCATAAGACCTAAGAAGTGGATTCGAAACGAGTCTGAGCTTGCCCACCCATGGAATTATTAAATCGTCGGTTCTTCACCGTCCATCGAACCCTCCAGGCTCCAACTACCTCATTACAAATACGCCATGGAGGTCACACCGTCACAGATGGATGGCACACCAGCATGTAAACTCTGCAGATACTGCACGGATGATTGCAG
This sequence comes from Otatea glauca, assembly GCA_036346275.1. Taxonomy (NCBI): domain Eukaryota; kingdom Viridiplantae; phylum Streptophyta; class Magnoliopsida; order Poales; family Poaceae; genus Otatea; species Otatea glauca. The sequence continues at coordinate 7,940,244 of CM070713.1, forward strand.
TTCATTTTCATTTTTATAATTTTTAGAGAGGGCCAAGCTTGAGCTTTAGGACACATCAAGGCAACGCACTGCTGCACCTGCACTGCAGCAGTGACAACAAGCCATGGTCAGTGGGGCCCACGCCGTGGATCACCGGCATTGGGCCCACACGTCATGTACCAGCGGACATCTCCAGTAAACCACGTTACCGTGCTAACTTGATCAAATGGGTTAGCCTGCTATTATTACCGGTGTCAGGACTCAGGACAGAGCTTATGTAGTTCTGGGACAGAGACTGAGAAATGGACTGCCCCTCTGTTCGGCAGGAGGGACTGTGTGCGTATGATTGGATTTGGGAGTTGGTAAGTGAAGCTTTTGACACGTTCCTCGTGTTTATCCTAGATCAGTGCTTTCGTAGGCCACTTCTTAGTATAAGTTGTATAACGGTAGGATTTAATACTTATGTAAGATTTAAATATGGTTTAAATAAGGATGCATAGAACTTGCTAACTGTAGGTTTTAATATTTATGTAAGATTTAAATAGAGAAATTTTACAGTGGATTACATAGGTAGTAAGTAGTGGTAGTAGAAATCAAATCTAACCATTCATTCTCAAGGGTATTTTAGACTTTTCCTATCCATTCATCAGGGGTATTTTAGATTTTTCCTAATTTGTTTACAGTTTTGGATTCACCGAATATCTGGTGATCTTCAAAGACTTCTTATCCATTCATTCGTCATTCATCGGGATCACAGGACGTGTTTTACCGTAAAGAACAAATAGTATGACGAAATTTTTTTACCCTTTTACCCCTCTTTCGATTTTACTACCGATACTACAGGTGGTAGTATAACTAAATCTTAGTTGATTTAAACCATTAGATTCAAAAGGAATGGACGGCTTATATTGATTTTAATCCACTGTAAAAGAGCTCTTTAAATAAGGATGCATAGAACTTGCTAACTGTAGTTTAGCTAGGCTAATCTTATTGATTCTCCGGTACGATTTCGTAGAGTTTGATCACGTAACTGTAAGGCCAGTGGCGGACCCAACGGGAGTCAACGGAGGCTAGGGCATGCCCTACCTCTCACGAGCAGAAGGACAGCCAGCAGAGGACAGCAAAGAGACCGGCGGTGCAGCGGGCTGCAGCAAGCGAAAAAGCACCCCTAAAATTTAGATCCGGACCCTGCACCATTGTGTAAGGCCACGCTAGCCAGCTGGTCCTGCTTTAAGAAAAAACGGCAGGTAATCGTTAAGCCAAAGAGCAGAGGCCACACATAATTGCAGCAGATCACCGACGACGCCTGGGCCGACCTAGCTGGTGTCACCGACGGCTGACGACGACACCGGTGGGATCGATCCTGCTGAAGACGCCCAACACGCACGTGCGTCCATGCCGACGATGGTGGACGCATCACCCAGCACGTCCTCGCGGCCGGCCACGCGGCGCGGCCGCCGACGGTCGAGCCGGTGCTGCAGCATCCGCGCGGGCGACGCCGGCCGTGGGGCGTGCATGCATTTACCGGTTAATGAACGAGCACTGAAGATTGTGCGTGCGATCGGACGAATCTCGATCGTAGGATGTGCACCGCACACAACAATCCAGTTTGGGACAAGAGATGAGTTAGTTGGACTAGGACAGTCGACGCATCCCAAGCTTGCTTCCAAACAAGGAAATTAACTAGCTAGGATCCAGATTCCTAGACTAAATTCCGTCTTGTCTCGACAGAAAAGAACACGATAAACTACAAATGCAATAAACGAGCGGGACGTGGTGCTACGCATCGCTATTTTAAACTCACGTAAATATTAAACCATGAATGATATCTTCGTTTGCTTCAAGATTTACGTAACTTGTATTAGACAGGTAACGAGCAGACACTTACCGAACCTCCAGCGAGCCTGGACGAGGGAGACCTCGGGGTTGTGGGCGAGGAAGGGGATGGTGCGGCGGAGGAAGTCGGGGTCCGGCTGGAAGTCGGCGTCGAAGATGGCCACGTACTCGCAGTGGCGCACGTAGCTGTGCTTCATTCCTTCCTTGAGCGCGCCGGCCTTGTAACCCTTGCGGTTCTCCCGGATCTGGTACGTGATGTTCACCCCCTTGTGCGCCCACCGCTCGCACTCCATCCGCACCAGCTCCTGCGTGCAATGCAACCGCGGCTTAATTTCATTCTTGTCCATAAGCAAACTACTAGGCCACGGATAAACGTTTCGTCGGGTTATCGAAAATAAGCTGTATATTCGTTCCCGAGTTCCACGTGAACTCTTTCTAAAAAAAATACCTCGTGGAATTCCTGTGAAATTTCTGCGTACCAAACATGCATACCTGTGTAACGGCGTGGCCATAGTTGGGTGTCTAAAGAGAATCTAAATGGTTTTTTTTTTGCTAAATAACATTTAAATTTTAAACCTTTAGATCTAGATCCAATTGATAGAAGAGAGGTGCTTCCATGCTTTTCCTTTGACAGTTACACAAATATTAAAGCATGAATGAATGGTAGATGGTGATTACTTACCCATTCGCTTGCTTCAAAATTTGTGCAATTGTATTGAAAGGAAAAGCATTGAAGCACTATTCTTAATAAAATCAATTTACCTCATCTTCTTTCATTGAAGTATTATATTGACAAAAAAATTCAACTCTTACAAGGCTAAAAGAACACCCGACTGCCATTTAAAATTCCCTTAGTTTTATATTAGTGCCTCGTTGATGGCAAGGATCTAGGCTCCTAGCTCGCCCAAAGAAAGAAGTAGGGCAGTGGCCTAGCCTGGGCCAGGGCCGAGCTGCTCAATTAATGAGGAGGCCGAGCTCAACGTTGGTCCAGCGAGCCTAGCTTGGTAACGACTTTTGTTCATGGCCAGTTACTGCAATCTTCGTCCAATGCGAGGATCACGAACAGGAAGTCCATCTGGAGGTAGTAGCAACTTAAATAGCCATCATAACGTGGCTTGCACGGGATCTCGCTGCTAGCTCTGACAACCGATAATATTTTACTGTAACAGCTTCGGCTCTCGTTGGACCCCGAGCTAGCTTTGACCAACCGGTAAGATAGTTGTTCGTTCAGAAATATATTCACTTATTTTGACCTTACATAAAGATTAAAGTTAGAGATGATGAGCGATGATATTTTGTATGCGGTGGTAATAAATAAATGCATGTAATTAGAAGAGAATAAATAGAAGTATAGTAAGAAAAATCTCATTAAATCTATATATAAATCTTATATTTCTAAACAAAATCATTCAAACTATAATCCTTATAATTTTGAAGGGAGGAAGTACTAAGATATCACCTCTACCGTTTCGCGGCATGACAAAATAAACTTTCTATTTCGCATAGTATAAAAGCGGCAAAAATTAGAAATGCTTGTGCCGAAAACCACAGCAATATATACTTGCTACCGATTAGAGTACCAAATGCTACGCAAGGCTAGGCGCTGTCATCCGAATCTTTGGATTTTTGGTATTGGCTTAATTTTTCCAAGTTTGACGTATATTTGAATGAAATTGTAAATATAATCTCTTCTCAGCTATCTACTATACTCTTATAGTGTGGCAGATAATACATATTATCTCTATATCCTCCCATAAATGATTCAGATAAAATCCAAACTTCAAAAAAAAATTGTGCTAATAAGAAAAACTAAAACTCTAGAGTGTTGTTTGAGAGGGCTATTTTCGACCGATATCTCCTTGGATGAACGGGATTTTAGCCGGCTGGAAATGGACCTTCCAACCCAAGCCTGGTTATCCAATTGTGCGCCCGACAGGAACTTACCCCCTGTACGGCCGTGCTATAAAGCGTTTGCAACGTGCCCAAAAAGACAAGCCTGGTCGGAGTCTGGCACAGCAGAATGCCCCGGTGTCACGGCTTTTCCTCTTTGGAAAAAAAAAACACAGAGAGAGAAAAAAAAAAGCAAAAGCTAGCTACGGGCTAGCTACGGACTTGCTACGAGCAAGTTGTGTATGGATGCATATATTGTCAAAGCTACGATCAGGTAAACATGATGCTACTGAGTACTTCCTCAGTACAAGTTAATTCACAAGTATTTCTGGGCATATATATATAGAAAGATATTAAAAATAACTAAATTATTTCTAACTATTACATCTAAGTATTGCATTTAATATATGTGTAGAGAATACTAAGTAAACCTATATATTTATTATAGATATAAATGAAACATCACATACATTTGTATTAGAACATAAAACACACCACAAGACCATTAAAAAAGTACTCCCTCTGTTGATAAATATAAGGTCTATAGTTTAAATGGTCTTGTTGAAAAATATAAGACGTGCATTTAGATTTAATGAGTCTTTTCACATATACCTTTATTTATTCTCTCAACCATATGCATTTATTCATTATCACCTACACAAAATATTATCTCTCATCTCCAAGACAATTAAGAGGGATATGTAAGTCATTTCTTCTCATGTTTTTCTCAATTTCACTACAATTTTAATCCTTATGCCAAGTTAAAATACGCCTTATATTTATCAACGAAAGGAGTATGCTACAGGAAGCAGTAAAATGTATTAGTAATTTCCTGGCATAGTGCAGTACATTATTACACTGTGAGTATTAACTCCACAGCAACGAAGAACGAGATCGATCTTACTTTAATGACGGGGTCCGTGGAGTCGTCCAGCACCTGCACCACCAGCCGATCCGACGGCCACGACAGCCCGCACACCGCCCCGATCGACAGCTGATACACCTACACGTATATATGCCGCAGACGAAAGAAAATAAAGAATTAAAACCACACTGATTAAACCCCTGCAAGATGCCAAGAACCAAGAATGGGGAGCTTGAGCTTGCGCCTGAGCTTTAACAATGGAATTGACGGGATGCACCTCCCGCTCGTTGAACATCGGGATCTGCACGAGGACGACGGGGAACGCGGCGCTACCGAGCTCGGGGTCGTCGTCGGCGACGGGGTCGCACCTGTACCGGCGCTCCGGCCGGCGGCCGAGCAGCTTCACCCCGGTGATGACAACCGCCATGTACAGCCGCTCCACGAACAGCAGCACCGACATGCCGAGGCACACCACGACGGCCACCCGCAGCAGCGGCACGATCACCGGCGCCCGCACCTGCGACCACGCCTCCGGCAGCGCCGCGTCCATCGAATCGATCCCCCGCCGGGCGGATGAGGCAATGCTAGCAACTCTGGTGGTGCTAAGCAAGCTCGGAGCAGCTAGCTTTGGGGGTGGAGTGTGTGTGAGTGCGCGCGCAGGGGTTTATAAAAGGAGGCGAGGCACATGTAGGGTTTTGAATGGACCATACAATTAATCTCCGGTTAAAAACTTGTCCTCCCTGTCAATGTTTGATTAATCGCAAGGACCGTGTGCAGTAAAAAAGAAAGGAACTATTGGTGTAGGATGCCACGGTAAGACATATGAAGGGGTTAACAGTGCGGAGTGTTGTATGGGGGGGGGGGGGGGGGGGCATCATTGTCGAGTGGGGCAAATGGGGCCGGCGAGAGGTGTCGGTGGTGCTGGTAGTTCAAGAGAGAAGTGCTCTTAGCTGACCTTATTTTTATGTGAAACTAGTTTCTTTCTCACTGAAATTGTATATCTAGGTCTCTACCTACAGCGGAGATGCCTCCCGCGCCCTCTTTCTGCGGGAGTCCGGCTCCCACGGCCACCGCCCATGGCATGCATGTTGTTGCCCCCGCGCCCATCGCTCCGCTGCTCTCGTGCTCGTCCCGACTTGCCTCGCTCCTGTCGCCTGCCGCGCTTTTTGCGGTGAAAGATGGGGCTATTTTTGTAATTTTAGTGGGGAGAGAGTTAGTTTTGCAAAAAAAAAAAGAGGTTACGGAGGCTAGAACAGTGATCACTTCTTTTAAAGACGGACTACTTCTTTTAAAGACGGACTACCGTCATGGGTTAGTTAGGTTGTTTTTTGTTCGATTTCGCTATTTCGAGGATGCGTTCTCTCATTATGATATGTGGTGGCATCTTTTTCTTGTCTCACTTCTCTTACCCTTAAACTTAAAAAGTTTTTCTTTTCAAAATTTTCCCTAGGTTTTTGAATATGAAGTTTCTTTCTATCTATTTTTTAAAATATTTGAACGGTAAGTTTTCAATCCGAAAGTAAAACTATACCAGTGTTCAAGACCAGAGCAATTCATCTTAAAGTTTCAAATCAATTTTTTTTGTGTCAGAGGAGAAGGAAGGGATGGGAAAAGGGAAAGAGTAGGGGGAGTGAAGGGAGGGACAGCATGTGGTAGCAGATACATATGTCATTACCAAAAAAAAAAAATTGGTGAGGATAACCTCTAATTAGCAATACCCGGTTCTTTGTGACGAGGAGTAAAGTGGTTTCAGTGAGCAAGCCCATCCCTGGGCAGGGCACCAGGGTCAGCCACCCATGACCGCAAGAGATAAGGGCTTTTGGCCCATGCATTTTTACCCATATATCTTAGCCTAATTACATTAGGCAATGGTTGATAGTTCAAGTCGTTGTACAGGTCCAAGGCAAGCACCTAATAACTTGAGAAAAGGCTCAATCAGCATATCTTCGCTTCATCCTTGCCGCAACAGGAACGTTCGCACTTTTAGGCCATAGTTGGCGAGTCGCGGGCTTGTGGCTTCTCTTATTTTTCTTCCCTAATTCAGTGATAAATAACACTTTAACACAACAACTACACTGTCTAAAATGAAACATAGATATTTCATATAACTTTGGTTGATCCTTGGTAAGACTTGTTTCAGTGGAATCAATTCTTTCTGATCTTCCTTTGCACTAATTTAATAGACAGACTTCGTGTTTGGAATTTTTCATAGATTATTCTTGCTGCTGCTTCGGTTTAAATCGAACTATCAAAACCCATAGTTCTCTTGTGTTTTTGCTGATTTCTTTCTCTATCAGTGTGTTTATTCTTAGTAGCATGTTATAGTTTTTTTTTACTTATTAGTTATTGTGAATACATGTTTGATTGAGATTTCGAATAAAGAGCCCTTCACTTCTGCCTAGCCCCAGGCCTCCGAAAAATCAGGACCGGCCCTGGCAGTGAGTTTGGGTGGTTTTGTTTGTGGGGGACGGCGTTTTTTTCGGGATTGGCTTTAGCCAAAAGAAGCACAACGGCAAAGGGAAAAGAACAAAATAGACAAGTTCCTAGATACTTAGGACACGTTTATGTGTTTTCAACATTGGAAGAGGCTGGATCATGACTCTTGTACGAGCGGGGCATGCTTATGAGGTCTCGTCACTAAGTTGTTTATGTTGGGAAACCATGTGATCCAATGAAAAACTCACGATGGTCCATTAGTCGAAATCTTAGGCGACTACTATATAAGGAGGAGGGGTCCCCCAATGTACAAGCAATCAGAATAGCAATAAAGAATTCAGTCGCCGTTCTCCTAAACTTGTGTATCTCTCTTTCTCTCTCTGTTCTCCAATTCAATCTGTTCGGGAATCCCGGACTATTCGATAGCGAGGTTCCTTAACACGTTATCAGCACGAAGCTCTACCAGCGAACAGATTGAAGAGGTGAGAAAAGGTGAGAATCGACGATTGAATCTAATCGCTTGTTGTTTTCGTGTATGCATCTAATCTACGCATTCGATATTGTGTTCGTCGCGTGGCATGAAGCTACAAACGGCTCGAAGCAACAGTACATGCGTAATTACTGTTCATCACAGAAAAAAAAATTCTTGCATCTCGGTAGTCGCGCCCGAAGCCGGCGCCCCGCTGCCTTGAATGGCGCGCACGAAACCGCCGGTGCATGCCTTGCCGCGCCGCCGCGCCGCCTCTGGTGCGCGCCGCCCCACCGCCGCCGGCGGCGGCCTCGCCGTCGCCGCCTCGGCTCCGCACGGAGTCTTGCGCCACCTCGGCCCACGCGCCGCCTTGACCTCGCCGCAACCGCCGACCACCTTGCCGCTCGGCTCGGCCTCAGTACCGCCGCCCGCCTTTGCCGCCTCGGGCTCGCCGCGCCACCCCGACCTCGGCCTCGGCTCGGTCGCCCGCCTGGCTCGCCTCGGCTCGCCTCGCCTCGGCTGCCCCGCGTTCTCCCTCCAAATTTCACGACGAAGAAGTGGCGACGGCTAGGGGTGGGAACCCTAGCCGCGCGCGAGTGTTGGGCCGAAGTTAGAACGGCCCAAGGGCCAGTAGGGTGGGAAAGAAAAAGGAAAAGGAAAGAAAAAAAAGGAGAAAGAAAAGAAGAAGAAAAAAGAGAGGGGAAAATAGCAGAAAATTTGAAAAAAATTGCGTAAAATCCGAAAATTAATCGACTGCTTTTAATTTCTCTAGCTTTATTTCTCTGTTTTTATGAATATTCTTTATGAAATTTGAAGTTATTGCTTTATTTTATATACTGCAATGCATTTATTTTCTGAACTTTATGCTTTTGCAACCATTTTCTATTAGATTACACGCAGTAATTTAATGTCGGAATTTTGAAATCATGCAGATGTTCGGCATCATGAATCGTGAGTTTGAAGAACTGGCCCCGCACGGTCAGAACTACCTCACTTGGGCATCGAACGTGAAGATCGTTCTTGGGGGCAAGAAGCTCTGTGCCGCGATTGGTCTAGGGTCCTCGCAGGACGCGAAACCTACCACTGAGCAGAACGATCGAGCCTTGCACTTCCTCAGGCACCATCTCTCAGCCACTCTGAAAAATGAATACATGGCTGAGGAGAGTGCACTTGAGCTTTGGACTGCACTTCAGAAGCAGTTCGAGAAGCTCAAGTACACCATCTTGCCCCAAGCACAGTAAGATTGGGTCCGCTTGAGGTTCGCAGACTACAAAACAGTGGCCGAGTACAATTCTACCTTGCACAGAATTTATACTAATCTCTCTCTATGTGGCAAGAAGATCACTGATGAAGAGAAGATTGAGAAAATTCTCTCTACCTTCCACCCAAATGCTATCTAGAGTGCACGCAGCTATCGTCAGGACGCATACAAGGAGTATAGCGAACTGATTGATGTCATGCAAGTTGCGGAATCTCAAGACGATGTTCTACGCAAGAATTATGTCTCACAACCACCTGGACGAGGCACTGGCACAGAAGTCAATGCCAATAGCTATAAGGTGAGAAAGCCTATTCATAGAAAGAAGGGCAAACAGGGTGGAAAAGAGAGGAATTTGGCCAAAGGAAAGTCCAAAGCCCCAGTGAAGAAGGATGACAAAGAAAAGGCGCACGTCAAGCCGTATGGACAGCAGAATCAAACGTGCTTCAGGTGTGGCACTTGGGGACACTGGTCGAAGATATGTCGGGAATCCAAGGAAGTGATCAATGCATATCAGGCTAAGAGGAAGGCAAAGGAAAACGCCCTAGTAGAGGCGCACTTCGCCAAGATTGGTGATGATGATGCCATGGATGAAGATACCTCACTTGTTTCATTCTCACAGAATAGCCTGGACATCGATGCTGCAGCCAATGTTATGGCAAATGAAGAGAAAACTTCTGTCGATGACATAGAAGCAGAAATTAATGCATATTTTACAGATTCTGTTTAATGTTTTTTTAGATTATGGTTGTTAGCATTTCCTTTTAAATAATGAATTGTAAGCTCTTGAAAAGCATACTTCACTCATGAATAAATATGCAATTTATTCTTTATTCCAGTATTCTTTCTTTTACAAGCAATATTTGAATTATTTTGCCTTTGTTTGATAGGAATTATTTTCCTTTCCTTTTTTTAGAAATCGTGTAGCGCCCAAATGGAAGAGATATGCATTGTTGATAGTGGCACAACAAATACCATCTTAAGAGAGTCTAAATACTTCTAGTCGATCACGAAGAACGCTGAAAAGATTACTACGATCGCAGGAAGCGATTCATATGTAATAGGCTCAGGAGAGCCACTATTATATTGCCTATGGGTACAACTTTGGTAATTGAAGAAGCCTTTTTGTACCCTGAATCAACGCGCACCCTCTTAAGCTTCAAAGACATCCGCGCTAATGGTTTTCATGTAGAAACCAATGAAGAAAATGGCAAAGAATACTTGTGCATTGTGAAGCACGCGGTATGTGGAAAAATGGTATTAGAAAAAATTTTCTCATATGAATCTGGGTTGTACTACACGAATATTCATACACCCGAAATGTATACTTCCTTGAAGACTGTTTTTAAAAGCTCTGAGTTATTTTCTTTATGGCATGGTAGATTCATGGTCTGTTTGGTTGAAGGCCCGGAGAGAATTGGCTTGGCCGGAGGTCTCCCTATGACCAGGGGCGGATATGGGGTTTCCCCAAAAGTTTGAAAAATGTTACTATATCATATCTTCAATATGTTAAATTTGTTCATTGAACTGGTTTCGATTTTGATGGTTTATGATTTTGAAGACCTTAGAACTATTTGTATGATAATTTTAGCAAATTTCAAATAAATATGTTAAATTTATGATATTACAAAATTATTATACAAGACTATAGAGTTATATATATAAAGTGTGCACCTCGTAATTTTTTTCTATTCGGTCACTGCCTATGAGCTGCCGGAGCCTTGTTGGTACGAGTCATGATCGTTCTCTCCTTCCCAGCTTGTCCTGATGACCCTCTCGGCGTGGTTAGCCCGGCTCAGGCGTCCAAAATCGAACACAGCTAGTTTAGCAAAGGTACTAGAAATCTGTGATCCGGAACCATCACCGATGAGCCGTATGACATGTTGCTCAATTTCTCCGTGGCCTTTTTTTTATATTGGATAGATGTGTGAATAGGAAGGGGAATGGAGCTACAATGTGATTATCTGCTGGCAAAAAAATGTAATTATCATAATAACGCTAAACACACGTAATTATCAAAGTGCAATCCGATTTTAAGTTTTCTCATGCACTGATCACCAACCATACAAGCTTCACGCATGCCCAGTCAAGAGAAAAACATCAGAATTCCAAGCTTTTTTTTCCCTAGTTTCCCTAAGCAAGCGTCTGTTTGTGCATTTGCTCATTTTCCGTGAACCTGCTGATGTGGCAGATTTACAATCAGCAAGAGTATGATGAAGTTGCTGCATAGGGTGGTGACTGATGACATGAACAAAAGGAGGACAGACACATGAGGAGCCTAAGCCTTACAAGTTCAGACAACTAGGCTTCCAGAAACTAAATTTACAAGTTTAGAGAACCGAACGGTAGTAAAATTCTCTAGCACCCCATACCATATAGCATCCCTAGTACCCATCCTCAAATTGGGACACATGGCAAGCACGAATCTTGAAACACCCCCACCTTCTAAACACACTTTTCTTTAAAGTAATCCTCTAAATCTCTTTTGATTAGTAACGACCCAGCCCTGTAACACTCTGCACATGGGAGAGAAGGCCTCCCGCTCGCCACTCACCCCATCCGACGCCTCATAGATTTGTCGTCCACACCGCATCTGAGCGCTCAAGCATCAGAGAACGATCCATGGTTCGTATGCTATAGTGTAGCTCCGTGGAAACAACAGATCGGCATCGATGTATAAGAGTGAATATCAAGTGTTATAGTATGATTTTTTTTAAAAAAAAATTGACCAAGAACATTGCTATTCATTAAAGGAGAACAACAGCCAGGCTATAAACGCACGCACACCCACCACACACGTACTGGGCCTACACCCTGCCTCATGAGCACGCAGGTCGAGCGGAACTCGAATCCGGACGGGCAAGGCGCTCACCTGCATCTTGGCCAACTGAGATAAGCTCGGACCTTTTATAGTATGATTTTGAATACTCTAAAAAAGAAATATGGGGGTAGGGGAGAGAAAATTTTTGGGATATATTGATTCGAATTGAATTGCAAATACATCAATGATGGAATCAATTCAATTCTGAATTGCAACGAGCAGGGTCTCTCAAATAGAGACGAACTGCTAGACTACGTCAAGTAATGAATTCAACGATTCCAAAAAAAATAACTAAGAGAGGGATGAAATCTATACCCCTTTATAATGCACCTAAGCAAATTTTCCTATGTCCACCCTAAGTAATGCACCTCATTAGAGATGGTCCAATGTTCGTGCACCCAGCAAAACGTCCCCAGAAACTTGCATTCATCAAAATGAACGTCTCAGATCTTTCCTCAGTTTTACTCACCCACATCCGATAGTCATTATTTAGTGTGTCTAATCATCCCTGTGGCCCACAACAGACCTCCCCCACCTACATATTTGGAAGGAGAGCGAATCAAACAAGGAAATAAATAAGGAGGATCTGCATGCAAGGAAACCAGATTTGAATTTTTTACTGGCCAAAATTGTACGTACTACATATTTGGAAGGAGAGTGAATCAAATAAGGAAATAAACAGGGAGGATCCGCATGCAAGGAAATAAGACTTGAATTTTTTATTGTCCTGGCATTGTGATCGTATTTTTTTCCGAATATGACCCTTCTCGAGACTTTTTTACGGATCTAGCCCATAGAGCCTAATTTCAGCGTACGGAGAACGCTGAATTTTTGTTTTTATTTTTTATCTAAGGAACCAACTGTCTGTGAGTGCTGCTTAATTTTTTTCAATTTTTTCTCGCGGAACCGTGGTGAAAGCACTTCTTAATTTTTATCTTTTTTCCTTGCGGATCCAAATGGTCGGCGAGCGCAGCTTTATTGTTCCATATTTTTCCAAATCATCCTCAGGGCCTACAATGACCTTCCTCACCTCCAAAGATCAACAAGAAAAAGGAAACAAACGTCCCGGAATCAAGGAAAAGGAAACAAACGTCCTGGAAAAGGAAAGGACCATACATTACGTGCTGGGAAAAGGAAACCGGGAGATGGGGCAACGCGACCGGGAAAACGCAGGTTTGCAATGGCTCCACGGTCGCCATCGGTGCGACCTCGCGGCCGCCGTGCCTCAGCAAATTTATAATTTAATTTTTTTTGAAAATAATTTTATTAAGTACAAAATAATCGAAAGTTTTTTTGAGAATTTTTCTAGAATTTTTTAACCTAATGTTCTATCTTTTCAAAAATCCTTCTATATTTAAAAAAATGAAGGCAACTCACCTGTAGCTTCTTTTAGTCTGCAGCCAGCACTGAGAAGCTTCTTCTCTTCCTCCTCCATTAAAGCAAGAAAGAAGCTCCAAAACTCCATCAATCCCGCACCAAATCTCCTCTTTCCATCTATGGTGTTAATTCCCCAAATTTTGTGCTCTATTGCCAAAATTTCCTCCCAATCTGATTTGATCCCAAATTATGGTTTTCATAAATATGCTTGTTTCGGTGCTATAAAAGCCGGCGAGCTCTCCTCCACCCCATCGCATTGCATAAATCCCCAAGTGCTCCCTCTTGTAAAGATCGCCGGATTTTGGAGGTAACCCAAGCCATCACCGTCATCTTCCCCGGCGAAATTCACCGCAACCGTGACTCCTCCCAGCAGCGCGTCGGTCTTGGCGATCTCGCCACACCGTCTTGACCCATCGCAACCGGCCGCCACCCCGGCCTTCCTCCCCTTGCTCGGCCAAGCCAAAGAGCACGCTGTGCTCTCTGTGGAAGCTGCAAAAAAAATAATCTAAGATCAGAAAATTCTTTTTTCTTTCTCTTTCTTGATTTAAAATCTTTTGGGAGCCCGTTTTCGCCTATTCGACCTCCATTTGGTTCCGTTTTTCTTTCTAAATTCATTTAAAATTCTAAATTTCTCTTTTATTATTAAGTGTTGTATTCATACTTATCTTCTCATTTAATTGATAAGCAGGTGTACTGCCGTCGTAGCGTTAGCACAGGCACTATACTAGTTACATAAGGAATGTAGGTCTCAATCAAAGAAAAGGAAAATGGGGATATAACAAAATCAGTAGACATTATGGACTTGATTGTATTGAGCCTTGGTATGGAAACCTGCTAAGTGGTAACTTCCAAATTCAGAGAAACTATGGAATTAAAAAAGGGTAATCCTAAGTCAAATTTGTGTTTTGAGAAAACAAGTGGTTCTAGAACTAGAATCCAAAGGAAAAGGATAGGTGCAGAGACTCAATAGAAGTTGTTCTAACAAATCGAGTTGATTACGTTGTGTTGGTAGTGGAACTCCCTCTAAGTTAGAGAAAGCAAGGGGTTTATACATCTAATACACACGTATAGATACTGACATAGCAATCAATTAATCACAGAACCCATATCATAATATAGGTTCTTTATTCTTTTTTAGAATGAAATTAGGAATGATTATTAAATAGAAAATTCATAATTTTTTAGAATTATTGTGAATCCATTCCAATCGAATATAGAGTCCCATTCTACATGTCAATAATGACAATAATGAAATTTCTAGTAAAGGAAAATCCGTCGACTTTATAAGTCACGAGGGTTTAAGTCCCTCTATTCCCAAACCTTCTTTTATTCCCTAACTCTAGCTACAGTATTTATCCTCTTTTTTATCAATCGGTTTAAGATTCATTAACTTTCTCATTCTACTCTTTCACAAAGGAGTGTGAAGAGAACTCAATAGATCTTATGCTATTCATTGAATATATTTCTTTTTTTTATTATATATAGTATCAGCAAGAAACCTTGATGATTAATTCTATTTTTAAGTATTATTAAGTAAGCTATGCACAATGCATAGGACTACCCCACATAGATGTCAAGACAAATGTCAGACCGATCTATGTATTAATACTACTACATAATTACTGTAGCTGAGATTGACATCTATGTATAAATATCACAAACAAGATAAATGTTAAACAAAACTCTATTCTTCTGCACTATGATCACCGATCTGTGGTTCTCTATGTTTGATAGAATTAACAAGATACAATGTGTGTTGTGCTTCCACACATATCGATACCTTTATACACAAATATTATAAAATTATTCTCCAAAAGATCTGCATCCATGTAATCTCTCTAAATTTGACTATGTAATATGGTGGAGATATTAAGTACATCTTTCACCTCATAATGCATTAGAGTACTATCTTCATTTGTGCAATCTTCAGGCTTGTCATCATCGAGCTCGGATGGGAGGCTTGTGCAGCATGGGCTGCTGCACATGGCCCCCAAAATTAAGGACTCTATTTTTTACTTATTCTTGTATTACTATTTGTTAATTTTTGTATTAGTAAGAGTAAGAACTAATAGATAATTAAGTAGTTCTTTTTATTCTCTTCATTTTCTTTTTTATTTTAAAAATTTACTTTAAAAATTCATTCATAAGCAAAATCATGTGCCCTATCGATATTTTAAAGTTTTTGAAACACCTAAATTATTTTCGTAATGCAATTGATGCATATAGAATTTTGTTGACAATTCCGATAACTATTACACATGCAAAAAAAAGAGCTTTTATATATTGAAGTTGAAGTTCTACTTGTGGTCTATAATGAACTGGAAAGACTTAACGATAGCAGTTGAAATTGATTTAATTTGGAAAAAAAACTAATTACGAGGATAATTGAAAATTCTCTTTCAAATAATACTAGAAGAATGGTGCTTTTCAAGTAAAGGTCATATATAAAATTTGTTTTTTTAACATGATGTATCACATAATCTTTGTACCGTAAGGAAAATTTTACTACAACTGTAATATCAAATAATTATTTTAATAATTAACTTTTATTGTGTATAGCCTAACGGCAGCCTCGCTGTTCGTGAGATCGTGATCAATATTTGACATGGGGACAACAAATATTGCCGATTTGTAGTAGCCCTCCTTTCAGTTCCCGTCGACGCTGTTTTTGTTCCCTTGAGGCCATGTTCTCTTGTTGCAAGGGGAAGTGGACTAGCCCTAATAAAACTACAAGCTTCGATGTTTAAGGTGGGGGTGTTTCAAGATTCGTGCTTGCATTGTGTCTAATTTGAGGATGGGTGCTAGGGAGTAAGGATGCTTCATGGCATGGGGTGCTGAGAATTTTTTTTCCATCAAAGAGACCTTTTTTTAGCACACAGAGCGAATCACTATCACATGATTGCTTTATGGCCGCATCGCCCTCAAGACAAGGCATTAAGGAAGGAGGTGTTTCCTCATGTTGCCGCGCCACAACATGCGGCGCAGCTTTATTAGCTTCTCGTAAGTATAATAATATATTCAAAGGTGGCTTTGCTAAAGTACAATGCTATTCAACGAGGACTAATTGACCACTAACCCCTCCTTTCACGACGCCACGATGGCTTCGTTGAGAGAGATTTTACGTGCACTATGAATGTAACTTGTATAATACCAGTGCTAACGCTACGACGGTAGTACATCCGCTTATCAATTAAATGAGAATATAAGTATGAATATAACACTTAATAGTAAATAATCTTGTGATCACATTGTACGTACTACATATTTGGAAGGAGAGCGAATCAAACAAGGAAATAAATAGAGAAAATCCGCATGCAAAGAAACAGAATTGAATTTTTTACTGTCCTGACCAAAACTGTATGTACTACATATTTGGAAGGAGAGCAAATCAAACAAGGAAATAAACAGGGAAGATCCGCATGCAAGGAAACCAGACTTGAATTTTTTACTATTCTTGACTCGTGATCGTATTTTTTTCCGAATATAACCTTTTTCGAGATTTTTTTACGGATCTAGCCCCATATAGCCTAATTTTAGCGTACAGAGAGCGCTGATTTTTTTCATTTTTTATCCACGGAACCAGCGGTTTGTGAGTGGTGTTTAAATTTTTTCAATTTTTTCTCGCGGAACCGCTGGCGGGCGAGCGCTGTTTAATTTTTATCTTTTTTTCCTGCGGATCCAGCGGTCCGCGAGCACAGTTTATTTTTCCAAAATTATTCAGTGGACGGGCACCGCTTGAATTTTTTTTCATTTTTTCTCCCACGCTTGAATTTTTCAGCGGCCACCAAGCATTTATTTTTTTTGCCAAAATTATTAAGCGGACGAACACCGCTTGATTGTTTTTTTATTTTTCGGGAATTTTTTACTGTGTTGGCATTATCGTTATAATTTTTTTCTGAATTACTCTCGCGACGATGAATTTACGATTGTAGCCTCGAGCCGGAAAAATTCAATGAGCGATGGCGCAGATATTTATCGGTAGCTCGCTCGAACTTTTTACTATATTAGTATCATTGTTATAATTTTTCTGAATCAGGCTCTCGGGCGATGAATTTGCGATTGTAGCCTTGAGACAGAAAAAATCAGCAGAGAGGTGCTAGAATTTTTTTCCCGCGGTTTCCTTTTCCCAACACGTAATATATGGTCCTTTCCTTTTCCAGGACGTTTGTTTCTTTTTCCTTGATTTCAAGACATTTGTTTCCCTTTCCTTGTTGATGCTGGAGGTGAGAGAAGGTCTATTGTGAGCCACAGGGATGATTTCGGAAAAATATGAAAAATAAATCGCTACGCAATCACCGGATCCGCAAGAAAAAAAAGATAAAAATTAAACAGTGCTCGCCGGCCGCTAGTTCCGCGAGAAAAAATTGAAAAAAATTAAGCAGCACTCACAAACAGTTGGTTCCTTACATAAAAAATAAAAACAAAAATTCAACGCTCTCCGTGCGCTGAAATTAGGCTCTATGGGGCTAGATCTGTAAAAAAGTCTCGAGAAGGGTCATATCCGGAAAAAAAATACGATCACAATGTCAGGATAATAAAAAATTCAAGTCTTGTTTCCTTGCATGTGGATCCTCCTGTTTATTTCTTTGTTTGATTCACCCTCCTTCCAAATATGTAGTACGTACAATTTTGGCTAGTAAGAAATTCAAGTCTGGTTTCCTTGCATGCGGATCCTCTTTATTTATTTCCTTGTTTGATTCGCTCTCCTTTCAAATATGTAGGTGGGGGAGGTCTGTTGTGGGCTACAGGGATGATTAGACACACTAAATAATGGCCATCGGATGTGGGTGAGTAAAACTGAGGAAAGATCTGAGACGTTCATTTTGATGAATGCAAGTTTTTGGGGACGTTTTGCTGGGTGCACGAACATTGGGCTATCTCTAATGAGGTGCATTATTTAGGGTGGACGTAGAAAATTTGTTTAGGTGCATTATAAGGGGGTATAGATACACAGTACATAGTGTAAACCAGATCTATTGATTTGTTAACAGAATTTTTACCACTCTATTGCTAAGGAAATATATATAAATACTAACTAACCTAATATATTAGATCGAAAAGACAAATATCTATATGAAATTTATGGTATGTTTGGAGGAGTGCAATGAAGTAAAAGTGCATTTGGTTTGTTTGGTCATAGCGGCTATAGTCAGTGATTGTGGCTTTTCTTGTTATGTTTGTTTGGCAATCAAGCATCGCAATTGTAGCTTCGAGCTAACCGAGCGGAGAGGTAGCAACATAGCGAAGTACAGCGGCGTCCAAGTGGAGAGGTGACGTGGAGGCGGTGAGGCGGGGTGGCAGAGGTCGGGAAAGCGGAGCGAGTAAGGTGGAAGGTGGTCAAGCGAGATCACAGCTGAAAAGCTCCTCTCCAGCAGTTGCGGCTTTTGGGGGTGTTTTTGCTGTGACTTAGCTTCCAAACTGCTTGCAACCATGCTGCTTGAGGAGTTTTTGGTCCAAAGCTAAAGCACTGCCCTCTCAAAAAGCCCTTAGTGTAAAGTAGAAAAGCTCTTAACTGAAGCTACTTTTTTTTGGGTGATACTAGCAATCGGACATCCGATTATTGTTTATTTCCTCAGACGCATCGTGCAACATTTGTTTTCCACGCTTGCAACATTTTTTTTCAACGTCTGCAATATTTTGTTTCGCGTGAACATTTCTACTGTTATCGAAGAAAAATGTTACACGCGTAAAAAGAAAATATTTCATACGTGAAAAAAAAATGTTGCAAACTTCAAAAAAACGGACGTCCGAACATAAGTCATTCTGTTTTTTTACTTCCTGGTGTGTTTTGACGGTAAGCACGGCATGAGCCACGACCCAACCTAGGAGTGATAGCCGTGCGGTAATTCTGCGAGCTACGAAGGCGTGGCACATTTCACGGTCTGGCCGGTCGATTTTGCTACGCAGCCCAGACTGCTCGCTCGCGCCGCTCGCCGAATCAGCAGCCCGGCCGGCATATCAGCGGCGCGCCGCATGAGCGATTTGGATGGGCTTGCTTGACGCAAGCATGTGCATGGCAGTTGGTCAGGTACGGAAGGTGTGCATCGATCCAAGACAGCTGTGCCCAGAGACGGAGCTAAGATTCATTCAAGAGGGGGGCTGAACACAAGTACATATACTAAATATAAAAACTACCAAGCCGACATATTATAGTTGAAATTTAAATGCATATAATATAGTATTAGTATGTAAATATGCAAGGGGAAAAAATTACTTTTCATT
Source organism: Otatea glauca (assembly GCA_036346275.1). Lineage (NCBI taxonomy): Eukaryota > Viridiplantae > Streptophyta > Magnoliopsida > Poales > Poaceae > Otatea > Otatea glauca. The sequence goes on from CM070713.1 coordinate 7,959,397, forward strand.
GTCACCGTCTGAAAGAAGAGATTTAACAAATAAAATTTGCAGGCTGCTGACTACTGTTGCATGCTCCGCCTCTGGATTCGTCGTAGTAGGCCAGGGGTTTCTCGTAGTGGGCCAGGGGGGCTGGAGCCCCACCAAGCGCCCCCTTGGCTCTGCCTCTGGCTGTGCCTGGAGCCCTGGACGAAGGCATGTACACCGACCCACAGGATCTCATTGCAGACTGTTGGGAAACCATGTGGCCCACGAAGGTCCACGATGGTCTCTTAGTCAAAACTCTAAGCGACTACTATATAAGGACGAGAGGGGTCCCCCATTATACACAATTGAAAGCAATAAAGAATTCTCTCGCCATTCCTCCTTAAACATGTGTGTCTCTTGTCTCTCTGTTCTCCACAATTATTAGATTGTTCGAGAACTCCGGACTATTCGATAGCGAGGTTCCCTGACACGTTATCAGCACGAAGCTCTACCGGCAAACAGATTGAAAAGGTGAGAAAAGGTGGGTTTCGACGATTGAATCTAATCGCTTGTTGATTCTATGTATGCATCTATCCTACGCATCTGGTACTGTGTTCGTCACATGGTAAGAAGCTACAACGATATGAAGCTACAGTACACGAAGCTATTGTTCATCCTTAAAAAACAATCGCCTCGGTTTCGTGCCCAGCCGCCACGCCGCCGCGGCACGGTCGCGCTTCAATCGGCCCCATTGCGCAGACGGCCGCACTCCTCGCCGCACCGCGCGCACGACGGTCGCACCTCACCGCCGCGCCTACCACACCGCCATCCGCTCTCGCTGTGGCGCTGAGCGTCCGCGCCGCTTCGCCAGCAAGCGACGACGCTGGGCGAAGGCGCCACTGCTTCGTTGCCGGCGGCGGCGCCAAGCGAGCTTCGCCGAAGAAGCGGAGAGGCGCGCTGGGGAAAAGCCGACGGCGAGAAGGCGAGGCGGCGCGCGTGCAGGAAAGCGCACGCGTGGAGAAGCTTGGAGGCGGCGGCCTTCGCTGTGGAAGCGCACGCGTGGGAACCCTAGCCACCAGGCACTAATGGGCCAAAGAAAAAAAAAGAGAGAAAAGGGCACGGCCCAATGGCCATTTCGGCCAATAAAAAGAAAAAAAAGGAAAAGAGAAAAGAAAAACAAAATAGCAGAAACTTTTTGAAAAATTGCTAGAAAAATCTAGTAAATTTTTTTGGCTCTGTTTTAAGTTTTCTAGCTTTATTCTCTGTATTTATGAATATTCTTTATGGATTTTGAATTCTTTGCTTTATTTAGTATAGTGGGAATACATGGTAATTTATTTATTACCCATTATGTTTTTGCAACCATTTTCTATTAGATTACACGCAGTAATCTAATGACGGAATTTTGAAATCATGCAGATGTCTGGCATCGTGAACCGTGAGTTTGAAGAACTGGCCCCGCACGGTCAGAACTACCTCACTTGGGCATCGGACGTGAAGATCGTACTTAGGGGCAAGAAGCTCCGTGCTGCGATCGGTCTAGGGTCCTCGAAGGACGTGCAACCTACCGCCAAGCAGAACGATCAAGCATTGCACTTCCTCAGGCATAACCTCTCAGCCACTTTGAAGAACGAATACATGGATGAGGAGAGTGCACTTGAGCTTTGGACTGCACTTCAAAAGCGGTCCGAGAAGATCAAGTACACCATCTTGCCCTAAACACAGCAAGATTGGGTCCGCCTGAGGTTTGCGGACTACATAACAGTGGTCGAGTACAATTCTGCCTTGCACAAAATTTGTACCAATCTCTCTATGTGGCAAGAAGATCACTGATGAGGAGAAGATTGAGAAGACTCCACTTTTCACCCAAATGCTATCCAAAGTGCCCGCAGCTATCGTCAGGACGCATATAAGGAGTATAGCGAATTGATTGATGTCATTCAAGTTGTGGAGTCACAAGACGATGTTCTACGCAAGAACTTTGTCTCACAGCCACCTGAAAGGGGCACTGGCACAGAAGTCAATGCCAATAGCTATAAGGTGAAAAAACTCACTCATAGAAAGAAGGGCAAGTAGGGTGGAAAATAGAGGTATCAAGCCAAGGGAAAGTCTAAAACCCAAGTGAAGAAGGATGACAAGGAAAAGGCACATGCTAAGCCGTATGGACAGCAGAATCAAACGTGCTTCAGGTGTGGCACTTGGGGACACTGGTCAAAGATATACCGAAAATCCAAAGAAGTGATCAACGCATATCAGGCTAAGAAGAAGGCAAAAGAAAACGCCCTAGCAGAGGCGCACTTCGTCAAGATTGGTGATAACGATGCCATGGATGAGGATACCCCACTTGCCTCATCCTCACAGACTAGCCTGGACATCAATGCTGCAGCCAAGTTTATGGCAAATGAAGAGAAAACTTCTGTCGATGACATAGAGGCAGAAGTCAATGCTTATTTTACAGATTCCGTTTAATGCATGAATCGCATTATTTGCTTTTTTTTAGATTATGGTTGTTAGCGAATTTCTTTTGAATAATAAATTGTAAGCTCTAGAAGAGCATATCCTTTTCTCATGAATAAATATGCACTTTATTCTTTATTCCAGTATTCTTTAATTTGCAAGCAATGTTTGGGATTATTTTGCCGCTGTCTGATTGAAATTATTTTTTTTCAAAATCGTGTAGCGCCCAAATGGAGGAGATATGTATTGTTGATAGTGGCACAACAAATACCATCTTAAGAGAGTCCAAATACTTCCAGTCGATCATGAAGAACGCTGGAAGGATTACTACGATCGTAGGAAGCGATTCTTATATAATAGGCTCCGGAAGAGCCACAATTATATTGCCAATGGGTACAACTTTGGTAATTGAAGAAGCCCTTTTGTACCTCGAATCAACGCGCACTCTCTTAAGTTTCAAAGACATCCGCGCCAATGATTTTCATGTAGAAACCAATGAAGAAAATGGCAAAGAATACTTGTGCATTGTGAAGCACGCGGTATGTGGAAAAATGGTATTAGAAAAATGTCCATCATATGAATCTGGGTTATACTACACGAAAATACATGCACCCGAAGTGTATACTTCCTTGAAGACTGTCTTTAGAAGCTCTGAGTTATTTTCTTTATGGCATTGTAGATTAGGTTATCCTGGTCTTAGAATGATGAGAAATATAGTGAACAACTCACAAGGTCATGGCATTAATGTTAAGAATTTCCCGAATCATGAAGATGTTGTGTGCCCTGCATGTGCCACCGGGAAATTAATAACTAGACCCTCGGTCATGAAAGTGCAAAGTGAAATCCCTGCATTCCTGGAACGCATCCAGAGGGATATTTGCAGCCCGATTCAGCTCTTGTTAGGGCTGTTTCGGTACTTCATGGTGCTCATCGATGCTTCCTCAAAATGGTCGCATGTATGCTTATTGTCAACAAGAAACCATGCTTTTGCAAAGCTGATCTCGCAGATCGTAAGAATTAAGAATGCTTTCCCTGATCATCACGTGAAGTCCATCAGAATGGACAATACCGGTGAATTTACTTCAAAGGCATTTGATGATTATTGCACCGCAACAGGGATAGCAGTTGAGCACTCCGTACCGCACGTCCATACGCAGAATGGACTAGCTAAAGCACTAATAAAGAGGATTAAATTCATTGCCAGACCACTTTTGCAGAGTTGTAACTTGCCCAACACTCGTATGTGAAGAACAATCTCACGAAGCATATCAACCTCAAGTTCTTCTATGCTCATGAATTGCATAAGATGAATGAGATCAAGATACTGCATACTAAGTCGAGTGAAAATCTTGCAGACTTGTTCACTAAATCACTCCCGGCATCTACCTTTGAAAGGTGCGTTAAAGGGATTGGGATGATGAGACTTAGAGAAGTGCAGATTTCAGGGGAGATATTTCACATACTCCCACATAAATCTTGAACATGAGGTTTGAGTACCCAACATGAATCTCGAAGATTAGGAATTGAAGTTTGGGTGAATTGTACTCTTTTTCCTTAGCAAGTTTTTCATGAAGTTTTCCTGCATAAGGTTTTAATGAGGCAATTCGTGCAACGCAGTAAGCGTATGTTATGTACTCTTTCTCCAAGTATTTTTCCCACTGGGTTTTTTCTGGAGTTTTACTGAGGCATATGCATCTCACGGCAAAGGGCCCAAGGGGGAGTGTTGGGAAACCATGTGGCCCACGATGGTCCCTTAGCCAAAACCCTAGGCGACTACTATATAAGGAGGAGGGGGTTCCCTATTGTACACAATTGAAAGCAATAAAGAATTCTCTCGCTGTTTCTCTCTAAACCTGTGTCTCTCTTGTCTCTCTGTTCTCCACAATTATTAGATTGTTCGGGAACCCCGGACTATTCGATAGCGAGGTTCCCTAACACAGACATGCAGTTATGCAATCCGATACTAGCAGCACTATTTGAGGTCAGACTCGATCGGTAAGCTATATGGCCTGATTGGAAAGTTGGTGTTTGTAAGAGATTGATTAGCTCCTTATTTTTGGTTAACCACTCGCCCCTGTAGATTCCAATGCGTTGGTCATGGTTACATGGACAAAACACGAAGACAGAAAGCAAGAGATCATAATAACAATGGACTAGTTCATACAATAATAGTGGACACCATTCGCAATATCATCAATAATCGCGACGATTATCGACCATATCGGACCGATTCGGTATCTAATACCGATCGGTAAACCGGTTAAATTCAATAAAAAATTTATGTGACGTAAAATTTTAGTGAGTGAGAGAGAGCGGGAGTGAGCGAGAGAGGAAGATTTCGAGAAAGTTTCAAGACCAAGTTTCAACAAGCTTTAGATTTTTGGACTCAAATTTCAATAAGTTTTAACCCAAAAGTTGTGAGAAGTATCTGTAAGTTTCAGCGAGTTTCATCGAGTTTCAACCCAACGTTTCAAAAAGTTTCAGCAAGTTTTATTGAGTTCCAACCCAATAGTTTGAAGAAGTTTCAAAAGGTTTCATCAAAACAAAACAAAACAAAAAATCCTTAGGATACTCACATGTGGCCGCTGCCCTCACCCTTGTCACTCGCCAGTACCACCGCCTCCTCCCCTCGCTAACCCAAGGGGACGAAGCTAGAGCTTAATGTTGCCTGTGATGCGTGTAGCGATGAAGTGAAGCCACTAGGCGGTGTGGGTTCGCGGGATCTAGCGGATCCCGTTGCCGGTAATGAGGAAATTAGCCGGATCCAATGGATCTCATCGCCAACATCGTCCTCTCGCCATGCCTGTCATGCTTGGCATGTGCTTGGGCTCTGTGCTGCATTCGCTCTAGCCTTTACGTATTGTGCTCGCCATTCACTCAGCCCATGCCATCGTCCTACGCACACACTTATCGGTGCCCCATTCAATGTGTTTGATGTGCGTTGGGTCGCACCGCCGTGCTCGCCCCTACCCCTCATTTGCTGCTAGCTTGGCTTGGACATGGTGAGAGAGGGCAACCGAAATGGTCGCATGTGAGTGAATGGATAAGATTGACGCGGGCTGGATGGACAAGATATTATGTGGTTAAGGATTAAATCGAGCCAATGTTCAAACTAGCTAGCTATAGCAGCGCTATAGCTTTTTCTGGACTCTGAACACGAAGTTACGGGCCAATGTTTCGCTATATCAACTATGAGCACTATAGCTAGCAATAGCTCTACTATTTAATATAACTTGTAGTTAGCGATAGCTCTGGTATCCTATATAGGTACCTATGGGCCAAAATATTAGACCTATTTTGAAATCCAACAATACTAAAAGGCCTAAATACATCTCTTATAAGCCTAAATTATGATAAAATATAATAAAAGACCTCGTCTGGTCATTTTTCAATAATCTAAAATTCATATTTCTCAATGATTAAGTACTTATTGTTAAAAACATTTTGATATAGTTATCGTCTATGGTCTTTTCGACATGTATTGTTATGTTTGTTGATTCCGAACTTGACTCGTATTCTTATTATAAAAATACTAGTACCTTCTAAAGTATCACATTTTTATGATTTATTTGGATGTGACTATATACATATACATACAATTACCTGGGGCACCATAGTGCCCAGGCTGCTGGAGAACGGGTAGGCTAATCTAGCGAAAAATCAAAATTTTCTACCACGTAACCAAGGAACCACTGCAAGTAATAGATCACAGAATTACCACTAGACGCGCAGACCCGTAGCGGAAGTAGAGTCGATGTAGCGCGGTGGGGCAGATGTAGTCGTACTAGCCTCGCTCCTCCCCCAACAGCTTCTTGTGAGCGATGCAGGTTGCGGATCGTCCTAGCGTTGAAGCTTCGCAGCAACGCCTCTAAGGTATCCACACGTACAGGGTAGGAACACCACTCGTCGGAGTGCTAACGCCGACTGCGCGGTTCTGGGCGAAGGAGGGGTGGCGGCAAGGGTTTCAGGAATTCCGAATTTCTATTGTGTTTTTTCGTATCTCTTCTATATGTAAAGCCACAACCTCCTCCCTTTATATAGACGTCCCATGATGGGTTTCAACCTTTGAAACCTATCATGAACTCTAAGCCCATTACAACTCGGATCCCTATCCGCATTGGTTACAGCCCCTTAAGTGTGACCCTATAGGTTCACGTGCACTTGGATATGGCCCGAGTACTCCTACTCGACCAGACATAGCTCGACTACTCTTACTCGACCAATAACCGGCAATGGCCCCTAGCAGGACATGCCGATTCCCAAGTACATGTAACTATTAGACGAACCTCAACAATGTCCTATATGCAATTCCTTTTGCCTCACGATATTGGTCAAACCCAAGGAGAGTTGTTGTCATCCTTGTTTGGATGGCTCGACCACTTTTTCTCGATGTCGTGACTTGGATTCCCCAAATACATCGAGTTAACTCTTTAACTCGATGACTCGAGTAACTTTCTACTCGAGTAGCATGGCCATGCATTTTTCGGAATCCAACCACTCAAGAGGCCTAGAGATATCTCTCCCGATACATGGAGGGGCAAATCCTATCTTGATCGACCACGCTTCGCAGCATGTTTCATGACAAACCCGAAAGCTATCTTTATAACTACCCAGTTACGGAGTAGCGTTTGACAACCCCTAAGTAAGCCATTACGCATCTTGAGAACATGCTACAATCTCAAGTCAAAGGATATATCATACACATCGTATATGAAACCAACTGATGACATGAAAGAATACAATGTTCTCGCAGTGTCTCAAGGTTGGTCGATCCAACTCCATGTTCTCTAACATGTGTTCATATTATTGGTTTGATATCTCCGTATCTATGACCTGTGAAACATGGTCATCAACCAATATATATGCTAGTCTATTCGTATGTGTCCTCATATGTTTATCGACTAGGGATCACTTTTAGAATGAACATCATAAATATGAATATAGAGTTTCACAAACAAGTCACGTACTTATTAATCAATATCCATAATGTTATTCAAAGAACAATATCATTATTATGAACATTTATGGAAATATAATCATCTCTACGATTGTCTTTAGGGCATATTTCCAACACAGGCATCATGATCCAATAAAAGTATGTGTTTCATTTGAATTGTTATAGATGGGTATATACCCTTGACGAATACTCATACCAGGGGTACCCTAACGGCCCAGGATGACGAGCAGGCTGCCTCAAGCATAACTCGAGCCTAGCAGGCCGCTCCAGGCCCACTACCGATCAAAGAACCTGCGGGGCCACACAGGACGCCCATCCCCAACCAAGCAGGGCTCCAGACCTCCGCAGCAGGTCGAATCCCCCGACTCCGATCAAACCAAGGCAACCTCCGCCGAGGGCCGCGTGTCGAAGCCTCCACCGGCCCACAGCCACGTGCCCCACGGACGGGGTCAATCGAAGTGACTATACGAGAGCAGGTGGCCCCTTCCCAAGATGGTTTAATGACTGCTGAAGTCAAGCTTCCAGTCCCATCGACCAGTCACGTACGACACGCAAGCACGCTCCCTCCCGAGGCAGCACCAACGTTATACACAACAACGTCAACACTCGTTAGGCTCACAGAAGGCAGGTGCGCCATTTCCCAACGAAGCAGCTAACCACTCCGCCCAACAAGACTACCGACCCCGCGTGGGCAAGACGAGGGGTGACCAGTCGACAGAACGAAAGACCGAAGCTCTTAGTATAGGTCACCTCGTCCTTCCCCAACTCTCGATGTAACCTACCCCTTCCTACTGTATAAAAAGAGTAAGGGGAGAAGGAGACACACAGACAAGCAACGAGCATTCTTGCGCTAAGGCTCTTACCTCGCTCTTGTAAACACTGTGTAACCATCCGCCCTAAAGACAATACAATACCACCACACGAATCGAGTAGGGACATTCACCAACCAAGATACATCTTGGACTTCGAGTCTAACCATTCAGGGGAGTGGGAACGCGCGGCCCCTTAGACTTACAAATTTACTTGCCGGTGCTCGAAACGCCGACAACCCTAAAACTAAAAGTTTTAAAAAATATACCCGAATTTAGCTTGAATTCACGCATTTGAAATCATGGTGCCTCGGTCCCATGGTGCCCCATATATAATTTTATTTTTAATACTGAAAATACGGTGAATGATAGCTTCCGCGATAGCTACCGATAGCTATTATAGCTTTTTTTAGGACGTTGTTGCGAAGTCGTGAAAATCACGATTTAAAACCTTAATCGAACCAATATAAGCTGTGTACCGTTGAGTTTGATTGGACGGTGGAAATGTATCACGTCAAGATGGGATCTGATGGGACAGTGTTTTCTAGCTTTTCTATAAAATAAAATATACTTAAATAACATAGCAAGAGTAAACAAACCTACTAACTGGAGTCTTACTGCACGGGCTGATCAGGTCGAAGCATTCAAACGTATTGCTGCAGAAACATAACAAAATCCTCAGGACATGCACACAGGCAATCAACTGAGTGAGGTTCACGACCTAGCACACAATGTCAGTTTCGTATTCAAACCTCATTTATCGATGAGAGGGATCTCATTTATCGATGAGCATATCGAAGGAAATATCATATGCTGCCCTTTCTACGGCGCTAGCTCACTATTACCTACCTATAAAAGTTTTCAAAATTCCAAAAACAATAGGAGATATAGGAGAAAACATATTCTACAGTAAAATTTTCAAGATCAAACCTGAGTGCATTAGTTTGGGTGATATGAAAAAGACATTGCATGAATATATAGCAATTTTCACTGTTCAATTACTATTTATATTCGTTGCTTATCAATTTTATATTTCATTACATCATTTCGTTGCCAAAATACCATGGCTTTGGCTATAGGCCATGCTTACATTGCATTCGCAGTTCAGTTATATTCCTTTGGCCACATGCCATGGTTACAACCATGAAAATTAACACACACGAGAAGAATACAGGTTCTTGAAAGAAGAAGAATACAGTGAATATTTTCAGGCCAACATTTTACACTCCATCTGCTTGTACTCGATCTGTCGATGCACGGGACTGAGTTTCCCTCTGTGCTCTATCGAACTTTCAAAAATAACAAAGGAAATATTAATCATCCAAAGACTTTATTGATGTGGCCAAAGAGTTTTTGCAAGGAAATGACAACAAATGCGAACGATTTCGCTATGTTGTTGAAGGCTCGTAGGCCCCTATTTATGCTGCTCCCGCTGTTCAGAAATACAATGCCTATAGTTTAAATGATCTTATTTAGAAATAAAGACTTGTATATAGATTTAATGAGGTTTTTCCTACTATACTTATATTTATTCTCTCAACTACATGCATTTATTCATTGCCACCACACACACACACACAAACCATTCTCTCTTCTTTCAAAACAATTAAATAGTATATCTAAGTTATTTTCATTGGTAACTTTCTCAATACAGAGCGACTAATATATTATTGTCTTCACACGTGTCATTCTTCGTGTATTGAAACGTTACATCCCCTACCAATCGTCTCGTCTTGTCAGAAACATCATTAATCGCTCCCATGTCGAATTAAACACCCACTTAGAAAACCACACTAGCTACGACCAATCATACTCTGCTTGAGAGAGCGAACAGTTACCAGTGGGGGACTAATTGCAACTAACCACACTTGGTCGTCACCAGGTGTTACTGGCCATCGACCGGTTATATTTATAGAAGGGGTAAAACTTCCCTCTATTTCCTGGTTGCAGGCTAATCAGAGTACTAAGTAGGCCATATCCACATGGGCATAGACAAGGAGTTTTATTTTACTCTCTCCTTTAAAAAATATAAGACGTTGTCGATGATCGGGACCATCGACCGCAAAGAAAGAGGGTGAAGGGTAGTACGGAGGGCGAGGCCCAGAGTTTCGCTCGTTCGGGAGGTACCCTCGGCGGGCGTACTGAACAGGGGGACCAGCACAATCAAACAAGGGACACAAAATCTATACTGGTTCGGGCCGAACGTCCCTACTCCAGACCTCCGCAGCAGGTCGAATCCCCCGACTCCGATCAAACCAAGGCAACCTCCGCCGAGGGCCGCGTGTCGAAGCCTCCACCGGCCCACAGCCACGTGCCCCACTGGACGGGTCAATCGGTGACTATACGAGAGCGGTGGCCCCTTCCCAAGATGGTTTAATGACTGCTGAAGTCAAGCTTCCAGTCCCATCGACCAGTCACGTACGACACGCAAGCACGCTCCCTCCCGAGGCAGCACCAACGTTATACACAACAACGTCAACACTCGTTAGGCTCACGAAGCCAGGTGCGCCATTTCCCAACGGCGCCTAACCGCTCGCCCAACAAGACTACCGACCGCGTGGGCAAGGCGAGGTGACCAATGACGAACGAAGACCGAAGCTCTTAGTATAGGTCACCTCGTCCTTCCCCAACTCTCGATGTAACCTACCCCTTCCTACTGTATAAAAAGAGTAAGGGGAGAAAGAGACACACAGACAAGCAACGAGCATTCTTGCGCTAAGGCTCTTACCTCGCTCTTGTAAACACTGTGTAACCATCCGCCCTAAAGACAATACAATACCACCACACGAACTGGAGTAGGGACATTCAGCCCGAACCAGTATACATCTTGGACTTCTGAGTCTAACCATTCAGGGAGTGGGAACGCGCGGCCCCTTAGACTTACAAATTTACTTGCCGGTGCTCGAAACGCCGACAACCCTAAAACTAAAAGTTTCAAAAAATATACCCGAATTTAGCTTGAATTCACGCATTTGAAATCATGGTGCCTCGGTCCCATGGTGCCCCATATATAATTTTATTTTTAATACTGAAAACACGGTGAATGATAGCTTCCGCGATAGCTACCGATAGCTATTATAGCTTTTTTTAGGACGTTGTTGCGAAGTCGTGAAAATCACGATTTAAAACCTTAATCGAACCAATATAAGCTGTGTACCGTTGAGTTTGATTGGACGGTGGAAATGTATCACGTCAAGATGGGATCTGATGGGACAGTGTTTTCTAGCTTTTCTATAAAATAAAATATACTTAAATAACATAGCAAGAGTAAACAAACCTACTAACTGGAGTCTTACTGCACGGGCTGATCAGGTCGAAGCATTCAAACGTATTGCTGCAGAAACATAACAAAATCCTCAGGACATGCACACAGGCAATCAACTGAGTGAGGTTCACGACCTAGCACACAATGTCAGTTTCGTATTCAAACCTCATTTATCGATGAGAGGGATCTCATTTATCGATGAGCATATCGAAGGAAATATCATATGCTGCCCTTTCTACGGCGCTAGATCACTATTACCTACCTATAAAAGTTTTCAAAATTCCAAAACAATAGGAGATATAGGAGAAAACATATTCTACAGTAAAATTTTCAAGATCAAACCTGAGTGCATTAGTTTGGGTGATATGAAAAAGACATTGCATGAATATATAGCAATTTTCACTGTTCAATTACTATTTATATTCGTTGCTTATCAATTTTATATTTCATTACATCATTTCGTTGCCAAAATACCATGGCTTTGGCTATAGGCCATGCTTACATTGCATTCGCAGTTCAGTTATATTCCTTTGGCCACATGCCATGGTTACAACCATGAAAATTAACACACACGAGAAGAATACAGGTTCTTGAAAGAAGAAGAATACAGTGAATATTTTCAGGCCAACATTTTACACTCCATCTGCTTGTACTCGATCTGTCGATGCACGGGACTGAGTTTCCCTCTGTGCTCTATCGAACTTTCAAAATAACAAAGGAAATATTAATCATCCAAAGACTTTATTGATGTGGCCAAAGAGTTTTTGCAAGGAAATGACAACAAATGCGAACGATTTCGCTATGTTGTTGAAGGCTCGTAGGCCCCTATTTATGCTGCTCCCGCTGTTCAGAAATACAATGCCTATAGTTTAAATGATCTTATTTAGAAATAAAGACTTGTATATAGATTTAATGAGGTTTTTCCTACTATACTTATATTTATTCTCTCAACTACATGCATTTATTCATTGCCACCACACACACACACAAACCATTCTCTCTTCTTTCAAAACAATTAAATAGTATATCTAAGTTATTTTCATTGGTAACTTTCTCAATACAGAGCGACTAATATATTATTGTCTTCACACGTGTCATTCTTCGTGTATTGAAACGTTACATCCCCTACCAATCGTCTCGTCTTGTCAGAAACATCATTAATCGCTCCCATGTCGAATTAAACACCCACTTAGAAAACCACACTAGCTACGACCAATCATACTCTGCTTGAGAGAGCGAACAGTTACCAGTGGGGGACTAATTGCAACTAACCACACTTGGTCGTCACCAGGTGTTACTGGCCATCGACCGGTTATATTTATAGAAGGGTAAAACTTCCTCTATTTCCTGGTTGCAGGCTAATCAGAGTACTAAGTAGGCCATATCCACATGGGCATAGACAAGGAGTTTTATTTTACTCTCTCCTTTAAAAATATAAGACGTTGTCGATGATCGACCATCGACCGCAAAGAAAGAGGGTGAAGGGTAGTACGGAGGGCGAGGCCCGAGTTTCGCTGCTCGGAGGTACCCTCGGCGGGCGATCAAGCAGGGGGACCAGCACAATCAAACAAGGGACACAAAATCTATAATTGGTTCGGACCGAACGTCCCTACTCCGCACCTCCAGCAGGTCGAATCCCGACCGATCAAACCAAGGCAACCTCCGCCGAGGGCGCGTGTCGAAGCCTCCACCGCCCACGACCACGCGCCCCACGGACGGGTCAATCGGTGACTATACGAGCAGTGGCCCTTCCCAAGATGGTTTAATGATCGCCGTCAAGCTTCCATCCCATCGACTACCACGTCGACACGCAAGCACGCTCCCTCCCGAGGCAGCACCAACGTTATACACAACAACGTCAACACTCGTTAGGCTCACAGAAGGCAGGTGCGCCATTTCCCAACGAAGCAGCTAACCGCTCCGCCCAACAAGACTACCGACCCCGCGTGGGCAAGACGAGGGGTGACCAGTCGACAGAACGAAAGACCGAAGCTCTTAGTATAGGTCACCTCGTCCTTCCCCAACTCTCGATGTAACCTACCCTTCCTACTGTATAAAAAGAGTAAGGGAGAAGGAGACACACGACAAGCAACGAGCATTCTTGCGCTAAGGCTCTTACCTCGCTCTTGTAAACACTGTAACCATCCGCCTAAAGACAATACAATACCACCACACGAATCGGAGTAGGGACATTCAGCCCAACCAAGATACATCTTGGACTTCGAGTCTAACCATTCAGGGAGTGGGAACGCGCCCCTTAGACTTACAAATTTACTTGCGGTGCTCAAACGCCGACAACCCTAAAACTAAAAGTTTCAAAAATATACCCGAATTTAGCTTGAATTCACGATTTGAAATCATGGTGCCTCGGTCCCATGGTGCCCCATATATAATTTTATTTTTAATACGAAAACACGGTGAATGATAGCTTCGCGATAGCTACCGATAGCTATTATAGCTTTTTTTAGGACGTTGTTGCGAAGTCGTGAAAATCACGATTTAAAACCTTAATCGAACCAATATAAGCTGTGTACCGTTGAGTTTGATTGGACGGTGGAAATGTATCACGTCAAGATGGGATCTGATGGGACAGTGTTTTCTAGCTTTTCTATAAAATAAAATATACTTAAATAACATAGCAAGAGTAAACAAACCTACTAACTGGAGTCTTACTGCACGGGCTGATCAGGTCGAAGCATTCAAACGTATTGCTGCAGAAACATAACAAAATCCTCAGGACATGCACACAGGCAATCAACTGAGTGAGGTTCACGACCTAGCACACAATGTCAGTTTCGTATTCAAACCTCATTTATCGATGAGAGGATCTCATTTATCGATGAGCATATCGAAGGAAATATCATATGCTGCCCTTTCTACGGCGCTAGCTCACTATTACCTACCTATAAAAGTTTTCAAAATTCCAAAACAATAGGAGATATAGGAGAAAACATATTCTACAGTAAAATTTTCAAGATCAAACCTGAGTGCATTAGTTTGGGTGATATGAAAAGACATTGCATGAATATATAGCAATTTTCACTGTTCAATTACTATTTATATTCGTTGCTTATCAATTTTATATTTCATTACATCATTTCGTTGCCAAAATACCATGGCTTTGGCTATAGGCCATGCTTACATTGCATTCGCAGTTCAGTTATATTCCTTTGGCACATGCCATGGTTACAACCATGAAAATTAACACACACGAGAAGAATACAGGTTCTTGAAAGAAGAAGAATACAGTGAATATTTTCAGGCCAACATTTTACACTCCATCTGCTTGTACTCGATCTGTCGATGCACGGGACTGAGTTTCCCTCTGTGCTCTATCGAACTTTCAAAAATAACAAAGGAAATATTAATCATCCAAAGACTTTATTGATGTGGCCAAAGAGTTTTTGCAAGGAAATGACAACAAATGCGAACGATTTCGCTATGTTGTTGAAGGCTCGTAGGCCCCTATTTATGCTGCTCCCGCTGTTCAGAAATACAATGCCTATAGTTTAAATGATCTTATTTAGAAATAAAGACTTGTATATAGATTTAATGAGGTTTTTCCTACTATACTCATATTTATTCTCTCAACTACATGCATTTATTCATTGCCACCACACACACACAAACCATTCTCTCTTCTTTCAAAACAATTAAATAGTATATCTAAGTTATTTTCATTGGTAACTTTCTCAATACAGAGCGACTAATATATTATTGTCTTCACACGTGTCATTCTTCGTGTATTGAAACGTTACATCCCCTACCAATCGTCTCGTCTTGTCAGAAACATCATTAATCGCTCCCATGTCGAATTAAACACCCACTTAGAAAACCACACTAGCTACGACCAATCATACTCTGCTTGAGAGAGCGAACAGTTACCAGTGGGGGACTAATTGCAACTAACCACACTTGGTCGTCACCAGGTGTTACTGGCCATCGACCGGTTATATTTATAGAAGGGGTAAAACTTCCCTCTATTTCCTGGTTGCAGGCTAATCAGAGTACTAAGTAGGCCATATCCACATGGGCATAGACAAGGAGTTTTATTTTACTCTCTCCTTTAAAAAATATAAGACGTTGTCGATGATCGGGACCGTCGACCGCAAAGAAAGAGGGTGAAGGGTAGTACGGAGGGCGAGGCCCAGAGTTTCGCTCGTTCGGGAGGTACCCTCGGCGGGCGTACTGAACAGGGGGACCAGCACAATCAAACAGGGGACACAAAATCTATACTGGTTCGGGCCGAACGTCCCTACTCCAGTTCGGATGTTGGTACTGTATTGCCCTCAATGCCGATGGCTGCACAGCCTTTACAAATGAGAGCTAGAGGTTCCAATATGAGAGTGCCGGAGCCTAGTTCGTGAAAGTGTAGTCAGAAAGAAGAAGAACCCCTCCTCCAGAGGGCCCTGCCCCTCCTTATACGGCCGAAAGGGGCAGGTTACATTGGGGATTGGGAGCCGAGAGGATGAAGGGACTCATGCCAGAAAGCCCTTGTCTTGGTGACTAGTCTTGTCTGGCCTTGCCCTACGCCGGGTTAGTAGACTCTCCGAGCAAAGCAGGTCGCTGCTTCCCCGGGAAACAGTGCACCCACTCTCTGCGGTTTTGTCGATGATGACGTTGTTATGCGTGGCCCCGCCACACTGGGGTGAGAGGACTCCCATGTCAGACGTGGATCGGATGATGGGACTGAGGCTTTGACTTTGGCGACCTTCGTGCTGCCTCGGGAAGGAGCCACCTGCTTCTGTGCGGTCGCTTCAGGCGGTCGCGATTGTTGGACACGTGGTTAACGACCAGTGGAGGACCCGATGCTCGACCCTTGGCGGAGACCGGGATCGAGCTGGTCGTAGGTCGGGGGAGCCCGGTCCGTGACGGAGGTCGAACGCCCTGCTAGGTCGGGAAAGAGCTCGGGGCGGTCGGCTTGGTCGGGAAAGAGCTCCTTTATGGCCTTGCGGGACCTTCGGTCGGAGCCTGGCTCGGAATAGTCCGATTGGTGCTCCGGACTGGCGGTTCGGGGACGTCTCCGTCCGAGGTAGGGAATAGTCCCCCGATCCTAGAGGAGGGCTGCTCAAAGCAGCCCCCCCCCAGGGGGGGCCACGTGTCAGGGTGGCCGATCCCCGACAACCAGCCCCCAAGGCTCAAGAAGCGGTCTGAGACTTCTAGGCGCTCTTGAGTCTGAGATCTTCTTGAGTCGAGATCATGAGCACGGAGCAGTACATACTCTTCGGGCTGCGAACCCCGGAGAGCGATTTCTTGGCTGCGGTTCTTGCGCAGTGCGAGATCGAGCTCGTGAACCTGGTACCGAACTCCCTTCTCCTCCTTTCCATCTTCGCGCATCTTTGCAAGGGGTTCTTGGGCGTCCTTCCCACCCCCTCGTTTTTCTTTCGCTTTTAATCTTTGTCCCGCACCGCGAAGGATCCCGTCGTCGGGTGCCTTTACTTCCGGCTGCGGGCAGGGCTCCCTTGTTCCTTCCTCCAAATCTCGACCCGGGACTTGCTTGGGCTGTGGACGGAGAAATGGTTCTATCTGAAGAAGGGCGAGGGGAGCGGGCTTGCCTACAACGGCACTGCGGTCGAGGGGAAGCAGGAGACCCCAGAGCCTGAGGACTCGGTGACCGACCAGGCGGCGTTTGCCTTTATCCATATCTGCGCCATACGGGGCCTCAAGGGCAAAGGGTCGCTCACGACTTCTTGCGGAATCGGTGCTTCCTCTCCGAGGAGGTTGCACCCTTTTTGAGATCACCGGAGGTGCGACGCCACCGGAAAGCCACGAGGTAAGCGCCTCCGACCTTAAGTCCTTTCGGGTCTTGGTCTGAGTTCCTCATTTCTTGATGCTCTCTTCCGACCTTGCGGCACCGGCGGCTTGATCGCCGAGGATGCAGGAGATCTTGGGAAGGCCGCCACCGCCGACGACCTCGGCGGCATCGCCCCAAGAACGCCCCGGGCGCAGCAGATGAGGTAATGTCCTTCCGCTTTGATTTTTCCTTGGGGCTCAGACTCGATGCTCATCGTGATGAGCTCGCGCCGCGACTGTGGAGCTCGATACGCGGGGCAGCTGCCGCCGCCTCCCGGTCCGAACAAAGGCAAAAGGAGGCAAGAGACCGCTCTTGACGCCCGGCAAGTCGCCTAGAAGCCCCACGCCGAGCGGGCGACTGGTCGTGGTAAGCCCGAATGCCCCGAAGTTCGGGAACATCCGAGCCAAGCCCGCTTCCTTCGTGCCACCTTTGGGTCCTTATGCTAATCCTTTCTTCTTTGCCATCATCAGAGGCGGCCGCTGTAAGGGCCCCGAATACGCACCGGCCACGGCCCGGAGTTGAGCCCCGGGAGGAGTCCTCTGCCGCCGCCGAGAGAACCATCACGCCGTGTACGGCCCCGTGACGTTTTCGCCGTCCCGCCGCCGCGGCATTCGAAAGGCCCGAGGGGCACCGACCTTTCCCGTGGTTCGTGCGCAGGCCGGAGGACGACGACGAGACGACACGCTTTGCGCCGCGACCCCGACGCGGCGGATGTTGCTGCCGCGTCCTCCGGAGAGGACGGAGCGATCGAGGAGGAGCGGTTGATGCTGTCGCGGCCGAGGGCGCCGCGGCCGAGGCGTTATCGCCGCCGTGCCCGGTGGGGCGCCGCCGGGTGGAGTCCTCAGAGAAGCGGATGGCCGGATCACCCTCGGGGGGAGGTCCGACCAAAAAAGCAAGGTTGCCGCTCATGCGCTCGGCGCAGTAAGTATCCCGTTCTGCTTCTTGACTTTGTGGTGGTAGGGTCGACCGAGCACCCTCGATAATTTGTTGCGCCGCAAGACCTACACCGGGTGGTCGTGGCGCAATCCATCGTCCGACCCCGCACTTCGACCAGGCGCCCCGACCGGTGCCCTCGACCGAGGCGGCGATCGCTGCCGCACCCCAGGCGGAGGTGTTCCCAACAGAGTCGGAATCGCCGAAGGAGCGACGACGACCGAGCGCAGCAACGAGCCGGGCTCCTTCCGCCGAGGGCGCCGTGGATCCTCAAGCCGCTCGTCGGCCTAGAGGGTCCGGCCGCCTGTTCTCGGGCCGGCGGACCGCTCCGAGCCTTCGTGTGTACCGATACCATCATGGCGGAGGTCGCCAGGGATACGACCGCGACGAACCGCCCGGCGTTCCGACGGCGCTGGCCGACCGACCACGGAGGCCGGTTAGCGGAGGTAAGCACCGCTGCTACCGACCTCTCCTTCTTTTCTCCCTTTTCCTTGTGGTCGTAGTAAGTTTTCCTTTGCCCTTGTAGGGTCTGCGGCTGATCTCTCGGGGGCACGACGTCGTGCGTGACCATGTGCTCGACTTTCAGTCCTTATGTGGCGCCCTTGAAATCAACCAGAGGGACACCGCTGAGCTCGAAGCCACTGTGCTGTTCGGCCAGGAGGAAGTCTTGCGCCTGAAGGAGGCCTAGGCCCTCGAGATCGCGCGAGCCGTTGAGGTCGAGCGAGAGCGCGGGGCCCGGGAGGTCGAGCGGGAATTAAACACCGCGAGGGACCTTCAGGCCATAGCGCTCTCCAAGGCCATCGAGGAGGAGCGGAAGGGTGCGGTGGTTGAGATCCAGCGTCTCGAGCTCGAGGTCTCCAACCTTCGATCAAAAACGGAGGTCGCACAGCAAGGGGCGCCCTCCTCCGAGCTCGAGGCCAAGGCGGCCGAGCTTGAGAAGACAGCTGCGGGTTTGAAGGCGAGGGCCACTGGAGCGAAAGCCAAGGCAGCTGAGGCGGAGGCCAGGGCTGCCAGTCTTGAGGAGAAGCTGGCAAAAATAGCTCGAGCGGGAAAGGACGCCTTGGCCCAGCTCCAGAGCGACCGTGACCGGGTCGATAAGGCCGAGGCCGAGGTCCTTGCGCTGCGGCGGAGGGTTTCCGACCTCGAGCGGGAGAAACTCGCTCGAGATATGTCCCTGTAAATTAAAGTTAGCGGACGGGTCGGGGGGCGAAGGATTCCCCCCCCCTTGTAAAGAAAAATAACTTTTTGCTAAGTCTTGTAGAGTTGCGTTTCTTTTGAAGACTTAGCTCGTTTGTTGGTTTGTATCGCCTTTGTAGACTTTGCGTAGCTTGCTTCGTGGAAGGGTCCGACAATACTGGGTACGTGGCGTGTGGCGAGCACGTTCCTGCAGACCCCCGTAATGAGACCCACCGCCTTTCGCTTGAACTACCCAGTTTAGGCTGACCGAGTTGTCTGATGCCCGATGTTAATCCAACCGAGGCCTCGCCCGAAATCACTCGGGCTCGGGCACGACTCGGGTTGACGGGCTGACCGAGCTAATTAATGCTCGAGGCCAATTTAACCGAGGCCTCACCCGAAATCACTCGAGCTCTGCACGACTTCGCTTGACATGTCTTGATAACTTGGTCGTGGGAATTAGTCGGCTTGTTGCGACAGAGCGACTTGTTGCGACCGAGATCATCCCTGGTATTAATCTTAGGGGTCGCGACCTCCGGGTCCGGGAATGTCATCAGACCCGGGGCGCTCCTTGAGGACGTTCACTGGTCGGTATGCAGGGAATAGCCGCCATTCGATAAGAATCGCTTTATCACGCCTCCGAGCCCGGGAATGCATCGGGCTCGGGATGCTGACGTCCCTGAGGCGAACCTAGAGAAAACGGCCCCAACCGAGGCCTCGCCTGGCAGTACTCAGGTTTGGGCACAACTCGGACTGGTTGGCCTGGGATAGCTCAGGTTGGACCAGATTTTAGGCCTTGGGTCTGACTCGGCAAGCTCGGGAATGCATCAAGCTCGGCAAGGCCCCCTCAGAGGGCGGTTTAGAAATTCGAACCTGGCCACTCGGCCCCGGAGGAAAGGTTGGCTTAGAACGACTGAGTCATCCTCGGTGGTGAATTCCCAACTGCAACCTCCGAGCTCGGGAAATGTCATCAGGCTCGGGGCGCCCTCTGAGAACGTTCAATGGTTGGCAGCACGGGGGGATGGCCGGCTTACCCCGATAACGATCGCTTTACTGCGGCCCCCGATCCTGGGAATGCCCAGGCTCGGGTTGTTCATCCCCGAGGCGAACCTAGAAAACGTGACCCTAGGCGCAACAAAAAAAAAGAGCACGCATGGACGTCTCAAGGTCAAGCCCGCCGCGTGACCTCATGGTTGCCCTTATGGTCACGCCGCGGGGTCGCGCCGTTTAAGGCGTCCTAAAGAAACTTCTTTGGTTAAAAAAGGAGAACGGGACTAAGGGCCCGAGGTCTCTTAAGACGGCGCGACCTTTGGCCGAAGGAATCTGCAACTTAGGGTTGTGGCGGAACGACACCCCTTCCACAAATCAAAAGAGGTTAGTACCGGGAGCGAAGAAAACCTTCATTGCGGCCACAGACCTGGGCCGGACCAGGGCATGGCAATACAAAAAGTCCTGAGCACGCCCCGGGGCGCGCTTGCTTAGAACACAAGAACGAACATAACAGTAAGAGAAGAGACACCTTAACTTAAAGACGGGTGAAAGAAGGGCACTAGGCGTAGAACTTCCGGAGCTGGCCTACGTTCCATGAGCTCGCGAGCTCCCTGCCATCGGGGACCGCCAGACGGTAAGCTCCCATGCGGCTTGCTGAGATGACTCTGAAGGGTCCCTCCCACAGCGGGGACAGCTTGTTGATGTGGGAGCGATCTTGGATTCGTCTTAGGACCAGGTCCCCAACGCAGAAGCCCTTGGGTTGAACAGCTCGGGCGGCATGCCTGCGGAGATCTTGCAGGTAGCGCGCCGAGCATAAAAGTGCGCGGCACCTAACTTCTTCTGCCAAGGCGAGGTCGAGGGACCGCTCCTGCTCGAGGTCGACTCGGTCGACCGAGCCCGCCCTGACGGAGCGGAGAGTGACCTCGGGCGGCAGGACAGCCTCGGTCCCGAAGACGAGCTGGAAAGGGCTTGTTCTGTTGCCTACCGGTCGAGGCGCGACGCACCAAAGGATCGTGGGGAGCTCGTCCACCCATGCCCGGTCGCGGCGACCGAGCTCGTCGAAGACTCGCTTTTTGAGCCCTTGGACGAGCTGCCCGTTGGCGCGCTCGGCCGCTCCGTTGCTCTGGGGGTGGCACACCGAGGCATAGCAGTCTTTGGTTCCCATATCTGCGCAGAACTCTTGGAACAGCCATCGTGAATCAAGGCCCCCGTTGTCGGTGATGATCTCGC
Organism: Otatea glauca; assembly: GCA_036346275.1. NCBI lineage: Eukaryota > Viridiplantae > Streptophyta > Magnoliopsida > Poales > Poaceae > Otatea > Otatea glauca. The sequence continues at coordinate 7,980,963 of CM070713.1, forward strand.
AAGGGACTCGTGATCTTGTGACCACGAGGAACGGAAGAACCTTACCGCGGCGTTGGCGGTGATAAGCGAGACCGGCTCGCCGATCCATTTTGAAAAGGTGTCAATGGCCACGAACAGGAACTTCTTCCCCCCGACCAACCTCGGGAAGGGACCAAGAATGTTGAGGCCCCACGTCGAGAATGGCCAGGCGAGGGGAATGGTCTGCAGAGCGTATGTCGGTTGCCTGGCTTTTCGGGCGTGAAACTGACAGGACTGGCAAGAACGAACGATGCGCTGGGCATCTTCGAGCGCCGTTGGCTAGTAAAAGCCCATCCTGAAGGCCTTCCTGACCATGGTCCTGAAAGAGGAGTGAGCGCCGCATAGGCCGGAGTGTATGTCGTTGAGCAGGTATTTACCTTCTTCTAGAGTGATGCATTTTGACAGAACGCCCAAGGCCCCCTGACGGTAGAGCTGCCACGACGAAGCTCAGACGAGCCCGCACATCGCCGGAGCCTGCTTCTTTCGGCTGGAGTGGCGGGGAGCTCTCCTTGGTCGAGGAACTTGATGAATGGATCCATCCACGACGGAATGCTTTCGAGGAAGGCCACTGGGTCTTCCTTGTCGGTGAGGGACGGTGTGGCCAAGGTTTCAAAGATGACATCCGGCGGAAGCTCATCGCCGGATGATCCGAGCCTAGACAGAAGATCGGCGGTGGAATTGTCCTTCCTTGGTACGTGCTGGATTCTCAGGTTCCGGAACCATCTCTCCATCTTGCGTACCTCAGTGAGGTACTTGGCCATCAGAGGTTCCGAACATTGGTAAACTTTGTTGTACTGATTGACGACAAGCTGAGAGTCTCCTTTCACAACGAGGCGGCGAATACCCAAAGACTTGCAAGCTCGAAGGCCGCCAGGAGGGCCTCGTATTCCGCCGCGTTGTTGGTAGCGGGGAAGGTGAAGCGGACCACATATCTCAAGTGGTCACCTTGAGGGGTGATGAGGAGAACGCCGGCCCCCGAGCGCTCAAAGGACCTTGATCCGTCGAAGAACATGGTCCAAGGGTCCTCGGCCTCGGCCTCGGGCTCGAGGCGAGCTCCACCATCCGCCGACACGAAATCGCCAATACTTGTGATTTGATGGCGGTGCGGGCCATGAAGCGGAGGTCGACCGCCGACCCATTGCCCACTTGGCAACGTGACCTCCGGCTTCAGGGTTTCTGAGGATCTCCCCGAGCGGGAGGCCGCTCGGGATAACCACCGCATGTGCTTGGAAGTAGTGCCGAAGCTTCCGCGAAGCCATGAAGAGTGCATAGAGGAGTTTTTGGACCTGGGGTTAGCGTTCCTTTGGCCCGTGGAGTACTTCGCTAACATAGTAGATTGGCACGCCGCCCGCTCGCTCGGCTACCAGACCGCTTGGCGGCCCGGGTTGCGGCCGTGAGTAAAGCAACAAGACTCTCTCTGCCGCGGGTTGTCAACAGAGGAGGACGCAAGAGGTATGTCTTGAGCTCGTTGAAAGACCGTTGGGCCTCGGGAGTCCACTCGAAAACCTTATGACTGCGCAGGATTTTGAAGAAAGGCAACCCGCGCTCACCGAGCCGGGAAATGAAGCGGCTGAGGGCAACGATGCGGCCGGTGAGGCTCTGCACTTGTTTTACTGAAGTTGGAGCGGTCATTTGCTCGATTGCCTCGATCTTCTCTGGGTTCGGGCCCACGCCCGACCCCCCGATCATGTAGCCGAGTACTTTCCCAGAGGTCGTGCCAAAGACGCATTTTTCGGGGTTGAGCTTGATGCCGAACCTGTTCAGATTGGCGAAGGTCTCGGCCAGGTCGTTGACGTGGCTGGCCTTAGAGGGGCTCTTGATGATGATGTTGTCGACGTACACTTCGAGGTTCCGGCCGATCTGTGGGTCGAAGGCTTTGGCCATTAACCGCTGGAACGTGGCGACCGCGTTGCGGAGGCCAAACGACATGGTCGTGTAGCAGAAGGTTCCGAACGGCGTGATGAAGACGGTCTTGTCCTCGTCTTCCGTGGCGAGCTTGATCTGGTGGTACCCGTAGTAGGCGTCGAGAAAACTTAACATCTCAGCGTTGGCAGTGGAGTCCACAATCTAGTCTATGCGGGGGAGTGGGAAGTTATCTTTGGAGCATGCAGCGTTCAGGCATGTGTGGTCGACGCACATTCGCCACTTCCCGCCCTTCTTCTGCACAATTACAGGGTTGGCCAGCCATTCGGGTAGTTGACCTCGCGAATGAAACCGGCCTTGAGGAGCTTGTCGAGGTGCTCCCTGACTATCGCCACCTTCTCGGGGGAGAAGCGCCGGAGCTTCTGGCGCACGGGTCTGCAGCCAGGCTTTGTTTGCAGTTTGTGCTCGATCACCTCCCGTGGGACCCCAGGCATGTCCGCCGGTTCCCATGCGAAAATGCTTTTATTATCTCGGAGGAAGGTGACGAGCTCGTCTTCCTATTTGGGATCGAGCTGGGCGGAAATGCAGACGCATTTGCCCGAGTTCCCTTTTTCAAGCTGCACGACCTTGGTCGGGTCGTTTGGTTGGATAGCCGTCTTCAACGGGCACCGCTTCGGGTGATCTCGGGGCCGGCCGGCGATATGCCGGCGGTGCGGGGCTTTTTCCTCGCAGCCGTGCACTGCCTTAAGGTCGTCGCGGACCGTTATGACACCACCGGGCCCCGGGAGCTTCATGCACCGGTGCCCATAGTGATTCGTAGCCATAAATTTGATCGGCGGCGGGCCCGAGGATGGCGTTAGGGGAGATCGCCGCCCACGACTTCAAAGGTGATCACTCGGTCGGAGAAGTTTATGGTCGCCGAAGGTGACGGGAGGACCACTTGCCCGGCCGGGTGGTCGAACTCCCGACGACGATGCCGAAGGGGATTGCTATGTTCTTGATTTTCAACCGGTATTTGCATCCGGTCAAAGCGCCCGCCGAGCAGAGTTGAGGAACCCGCCGACCATGACCCGGCCGACGACGGTGTTGCTTATGGTCGGGGCGACGACCAGAGCAGTTTTGAGGTCTCGGGACATCCCCGGAGGGGCGTCGTCCCGGGAAAAGGTGATGGTGACGCCGTCCCACCTGCAAGGTTGGTCAGCGGGCTTCCCGGCGGTGGCTTGATAGACGGCGCGCGCGGCGTCCTTCAGCTCGCATCGGGATCGGTATGCGGAGGAGCCACCGAAGATTACGTCCACACGGCGGTCACCCTGTTGGAATTCCAGATCGGGGCCTGCTTGGGCCTGACCGGCGTCGATCCCTCTGGGCCGTTCATCGCCTTTTGGGAGCGTGGGCATCTCTCCGATCCCCCTATCAAAGGCGTCCAGTTTGAACAGCCATGTCCTGTAGCCTCGCAGGTCATGGCCGTGAATCTTGTGGAACAGGCAAAACTTGTTGGCGTCGAAGCCAAGCTGTTCATCGTTGCCCCAAGCTCGGACGTTCGCGTGGAGGGTCCCCGACCTTGCCCTCGCTGGGTCGGCGTGGCGCTGTTCGCGATCCGCGACGGTTCTGCGAGGTGGGGGCGGCGATCGGTGGCGGCGCTCGCCTTCGCGTTTGTTGTCGGCATCGTGGCGACTACGCGGGCTCGCCGCCTCGACGCTGCGGTCTTTTCCTCGCCTTTTGTCGCGCGGTGCCGGGTCTCCTTCCTTAGCGCCGAATGGTCCCGTTTCGCCGAAGGCGAGGCCGAGCTTGCCTCGGTCGTAGTCATGCTTCCAGCAGACAGCATCGTCCACGTCCGTATATCGCTCCGCCATGCGGAACAGTTTGTTGACGGTGAGCCTCATAGCAATCTCGAGGTCCTCCGTGAGGCGTCTGTCTTGGACACCAAACTTGAAAGCCTTGATGACGATTTCATCAGAGATGTTGGGAATCGAGTTTTGCGCGCGGGTAAACCGGCGCACGAAGTCTCGCAGATGTTCCCCCTTTCCCTGGATAACACGGTCCGTGTCCTTTCCGTCGAGCCGCTCGTAGCGCCTCGGAAGTTGGAGTGGAGAGCGCTCGCGGTGGCGCCATGATTGGAAGGTCTTGGGCGATCGTTGAAGAGCCAGTGCGCGGCATCGTCGTAACGGTGGGAGATAGTTGGCCATCGCGGCCTCGTCCCCCCTGGCCGCCAAGATAGCGGTGGAGTATATGGAGAGGAATTCCGCGGGGTTCTTGGTCCCGTCGAACCGCTCCATCATTGCCGGTTTAAACCGGCCGCCGGCGTGCACCGACGGAGATCATTCGAGCACGCCGGCGGCCGTGGCGGGAAACTCTGCCGCCGCCGGGCGTCGAGTCGTCATCGATCGGCGAGGAGAACTTCGAGGCGGCGGCGCACCCCGCGTCGACCGCGATGGTCGATGGGAGCGTTGTTACGGTGGCATCGCGGGTGGTTGCGGGTCTCCCGTCGCTTGAGCCGGACGTCAGAGAGACTTAAGTAAATCTTCTTTGTCCGGCGAGCATCGCCATCACATCACCGTGGCGACGGGCAAGCCACGCCACCACCCTCCCGTCGGAGGTGGTGACGATGGCGTTGGGCGCGAGCCCGGGCGGGATCTGGCGGTGGAGCGGCCGGTGATCATGCGACAGGGGGCCGCTGGCCGTCACGGGGCGAGACTCAGAGCCTAGAGGGCCTACTTGCCGCCGGGGTGTGACGCCGTCGGTCGCCTTGTTGAGCTCTTCGGCCAAGGACCATCGAAGAGGGCCGAGCCGCCCTAGCAGGTCGACCATGACCGGCGATGGCATGGCGTTCTGGCGAGCTCTACCGGATGGGGAAGGCCGAGTGGCCGGGATCGGGAGCGGTCGCACCATGCTCCTCACGCCGAATAGCGGCGATGGCCTGGTCGATGGCGATCTGGCCGAGCCGATGCGCCTCCCGAGGAGTCTTTGGGCCACCGTCGTCGCTTCGGGTCGCCTCGCGTCCGCCGCCAGCGAAGGCGAGCGTTCAGCGAAGCGGCAAGGAGGCGAGAGCATGGATGTGGAACCTTGGCACTCGGGGACGGCGTCGAGCCCAAGCTTGCTGTTCGTGACATCTTTGGTGGTGGAGCTGGAGGTGTTGAGCTGGCCGATGTGATGAACTTTGGACGAACGAAACTTCGGGCCCCACGGTGGGCGCCAGCTGTCGACGATCGGGACCGTCGACCGCAAAGAAAGAGGGTGAAGGGTAGTACGGGGCGAGGCCCGAGTTTCGCTGTTCGGAGGTACCCTCGGCGGGCGTCTTGAGCAGGGGGACCAGCGCAATCAAACGGGGACACAAGATCTATACTGGTTCGGGCCGAACGTCCCTACTCCAGTTCGGATGTTGGTACCGTATTGCCCTCAATGTCGATGGCTGCACAGCCTTTACAAATGAGAGCTAGATGTTCCAATATGAGAGTGCCGGAGCCTAGTTCGTGAAAGTGTAGTCAGAAAGAAGAAGAACCCCTCCTCCAGAGGGCCCGCCTCCTTATACTACCGAAAGGGAAGGTTACATTGGGGATTGGGAGCCGAGAGGATGAAGGGACTCATGCCAGAAAGCCCTTGTCTTAGTGACTAGTCTTGTCTGACCTTACCCTACGCCGGGTTAGTAGACTCTCCGAGTAAAGTAGGTCGCTGCTTCCCCGGGAAACAGCACACCCACTCTCTGCGGTTTTGTCAGATGATGACGTTGCCATGCGTGGCCCAGCCACGTCAGGGTGAGAGGACTCCATGATGTACGTGGTCGATGATGGGGTCGAGGCTTTGACTTTGGCGACCTTTGTCCGCCGGGAAGGAGCCACCGCTTACGTCGCGGTAGCTTCGAGCGATCGCGATTGTTGGACACGTGGTTAACGACGATGGAGGACCCGATGCTCGACTCTTGGCGAGACCGGATCGAGTGGTCGTAGGTCGGGAGCCCAATCCGTGGCGGAGGTCGAACGCCTCGCTAGGTCGGGAAAGAGCTCGGGCGGCTTGGCTTGTGAAAGAGCTCCTTTATGGCCTTACGGACCTTCGGTCGAGCTGGCTCGGAATAGTCCGATTGGTGCTCCGGACTGGCGGTTCGGGGACGTCTCCATCCGAGGTAGGGAATAGTCCCCCGATCCTAGAGGAGGGCTGCTCAAAGCAGCCCCCCCAGGGGGGCCACGTGTCAGGGTGGCCGATCCCCGACAACCAGCCTCCAAGGCTCAAGAAGCGGTCTGAGACTTCTAGGCGCTCTTGAGTCTGAGATCTTTTTGAGTCGAGATCATGAGCACGGAGCAGTACATGCTCTTCGGGCTGCGAACCCCGGAGAGCGATTTCTTGGCTACGGTTCTTGCGCAGTGCGAGATCGAGCTCGTGAACCTGGTACCGAATTCCCTTCTCCTCCTTTCCATCTTCGCGCATCTTTGCGAGGGGTTCTTGGGCGTCCTTCTCACCCCCTCGTTTTTCTTTCGCTTTTAATCTTTGTCCCGCACCGCGAAGGATCCCGTCGTCGGGTGCCTTTACTTCCGGCTTCGGGCAGGGCTCCCTTGTTCCTTCCTCCAAATCCCGACCCGGGACTCGCTCGAGCTGTGGACGGAGAAATGGTTCTATCTAAAGAAGGACGAGGGGAGCGGGCTTGCCTACAACAAGATCAAGCGAGTCGAGGAAGCGGAGACCCGAGCACGAGGACTCGGCGACCGACCAGGCGACGATTGCCTTTATCCATATTTGCGCCATACGGGGCCTCAAGGGGCAGGCGGTCGTTCACGACTTCTTGCGGAATCGGGTGCTTCCTCTCCGGAGGAGGTTGCACCCTTTTTGAAGGCTAATCTCGCTTGTTTTCGTTCTATTATATTTTTATTTCTTTTCTTAATAAACGGCAGAGCTCTGAAAGAGAAAATTTTAGTTGCTTTGATATCTGTATTCGCCGATCTAGCTTTTGCAAGGAGGCTATAAGGCGTCCGGTGTCATAGAATTTTTTTTTTCCACAGGCACGCCGCGCGTCCTCTGCCGTCGTCGCGCAATGCACGCGCCCCGGCGCCCGCGCCGGCTTTCCACCTAGGGTGCACTCGCCATCTGCACAGGCAGCGAATTCGGCCATGGATGTGGCATCCTGCCGTTCATGGAGCAGTTCCTGGACGCCGACGAGGAGGCGGCGCTGGCGGCCACGCGCAACGACTGTGTCAGCGAGATAGCGAAGCCATGAAACCATCGCCTACGTGAATGACGCGAACGGCGCAGAGGCCGCTGCGGTCGCCGCCAACGCACTCCATGAAAATCTCAGGCCATCTGATCGAACACATCGGCGGATAGCATGCAATGTTCAACAAAAATTCCTCTGCAGAACGACGACACTACACTCGCATGGAAGGAGATGCACGAGCTACGTACACCCGTTGCTGCGATTATTATTTACTAGACAAGACGCTTACGAGTTACGAGCAGCGGCGACCATGAGAAGAAGAGCTCAAGAAGCAAGAAGAGCATCGGTATGTTACAGCGCCTTGAGCATCTCCTCGGCGCTGCTGGTGGTGAAGGCGCCGCCCTCCTCGAGGTTGAGCACCTTGACGACGCCGTCCTCGGCGAGGAGCGCGTACCGGCGCGACCGCACGCCGAGCCCCATGGGCTTGTCAGAGAGGTCCATCTCCACGCCGAGCGCGCGGGTGAGCTCGAGGTTGCCGTCCGAAAGCAGCAGCACGTCGTCGCCGAGGCCCAGGCTCTCCTTCCACGCGCGCATCACGAACGCGTCGTTGACCGACACGCACGCGATGGTGTCCACCCCCTTGGCGCGGAGCTCCCCGGCTTTGGCCACGAACCCCGGCAGGTGCTTCTGCGAGCACGTCGGCGTGAAGGCGCCTGGGACAGCGAAGAGGACGGCCTTCTTGCCGGCTGTGAGCTCCGCGACGGTCACCGTCTTCAGCTCCCCATCGGCCGGGTCGAGGTAGGAGAGCGTGGCTCCCGGGAGCTTGTCCCCGACCGCGATAGCGGCCACGATTGGGCACGCGGACGACGACGCCGCTCTCCTTGTTCTTGGCGCGGCGAAGCGGAGGTGGGCGGGGTTAACGAGGCGGCGGGAGGAGAAGGATAGGGAGAAGGAGGAGAGGACGAAGCGCCTGCTGGCGGAGGCTACGGAGGAGGAGAGCGCGGAGAGAGCTGTAGTGGCCATGGAGACGAGGTGTTCGAGGAAATGCTATCTGCTGGCTTTGCGAATTGGATGGTAAGTAGCGGGATTTGGTTGGTCGGTTCGGTTCGAAAGCGGAACGAGTGGACGTCGAGCCGTTGCGCTGGATTTGGCAGGCAGCCCAACAATGTGGGAGAGGTTGGGCTTGTAACCTTAGTATGAAGTTTGTCTCTTTGTGCGGTGTTTCTTCAGCTCATTCTTTCTCCGTACAAGTTGCACCATTATTGAAGGCGGCGAATAGGTAAGTAGTAATAAGCATCCACTCATTACCCATGCTTTAATATTTATGCAACATTAAAATAATGATGTATAGAAGCACATCTCATGAAGTTTTTATCCTCCGTGTTGCCGTGGGTCTGATGTATGCAACATTAAAATAGTGTTGATGTCATTATCGGGCAGAGCTGTGATAGGTTTCTGCAATACACGAGCACGATAGCTGCTTTTGCTTTTGCGGTTAGATAGGACATCATTTTTACAATTTTATTCATATAAAGGCTAGATTTGCTAAAAGATTATCATTTTATAATTTTATCCGTACAAAAACTAGATTTGTAAGAAGAGACATGCAATAAGACCAATTAAGCGAGGCATCATGTACAACACCACCAGTACAGTGAAAACGGCCCGTTGGAATCATGTCATATGCACAAAATCCAAATTCCACCCTCTTCGTTACACACATCGAAATAAAACAAAAATAAACAGAAAAACAACAACAACAAATCCCCGACTTGCTATCCATGCCATTGTTGTTAGCTAGCGAGGCGCTGACCACCTATCGCTTGTTGCAACACTTGGGTAACTATGCTGCCAGCCTTCGACAGTAAAAAGATGAAACTGGCGGCACAGCGACGACCCCTGCAACGCAGCGACGAGCAACTGAACTTTGTTGGACCATCTAGCACTGCTAGTACTACATACGGACACGCACGGGCGGAGCCAGCTCCCGGTGACCCTGGGCGGGCTGCCCAGGCTCACTGACGAGACTCTGCCTAGTTTTCTCTCTCGTGTACGACGTTATTTATCTGACCAAACGCTCGCTATAGTTAAGCTTGCTCCGCCTAAAAAAATCCTACTCCGTCACAGCGGACACGTCAATCGTGCGGGCAAAAGAAGCAGAGTGGTTGACTCGCCTGGCAGGCAATCAAGTTTCGCTGAGCTATGAGCCACGGGACACGACTAGGATCTGTTTTTATATTAAGAACCTATTTAAAAAGCGAAAAAAAATTCTACTTGTATGGAAAACAAACTGATTTTTGTAAAATTTATGTGTTCTAAACGGATCTAAACGTGACAATTCCAACGTATTCACTCTCCGTGCTTGGATCCCCGCACCACAAAGGGGACTAACCATCGAAGGTTAGGGAGAACTGAGAAAAGAAGACCGAAGAGAACCATTTCCAGAAGAATTGGAATAAGATGGAAGAGCGTTTGGTGTTTGGGTCTAATATTCTTAAGGTAGCCGAAGAGCAAATTGCTATGATAAGAGAAAGGTTGAAAGTGGCTCAGTCGAGACAGAAGAGTTATGTTGATAATCATCGTCATGAATTGAGTTTTGAGCTAGATGATTTCGTGTATCTCAGAATTACCCCTCTTAAATGAGTTAAAAGGTTTCACGCTAAAGGAAAACTTATGCCGAGATATATTGGTACGTTCAAAATCTTAAGCCGTCGAGAAGAGGTTGCTTATCAATTAGAATTGCCGTGGTCGTTGACAGGAGTGCATGATGTGTTTCATGTGTCACAGCTTAAGAAGTATCTCAGAGTGCCAACAAAACAGACACCATTAGAAGCAATTGAACTACAAGAGGATTTGACTTATAAAGAGCAACCGATCAAGATTTTGGAAGTGATAGAGCGTAAGACTAGCAATAAGTCAATTCGCTTTTACAGAGTTCAATATAGTAACCACTCAGAAAGTGAAGCTACCTGGGAGCGTGAGGACAATTTGAAGTCAGAATTTCTTAACCTATTTCTTAGTTAGCCCTAAATCACGGGATCGAGATTCCTTTAAGAGGAGAGTTTTTTAACATCAAAATTTTTCTAATTTGGATTTAATATGCATTTTTTGAATTTATTGTATTTTTTCTGGATTTTATTTGAATTTATCAAATATTAAGTAATATGGACTATTGTGAAAAGTATTTAAATATTTAGAAAGTTAAAATAAAGTTTTACAAAAAATATTTTATTTAAGTTCCAAATGTCTCAAAATATTTTTTAGAATTTTTATATAATTTTTATGGCATATTAGCTATTTTATTTGGCCTAAAATATTTTCGGGTTTTATTTTTATTAAGAAACCCTGGGAAAAATTTTGAATAGTATTGGGCCGGCCCGTTTCCTGGCCCAGCCGGCTGTTCGCTGTGTTGCATTATCCTTGTCCGTCGGATTTCAAATGGAGGGCTGTGATCAGTTGGAAACCTAGTTTCCACAGACCGTTGGATTTTCGGGGATGACTGAGATTGAGCCGCGTCACTTTGCATCTTGACCGTTGATCGTGACACACGTTTGAAGCTCAGTCATCGTTCTCCCGTGTCTGGTCGGGACTCTACTTTCGGCGCCGCCACGAACTCGCAGCCGTGCCGTGCGGATCTCGGTCTCCTAGGTCTTTTCACGACCCGCATCGTGACCGCAAGGTAGCTTACATCCAAAGCCCTAATCTACCAGGAGAGCTCATCGTTGGTTGGCATTTCGTCGGCTTGTTCGAGCGCGGCTGCAAGAGGAAATCATCGAATTCGTCGCCGTCCGAGAACCTCAAGTCTAGAAACTGTTCCATCAGCTCTTTCCTGTCGTGGTATATCTCGTGCGCGCGTCAGATCTGCTGGACGATCACCAGAGGTCCGGTTTGCCGAAGGCTTGGGACGTCGGAGTTTGCCACCGTCATTGTTGTCATCGCAGTTCATCAGCTAGTGAGGTAACCATGTCATGGGATTCGCCAAATCACGAGCTTCCCCTGGGTGCCCTCGCTGTTCGTCGTCGGTGACATTTGGGCTTAGCGTCGCCGCCGCAGACGTGGGCAGATTCGGTGGTAACATGTGTGCGCCAGGTGTTGTCGAGTTGGCGCCACGTCGGACTAAGGGCTGAGTTGGCGGTTTGGTCAGCGTCTGCGTGTGCGGTCTAGTCATCATGGTCGGGCCCGCCTGTCAGTTACGATGAACAGTGAACCGGGTTCATCATGGACCGGAGAGATCTCATAAACCCGGTCCATGGACCATTGCCACGTGTCGGTTGATGTTTGGCTCGGTCCATGTGCTGACATCAGCAATGATGCAATAAATATAATTTACAGTACAAAAATAATTCGAATAATACGTATTTTCTAATTTTCTGATTTTTTTTTATTTTTAATTTTTCGAAATCTCGTTCTCCCTCATACGAGACCCGATTGAGGCGATTCAAATTTCAAATTTTTTGAAAATTGAGATATATTTAATGATGAATTTTATTTGATTTTTAGAAATTATTTGCCATTTTTTGTTTTTATTTGGTAGTTTATCTCGTCACATGTAGACATCAAAGTGCTCGGAGAGTTCGAGGAGGAATCATTGACTCAAGACCAAGATCGACAGTAAGAATAAGGGTTTTTCTAAAACAAGTTGTGCTTTGATCATATTGAACCCAGTTTACAAAATTGCTATGTTGATTTACATTATGAATGTTATTTTATGTGTATAACTATTTCAAATTAAATTGGAATCTAGTTAACCTACCTAATTGAACTATACTCTACCTTATCATTTGTATGCCATGATTAATTATCACCATTTTAGATTGCATCATTGGGCAATTATACAAACTTGTTTAACCGTAGACACGAGTATATTGAAAATATCACGCGGTAGAAAAAGAATAGTACCCTTAGTGAAATAGTAAAAATGGCATAGTCAATAGGATAAATATGAAAGTATTGTGCACTAGGGATAGCACATAAGTTAAGATCCCCTAGCCAAGTCCGAAGACTTCATTCGTAAAGCATTCAAACGCAAAGCCTCCAGTAAAGATCAAGCCTCCCAACCCAACCACACCAACACACCATTAGTCAAGCACACGGCCAGCAAGCAAAGGAACCAGTAGATCACCAAGATCACCAGGAGCACAAGTTAGAAGGCCATAAGGAGCCAGAAGCCAGGAGGCCCCAAGCAAACCAGCACCAGGAGCAAAAGGAGGAGACAAGCCGCCATTTCGGCTTCGCTTGACCAGCACCAACCCCTCACCACCTGCACTGCATTTTCATTTCCCGAACCCAGGTAACCATCCATTTTTCACTAGACCAGTAGCGTCAACATAGACATAGCAATAGAAAAAACTAGCTAGAAAATGAAAATGACAATAAACAACTAGTGGTCTCAGTAGCCAACACGCGGGGGTTGCACCTTGTGTCCCCAATAACCCACTTATACTCTCCGGTGCACGAATATGCAATCCTAAAGACAATTAAGCAATTTAATTCTAAGAATGTAAATTGCAACAATATAAATAAAAATTGCAAGCAAGCACAAATAGACACACCGATGTTTTACCGTAGTGTTCGAAGACTTGCCAGTCTCCCCTAATCCACATTGAGGCAAGCATAAACCACTTTGGACCAGCTCCACGAATTGAGCACCCGCCTCGATTCCACTAGTGGTAGCTCTTTACCCCTTCGGATAGGTGAGCTCCGATCTTCACAACTTTGTCGAGCCTTCTCACAATCTCCTTGAGAAGGTCACCGCGCACGACGCCTCCACACGCCGTCTAGGTGTTGGCAAACACCAAGAGTAACAAGTCAAACCCTCTAGCTTGAACTCCACCTAGTACAACACATGTACAATGGTAATCACCAAGTGCAACACATGCACAAGGCTCCCCTCAAGTGCAACACATGCACAAGGCTCCCCTCAAATGCAACACATGCAGAAGAGGCTCTCAATCATCTCCTAAATGCAACACATGCAAATAGGGCTCGCTCTTAGCTCAAAAACCAAATGGAAGAGAGCAACATATGTACACAACTCTCACAAACCTTTCTCAAGGTCAACAACTCACAAATGCCAGTCCCAAGGCTCCTTTTATAGCCTCTCCAAATAAAACTAGCTGTTGAGGGGAAAACGGGCAAAAAGTGCAGTAAACCCGGTGCTATCGTCCTACAAGGGCCGGCATCACCGGTCTCTAGGCCAACGACTAGAAAAACTAGCCGTTACTCAGAAAATCCGGTGCTACCGAGCTTCGAGCGGTAGCACCAGGCTTTTTTCCTTTTTCTCAGGCTAAAAACACGCGTTCTAGACTTTTTACACCGCCCTTTAGAGCGGTGGCACTGCCCAGGACGGTGCTACCGCCTATCTAGGGGCGGTGCTACCACTGCTACAGGTACTAAAATGATCATAACTTTTTACTCCGAACTTCGATTTGGGTGATCTTAGATTCTATGCGAAGCTTATCAAGAGGGTTACAATCTCCACCCATTTTTAAGATTTTAGCAACCATAGATATTTTTAAATATCACAAAAACAAAAGACTCTAATGTAGTCATTCAAGTCTAAAATCTAATTTCTTGAAATCCCTCACATAGACTTGATGAAGAGCGTGACAACAAAGCTAGAGAGAGTCAATAAGATCAAACATTGAGCCATGTGATGATCAACTCATGATCAAAATAATTTTGTAAAACACATTTGCAAATTCTAATCACATACTCCAATATCAAATGCATGAATACCAATATTTTGCAAAACACATATGCAAATATAAATCTTGCAACCAAGAGCAATCAAGATCATATATTTGAGCCATGTGATGATCAACACATGATCAAACTAATTTGCAAACACTTTTATGAACCCTATTCACATGCTCCAAGATAAGTTTCAATTAAACCATATTTTGCAACAACTCATTTTGCAAACACAAAGCATAAACCTATCTTAGCCTTTGTGATGATCAACACATGATCAAGTCACAAGCTAAAACTCCGATGCATGAGCTCTCTATTTGCAATACATGCAAATATCTAGCTCCATACAAATAACTACTTAAACCAACTTGCATAAGCTATCTCCCTTTTGCAACACATGCAATTCCACACCAAATCAAGATTCAATAAGAAGCAAGCATGAGCTCCCTTATTTGCAACATATGCAAATACTTAGTTCATGTAAGAACCAACCAAGATAGTGAGTTAGAGTGAACCGGATTGAGTTCATCAACACATGATGAAGATCAACCTATAAGACTCGACCCCTCTTAATAATACGACAACCTATACTAGCAACCCGGTCTCCTATCCAAACACCGAGACCGGTAAAAGATTAGGAACACATCCTTAGCCCTAACTAGTTATACCTTTGCCTCTCGCAACCACTTGGAGCTTTCATAATTATCGATCATCTTCTCTCCAAGTCGGGATCTTCATCTTGTTCATCAACACATGATGAACTCCCTTTGTCTTAGCTTCGGGATCTCTCTTGATGCTCATCAATACATGATGACGTACTTGTCCCGTTTATCCATCTCAACCTTGGACTTAACCTATTTCAAACTCATTGAAAGTGTTGTCCAAAACACATGGTTATCTCAATCATCAATGCACTCTATTAACACATAATGGATGCCCCCAAGATCGATTGAGCACAACCCAAAGACAATTGATTGAAAGATTAATTGTGCCTTGAGTATACTAATGCAACTAATGCTTTATATACACAAGAACTTTCGATTGCCCTAGGATCAACAAAGTGAACCATCAACACATGACTTGTTCTTTGTTGATTGGATGGCAACCGAACACAATTTAAATACTCAATTCGATGGAATCTAAAAGTAATGATCCAATTTATATGGAGTGGTGGAAAGGGATCAATACTCTTAAGACCATTAATTATAGAATAAACTCCGTTAGATGTGTGCATACAAATAATTTAACTTGAATCAATATGCACATATTCAATTTTTGATTGCTTTAGAGTTTATCCTATATTGCCATGAGTATACTATAACTACACAAGTTAAATATACTCAAGGGTTTGTTTCAAAGTAATGATCCTTAATATAGAAAGATGAATTAGATCAATACTATTGAAACTTCAAGATTAAGCACGAACTCCCCCTAAATATGTGCATTCATGTATATATGGAGTCGAAAACAAAATGCACATCTTAAGGTTAAAACAATGGTGGAGTTCACCCTTTGTCTTGAATCCAAGAAATGTATCTTGAAATAATGAAGTTGTATTGGATACATACCTTTTGGATTTCCACTTCTCTTTTTCATGAGACTATTCAAAAATATACTCAATAAACACGTTAGTCTCACATTTAGATTTATCAATAAAATCATAACATATTTGACATCAAAGAATGCAATAAAATATGATAATATGAACTCGAATGCATACTTTTGATATTTCCATCTTTTTCATCCAAAAGAGACTAATACGAGTTAAGCTCAATAAAAGAGTTATTCTCATAAAAGATTTATCATTAATTAACAATTGAGACTAATCAATATTATGATTATCAAAAGAGTTAGTCTCAGTATTAGATTTGTCATTAACACCAAAAACAACTTGATGGAGCTTGAACTTTCACCCACGCGCAAGAAGCCGAGGAGGCCAGAACGGGAGCGTGACGAGGGAGAAGAGGTGAGGAACCGGAGCGGGCCGGGCTAGGGTAGAGCCAGAGGCCGACCGAACCGAGGCAACGAACGGGAAGAAGAGGGTGGGAGCTAGAGAAATGGGGAAAGAGATGGGAGCCGGAGAAAGAAGAAGGGAGCCGGTGCAGTCAGCCAGCCGAATGGATAAGGGTGAGAGGAAAAGAAAGAAAAGGAAGAGGAGAAGAAGAAAAAGGAAACAGAAGAAAACAAGGAGAAAGAAAGAGAAAAATAGGAAAAATAGAAAAAATTCCAAAACACGTAAAAATGAGTAACTAGC
The DNA here is from genome assembly GCA_036346275.1 of Otatea glauca. Lineage (NCBI taxonomy): Eukaryota > Viridiplantae > Streptophyta > Magnoliopsida > Poales > Poaceae > Otatea > Otatea glauca. The sequence goes on from CM070713.1 coordinate 7,996,931, forward strand.
CGCAGAAAATAATCACAACATAATTTTTACATTATAATTGTGTAAAAATAGTTGCGATGAATAAATTATCAGAAAAATATAATAAGAGAAAAGAAAAATAAGAAAAATGAAAATTTTGTGACCTAGATAAAATAATAATTATTTGTATATGTGAAAGATTTAAAATAAGTTAAATCAAATGAAATCTATTAAAATCGTCAATTCCAGTTGGTCGAATTGTTAACTAAAGCGCAATGAAATAAAATCAAATAAAGTCTTAAAAATAGCAACATAAATTTTATAAATCTCAAAATATTAAGAAATAGCAGTTGAACACCTTAAAACACGCAAAAACTTATCGGCCACTAAAATATGGCATTTATATAATTTCAGGAAATAAATTTAATCAGACTGCGGATCTTTAATCAGGTGAAGACGTATATTTTGACTAAAATCCAAGCAAACACTTAATGACCATGTTTAATTGAATATCAACAAATTATTTGGAATATATGTGATATCACGGATGCATGGTAAAATGCTATTTAAAGAAAAACCTAAATCGGGTTGTTTGGAATGTTGGTAAACTACCGATGCAGTTGTAAATTTTGAAAATGTTGTTTTGGCTCAACCGACAGGTGAAGTCGGGGTGAGGTAAATATGTGGTGGGTGGAGGGTGCCATGTTTGAGCATTGCCGGAGGGGCATTATACATAGGTTATAATATAAGGATAACACCACTACATTCAGGCAATAAGCCGTATTAAATTGTATCAACCATAGTGCGTGAAACAACCAGAAAATATTGTCCTATGATGATGTTTGATCTCCACATTGGGTAAGTAAGAGGTGTGAGGTTAGGATATGTCGACGGCCTAGTGAGGGACACGATAATAACCAGTGTTGGTTATTTGGCGCTATATTTAAAGCCATGAGATGAGTATCTCCGATTTCGAGAAGGAGTTCAACTGGCCACCCCATGTCTTAGTACTACCGATTCGTGAAGCAGTACAACTGGTAGGTGGTCAGGGTATACGAGTACCACCGATTTCGATAAGGGGTATAACTGGCCATCCCATGTAATAGTACCGTCGAATCGGTATAGAGTACAACTGGCAGGTGGTCAGGGTTGAAGATCTAAATACCGAAGTAGTGATAAACATTCTAGGATCCTAACCAAGGTTCGGTTCACTATGGGTAAAGTGGTACAAAACCTGCGCGGGGTTAAAATCATGAATCCATGCCTGTCTCCTGAATTGGAGACTACAGAAGTTAAATCTGCCTCATATACAAGTGCTAGTAGAAATTTTTATACCTGTCTCCTGAATTGGAGACTATAGAAGTTAAATCTGACTCATATACGAGTGTTAGTAGAAATTTTTATAATTAAAAATCAAAACACAGATTTCCTTAATAAAACTTATTTTTGGTAAAAGGATTTGAGGAAAGGATTGGTGGAAAGGAACTGACCAGCATTGTTTGTGATCATCTGCCATCCCCATTAATGAATCCAGTTATTCTTCGTTTTATGCCAAAAGGTGATGTGAAGATGGACTGCTGATTCTTTCCTCAAGTTAAGTTCTTCTTTGTTTTTTCCTAATGGTGAAGCAAATTAGAATTGTTAAGATTTGTATTAACCTGATCAGCGTAGGGTTAATTTCATGATAGACAATCATTCACATTTTTGTGGATATTAAGTAATGATCAATGTTATATCCCTATTATCAATTCAGCCATAAGTTCTTCGGCTGTTTCTAGTACCCTAATAAGAAATAGAGTAATTAGCATATTATTCTTGAGGTTATTAATACGCACACAAACATAATGTCGATGATTGGCTTCCATTAGAAGAAGAATCTAATAACTTAGACATTGATAAAAAAATCAATATTCTGATGATTAGTGGGAGAAATTTAAGCAAATGTCCCTTTTTTATCATAAAATTTAGGACCTGGGGGAGCAATCCTCCAGTTAAATTATGACTATTTGGCAATAATGGAAAAGCATTATGAAGCTTCTCAAAAGTTCTTGTCAGTATACTGATCATAAGAATGCTCAAAGTCATTGAGCTAGGACATGAAAAATTATTGGAGCCTTTCTAATTTACTTCATTACGTCATTCATAAAGAATGTTACAACAATAATGAAGAATGAGAAGTGAACTATGATTGTGCCCATGAATGTGTGCATTCATAAAGAAAGTTGGCTAAATGCTAAGATAGAAGACTACGTTTATGCTGCCAATATTACCTTAAGATCATGAAAGTTTTAAAGCGAAGCCTTAAAGAATAAATAGGAGGCTAATGTTGAAGCTGTTGGAAGTTTTTCATTAGTACTAAGTTATGTTTTCACCCTCCATCCTAATAATGTAATTTATGTTATCATTATGAAAAGTAATTTGCTTACACTCTAATAAATTATTTGGGGAGCATTAAGTATGTTGCTAACTCTATTGGCTTCACCAAAAGTAAAATATTTATGAGAGTTCATCGAAATTGTGGCATTGACGCTTGTACCACATTTCGAGGGGGAGAGTGGAACATCTCATTGAGAAAAGAAAAGCTTCATTATATGAGACATAAACCGTATGAACAAATTCCTTACTCTATTAAAGATACTCTTCTTGTCAATAAGTTTAATGGATGGGAGGATTAAAGATAATTAATATCGATATCTTACACTCTGGGAAAATTAATATACTTATATATGTGGGATTATCAAGCCTCCGTCCAGACTAAAGGGTACCACTGAGTTTATAGAAATGTTGATTCTAGTGGGAGCTCTGAGGCAAGGTAAACTATACTTGACGACAATCGTGCTTATATTCCAATGACGATAGTCCGAAAGAATAGCAATCTTTTGTCTCTAAAAGTTCCACCTCCAGTTGATTCTAGAGTTTATGAATAATGCGAGCCTCACATAAATATACCTTAAGTTTTAACCTTAAGACCAGTGAGAGCAAATTTAACCTCTTAGCTGTTTATATGGACTTAACTGTTTATATAGACGATATCTTGTTGACTATCAGCAATAGGGATATTAATGTTTAAGATCTAAATATTTCCTTTCTCTTCTAGGAACTAAGATTATCTTGGTGATATCTCTTATGTATTGACTATTAAGATTCACCAAGATAGGTCCAATATTAAGGGAGTTTACTTCGATTATTAAGGGCGACTGATGTTTTTCTTATGTTCCGCTGTCATAAACATTATGTATATTTAAGTTTGTATGCGCCCTTATTTAACGTTTGTAACCGGGATATTTGGCAAATATTAATCTAGAACTGGACCACTGGAAAACTACTAAAGACAACTTTGCATCGTAGGCAAGGTGTTAATGATTACATGCTCACATATAAGAAGTCTAATAATTATGAAGTTGTGGGTTATTCGGACACCGATTATGCAAGGTGTGTTGATATTAAGAAATCCACATCAAGTCAAATTCAACCTCGCAGAAAGAGCCATATTGTGGAATGGCTCTAGTCAATATCTTAAGACATCATTAATGATGCAAGCAGATTTGTGGCATGTCATAAGGCTAATAGATAATAAGAAATCCACAATAAGTTGTTGTGGTTTAAGAATAAGAAAATTTATTTTTGGCTTAATATTCTATCCCGGAATTTATTATGTAAAAGTGCAATTTTTGCTTCGAGTAACAACATGTAAGTGGTGCTGCCAAACACATGACGTTATGAAAGATGTAATCCAGAATCGAATTATTGATGTTCATCCTGTAAGAATTGAGTATCATGTTTAATATATAAGTTTATGCATCATGTTTAGTTTAATGATTCCCTGTTATGGGCTTGTCTCAAAATTAGTGCCGGCATAAGACTTATTGACAGCCTATACTTCTGGGACAAATTGAGATCTCAAAACTTCGACTTTGAAAATTACAAAGTTTGTTTTCACTTCTTTTCAATGTGCACATGATGGCAAATGAAAACAAACTGCACAAAAAGGACCATAAGTAAAAAAAACTCCCGTTAAGAATAAGTAATTATCCTATTGAGATAGAATGATGCACTATAGATACTGGGGTTGCAGTGGTGCTTAAATCAATCGCTGTAATACTGTATCTTGGTGTGTTGTTCTTTTGAATTTGGACTTATGATGTTAGTCTTACGATCAAGTGGGAGAATGTTAGTTGTGATCTTGGCTAACTGCGAGATTCGAAATTTTAGAGCAAGGCCCACTCATCACTTATGCGCTCTGATCGAAAGCCACCAATATATATTTGGTTTTGGTCCCGTTAGCCAGCGCTATTAGGAAGAGAGAAGCCGGAACTCAAAATCACGCTTTTGTTCTTGAGTTCCACTACTCCCGACACCCCATCCGATCAAGGGTTTTAGCGCGAGGCTACCGAAGACCGTGACCATCGCCGAGAACAATCTTGGTGCCCCGTTTTCTTCATCACGCATCACCGACACACAAGCTTTTCAACCAAAGAACCCTAATGGCTTCAATTTCTTCACTGGGTCAGCTCATCACTTTTAATTTCCGCATTATATTTTGGTGATATGCTTTAGACTAGCTAATGTTGTTCATTAGTTCTAACACAAGTACGTCTGCACCAGGGAGAGGTCGACCAGAAGCCTCTCCAGCTCCGAGCCTTCGACACCCGGATGACGTCGCACTACTGCGGATCGGGCATGCACAAGCGGTTCGAAACCGCTTTCAGAAGCGGTTTTAGAACCGCTTGTAAGCAACCGGGAGTGATACCCCGTCGGGTATCACAAGCGGTTCCCGAACCGCTTGTGGTTCGACATTTCCTAAGCGTTGGTGTTACCAACCGCTTGGAGAGGTTCTCTCAAAAGCGGTTGGTGTTACGAACCGCTTGTGAAGAGGCTCTCTCACAAGCGGTTGGAGTTACTAAGCGCTTGTGAAGAGTCCGACAACAGAGCGCTTTGATTATATTCAATATAGAATATGTTTTCAGAGGGGTTTTTGATATAGATTTTGACAATTAAAATAAATAGAACTTCATGAGTTTTTTTGACACACTTAAATATATATATATATATATTAGTCATGAGTATTCATTCAGATAATTACAGACTAAAAAATGAACAAGTTGATGAACACATGAAATAATAAGCCACTTTTACAAGTTTCAAAGAATAAAAGGGCGAATCTTGAGCTTATTTCTTGCGTAAGTCGCTCTTTGTGCCCTTGGTCGACGTTGATGTCACCACCTATCCTTATTTCAGACAATCTCTCCAACCATTTGCATGGAACTCGCCTTTGGTGGATACAATCTCGCCGACAATAAAGCCGATGAGTTGTTCTTGGATTGCCGCAACCCGGCGCGGCGGATCACGCCTTGCACATCGATGTTGGGCTGACAAAGCGGGAGGTAAATAAATCTCTGGACATGTAATTATTAAAGTGTAAGTACTAAGAAATTGACATGTGCACACTACCTCGGCGTTGGTTGTCGGCACATCACCGTGGGTAATACTTTGCATATAGTGGCACACATAATAGCCACATAGATTGTTTCCACCCGTCTTTGTAGAACTCGCGATGAAATTTGAAAAGAACACGATTATTGGGATGAAAAACTGTTACGGCATATTAATATTCTTTAATACGTGCTCGAGTGCTTAATTGTACATCAAATTCGTTCTCGAAATCTCCTTGTTGCTTCTTTCAAACCGCATGAATGTCCCGTGTGATGCGTTAGTATGAATGGTAATTATCGAGTTGGAATTAGCAAGGTATTTCAATATATATAATAAGGAAAACTATCGTATATATATGCGCTATATACATTCGAGGTGTCAATGATAAATTGATATTTTTCACCGAGTCCTTTTGAGTCTTGAACAATGATCCGCCGCTATCAAGCTTGATGACAAGAAGGATCCAGTGAAACCTATTCATGTATTGCAACATATATGTAACAAGCTAGTAGTATTATAAATGCCTTGGAAAATATAAGAACGAGAGGTTGTATATATACGTACTCGAAGTTGAAGGGCGTATATGTACGGTTTGTAGTGCTGTCCCAAGAATGCATCGAGAATGTAATCTTCAAGATCCTTTCGGTTGTATCCAAAGACGAACTCGTTAACAATCTCTGGGTCGATGAAGCCCATGTTGAAGATATTCTCTTTTCTACATCGTTGTATCTCCATTCTACATAGAAAGGTATAAGTTTAATAGTTGCAATTTTATTGTACGAGGAAGCACACGGTAAAGGTATGAGGTTGACACTTACAGGCACCAGCAGCTCATGAGAGACACGTTGATGGAGTCGGCATAGTAAATATTGTATAAGTCGTCAAATTCGAGCCATATGGTGCTGTCCCCGCGATAAAAATCATCTTCTTTGATACGGAGGGGGAACATCGTTCTTCCTTGAGCGGATTCTGTCATGTACCATTCGTGAAATTGCCGCATCTTGGTTGGCAGATCTTTTATCTCATTTGAGTCAATCAACTCCCGGCCCAACTGAAATTGCCATCTGACCTTTGTTGCCACTGGGATATCATCTATTAATCCAAGAGCTGCAGCTGTGGAACTGAGTCCTGCCTCCTTCATAAACCTCTCGAGGTTCTCCTGATCTTGGTCTCTCTTCTTCTTCTTTGCCGCCGCCGCCTGACCACGTTTATTCTTCTGTGTAACCTTAATTATTGTCCGCTCATAGTTGGACCAGCACAGCAATGGCTTTGCACGGCATGTCGCAAGTGTTCTCGCCGCTTTTGGATCGATTGGTACCTTTGGCTCTACCTTCTTTTTGCGAAGTGTGCAGCCACTTCGCTTTAGTGACCGCGTCACTCTCCTCCTTATTCATATCACATGCCCTCTTTGGAGGTTCCTTTACCTTGGCCGATCGGGTGGACTCCGCCTTCTTGGGAGCAGTGAGGAGCCTTCATTCTCATATCGAGCTTCTTCCTGGAGGAGATGGTGGAGGCGTGGTTTTCCTAGAGGGTTCTTTTTGTTTGAGATGCCGGTGGTGGAGTAGGGCTTCACGTGAGCGGGTGGAGACACAGAGCTGCTGGTGGTGGAGTAGGGCTTCGCTCTGCTTTATTGGCGAGGCATTGCGTGGCGGTGACGCGGAGGAGGCGTGGGTTGCCGTGGTGGAGATGACGCGTCTATAGCGGTTGGAAATATGATGTACCGCTTATGCCAAAGGATGATATTGTGGAGGGCCTGTCCAAGCTTGGTCACGTCGTCGCCTCCAAAGAATATCGAGGTGAAGTTCTTCAAATCCGCTCGGCACCTCCTCCACCGCGACCTTTGAGTAACCCGGGGTATCTCGTTGCGATGGAACATCCGCCCACCTCCACCGGATATGCCATGCCGTAAGCCACCTTGATGGAGAGGTTACGTGCATCAACGTGCACTCACACCGGCGGCGAACCCTTATGTCATCCACGAAATAACGGATAGCAAGGTGTCCGCCTGGGGCCCGGTGGGCGCGCAGACTACTTCGCGCACGGAGGTGTCGATCACGGCGTCCGGTGATTGCTCGGACCTAGTCCTTGAAGCTTATCGAGGGCAATTTGTACTTGTTGCGCAACTATGTCGCCGATGCTAGCCCGGGTTGCTCGAGCTCTTGTTCCAATTGGTACACTTTACGTGATTCTCTTGATTTGCTTCTATGCCGGCTCTCATGCGTATGTCGGCCCTTAGCGAAACCATACTTCCACGGCGTCGCCTTGCCCATACCTCGTGCCCGTCCTGGGTGCTCAGGGTTTTCAAGGGCATGTGTTAGCTCGTCATTCTCCCTGTCTGGCACCAATGTACCTGCCTGAGACTGCTCAATAGCTTGTACAATCCTTTGGCGACCTCTTGTACTCTGGTGCCATCACCAAACCGCCATCATCCGAAAGGCTCCCCATGACCCATGAACCAATTGCGCAGCGCTGTTCCACTGAGCGGTAGCCGGTGTGACGCCCTTCGCCATTAATTCTTCTTCCCGCTTCTCCCATTTTGGTATAGCCTTAATGTAACCACCGGTGCCAAGATGGTGGTGGTATTTCTTCATCCGTGAATTGGCCTTGTTCTTGACTCGCGGCCGCCTCACCGACAAACTTGAACTCCTCGAATGCTTCCTGTGATCCGCCAACTTAGGAAATTGGTTGAAGTCGGGTCTTTCTCCCTTCTGCACGTACTTGCGGCTGAGAGACGTCTTCCAAGCCTGAAACATTGTTGCCATCTTCTTCAAAGTAAATTTCTTGGCCTTGTCTTCGGACCCTTGAGGAAATGTGAAATTTTCCTTAATATCTTGCCAGAGCAGGTCCTTGGTAGCTTGAGGAACTTCGGCCCATTTTCTGATGCTAATTGGGACGTGATCCCTCACGTGGTAACCGCAAGCGTTGTTGTACGGCCCAACTGCTAAAAGAGGGGCAACCGGCATCCCTTCGTTGTTAACATCGGTAAACACATGCTTCGTGGGCGGCTTCTTGTTAGGTCCCCGATGCTTGGATTGGTTGCTCGATGCACGGGGCTTGAAATACATAAACATATGTACAAACGTGTCAGAGTGTATTATATTAATGAATTGCGATTAATTAACATGTCTACGGGATTATATTCTTCCGCTCAGACCTCATCCCGGCGGAACGGTGTTATCGGACTCGGCGGCTCCGCGTCAATGGCTTCATCACCGCAATTTCAACGGCCTCACCGAACCACCATTAGCCCGGTAAGCAGCGGCGTTACCATCACCTTCGATGGTACCCGGTGCGATGGAGTCCAACAGAACTGTTCTCCTCATCGAAAGTAGGGTCACCACGTCCTGGTTGCGCCATCTCTACTAATTCCGTAAAAATGTTGACATAAATATCATATTACTTTGAAACAACCATATTACAGATTACAACACAAGTATATTATTACATAAATTTCTACAGCAAGCATTAAGTACTACGGCGTGTTGGAACTAGCCCAAGGATCAAACACGAACTCGTGGACACAAGAACAAGAAATACACCAAGAACATACACACAGGGACTATGTGTTAAAAGTAAATGTGCAACATTGACCGTGTTAAATTAATATACAAATCCTAAACTAGAACTGAAATTCAAAATTAAATAAAAAACAACAAAATAATAAAAAGAAAATATGCATTGTTCTGTAATTCCATACTAAGTGAAAAATATACATTTTGGTTTAATTTAGAATTAAAATTTCAAGCAAGCACAAAGACTTGTGGGCATTTCACCGAACGTGTGGTGGGCAAAGAACTAGAGAGGGAGGACAACGCGTGCACTCAATACCTCGGTCCTCCTGGGTGGACGGCGGTGTGGCGGCGCTTTGGTGGCGGAGTAGGCGTCGGCGGGGTGGTAGAGAAGGCTTCGGCGGCCGGGGTGGAGTGACGGCAGCGACGAGGGCAGCTAGTGCACGCGGGTGGACTGGCGTCGGCGAGGTGGTGAGTAGGAGTCGGAGAGGTGGCGGAGGAGGCCGACGGCGTCGACGAGGACGGCGACGCGGGGTCTGGACGGAGGCGACGGCGGCGGCGGTCGGAGAGAGACAGAGCTGCAGCGCGCGCGCGAAGTCGACCGACTTAGAAAATTTCGTGTGAGAAAAGGGTGGGGCGTTTCAAATTTATACAGGAGCACTTCTACAAACGGTTCTAATAAACAACCGCTTGTAGCAAATCTCTACAAGCGGTTTTAGAACCAACCGTTTGTAGAGGGATGACTTCTACAAGCAGTTCGTAGAACGAACCGCTTGTAGAATATCTCTACAAGCGGATTTAGATCAACCCGCTTGTAGAGGGATGACTTCTACAAGCGGTTGGTGTTACTAACCGCTTACGAATAGTCCACTCTAGAAGCGGTTCTTTTCTAAAATCGCTTCGAATGTTGCGTTCGAGAAGCGGTTCTTATTACTAACCGCTTACGAATGTTATTTCTAGAAGCGGTTCTTTTCTCAAACCGCTTGATTTAATTTCATAATTTTTAAAGAGTGCTTTTCGCACTACAGTTTCATTTCATAATTTTTAAAAAATGCTTTTAGCAATTTAGTTTCATTCTATATTTTTGGAAAAAACTTTTAGCACTTCAGTTTCATTTCAGAATTTTTAAAAATGCTTTTAGCAATTTAGTTTCATTCTATATTTTTGAAAAAACTTTTAGCACTTCAGCCATTTGAATTTTTAAAAATGCTTTTAGCACTTCGCCATTTCATTTGAATTTTTAAAAATGCTTTTAGCAATTTAGTTTCATTCTATATTTTTGAAAAACTTTTAGCACTTCATTTCATTTCGAATTTTTAAAAGCTTTTAGAACTTTACTTTCATTCCATAATTTTCACAAAATGCTTTGATCACTTTAGTTTCATTCCGCATTTTGGCACTTTACATTCATTCCAAATAAACACTTCATAATTGTAAAAGACTTACATATACATAGTTCATACAAGAGGGGTACATCTTAAGTAGTAACGTACTTTGTCTTTACAAGTGTTCCTTCATTATGATCGCGATGTATGAAAGGAGTATCCACGTCTGTATCATTGAAGAGGCTTATGTCGACATCCACAATGAAAGGAGGGATCTCGTCGAATCGACTATACTCTTCCTCGCCTGCGTGACGCCCTCAACTCCAACAATCCTTCGCTTGCCTTGTAGAACCACATGTCGCTTTGGCTTAGTACGACAATCTTTCTGCTTGTCCTTATGCTTCTTAGGTTTGCTTGACACGTCCATTACGTAGAAGACCTGTCTCACATCGTTCGCGAGGACGAACGGTTCGCGCCTATAGCCGACTTGCGTGAGGTCCACGATTGTCATACCATATTTGTCTACCTTCACACCGCTTGAAGTCAGTTTGACCCATTGGCACTTAAATAGAGGGACCTTCAAATGTCCATAGTCAAGCTCCCATATCTCTTCTATGAAACCATAATATGTATCCACCTTACCTTTGTTGTCTTCGGCGTCTATACGGACACCGCTATTTTGGTTGGTGCTCTTGTTATCCTGCGATCTGGTGTAAAATGTGTAACCATTTATCTCGTACCCCTTGAATGTCAAGATTTCACTAGATGGTCCCCGAGCCAAGCGTTGCAACTGTTCATTGTTTGACCCTTTCAAAAGGATGTACTTTTGTAACCAAGCACCGAAAGAATCCATGTGCTTCAGTGTTATCCAATCCTCAGACCTCCCGGGAAATCGCGGCGTAGAATACTCTTGTGCTCAAGGACATACGGGGCCACTATAATTGATTGTTTCAAAACCGTGAAATGTGCTTGCTTAAATGTAAGAAGATCATTGCATGCAATTGCTTTCCTTCCTAGTGTCCCTTTTCCCCGTAGCCTCCTCTCATGGCGTGATATAGGGACGCCGATCGGGTTTAGATCATTAATGTAATCCACACAAAAATCAATCACCTCCTCTGTCCCTTAACCCTCGGCAATGCATCCTTCCGGACGAGAACGGTTACGAACATACTTCTTTAGCACACTTATGTACCTCTCGAAAGGGGACATGTTGTGTAGATACACGGGTCCAAGGATACCTATCTCTTTGACAAGGTGAACAGCGAGATGAACCATAATATCAAAGAATGCAAGAGGAAAGATCATCTCAAGGATACATGTTTTTCTATTTTATTTCATACACCAATAATTACTTCCTTGTAATGTTGTACCTAGATCTCTCCCAATATTGTGATATTTAAGATTCTAAAGCTAACAACCACATAGATCTAAAGCTTCCAATCACCTTTACCTTGTAATGTCATATTTTGAACTAGATCTCCATCTACATCTTCATACAACAATAAAACAAGGCACGGAAAACAAATTTTCGATAATGCTTAAAAAGTTCAAGATTTCTCCACATCCATTGAAAAAAATAGCAATATCTAGGTGAGAAGGATGTTCACATGATGTTACTAACTTTGAAACACTTAATTTAGAGCTAATCACCTCCAATTAAAAATTTGGACAGCACCTCTCCAAGAACAGTAGCTTGGTCGGCCTTCTCTGCTCGATCATATTCGTACCATCACAAGGCGCATGGAGGAAGAAGGGTTTAAATGCGCTGCTGGAGGGAGGGCTTCGAGCGGTTGAAGACACGAACCGCTTACGAAGGTTGCGTTCTAGAAGCGGTTCTTTTCTCAAACCGCTTCGAAAATTCGAAGCGGTTTGAGAAAAGAACCGCTTCTAGAACGCAACCTTCAGAAGCGGTTCGTGTCTCCAACCGCTTCTGGAAGCCCTCTCCGGACTGTTGCCAACGAACCGCTTCTGGTGCGAAGATCACAACGGGTTCGCACCAAACCGCTTCTAATAGGCCGGTTGTGATGCCCAGTTCTGTAGTAGTGTCGTGGTACGACGACCGCCGCACCTGCGTCGTCATGCACATTTTGTTAGCTGGCCGGCCCCTCGCGCATGCCGTCGGAGAAGAGCACGTACGTACGACGTGCACGCGTGAGTCCGTCGACTATGACGACGACTATGTGCTTGCTGCGTACGTATATACCTGGACGACGCGGTGGTCGCCGTGGTCGGAGAGGCACGAGAAGCACAGCGGGACGCCGGTGCAGTTGAGGCAGTAGTAGTTCCACTCGTCTTTGGGCAGGCCGGCGTGCGCGGGGCACGTCTCGAAGAACTTCGCGCCGAGCATCGGCCGCAGCCACACCGGGCCGAACCGCTCCTCCTCCTGCTGCTCCTCGCCGCCGTACACGTCCATCGGCTCCAGGTACATCGTCTCTGCACATTCCAAGAGGAAATGCGGGCTTAACAACACAACAAATCAATCGCCTGGCCGGTTGCGTAAACTGCACCAAGATCGATCGAGGCAAAGGAATGCGGGGGGAAAATGTAGGAATCTCACGTACATGCGATTGCTGCAGCTGTACTTACCTTGGTTGCATGGATGGAAAAGACGCGCGGTTGCTACAGATCTAATGAGAAATGAAATGAGACGGGGTGGGAGTGAAGGATTTGCTCTATTTCTTGGGAGCAGCCGGGGAGGGAAGTAAAAGGAAAGAAAACGGTGGAGGGCCTCAAGCCTGTACACGGGAGGCGAGTTGCGTTTCTTCCATGGATAGCTAGAGCTCCAAAGAGGTTTCTCCATGATTTTCTTTCCGTTTTTGTCCGACCACCTTCGGTCAACGTCTATTTGATGAAGAGTCAAACAAAAAGAGAGAAAAAGTTCTGAAGGAAATCTATTTGGCGAATGCACCCTAGATGCAAAAGTAACAAACTAACAAGGTTTGTAGCCAGTAGCCACCGCCGCCGATTAGTCTTCATAGATTGTGAATGACTCCTCTACAAGGTTTGTAGGATCATATTTTACCGCAAGGCCTACGATGAGGTGCTGAGGACGCCATAACGATGACTGAGGCTATAAGAGAGGCACCCCTATGTGTTCAATGTGTTGTAAGTTGTAACAGAGTTCAGGAAACTCTGAAGTTTGCGTACTGTGCAAATTCAGAAAAGAACTCACACGCTCAAAACACACAAAGGCAGAGAGAAGACAAATAAGTTTGAGCAGTGCTTCAATGCTTTCCCTCTCAATACAGGTTACACAAATCTTAAAGCAAGGAAAGGGTAAGTAATCGTCATCTACCATTTATTCATACTTTAATATTTATGCAACTATCAAAAGGAAAAGCATTGAAGCACCTCTCAATAAGTTTTGGTGCTGCGCTCCAACTGCAGCGTTTTTGGTTTTCTTCATTAGCTTAAATAGAAAGATGCTAGATTACAAAACCAACTAACTATATCATCTAAAACTATCTGATCATATCTGTAACTAACAATCTTATCCAAGCAAACTGAAAAACAGAACAGATATAAACTAACTTAAGATCTGATCAGAAACGAACTAACTAATACTGAATAATTACTGTAGCAATCCGGCAAACTGAACACATCAAGCTTAAGTTCAACAATTCACCCTCTAAGCCGGGTGTGCGTTTACTTCCACAACGCCGAGCATCTATCTCATTTCGATAAACTTGACTCTCCCAAGTGCCTTTGTTAGAATTTCACCTAACTGTCCATTAGTGCCAATATGATCAACATTCATCTTGTCTTTATCAATGCACTCTCGGAAATAATGATAACGAATATCGATATGTTTGCTCCGTCCATGTTGCACTGGATTTTTGCTCAAAGCAACTGCAGACTTGTTATCTACTAGGAGCTTCATCTTTTCAATCTTGTGTCCTAGCAGTTAGCAACCTACTTAGCCAGACTCCCTGACAAGCTGCCATTGCCGCCGCTATGTATTTTGCCTCACAGGATGAAAGTGCTACAACTTTCTGTTTTTGTGAAGCCCAAGTAATCACACTTGATCCGAGAAAGAAGATGATCCCGGTGGTACTTTTCCGGTCATCAATATCACCGGCGAAATCGCTGTCACTGAAACCGACAAGTGCAGGTTCCAGTGTGCTATTTTTCTTGTAGCAGCATCCATATCCGATTGTTCCTTTGATATAGCGCAGCAATTGCTTGACTGCAGCCCAATGTCGTGCTCCTGGTGCTTCCATAAACCTTTTACAATGCCTACCGCATAGGCGATGTCAGGCCTTGTGTTGACAAGATAACGCAAACTGCCAACAACACTTCGATGCTGCTTTGCGTCCACCGGATCACCAGAATCCTTTTTACTTAACTTCAACCGACTTTCCATTGGCATGTGTGATGAGTTGCATGCTGCCATACTTGCATACTCAAGTATCCTGCTTGCATAAGCACTTTGACACAAAGTGATCTCTGCAGATCCTTGCTTCACCTCAATTCCCAAGTAATAACTCAGGAGACCGAGATCAATCATGCTGAATAATTGTTGTATTTGAGTTTTAAACACAACAATGTCGTCAATATTTGATCCAGTGATGATCAAATCATCGACATACACTCCAACCAACAAAAAGACTTGCTATTAGTTCTTCGATAGACTGCATGCTCTAGTGGGTTCCTTTCAAAACCAAGTGAGATCAATGACTTGTCCAGCTTTGCATTCCAAGCTCGTGGAGCCTGTCGCAGCCCATATAGTGCTTTGTGTAGCTTGAACACTTTGTCCTCAGTGTCATCATTAATGAAACCGGGTGGCTGGCTCACATAGACTTCCTCAGCAAGATCGCCATTCAAAAATGTTGTTTTAACATCCATGTGATGCACCTCCCAGCCACTATGTGCAGCAAGCGCAATTAACAACCGAACAGTCTCCATCCGAGCTACTGGTGCAAAGACATCGTCGAAATCCACCCCCTCTCATTGTGCATAGCCTTTAGCAACCAAACAAGCTTTATGTTTCATAATATTGCCTGTTGAATCCTTCTTAATCTTGAATACCCACTTGAGTCCTATTGCTCTGTGTCCAGCCAAGAGTGAGGTGAGCTCCTAGGTTCCGTTTTCTTGGATGGACTTCAATTCTTCCTCCATGGCATGTCTCCAACTTTCTTCATTTGTGCTTGCTCAACAATCTCCGGCTCCTCAACAACGATCAAACAGAGATCACTATTCTCATCAGCCTGCTCGATTGTAGTTTCATAAATATTCGTGAGTTTGCGATAACGGTGTGGACTGCTGCTAGAGTCGAGTGTATCATCATTAGTTGGTGGTCTCGCCCAATCAATATCAGCTATTGATGTAGATGTGGGTGTACTCGGCTCTGCAACTTGAGGTGCAATTGAACTTAACTCAGATGTTGAATTTATATCAGTATTATTCTGTGACACGCTGTGATCCGTGGAATATACTACTGTGAATGTGACTTCAGGATTTGTGATGCCACCGTAGTGCATTTTCTCCCAATACTACTTTCTGTGTTCATTAAACACAACATCCCGAGTCACATGAAGCTTCTTTGCCACTGGATCATAAACTCGATAAGCCTTCGCTCCATCTTCATAACCAATGAAAACCATTAGTGTTGAACGATCAGCTAGCTTGTTTACACCGGGTCCAATTTTCTTGACATGTGCAACACAGCCAAAAGTACATTATCTAAGGACTTTTGGCTTCCTTTTATGCCATGGCTCATATAGCTTTATACCATCGAGACTTCTTGTTGTCGCTCGGTTGAGAATATGAACAACAGTCTTCACTGCTTCCCCCCAAAATAGCCGGCACATTCATTGTTTTCAACAAGCAATGAACCATCTCCACAACCATCTGATTGCAGCGCTCTACAACACCATTTTGTTGTGGCGAGCAAGGAGCTGTTATGCAGTGCTTAATGCCCTCATCACAATACTCCTTAAACTCAATTGAGTTGAATTTCCCTCCACGATCTGATCGAATGCTTGAGTTTGCCACCAGACATTGTTCTGCTTGTGCCTTGACCTTCTTGAAACATTTGAATGCTTCATCCTTAGTCTTGAGAAACTCTATCCACATGAATCTGCTGAAATCATCAACTATTAACAAGAAGAAATTGTTACCTCCTGGTGTTGCAAGCGTTATTGGTCCGCACAAATCACTGTGAACCAACTCCAGTCCGCACTCTGCGCGATACAACGTTGCCTGTGGGAAGGGAATTCGGTGTTGTTTTCCTAATGCGCATCCATCACAGAATTGCTCAATATGATTGATCATTGGAATGCCAAATTCCGTAAGGAGCGAAAATTAAGATGACCATATCGGGCATGCCATAACCACGCCTTATCTTCAACCTTTGAAAACAGGCAAACTGGTTCACATGACACAGTCCTATAAAGCCTATTTGATGATCTCCGAACCTTCATCAGCAGTATTCCACTTCTGTCATAAATCCATAAGAAGGGGCCGTGCATTGCAATCCTGCTACCCATCTCTGATAGCTGTCCAAGGCTAATTATATTACTATGCAACTTAGGTATGTAATATACCTCAGTTAATAGCCTCTGCTTACCATACTTGCAATGCAACAAATTTGAGCCCTCTCCCTTGATTTCAACCTTCGAGCCATCACCAAACCTCACATGCCCATTGATTCCTTTGTCCAGCTCCTTTGAACTTGGAATATTGTCCCGTCATGTGATTGCTTGTTCCATTGTCGAGGTACCAAACATTAGGCTCCACTGGTTCTAGTTCAGCAGAGAGAAGTTTTGGTATTTCAGTCTTCTCGTTGAGCTGTGCTGACTCGTGCGGCTCCTCCACACAAGCAGCCAATAGCAACGCTGGCTCGTCATCTTGCGCTGCTGCAAGGTTCGCTTGCTCCTCACGACCACGACGTGGCTTGCGACATTCCAAGGCATAATGTCCATAAGCATCACAATTGAAACATTTGACTTTGCTCTTGTCACGTGTTCGACTGAATCCTCGATTTCCTTCGCCCTCCTAGCGAAACATGCTGCCAGTGCTGTGACCACGATTACTTCATCCGCTGCCACGACCACGTGGCTTGCCACAGCCATGACCATAGCTGGTCCTGCCATTTGACGACGAGTCCCCACCGCATTCTTCTGTCGTGCCTGCCACTCAGCCTGAGTAAGCAAGAGTTGCCCGTCACTGTTGCCATTGCCCCGTCTATGTATACGCTCTTCGTATGCTTTTAGATGGCTGATTGCCTCTTCGATTGACATAGTCTCCATATCTAAAAATTGTTCGATCGCGGCAACAACCTGCAATAACTTGTCAGATACTGAAACGAGCAATTTCTTTACCAGCATTGCTTCCTCAAGATCATCTCCTAGACTGCAAATTTGGTTTGCCAGACCAGTAATATTTCCAGCAAATTCATCGATGGATTCTGCTTCTTTCATGCGTAGGGCTTCAAAATAACTTTTCAGAGTCTGAATCCTTGCCTTCCTCACCCGATCAGCACCCAGGTTCATGATCTTCAAGCTTTCCCATGCTTCTTTGGCTGTTTTCTTCTTGGCCAACTGCAGCAAGATCTCCTCTGGAACAACTTGATAAATACATGCCAGCGCCATCTTGTCCTTCCTTCTTTCCACGGCCACACCGTCCGTGGGTTCGAGAGCATCCCAGACACCTCGTGCATCCATAAAAACTTCCATCTTGATTGCCCAAGTAGAGTAATTAGTCGAAGTCATCATTGGGTAGTGCAGAGTAACACCACCTTCCTTTGACGACGTCCTCTCGATGATTGACATCGGATGAAACAGGATGGGATGAAACAAGATGGCTCTAATACCACTTGTTGTAACAGAGTTCATGAAACTCTAAAGTTTGCGTACTGTGCAAATTCAGAACAGAACTCTCACACTCAAAACACAGAAAGGCTGAGAGAAGACAAATAAGTTTTGGTGTTACGCTCCAACTGCAGCGTTTTTGGTTTTCTTCATTAACTTAAATAGAAAGATGCTAGATTACAAAACCAACTAACTATATCATCTAAAACTATCTGATCATATCTCAGAATTAACAATCTTATCCAAGCAAATCAAAAACAGTAATGATATAAACTAACTTAAGATCTGTTCAGAAACGAACTAACTAATACAGAATAATTATTGTAGCAATCCGGCAAACTGAACACATCAGGCTTAAGTTCAACACAATGCAAAATGGCCGGGTGACGATGCTGGAGAACGCCATAACGATGGGAGGAACCCCTCTGGATGGAGGGTGGTGGTAGCGGAGTAAGGCATAGAAGGTGGAGCGACGAGGAGGTCAAGGCACAGAGGCTAAGTAGGGGTGGCAAATTGCTGAGTGAGACAGGGGCAACTATGGGTGTATCTGGTGGCAGCGATGGAAATAACATACACACATCTTGCCCTATTGTGTTTGATATGGACTACTAGTAGGTTACCACATCCTTTTATAGGGTGCTCAGCTAGCTGGTGAGTGGCCAGGTGGGGTGAGCTGGCGGTGGAGAGAGGGAGTGGTATATTAGGGTTTGTATAAATCTCAACACTATCTTATGGTGCAAAAGACGATATACTATGGTTTTTTATGAAATACTATGTTACCTTTTTTATAGGGAATACTTCGGAAATCCACATAAGGAATAGTTTCATGAATGTAGGTTAAAAGAAAGAAGAAAACAAAGACACACTAGGAGAAGAGAGTTTGGCAAGGTGGTGGGTGGGCCATAAGTGACAGCAGTGGCGAGATGTGGTGGAGACACTACGGTATGCACAAATCTACAGAACTTTGAAACCCTCACTCCCATTTCCCAGAAAAGCTGCCTGAATTTCCCACGCAATTGTTCGGTGACTTACTAAAATGTGTATATTTATATTGAGACATAGAGTTATATTTATTATGCAATATTTATATTTTTGATGAAAATATAATTGTATTCCCTATACAAATGTAACAGCTAGCTAAATATTTGAGTGATCTACACCTTTATAATTTGAGCCTATCCCAAGGGATAGTGTAGATCTTTTCCTTTTTTGTCCCATTTACATGGTAATTTCATAAAAAGAGCATAAGTCAAGTTTGAAATCAACAAAAATGATAATATTGTGCAAAATACCATAAAATGATAACCATATCGTAATGTTTTTAATAGCCCGCACTTAATCGTTTAGAAATATAAATACTAGAGTAATGAAAAAGGGCGAGATAAGGTCTCTTACTAGGTTTTCTCAATATTCAGGCTTATAAGAAATGCATTTGATCCTTCTAGTAGTGTTGGATTTAAAAATAGATATTTTATTTTGGCCGGTGGTATCTACGTAGGATATCAGACCTATCGCTAGATACAAGCTATGACAATTAGCGGAGCTATTTGGAGCTATAACGTTATAGCTAATATAGTGGAGCATTGGCCCATAGCTTAGCATTTAGGGTAAAAAAAGAACTTTTACGATACACAATATTGAATATTAGCCGTCTATTCTATTGGATCTAACGGATCTGATTAGTTAGGATTTAGTTATTGTTCCGCTAGTAGTATTGGTAGTAGAAATCATATGGTAGTAGTATTGTAATTAGCTATTTTTTAATTTTGAACGTATGTGTATTTTTTTGTGCTTTTCAGTAAAATTCAGAACTGCTTCGTGAACCACGCAGGACAGAGCACTCGATGCGTTAGTGTGAGGCCACGGTGTCATCACGAATCAGGCGAGAGGGCGCCAGCCGTGGCATGGTCACAATCCGGTAGGGCACCGACAAGAAGGTAGAAGCTATGACGTCGATAGGACCGGACTGGCGACGTGGGCGGAAAAAGGAGGGCAGCGATAACGAGTAACGCAACAAAAGGCGGCGGCGGCGGAAAAAGAAGGTCAACGATAACGATTAACGAGTAACTTAGCAAATGATTAAAAGTCTATAATACCTCTGAGAAATGTACGACTAGATCTGATTTTTACTACCACTAGTACTATACATGTTATCCACCGTAAAATTGCTAAAAAAACCACAGCGCAGTTACAGCTAGCTATTTAGAACACCAGTACCAAATACTGAGGGAGGAATACGAGAACAGTATAGCAAAAGTATTGTGCATTGTAGTACAGGACTACCCTGGCAAAAACACTGTAGCTCATATACTACGCTACTGTGCTTCTCTATCTTCACTTCTTCAAGTCCGAGGATCCAAATACAATGGTGAGCTAATCTCTTTCGATGGAAAATATCTTGAGCTCTGTTGAAAAGTGATATCTATATGTTTCACAATATTTGTTCAATTTATTGAGAATTGTTGTTTCAAGATATTTATCCAGTTTGTTGCGCATTGCTGTTTCAAAATATTTATCCAGATTTATCGGAAACTGTTGTTTCATAATATACATCTATTCATCTACCGTGGAATTAACGATGTGAAAAATGTTAAATTGTTTAAATATAGCATTTAACAGGGTAAGGAAGTACGGTCCAATTCCATTAGTTATTACTACTTAGCCTTTGTGCCTCCTCGGTATACTCCACATATTAAAGATCACAGGTTTCGTGGTCTCTTGCTGCGTCTATGACACCTTCGGGGCGACGTGGCCTAGCGCGCGGCCGCGTCGCGTGTGCCGAAGCGTCGTGCGTACGGCTGGCTTGCGAGTGAGCCACGCCGCGCCGTCTCTGCTTGACTCAGCCGTTCGTACGATTTAAGTAAATTAACCAGCTCACTCGGTCACGACGGCGCCATGGTGTGGAGGTAGTGACCCTCGCTACGATGCCGAAGACGCGGGTTCGAGTCTCGCCTGCATTGGTTTTTTTTGCGCCTCCCTCCCCATGCCTTCCTCGCGCCATCGCGCTCCAGGTCGCATCACGCCACCTCCCATCTCCCCGGCCTTCCTCCGGCTGGTCCTCTTCTTAGCCGCCGCCTCGCCTTGGTATCGGGGATCGACTGCTCCGGCCGGTCAGTGCTCTTCTCCCGTATGTCTTCCTTCTCCTCTTCTGATACCGTAAAAAAGGCGCAATCTTGGTGTTTTGTCATGGCCTATTCGTGCGTTCTTGCCGCTCGTGCGCTCTCCTTTTTGGGGATTCATGCGCTTGGGTGAGATCTGTGCCGCCGTTGGTAGTTTTGTCTGTTGCCACTGCCATTAGCTCATTCTCTTGAAATGGGGTGCTAGGCAGTTTTGGAGGCATTTGAAACAGCTTACTGCGAGGTGAATTTTAAGGGAAGGTTGAGGTTTGTGTGAGTTATGATTTGGATTGGGAGGTGTTTCTTGAATTAGTGCGACAAGCCTCAGCTCAGAGTGGTTGGCATTTTCTGATTGTGCTGTAAGTAGAACCGCTAAATGTATTAAATGGGGATTTGTTTCTAGAGTGTCAAATATTGAAAGAAGAAGAAAGCACGAATCAATTCTGTAAAGGAAATGTCAATTCTGAATTTTCTAGAACCTTGTTCCTACGAGATGCTCTCAAGGATCAAATCATAACTGGTGTGGTTGAAGAAGAGAAGGAAGAAGGGCCTCATATTTTTTGGTTGTCTCTTAACTTTGGTGATATGGCTAGCTTTTCAAATCTTTGTTGCCTTCAACATGATTGGAAATTTGTGCTTTCGTTAGTTGTACCAATTTCCACAAAATTCGTTGAAGGATCAAATCAACGTTAAATTCAGACTGTTATTTCTATCTACGATAAGGAGACTGCATTTGTTCAGTGATATGCCAAAATGAACATTTTCTGTTATTAGTACCGTGATAAAGTATGACTTAATACTGAACTTGGGATTTCATTTCTTTCAGAGTCTAGAAAACTTCTCACTTGGGGAGTTGGGTTGTGCTAATGATATATAGTAATAACATAACATGGTAGTGTTGAACTGCTCTATTCGTGTAAAATGTGGTTGTTTCACCTGCCACTATTTAGAGTCCAGATATTTGTGTGTGTTTAACAAGTTAATTCGAAGGATGGGTTAAGATTTTGCGTGTGTACTGTATCAAAAAAAACCTGTCGTCGGCAGAAGATCCATACTCTCACCATATGTATTCATGTGGTGAGTTCATGACACAATTTGTTCTACAATGATTTCCACGGCTTTCCTGCGTATCTCTCGCAATCTTTGCTTCTTTACTGAAAGATACTGATTATACACAAAGGCTGGATTTCTCTTTTTGCTGATCCAATCTAACCGCTTGTATGTTTGTAGCTTTGTATTTTCAGAGTTCATCAATCTTCTGCCTTCTGAATCCAAAATGAAGTATGTAGCCGAGAGGTGAGGAAAACTATTGTTCCTGAACATGTTCTTAAAGCTCTACAGGTTTGTCTTTCCATTTCCTTTTATTTATGGATCATGCATATTTTTTGTTTGTCCTCATAGTTGATATTGTGTGGGCTGCTAGGGGCTCTTATACTCTTCATCATTTGGTTGTAATTTTATTATAACGTTATGTCAATATGTTACTTGCCTAAGATAAAGGATATGATCCATATTGTTTCGATATTCTGTGTACTCAAGATAACAGAATGCTTGGGACTGTGTAAAAGGGGAACATATGGGTATTAGATTTAGTAAAATGATTTTGAAATTGGAGGGCAAATATTGGAGTTCATGCGGTTTGGATGTCTGATTGGTTGTGACTAAAATCTTAAACTTAATAGCTGAAGTGAATGTCTAAGGGCAGTTCAGAGATTTACATGTTGGAGGATGCTTTTGCTATCTAATACTCTGTATATTAAGTCCCCAAGGTTTCCGGCCCACTCAGCGCGGCCACATCGATTTCGGGTCGACATGGTCGCTCGCCGATGCGCTATGTCGCCCGTTTGCTCACCCGTTGGTACGCGTTAAGTATTTTAACGGCGTCGCTTCTCACCAACGCGCGCTCGGTGCAGCGGTAAGGCTCCTCCTGGTCGCGCCTTCGAATCCCTTCGCGCACTCACCTGTGTCGCCCGTGTGATTTTTGCCCGCGCGACACGTGGCGTGCGGTTCTTTGCGGAAATGCCTCCGAAATTTTCAGGGATTACTTATAGATGCATATTTTTTTACGGACAGTCCCGTGAAACTTCTAGAGCCAATTTTTTTCTGAATAGACCCTCCGAAATTATTTCTAGGTCCGATTTTTTTTAGAAAGCCCTTCAAACTTCTATAATCTGATTTTTTAAGCTTGTTTCCCTTTTTTTCCCGCACAAGGGCCGTCAAAAATTACATCTAGGTACGTTTTTTTAGCGAGAGGGCCCCTAAAACTTCCAAAATTTGTTTCCTTTTCGCGCAAATTGTTTTTCCCCGCAAAGGCCCCCGCGAATTCTAAATCCAAATCGTTTTTTTTTGCACGAAAGCCCTCAAAAATTACATCTTGATCTTTTTTTTCATGGAAAGACCTCCAAACTTCTTGGTTTTTATTTTTACGGTTCTTTTCTTCGAAGAGAAAATCATCTCGCGCCGCGCAAATGCATCCAGTATACATGGCAGCGGACAAATACTGTGGAACCGAGGGACGTGACATTTGAATCCTGATTCCTCGATCTGGCTGAGCAACCGGTGGTAATTAAAGATTGTCACCCCTCGCCAATTGTGAATTCATGTTATAGCGAAAGCTCACGAGAAATAGAAAGGGCCAATATTGAGTACTGAAGATCAGCGTTGTACATTTTGCATGTGTTGTTTCACAGTTTCGCTACTGTGATACTGTCTAGCAAATCCACATAGGACAATAGTAGAAATTAAGTGAAAAAAACAGAACGGTTGTAAAACTAAGTCGTGTGCCCTTGATCAACCACGATGCATCAAAGAACAATAAGCACAAATAAAGAGTACAAACAATATAGGGAGGAAATTATGTTATCTCTTTATTAGATTGATTCTCTTGTACAAGGGGGTGACAAATATATAGTAGAAGGTAGCAAGAGATAGATTCGGATTCGCCTACATAAAGATAGAATCCAACCGAATATGGACTCAAATCAATCTATATCTTAACACTCCCCTTGGACGAATACTGTGTAATGCACATGTCTCATCAAAAACTCTACTAAAAAACCCAATGAAAAAAAAGAGATGAAGAAAAGAGTACATTACATTCGCACATTGCGTTACGCTAGTTACCTCATTAAAAACCTTTATGTGAGTAAACTTCAGGAAAACTCAGTAAGGTAAAAAGAGTACAACTTATAACATTCTGGATTTAGAATTAGGATCTTCATAATCATGCTAAAGATCATGGTTCAAGGATTTACTCCTCCTGAACTTTGCATATCTCTAAATCGTCTCATTCTAATGCCATTAACACATCTTTGGAATGTAGAATTTGGTAAGGGCTTAGTGAATAAATCAACAAGATTTTCACATGTCCGAATTTTTACCTCACCATTCTTCTAGAGTTCGTGAGGATAGAAAAAGTTTAGAAGCAATATACTTTGTGATATTGCTTTTCACATAACCCATTTGCATTTGTGCAACACAAGCAGCATTATCTTCATAGATAATCGTGGGGGTATCGACGGTATTAAGACCACATGACTTTTGAATATGGTTAATCACATGTATTAGCTAAACACATTCATGTGAGGCTTCATATAAAGGTATAATCTCTTAGTGGTTGGTAGAAGTAGCTACCAATGTCCTCTTAAAAGACCACTAAGAAACGGCTGTACCACCGCAGATAAACACAAAAACTAGTCTGATATTTGGCACTATGGGGATCAAAAGATAGCCAGCTTCTGTATATCCCACCATGGTTAAGTCTTGGTTCTTCTAGAAAAACAATCCAAGATCTTGAATACCTTGGAGATATCTAAGTAAAATCTTAACACCAACCCAATGTCTTCTAGTTAGGGCTGTATTGTGCCTTGCTAGCAAATTAACTGCGAATGCAATATCAGGCCTTGTGCAATACGCAAGATACATAAGTGCTTCAATGGCGCTTAAGTTTGGGACTTTAGGTCTTAAGACTTCCTCATTTTCCATCATTGATCTGAAAGGGTCTTTATCCACTTTAAAGGATTTTACTACCATGGGGTTTTAAAAGATGAAATTTATCCATATTAAATCTTTTCAATACCTTCTTGGTATAGGTAGACTAGTGTACAAAAAATTCCTTCTGAGAAATGCTCTAGCTGCAGGCTTAAGCAATTATTTAGTTTTACCCAAATCTTTCATCTCAAACTCCGTCGTAAGGTAAGAACTTGCTTCCTTTATCTCCTTTGTGGTTTCGATGATATTCAAATCAGTGACATAAACTGAGATGATACAAAATCCATTCTGGGATTTCTTTATGAACACACAGGGATAATCATCATTGTTGGAGTATCCCTTCTTCAGGAAGAACTCACTAAGTCAGTTGTACCACATTCTCCCCAACTGTTTTAATCCGTATAGCGATCTTTGCAGTTTGATGCTATACATGTCACGATTTTTTATTAGGATCCGAAATTTTGACTCCTTCAGGGACTCATATAGATATCTGTATCCAGTGACCCATATAAATATGGGGTCACTACATCCATCAACTGCATTGATAACTTTAAGCTAGCTACCATTGATATCAAGTATCGGAACTTTATTCTATTCATTACAGGAGAGTAAATTTCATCATAATGGATATCGGGTCTCTACATGAACCCTTGTGCTACAAGCCTCGCTTTATATCTCACCACCTGGTTATTTTCATTTCTCTTCTGCATGAAAACCCAATTTGATCCTACTCCTACAGGGATCACTTTAAAAGGTTTGGTCAACAGGAACAAATACTTTCCTCTTATTAAGAGAGTGCAATTATGCCTAAATTGCTTCTTTCCATTTGACTGTATATGAGCACTTGCGGCACTTTGCCATGGACTTTGGTTCTGGATCTAGATCATGCAATTTTGAGGCAAAATATATGTTGACAATTGTAGCCTTTCTCTTATACAACTCTCCTGAATCACTTCAAAGATATCTCTTCATTAATTTCTTCCAGCTACTCGTGATTTCCCACAACGATGAAGTCTTAGCATGCCAACTTCCCATCGTTAGTTTGTGCGCACAAATATTCACTAGGGTTATCATTTTCAGGATGGATCAATTCGGGGATATTACTATCTCCAGGATGGCTCACTTCAGAGATTTTCTCAATATCAGGTTGAGCTTCTTCAACTATCTTAGGTAGTGTTCTCACTTGTTCAGTCCTCTGTTTCTGCGGACGTCTCCGAGGAATTGAGTCCCATGCACCTGGAGGCCTCCCCTCTTATTATCATGAGGGGTAAGAGTTGGTTCAATATCCTTCTGGGGTATTTTCACTCTTTTCAGGTGCATTTACTACAGGTAAATGAGATCTTATCACTTCCTTATGATCAGTGAAGACATTGGCAGATTTTAGCTATTTATTATAGACTTATTATCCTCCGAACTTCAAGTCGGATTCTTTAGTGCGTTGGTTCCAATTTATTTCCCGGCATTCTACAATGTGGTACTTATCTGCCCCGAATGTTGAGAAATTGTTCTCATACAATCAGCGTACTGAGCCGTGTACAGATCCCCTGTAATAGGCTCTATGTGTTTAATAATTGGCGGAGATTCATAACCTACATAGATCTACATAGATCCCCAACTTCTGGTAAGGACCCATGTTGTACGTTGTGATGGTGAGCTTGGCACATATACAACACAGCTAAATTTTCTCATATGAGAAATACTTGCTTCTTTCCCACGCACTCTCTGCAAAAAAGGGAAATTTTTTTGTATGCAGTTGGTCTGAGTTGAATTTGTACAGCAGTGTACAGCACTGCATATCCCCAACATCTGGCGGGTAACCTTCAATTTTACAAGAGTGGCCAAGCAAAAATTTTATCCTCTTAATTAATGACTCTGTAGGGTCATTTTGTGTATGGACGTGAGGTACTGAATGCTCTACATTAATGCCCAGAGTCATATACAATAATCATTAAATGCATTTGAGGTGAACTCTCTAGCATTGTTCGTTCGAATAGACTTGATCCTTTCTTCTAGAAAGGAGGCTCTCAATTTAATGATTTGGGCAATAAATTTAGCAAAAACATGGTTCCTAGTAGATAAGAGACATACATGGGACCATCTAGTAGAAACATATATCAGTACCATAAAGTATTTGAAGGGGACCGACAGGGGCTGAATAAGTCCACAAAAATCACCTTGAATTCTCTTCTGAAAGTTCAGTGATTCTTCCCTAACTTTTAGTTAAGAGTATCCAATTAAGAGCTTCCTTTAGCACAAGTAGGACATAAGAAGTCTTCAAGTCTAGAAAAGTCTGTATTTTTTATATGCTATGGCCAGCAGAATTATTGATGATTTTTCTCATCTTGTTTAGCTCAAGATGACCCAGTCAATCATGCCAGATCTTAAATATTTCTGAGTTTTTAAGTATTGTTTTCATCGCAACACAAACTTCAGGTTTTATATATATGTATAGTATAACCCGGAGGAGAAGGAATGAAGTTTTTCAACTATATGAATATTATACCCTTTAAATTTAATCATGAGTAGGTATTCTGTACCATCCTCATTTTCTGTTTTCATATGGAAACCATTCAAACGAATGTCTTTAAAACTTAACATAGTACGATTGGACTTAGGGTAGAATAGGGCATTCTCTATTATTATACGAGTACCTATAGAGAAGACTATGATGGCTCTTTCAGTGCCAACGATGAGAGCATCGCTTCTGACGAAGGTCATAATATTTTTAGTTTTCTTAGTCTAAGTTTGAAAATATTTAGTCTTCTTAAGAATTGAATTTGTGGTGCAACTGTCTACAAGACAGATTTCCTCCTTCTCTATTGGATTATACTTTGTTCTATATTAGAAGTATGATTTAACAATAAAGCAATTGTTGCAGCAGGAACGTATTGCAAAATATAGAACAAACATAGCACAATCAATCAAATAAATATCCTGAGAAATAATCAATTTATTTAAATGATAACCGCTCAACAGGAGCGTAGACCAATATTCATTCTGAAACAAAGACTAAACTGATAAGAAGAGTCTTAAGCAGACTCATAATGATATGCGACATCGACTAGCAAAGTGAAGGAATATTTAGGATACTAGTTCAGGTCTCCATATGAGTTATGGGTGTCCTTCTAGGACTCCGTGAGCTCAATAAGATCAAGAACCATATCATCTCACTTCTCAACTTCCTCCTCAACAACTAGTTGAGTGATGAAGTGTGTCTCAGCTTTATTTTCCCGATTCTTCTAGAATCTCCCAGTGGATTGCATGTAAAATTCCACCAAATGCTTTAGGGTGCAGCAGGTGTGTAACCAGTGGCCAGTGCATCCACACCTGTCGGGACCCGGATTTACAAACAAACCCTCTCGTATACCGCACTAGTCCAGATCACGCTTAGTGCACACAAGTGGAAACACGATGTAATATCATTCCATACAACTAATTAACTAAGAAGAAGCAAATTATTATTAAATAAAGCAAACGACCTTATGATCAATGTTTACACCATTGTGCCTTAAGGGCTTAAGAAACAAATACTATTGCAAATGGAAAAGATAACTTGAACCATTCGACATGCCACAGTGCAATCGCCCTGGGAACGCCTTCCTAATCCACGTAGTCTTCATAGAATTCCTCTTCATAAGATTCATTATCTCCTTCAAAGAATCGATCAACAAGGGCATAAAGCCGTGAGTACAAAGGTACTCAAGAAGCCATAGGGAATTGATGCAATACATTTATGCACGGCTTGATAAGGATGGCTATATGTTTCATTTGCGTAAAGCAATAACTTGAATCAAATACAATAAATAGATTGAAAGCATATTTATGAAAACATAAATAAATAATCGATAGATCAATGATAGACAACAAAACAACATGAACTCCCGCTCACATCCAAACAATTCCACATTCCACATTTTATGAAACACTCTATACCCCGTGTGAAATTCCCTGCTTTGTCCATGATCATGACGCGCTATTCAATAGTTTTACACTCTGCAGAGGTTGTACAACTTTACCCACAAGACATGAACATCTCTTTGTGCAAACGTTACTAACACACTTCCTTTGGTGTGTCGCAGATATCATGACAAAGCCTTTCCAATGCACGCCTAAGCTCAGATCGCTCGCTAAGGTTTCGCCCATAAGGCCCTCTTGCGCCATGTGAATCTACCCGTCCATCCCTGAACCCACACCACCATTGGCGTGACTCAAGACTAGACATTACAAATTAATCACCTAGGTCTGTCCCATTCCGTATATGTGGTAGTACGATTAGACCCAGTTCAATGGCGCACAAGATTAAGTCCTTAAGTTGTCTCGGAGCAAGACATCCACATCCCAACGTGCTAGAAAGCACCCTTTATCGCACGATCACTTGCCCGAGGAAAACAATTGTTCAACCAAGACCAATGGCAAACCCCGCCATGGTACAACAAATTTTACAAAGTGGCTAACGGCCACGATTCAATATCTCATTAAGTCAAGATTAACATTATTCAACATGTGACATGAATCCCAACGTATATGTAAGCATGTCTAAGCATAGCTACGATAACCCAATGTTGGTATAATGATTATGTCCAACTAGTAATGTCCCAACCTAGGTTTATCAAAGGATATATGGCATTCAATTGATCAAAGTGGCATAATGTCAACTAGGTATACATCTACTCCCATTAAATAAACATTGATACGCAAAGTAGCATGCAATTGTATAAAAGTAAATTACTTTTGCAAACATAGGATCAATATGATCAAAGGTTACGACTTGCCTTGCTGATCTAGTGTCAATCTTGGTCTTCAAGTCTTCGCTTGCTCCCTCGGAATTAGCGCTCACCGGAAAAGAAAGCGATGAAACCAAATAAATACAAAACAGAGACTCAAACAAGCTCAAAACTGAAAATAAATGGCTCGGAAGATAGATCTTGATTTTAGAAAATTTTAGAAACTTGAATCGCCTCAATCGGAGTTCGTATGAGCGAGAACGGCCTCCAAAGATTAAATTCAGAGAAAATACGTAAAATCGAAAATCGAATTTTTGGATTTATTTTTGTACTTGAAAAAGTGATTTATTGCGCAACGCCGACGTCATCCGCCTCACGGTGGATCGGGTCCACTGCGCTGGCTGGGTTCACCGCGGCGCCCACAGACGCTGACGTGACGCCACGACGCTGCTTTAGGGTCGACGCGGCAGAGGTGGCGCCGACGCGGCGCATAAGCGAAGCGGCCGACGCGGCAAGCCACGCTGTCGCTCACGGCGGCACGGCGACGGGCGGCCGAAAAATAACGCGGCGCGAAGGGCGTGGCGCCATCCGGACGCACTCGCGAGATCGAACGACCACGATCGCCGACACAAGACGACGGCGACGGCGGCGCGGCTCACCGGCAACGGAGAAGAAGACGCGCGATCGGCGGCGGATGACCGGACGGGCGCGAGACTTGGTGGATCTCGAAAGAGGACGACGCAGGAGCTCAAGAGACCAACGGTGCGGCGGAGGCACCGGCGGCGACGAAAAGGCGCGAAGAGCTCGCACGGCGAGAACTTCGGCGAGGGCGCACGGCGCAACGGCGCGGTTAGGGCGGCGGTGCGAGGGCAACCGGCGCGCGAATACGGCGACCTCGGCGGGTGCGGCTCGGCTTTATAGCCTCGGAGGACGACATCGGACGCGCACACGGACGCCGAGGCGGCGGGCGCGGGACTCGAATCGGCTAGGGTTTGGCTGCGGCGGGGCGCGACGGGATCGCGACACGCTGTCGCAGATCGGACGGCAGATGCGCTACTGGCCAGGCCGGCTGGCCGCGCGGCGGCAACGGTCATGGCGAGTGGGGTGAAGCGGGCCAAACGGGCCGGGCCAAGAATCACCGAGAAGGTTTTCGAAAATAAAATCATTTTTTCGATTTTAAATAATTCCAGAATCTAATAAAACCAAATAAATTCAAATAAATATCAAATAAATTCAGAAAATCCCCAAAATACAGAAAAATTCCTTGGAGCACAAGGAACCCAACTAAAACTGAAATTCTTGATTTTGATGAATAGTTTAGCCAAATTAAATCCTTTTATTATTTAGAAATTCAAATTAAGCTGGAGTTAATTCAAGAAAATGCAAATGGTTAAATTTTGAATTCCAACATTCCAAAACTCAAATTTTGGGATGTTACAACACCAAAAGTATAGCTATGGAGGGTTTGTAGCCTTATTGGCTGGGCCTTGCTTCTGGAAGATACCTGTTCCCTTTCCTTTAACTTTCCACTAGGGTTTGCCTCTTCCTTTCTTCTTTGTCATTCTTCCATTTATCCCCTTTATACTTTTGGCTTTTTCCATGGCCTCGGCTATTACTAGCCCGCTGAGTATTTGCATGTTCTTCAGGTATTGCATGACTTCCATTAGGAAGAACGTGATGATTCTTCATCATGAGTTCATCATGCTTTTTTGCTTCTACCTGAATGCATATTAGCTCAGAGTACTTCAGAATGCATATTAGCACAGAGTACTTCTGGTATTTGACATGATGGTAATGATGCTGCAGTATCCTCATATTGGGGTGGAAGGTGCACAATGTCTTGTCAATCATTTCAGCATCAGTAACTTTCTGGTTACAGACTATCAGTTTGGAGACAAGCTTGTGCATGGCAGAGTTGTATGCTGCCAGAAACTTAAAATCCTAGAAGCGTATGACTTAATCAACTCCATACGATGACTTAATCAACTCTATAATTCAAGAAGCATGGTTGCCTATGGTATTATCATTCGGGGATGATGATAAAGTGATAACGATAAATTAGCGCATGACACCTTTCAGGATGAACTGTGGAATGAAATGGATTTTACCTTAGAATTCATCAATATTATAATAAGAAAAGAGATGAAAGTGCTACAAAACTTCGTATTTTAAGACGATCCTGATCAGACAAGCTGTTGCCTCGATGCATCTAGGAAGTTTAGATATTCAATTACTAAATCTATAACTGATTGTGCCTTATAAATGTCATTGCAGAAATACCTAAGCAGAAGAAAATTTTGAACAATAGATACTAATGATGGAAGTTCTGCTGGGTGTAGGGAAAAAAAGAGGATCACAGACAGTAGTGTGCTGGATAATTGGATTAGGTAAGAAAGATAGTTTTGGACTAGGTAAGAATTGGATTAGGTAAAAAAGAGGATCACAGACACCTGGGTTTGTGGCCCCAGTGTATTTGGCAATGTTGGTAGGCGCCGAATCCGGGCAGAAGTCCGCTGGCGGATCCCCGGCGAACGCCATGATCCCGGAGACCGTCGGGGCTCGGGCTGCGGTGGTGGTGCCAGCCGCCCACAACCCGTGAGTGGGCGGCCTCCTCCGCCATCTTTCTTCGCGCCTCAAGGGTAGCGCGAATGTCGTAGACATCACCGAGGCGTTAGCGCACGGGCGCGCGAGCTGGTGTGGCTCGCGCGCGGCGGCGGCGCTGTCTGCGGGCCCAACCGGCCAGACGGGCGA
This sequence comes from Otatea glauca, assembly GCA_036346275.1. Taxonomy (NCBI): domain Eukaryota; kingdom Viridiplantae; phylum Streptophyta; class Magnoliopsida; order Poales; family Poaceae; genus Otatea; species Otatea glauca. The sequence continues at coordinate 8,029,548 of CM070713.1, forward strand.
TGCGGGCCCGGTGGCGAGGTGGCTCCGAGCGATAGGGCCGGGCGTGCATGTCTTTGCGGCGACGCGTGCTGCTCTACCAAATTTCCCGGAGGTTTTAGTAAGTGGCCTTGGCCTCGGGTGATCGGCCGGAGGCCTCGGCGATAGCGACCGCGCCACGCTTTGACCGGCGTGGGAAGAAGTGAGGACCGTCGGACCCTTCCGCTGCTTGGTGTGTGTGACGCCGCCGCGCGCGTGTCGCCGAGCACATCGCGGGCCTCGAGCCCTCCCGCCTCCAGTTGGCTGGAGCGGTCGAGCTCGATTCTTCGTTCCTCCAACTCTTTGATCTGTTGTTGGAGCTCGGCGCGGCGGTCTCGAGCGGCGTTGATGCGCGCCACGCTGTACTCCTCCTGCGCTGAGTCGCGCCGGACAGAGGCCTCGCGGCCGCGAGGGCCACGCAATCGATGGTGCCCGCCATGTTGCACTCGCGAGTCCGCTGCGCGCGGTACTCCGTGTCGGAGCCGAGTCATGGCGGAAGAGTCTTCCAAAGGCTCGTGGATGGAGGCCGGCGGTAGCCGACCATCGCCACCCGATCGCGAGCCTACGGGGTGACATGGTCACCGCCGGGCCTCGGGAGTTTCGCCCGACCGTGGCGGAGCACTCCTCGGGTTCGGCCGGGGCTGCGAGGCGCCCCTGGCCGGAGCTTAGCGGTCGCCGGAGAGGACGCCCAAGCTCTCGGCGGCGCTGCCCTCCGAGGCGGCGGGACAGCGTGAGCCCTCCGTCGGGGTGACGGCGCGGTCGAGGCCGGCGGATCCGGTTCCCGGTGCGATCATGCCGTCGCGCAGGGTGGATGCCATCGTGAGATAAACGGAATCCGGAGATGGTGACGAAGACGCGCAAGCCCCCTACCTAGCGCCAACCGCCGGCGTTTTGAGCGGGCAAGTAAATTTGTAAGTCTAAAGGGTCGCGTTCCACTCCTGAATGGCTAGACTCGTGAGTCCAAGATGTATCTTGGTTCGGCCGAAAGTCCCTACTCCGATTCGGATGGCGATTGTATTGCTTTTGCACTATGTTTCTGAGACGAGGCTCCTAAATGACTTAGTCTCCTCGTGTTCTTATGTGTCCCCTTTGAATCGTTTAGTCCCGCCTCCTTTATACGTGAAGGAAGGCGCAGTTACATCGAGTTGGGGAAGAGCGAGGTGACCTATGTTAGAGCTCCGGTCATTAAATCCCGTGGACTGTCGCCACCCGCCTTGCCCATCTTTGGGTTGGTAGCCTTGGTGGTCGTGGAGGTTAGGTATTCCCGAAATAGCGTACTTGCCCTCTGTGACCCTTGCGAATCGCCGACGCTGCGGTGCGTGGCGTTGGTGCCGCCTCGGGAGGAGCGCGGCGTTAGATCTTGACGCGGATCGGTTGATGGGCCGGAAGCTTTGTCTTCTGCGATCACGGATCTTCTTGGGAAGGAGCCACCGCCCTGTATAGTCACTCCGATTGACCTCATTCGGGGTGCGTGGCGGTAGGCGATGAGGACGACCACACGCCCTCGGCGTTCGTCACCCCGGTTCGGTCGGAGTCGGAGATCTCGCCCGCCAAGAGGGTCGAGCGCTGTCCCGCCGAGTCGGGGATCCCGCCCGCCAAGAGGGTCGGGGCTGTCCGGTCGGTCGGGGATCCCGCCCGCCAAGAGAAGTCGGGCGCCGTCGGCCGGATTCGCTTCCCGCCGGTCGGGGCGGATGTCTTGTCTTGATCTCGCAGCGATTCGGTCGGTGGCGGGCGGGCGAGGCTGTTGAGTTGGAGATATGCTTGAGGCGCTGGCTCGCCGCCGGAGTGTTGGGTACCTCGTTATTAGTATTCGTCGAGAGCCCCGAACTCCCGGCGATTTGTGATTCGGTTGGGGTTGAACTTGGACGAAAGTGGTGGCTCGGCACTGGTCGGTCGGTCCGGCCGATCCGGTTAAGCGATTTCCGTCGGTGTGCCTCGTTGGATCCGACGGCTGCCCCGAGTTTGGCGGGGCATTTGAACCATGGGAGGCTTTTATCCTCGTTGCGCATGCCGAGTATAGTTTGGCGTGCCTCGCCGCTCGTCTTCTTATCGCCGGGTTACGTGAAGGGCGCCGTTTCCGGCACCGCATTTACTCGAGACGCTTAGCCTCCTTCGTCAGTATATATGTGCGTCAGAGCTTGCTTGAAGGAGATGAGAGCTCTTTCTTACGTTCTTTCGAATGGCTTGAGACACCTTCTAGTCTTTAGCTTCGCGATGACGTCGCGGTGGAAGAAGAAGATCCTCCGCCGAGCTTTGGTGAGTTCGACCAGCGATGGCCGAGCTTAGGGAGGAAGAAGCCGCGCCCGTGATGCCGCTACGTTGACGCATTGCTCGAGGCCGCCCGAGGCTCGAGGTGGTAAGGGGCCCTTCGAGGCGATGGCGCAAGGGCGCCGATCCGTGATTAGTGCGGCCGCGTCGATGTCGTGAACAGCGGCGAGGCATCGGCGTGTTACTTCGCAGCGGCGGCGGTATCCGTCGACCGTGCAAGGGCCTACCGAAGATGCCGCGTCGGTGCCACCGATGCCGCACGGATGTTTGATAGGTTCTAGGCGTGGATAGAGTCCCGCTGTGGTGCAACGTGGCCACTCTTGTATCCGCGGTCATGTGTGTAAAGTCGTGTAAAGTCCGAGCTGTTGGCCTATAATGAAATTTTCTTTTCTTTATAAAAATGTCTTGCGATGAGTTTGCTTTAATTTTAATCGTTGTGGGCGGCGCCTTGGTGGCGAGGCGACCGGATGTCTCTCGTGAGGTTCGGTGTCCGAGTGCTCGCTTAACGTCGTAGCTAGACAAAGTGCCTTGGTCGGCAGGGCGGCCGGATGCCTTTGTGAGGTTCGGTGTCCGAGTGCTCGTTTAACGTCGTAGCTAGACGGTGCCTTGGTCGGCGGGACGGCCGGATGCCTCTGTGAGGTTCGGTGTCCGAGTGCCTTGGTCGGCGGGACGGCCGGATGCCTCGAGAGGTTCGGTGCCGATCGCCTCGGTCGGCGGGGACGACCGTATGCCTCTGTGAGGTTCGGTGTCCGAGTGCCTTGGTCGGCGGGACGACCGGATGCCTCTGTGAGGTTCGGGTGTCCGATCGCCTTGGTGGCGGGACGGCCGGATGCCTCTGTGAGGTTACGGTGTCCGAAAGTGCTCGTTTAACGTCGTAGCTAGGCGTGAGTGCTCGTTCACCGTCGTGGTGGGACGGTGCCTTGGTCGGCGAGACTACCGGATGCCTCTCGAGAGGTTCGGTGCCGATCGCCTCGGTCGGCGAGGACGACCGTATGCCTCGTGAGGTTCGGGTGTCCGAGTGCCTTGGTCGGCGGGACGGCCGGATGCCTCTGAGAGGTTCGGTGCCGATCGCCTCGGCCGGCGAGGGACGACCGTATGCCTCTGTGAGGTTCGGTGTCCGAGTGCCTTGGTGGCGGGACGGCCGGATGCCTCTGTGAGGTTCGGTGTCCGATCGCCTTGGTCGCGCAGGACGACCGGATGCCTCTGTGAGGTTACGTGTCCGAGTGCTCGTTTAACGTCGAGCTAGACGTGAGTGCTCGCTACCGTCGTGGTTGGATTGTGCCTTGGTCGGCGAGGACTACCGGATGCCTCGAGAGGTTCGGTGCCCGATCGCCTCGGCCGGCAAGGACGGCCGTATGCCTCTGTGAGGTTCGGTGTCCGAGTGCCTTGGTCGGCGGGACGACCGGATGCCTCTGAAGGTTCGGTGCCCGATCGCCTCGGTCGGCGGGGCGACCGTATGCCTCGTGAGGTTCGGTGTCCGAGTGCCTTGGTCGTGAACGCACCGGATGCCTCTGTGAGGTTCGGTGTCCGAGTGCCTTGGTCGGCGGGGCGACCGGATGCCTCTGTGAGGTTCGGTGTCCGATCGCCTTGGTTGGCGGGACGGCCGGATGCCTCTGTGAGGTTCGGTGTCCGAGTGCTCGTTTAACGTCGTAGCTAGACGTGAGTGCTCGTTCTGACCGTCGTGGCGGACGTGAGTGCTCGTTCTGTCGTGGCTGGACGTGAGTGCTCGTTCTCGTCGTAGGCCGGACATGGGGCATCCTTCTCGAGTCCTCGTCGAGGCGAGGGTAGGCTGCGAGAGGAATGGCCACCGTCTATCCCACATGTATACCCCATCCGCAGTGTGGGACACGGAGGATGAGCGACGCGTTTACTGCGTTGGTTTGAACGCCGTGCTCGTGGAGCTAATAGCGGTAGTCCGAGTGGGTCTGGGAGGTCCCGCCCAGGGGACCCTTCCGAGCGGACGGTCCCAGAGTAGGGTGTCCCAGCCTGCCGTGGGCGACCCATAAAAACCTTTCTCTACTCAATCCAGTATGGACTCTGGGTCGTCCGCCACCAGAGCAGCACCGGGCTGTCGCTCATTGATGAGCTCCCGGGAGAGTGTGAAGTATGGTCTCGGACGCAGTAGAGGTGATTAGGCCATCGGCCGACCTAACCGAGGGCCCACCGTGGGGCTCACCTCATACCGCCCCTTGCTCAAGTTTTCTTTGGGCGGCCTTATACCCATCCGGTGGGGTAGGCCTTTTGAACCTGACTCCTCATTGGGCCCCGACGCAAACCACAAAGCTTTTGTCGTCTTGGGGCCGCAGCTGATGGAGCTTCTCGCGCGCCGAACAACTGTTCCGCCTAAAGGCGGAGACCAAGAGGTTACTGGACACGTTGTTCGGCGGCGTCTTTATGGCCCTTGTCTTTGACATGACAGGATTAAGCGAAGTGGTATTGGAACCGGAGTTACGGTGGCGCAATGGGCGAGGGTGAACGCGACGCTCAGCTGACGGGTGCTCGCTTGGCGGCGTTAAACATCCTCTGCTCATCGCCCGTTGGTGCTTGTAGTCACGCTTTCTTGCCTTCTCTGTCTCGCCTCGAAACAAGAAAAGCACCAGAGAGCTAAGGAAAGAAAACCCGACCTTTCTTTCTCACCTTCCATCGTCTCCACATGAAGATGTCGTGGCGGAGTGCTCCGCGCCAAACACCGCGGCGCTTCGGTTTGGTGAAGAAGGGCTTCCTCATGCCGCAGACCTTTACGGTGGAGGTGCCGACCGGGAGCGGCTTGAACGGGCGCCGAAGGCGACCCAGTCGTCGCATGGCGACCAGTGCTCGGAAGGAAGAAAGAAAGTAAAGAGCATGCTAGGAAGAGGAAAAGAGTTTAGGGATAGAATCGCCTTAACTTTTCTATATTCCATGCATTTGGAAGGATCTGCGTCGCTTCGTCCTTGAGCCGAAGGTGCGGTAGGAGGATCTCGCACGACGGTGAAGGGCCTTCCTGTGGGGCGGCTTGTGCTTATCCTTGCCGGTGCGGACCGACGCAGACTGTGTCGCCAAGATCGAAGACCGCCCTCGAACTGGCGGCCGTGATAACATCGCGAGCTTGTTGATACCGCCGATCGCGGGACGGCCACGTCATGCGCCTCGTCGATCCGGGTCGACGGAGTTTTGTTGTCTGCGGCGAGCCCCCGAGCCTCCTCGAAGGCTTGCGATCTTGGGGCGCCATACTCGGTCTGCCGGCAAGGCGGCCAAAGACCGTATACCATGAAGAACGGTGTGAACCCGGCCGCCCGGTCGGCGTGGTCCGTAGACTCGGAGGACGGAGGTAGCTCGGTCACTCGGCGCCGCCGAAGTGCTTGAGCCGATCAAGATCCGCGGCAGGCCGCTGAAGGATCATGCCGTTTGCGCTCGACGACCGCGTTGGTCGCGGATGGGCCACGGCCGCCAATCGACGCGGATGTTGAAGTCATCGCAGAACTCGAGGAATTCCTACCCGTGAACTGCGTTACGTTGCCGGTGATGATGGAGTTTGGGACTCGAATCGAAAGACTATGTCGCGGAAGAAGATGGCGCTTGTGCGGCGTGGCGCTCACGACCGGCAGCCTCTATCCACTTGGTGAACTTGTCCACCGCGACGAGCAAATGGGTAAAGCCCGGGCGCTTTCTTGAAAGGCCCGACCAGATCGAGCCCCAAACCGCAAAAGGCCACGTGATGGGATTATGCGCAAGGCTGGTGGCGGATGTGTGCGCTCGCAAAAATTGGCATCCTTCGCAGTGCGTGCGATGTGCTCTGCGTTGGACACGGTCGGCCCAATAGAAACCTTGCCGAAAGGCCTTTCCCACCGAGAGATCGGGCGGCGTGGTGACCGCAAATTCAGTGTGTATGTCGTCCGGTGCTTGTTTTCCTTGGTCGGCCGAATGCACTTTTGGAGGACCGGAGGCTCCTTTGTAAAGGTGCGGACCGACTAGACGAAAGATTTTGCTCGCCGGGAGGCGCCAGCCCTCGGTCGGTCGGGAGGAAGCGACCCGTCGATCAAACGATCTATGAATGGCTTTCTCGGTCGGACTCGGTTGCTACGCCGCTCGACCGCCAAGTCTCGCCCGCCGCGCGGCGGTCGGGCGGCCGTGATAGGTAGGTCGGGGGACCGTTCGGCCACCGGGCCTAGCTGGATGGAAGGCCGCAGGAGGTCGCAGACGAAGATCACGGGCGGGACCGGCTCTCTGCTGGAGGCCAGATTGGCCAGGTAGTCGGCGTCGCTATTGTAGCGTCGATAGCTATGGTGAAGCTCGAAGCCCTTGAACCGCACTTCGAGCTCGCGCACTTCTCGACAGTACGCGGCCATACGGGCGTCTCGGGGCTCCGCGGCCTTCATGACTTGGTCGACGACAAGCTTGGAGTCCCTGTGGACATAGAGTCGGCGAGCACCGAGGTCGACGACAATCCGAGACCGTTGGCGAGGGCCTCGTGCTCGCAACGTTGTTGGTGGCGTCAGCGGCTGATGGCGTCTCGGAGCTTGTTCCCAAGTGGGGAGATGATGGCGACTCCGGCGCCGCGCCATTCTTGTTGTAAGACCCATCGAAGTACATTGTCCGATGACTGGGGTCTTCGATCACCGTGGTGCACGGGTTTGGTCCACTCGGCGACGAAGTCGGCTAGGGCTGCGACTTGATCGCCGTCAGGGCGTATGTGATGTCGTGGCGGCGAGATCGAGTGCCCACTTGGCTATCCTTCCCGGCGTCGCGGTTGCGGACGATCTCGCCTAACGGGACGTGGTCACCACGGTGATGTTGTCTTGATCGAGTAGTGGGCGAGCTTTCTCTTCGCAATGAGCACCGCGTGAGTAACTTCTACGCACTGTGGTACCAGAGTCTTGGACTCGGAAAGGACCTCGCTAATGAAGTAAATCGCCGTTGTACCTTAAGTTCGCGGCCTTCTTCCGCTCGCTCCACCACGAGGGCCGCTACGACGACTTGGTAGTGGCGGCGATGTAGAGAAGCACGCTCCCAGTGCCGGCGACCAGGATCGAGGCGAGGACAGAAGGCCTTCAGCGGGTGAGGCCTCTGAGCTTACGGGTCCAAACTAAAGCGGTCGGATCTCTTGAGTAGCTCAGAGTGGCATTCGCTGCCGCCGAGGCGAGACACGAACGGCTCAAAGGCGGTAGGGCATCCGGTCGACCTCTGGACCCCTTTGAGGTTCTTGATTGGGCCCATCCTTGCGATTGCCAATATCTTCTCTGGTTGGCCTCGATGCCTCGCCGGAGACAATGAAGCCAAGGAGCTTCCTTTGGGGACCCCAAAACGCATTTCTCGATTGAGCTTTATGCGGAATCGTCGAAGGTTCGCAAAGGTCTCTTCCAGGTCGGGGACAAGGTCGTCGGCCTTCTTGGTTTTTACGACAATATCGTCGACGTACACCTCAACGTTACGGCCGATCTGGTTATTGAAGCACGTTTGCATACATCGCCGGTATGTAGCGCCAATTGTTCTTTAGGCCGAGCGGCATCGTAACGTGCGCGAATGAGCCGAGCGGGGTGATGAAGGAAGTCGCGAAATGGTCGGACTCCTTAGCGCAATCTGGTGGTAGCCCGTAGGCATCTAGAAAGAGAGGGACTCACACCCTGCGGTGGAGTCGATGACTTGGTCGATGCGGGGCAAAGGGAACGGATCCTTGGGACATGCTTTGTTGAGACTCGTATAGTCAACGCACATCCTCCATTGCCCATTTTTCTTTTTTACAAGTACAGGTTGGCTAGCCACTCGGTGGCGCACCTCTTTACTGAACCCTACGGCCCGGAAGTTTGGCGATCTCCTCCCTATGATCCTGCGCTTCTCCTCGTCGGCGGCGCGGCGTTAAGCGGCCGGCTTTGAGCACGGTCGGATGCTCAAGGAGTGCTCGGCGACTTCCCTTGAGATTCCGGCATGTCGGAGGACCTCCATGCGAAGACGTCTTTGTTGGTGCGGAGAGTCGACGAGCGCGCTTCCTATTTGGCGGGGCGTGGCTCGATCCGCACGGTCTTGGTCGGATCACGAGGATCGATCGCGACCTCCTTCGTGTCCTCGGTGGACTTGAAGGATCCCGCCCGACTTGCTTTGGACTCGGGGCGGATTCGAGGCTTCCTCCCGAGGTTGTCGAGCTCGGCAGACGCGATGATCGCCGAGGCAAGCTCTAGCAACTGCGCTTCGCGATTGTAGGCAAGTCGAAAGACGATACCACGGTGATGACTCCGTGGCCCCGCATCTTCACTTGAGGTAGGCGAGGCCGGGGACCGCCATGAACTTGGCGTAACATGGCCTTCCCAGGATGGCATGGTAAGAACCGGAAATCCACGACCTCAAAGCGAGGGTTTCGTGCGGAAGTTTCGGTTCCCCAAAGGTAGCAGGCGGTCGATCGCCGAGTGGATGGGCTCTTGGCGCCGGAATGACGCCATGGAAGGCGCCTTCTTTGGTCGGAGGGTTGGCGCGGATCCCCATAGCGTCGGCGTCTCGGCGTAGAGGATGTTGAGGCCGCTTCCCTCGCCCATAAGCACCTTTGAAAGGCGCTTCTTCCCACGACGTGGTGACCACCAGGGTATCTCCCTACCGTGGGCGTGGTCGGGGTGGTCGGTCGATCAAAGGTGATCGGAACTCCACCACCGAGGTATTGGGGGCGATGGCGCGACGGTATGGACCTCGCGATAAGCGAGCTTGAGCGGCGCTTGCCGGCATAGCAGCCGGTCCTCCAAAGATCATGAGGCGGCCGTCGGGTTCGTGGAACTCGTCGTCGCCTTTTCTCTGCGACCGCGGGCCGCAGTGAGCTTCTTCCCTTGCCACGCGGCGCGTTGCGGGGACGCCGGAGAGGTAACGCCTCGACCTCGCGATCCGTGATTTGTGCTTGACGGAGAACCCGTGGTTTGGGCACGGTCCGTCCATCAACTTCTCGAAGTGGTCGAGCGACGGTCGGTCGCACCTGCCGCTGGGCGGTCGGCGATGGCGACCACTGGGTCTCGCGGATCTGCTTCCGTGCCGCTTCCGCTTGTCGGAGCGGTGAGCGGGACCCGATCACGGGCCCGGGTTCTAGCTGGGCCTTTCCTCCTCGAAGATGGCCCCTGACCTCCTCGCCGAGGCGTGGTTGGTGACGATATCGAGGAGCTCCTTGGTAGTTCTAGGCTTGAGACACCTAGTTTGTGTACCAAGGCCTTGCAGAGATGTCAGATGAATGCTCCCACGACATCGGCGTCGGAGATGTCGAGGAGCTTGTTATCAAGCGGAAAACCACGGATGTAGTCCCGGAGGGTTTCCACAGTCTGCTGCTTGCGACCCTTCGAGTCCCGTGAGTTTCGAGCGCTTGTAAGTGTCTTGGAAGTTGCCGACGAAGAGGCCTTCAAGTCGGTCCAGCCTCGATGGTTTTGGTCGGCAAGTACTCGAGCTGGCTCGGGCGAGTCTGCGAGGTAGATGGGAAGGTATTGGATGATGAAGAGGTCATCCGTTGCTCCTCCGCCCGCATGCGAGCCGGTAATCTTGAGCCGACACACAGGTTTGTGGCCCGTGTATTTGGCAATGTTGGTAGGCGCCGAATCGGTAGGGAAGTCGCTGGCGGATCCCTGGCGAACGCCGCGATCCAGACCGTCGGGGCTCGGGCTGCGGTGGTGGTGCCGCCGCCACAACCCGTGAGTGGGCGGCCTCCTCCATCTTTCTTCGCGCCTCAAGGGTAGCGCGAATGTCGAGGCATCACCGAGGCGTTAGGCGACCGGGCGCGAGGCGGTGTGGCTCGCGATGCGGCGGCGACGCGTCGCCGGAGCCAGCCAACCGGCCAGACGGCGCAGACGGTGGCGAGGTGGCTCCGGGCGATAGGAGCCGAGGCGTGCATGTCTTTACGCGACGCGTGCTACCACCGGAGGTTTTGGTAAGTGGCCTTGGCCTCCGGTCGGCCGGCTCCGGAGGCCTCGAAAGCGATGTGCGGCGCGGCGCTTTGACCGGCGTGGGAAGAAGTGAGGACCGTCGGACCTTCCGCTGCTGGGGTGTGCTCGACGCCAGCGTCTGCGCGTGCCGCCAGCACATGCGGGCCTCGAGCCCTCCCGCCTCCAGTTGGCCCGAGCCGGCCGAGCTCGATTCTTCGTTCCTCCAACTCTTTGCGCTGTTGTTGGAGCTCGGCAGGCAGTGCGGCGCGTTCGATCAAGACGCCATTTGGTACTCCTCCTCCTGCGCTGAGTCGCGCGGACAGAGGCCCGCAGCCGCGAGGCCATGGGCAAATCGACGGTGCCCGCCATGTTGCACTCGCGAGTGCCGCCTGGCGGTGGTACTCCGTGTCGAGCTGAGTCATGGCGGAAGAGTCTTCCAAGAACGTGGATGGAGGCGGCAGTAGCCGACCATCGCCACGGGGCCGCGAGCCTACGGGGGGTGACATGGTCACCTGCCCGGGCCTACGGGAGTTTTCGCCGACCGTGGCGGAGCACTCCTCGGGTTCCGGCCGGGGCTGCAGGCGCCTGCCGGAGCTTAGCGGTCGCGGAGAGGACGCCCAAGCTCTCGTGGCGCTGTCCTCCGGGCGGCGACGGGACAAGCGTGAGCCCTCCGTCGGTGACGGCGAAGTCGAGGAGCCGGCGGATCCGGTTCCCGGTGCGATCATGCCGTCGCAGTGGGTGGATGCCATCAGGGAGATAAACGGAATCCGGAGATGGTGACGAAGACGCGCGAAGCCCCCTACCTGGCGCGCCAACTGTCGGCGTTTTCGAGCGCCGGCAAGTAAATTTGTAAGTCTAAGGGTCGCGTGTTCCACTCCTGAATGGTTAGACTCGTGAGTCCAAGATGTATCTTGGTTGGTGAAAGTCCCTACTCCATTCGGATAAGCGATTGTATTGCTTTTGCACTATGTTTCTGACGAGGCTCCTAAATGACTTAGTCTCCTCGTGTTCTTATGTGTCCCCTTTGAATCGTTTAGTCCCGCCTCCTTTTATACTGAAAGGAAGGCGGGTTACATCGAGTTGGGAAGAGCGAGGTGACCTATGTTAGGAGCTCCGGTCATTCGTCCCGTGGATTGGTCGCCACCGTCCTTGCCCATGCCGGGTTGGTAGCCTTGGTGGTCGTGGAGGTTAGGTATTCCCGAAATAGCGTGCTTGCCCTCTGTGACCCTTGCGAATCCGACGTTGCGGTGCGTGGCGTTGGTGCCGCCTCGGGAGCGCGTGCGTTAGATCTTGTCGTGGTCGTTGATGGGCCGTGCTTTGTCTTCTGCAGTCACCGGATCTTCTTGGGAAGGAGCCACCGCCTTGTATAGTCACTCCGATTGACCTCATTCGGGGTACGTGGCGATAGGTCGATGAGGACGACACGCGGCCCTCGGCCCGTCACCGGTTGGTCGGAGTCGGAGATCCCGCCCGCCAAGAGGGTCGGAGCGCCGTCCGGCCGGAGTCGGGGATCCCGCCCGCCAAGAGGGTCGGGCGCTTGTCCGGCCGGTCGGGGATCCCGCCCGCCAAGAGGGGTCGGGGCTGTCTCGGCCGGATTCGCTTCCGCCGCCGGGGGGAGCGGATGTCTTGTGTGGTCTCGCAGCGATTCGGCGGTGGCGGGCCGGGCGCGGCCTGTTGGGCTGGAGATATGCTTGAGGCCGCTGGCTCGTCGCTTCGGGCTGTTGGGGTACCCCTGTTATTAGTATTCGTCAACAGACGATACTTTTGCCACGGCCATGGGCATTAGGGTTTTTTTGAGGTGAAGTAGAGGAGAGCAAGTGCAAGAGTAGCCATGTGAAGAGGAGAAGAGAGGCTAAGAGAAAAGATTGCAATGGCATCTTGTATAAGCAATCTGTTTAATTAGTAAGTCAACTTAATTTGGTGATCGACAATAATTATATTCTTGAACTAGTTTAATTTCAGGTCATTAGTATTTTTAGAGCAGGGACAATTGGCTGGTGTAATAATCTTTCTCACAACCCATATGTCAAAGGTTTTAATGCAAAACTTAACATGTGGTTGCCTCTGTGATTACTTCACACATTTACTTCACATAATCACATATTCACATCCAACAACATATGGTCACATATTCTGCATGCATATGTAATCCATCCAAAATTCCATATAATATGTAATTCTCATGCCTAATGTCTACTCTGCACCAATGCAAGAAGCTTATGTTTCCTCCCTCTCAATACACCTACACTTATTCCCCACTACACGTACACCAATTGTCATACATATTTGACCGATTGTACTGATGAACATATAAGCTAGTTATAAACTTGCTTTAAATTCAATCAACTATATATATAAGACAGCTCATTAGCTTAATGTTACGAAAAATTATTTGATACTTGTCAATTAGTTTCAATTTCGAATCTACCAGTTTTACACAAAGCTATGCCCTAGCAAGCTCCTCTTTCTTGATCAATCATCAAACACAACGACAAATATACTCACTGGTTCTATAGCTCTTTTTTCAAGTCCATGGTATCAATCCTTGCAACATATATCAATATTAACAACTGACAGCACCAAAATATAGGGTTGTGATTATCCATGCAAGCAACTCACTGATAGGGAAGAGAAGGAGGAGTAGCCGACGGGGAGGAGGATGCTCACGGTTGGGATGGTCATCGTTGCCCTCACAGATGCCAGGGAGGAGGATGTCGATCAAGGAGGCCGGCGCCGTGGGAGGATGCTCACGATCGGGATGGTCGCCGCCGCCTCTACGCCTTCGCACGCGGATGGTTGTTGTCGCCCTCACGAATGCCGAGGAGGAGGATGCCGATCGAGGAGGCCGAAGCGCCAGGGAGGAGGATGCAGGGGAGGACTTTGACGGGAAGGAGGTCGCCCAGGAGGAGGATCGCTGGGGGCTAGGGTTTGCGGGAGACGAAACGCATAGGTCCGCGCTATGAACCTCTATCGGTATGTTTATATAGTGGTCTGAGGTCATATCACAGACGGTTCGTAGCTAGAACCGTCTGTGATGTGAACTTATCACAGACGGCTCGTATTTAAAACCGTCAGTGATATTATCACAGACGGTTTTTAATTAAAACCGTCAGTGATATTGATGTATATCACTAACGGTTCATGAAAAGTACAGTCTGTGATTATCTCACTGACAGTTTCAATATAGAACCGCCAGTGATGCTCTTTATCCCAGACGGTTTTTCCTAACCGTCTGTGTTGATACGTCTAATATAAGCTTTTCTGTAGTAGTGTGACGGTTGTACTATAGAACCGTATGTGATGAGACGTCTAATATATGCCTTTCTGTAGTAGTGATAGAACAATATGCGTTGGACTCAGATTGATCTAGGGCTTTAGCCTTATAGAGTTTCATGCTGATAACGTGCTATAAAAAGAAGTCGTTTACCCTTGATCAACCACGATGCACCGAAGAACAATAAGCATAAAGAGGGAGCAGACACAATATAAAGAGGAAATTATGTTCTTTCTCTTTATTAGATTGGTTCTCTTGTACAAAGGGGTACCAAATATATAGTAAAAGGCAACAAGAGATAGATTTGGATTCGTCCACATAGAGATAGAATCCAACCGAATATAGACTTAAATCAATTTATATCTTAACAAGAACTACCTACAAAAAATGACATCAGGAAAGAATGAGCAGATGTTGAGTGGTTTGGCTTGATCTCAAGTTCTTAGCTACGTGACATCTGAAGATGATCTGGCATGAGAATTTCGGCCTACCAAACAGCAAGCAAGGCTGCAAATGCCATGAGACCCATGACAACGATGGCAGCAACTGGAGACAAAGACCGGGTCCCTGTACGGTACAGTAGGTTGTAGGTAAAGTGGCGATGCCATGAGCAACAAGCTAGAGCTTCCTCGTTCCTATTCTGCAAAAGCATCACGCTCTGCTTCCTAACATATTGGAGCATAGAAGAAGAGAGGAACACTTTTTATGGTCAAGAAATGAAGCGATGAAATTTGCACCAAGGAAATGTTCGTTCGTTCGTGTAAATTTCCACCAAGGAACACTTCAAGAAATGAAGCGATGAAATTTGCACCAAGGAAATGAAGAGAGGAACACTTTTTATGCTCATAAAATTGACAAACGTTGCGGTACGTGTGCTGAAATTTGCTTTCTTCACAGTTCTCAGCCCCATCCGTGGAGGGTGTGTATATATATATATATACACACATATACCAAGTTGTTTGATGTGGCTGCGTGATCGTGTCACACTTGGACGTTGCCAATGGTGCGACTCTCGGACTCCCGGACAGCGCCGGCGAGGCGCCTCATGCTGTCGTCGTGGTACCACGGCGTCTTGTCGGACCAGGTCACGTTCCCGTCGGGCGGCACGGCAGGGACGAGCTCGCGGCACACCTCACCGAGCACGTTGATGGTGTTGTGGTAGTGATAGTACCGGATGAGGTGCTCCGTCTTGTGCGTCGTGTTCCCGATCACGTTCTCCGACATGTGCACCCCCGTCGCGTACGCGTTCCTCGCCTGGATCGCGTACTTCCGGTCGCGCCGCACGCCGCTGATCCAGTTCCGGAACACCAGCTTCTCGAACCCCCATTGCCTTCACGACGATCTCGTCGATGTTAGAGAGTTGCAGCAACGAGGAATCAAGGGTTCTTCGATCGTGTACTTACTTGGAGTAGTCGGCGTTGGGGTCCTGCACGCACAGCTTGCTGGACATGGGGTTCTGCTCGATCGTGAACTGCGTGTAGGGGCTGAGCTCGCCGAGGACGGCGTCGAGCGTGCGGCCGTCGGGAAGGAAGATGTACTCGTCGACGTCGAAGAAGAAGGTCCAGTTCGCGGCGTGCCGGTACCTGTGCAGGCAGTCGTTGACGACCAAGAACTGGTTGTAGTAGTAGCCGTCGTACTCTGCCTGCGCGCGGATGTCCTGGACCGTGGCGCGCCCGGCGCGCACCCATGGCGCGAGCACCGCGCGCACCGCCGGGCTCACGCCGCCGGCGTCGTGGAACACGAAGTGCGAGCTGGGACCGAAGAACCACGCGTGGTACGCCATCCACTCCCGCACGCGCGCAACGCTCAGGTTGCCGTACAGCGAAGAACCGCAGTAGAGGTACTCGTACTTGTACGGCGGCCGGAACCTGGCCTCGTCGT
Source organism: Otatea glauca (assembly GCA_036346275.1). Taxonomy (NCBI): domain Eukaryota; kingdom Viridiplantae; phylum Streptophyta; class Magnoliopsida; order Poales; family Poaceae; genus Otatea; species Otatea glauca. Next base: position 8,044,845 of record CM070713.1, read on the forward strand.
ACGAGCCGGCGTCCTCCTTGAGCGCGACGATCCGCTCGTACCGGCCCGGCGACGGCGAGTAGTACGCGTACAGCACGAGCTCGCCGCCGGCATTGTCGGCGTTGGGCGCGCGCGCGAAGGTGCAGTTCACGACGACGACGGTGTACACGCGGCCATAGCCCCAATCCGGGAGCATGTGGTACGTCTTCGCCGCGCGCATGGGCCGCGCCGGCACCCCCGACGGCGAGGATGCGTTTGAGCTGGGCACCCACTCGCACCGGAACCACGGCTTGCCGTACACGTGCGTCGGCTTGGACGCCAGCCCGATGACCGCGAACGTGTACGGCCCGCCGCGGTACGCGCCCATCTGCACGAACAGCGCCGCGGCGCTGCCTACCGCGCGGAACTCCCGCTTGTTCGGATCCCGCTGCCGCGGGAGCGTGAAGTTGGACGACCTCTTGGCCTGGACGGCGAGGGGCCGAACCGGCGTTTCTTGCGCGGGCTGGGCGCACACGGCGGTGGAGGAGAACAGCGCGGACCGGCGTGGCTGCAGGTGCCAGACGGCCATGACGAGCGCCAGCGCCGTTAGCGCCGCGAGTAACGGCTTCAGGTCGAGCCTGGCAACAGGCAGCCATGCGTTCGCCGCAATGCCAGCGGCTGCGGGCTTGCATCCGGCCGCGCCCTTCCTCATGGCCGACTGTGGCGCGGAAGCTTTCGCTCGTGTGGAGCGTGCGGTGATTGGCTGGATGCTACGCGTGCATTCGGTGCCCTTCTCTACGTTTGGGCCGGTGGCTCGTAGCCTCGTATCGCGTTCTCCTCGCGGCTTTGCCGCTTTGCTCTGTCTCGCCTTTGTCGGTGTTGTCGGAGTCTCAGTTGGGTCTACAGTTCACTATTTTTTCTAATTTTCACCATGAATACGAACTTCATGCTCTAAACCTATTTAGATTTGACGAATTTGGTTCGTGATTTGATGGGTTAACTATGCATCTAATCCATGGCCGCGTTGCAAACTTGCAATCCTACCAACTATACTAGTAACCAATTATTAGAGATGGTACATCTCGCTTATAATTGTTCATATGGTTGGTCACTAGTCGGATTTCGGAGTAACGGCATGGGCCTTTCCTCGCTGCTCGGCCGCCAAACCTAGCCGAGTCGCCCTTCACCATGGTCAAGATCAAATCCATGTAAAATCATTTGTACAGTCCAAAATCACCTTGTTCATGGTGTATGCTGGCCAATTAGCAATATTTCTTTTCGAAGACGACGATTCGACATATTTAATGCACACAAAGCAAGATCATGTTTCTGAGGCGGGTCATGACCAAAATTACTGCCGAACAAGGTGATGGAAAAGAAGGGGCATGGAGGAGTTTTGTGCGTACATGAGGACGAGAGGTAGATTTTGACTGCCCAACAACTAACCGACTCGACTGGTTAGTGCAAATCATGCCAAATTTTGCATCCTAACACTCCCAAAGTGTGGTACAGAGATCAACAGAGATGGGAAGTGAAACATGAGTACATGAAAGATTTGTCACCGTCTCACAGGTCACAAAAATGCAAGAAAATTTTGTAAGCATGTTTTTGATGATGCGTACATACTAAAGAACAGCTAAAGAGAGGACATGACATCAGAGGTCAATCAGAAGAAAGGCAGAAAGTGCATCAGACTTTGCAGGACAATTATATGGGCAACCAATTCAAACAGCGGGTACTTCAGTCCTAATACGGTTGATTAAAAAGGCATGGAGCACAACATTGGCGAACCTGCAATGGCGGCAAATCATTTTGTTGTCTTGATGAAAAGGTAGCACCGCATGGACAATCTTGATTCAGACTTGAGAGAGGAGAGATAGAGAGATCATCAGAAAGGACAATTCTAAGATGATGCTTAATTCAATAGTTCTGATCCTCATCGAGAGCTTGTTCCAAAAATAGGAAATAGTATAATCTATAAGGAATACTGCATAATTCCCGTGTTGCAAACATGCTCTTACAATTAAAAACATTTTCCACGGCTATCCAATGATCATATTGTTTGTACCAGATTTTGACAAGGTATGACTAAATTATCAGGCTAAGAATCAAGAGATGTTTTGGCTGACATCGGATAAGGAAAGGATAATTTAAATATGTTTTGTGACCGATACTGATCTAAACATGGGATCTGTCCGGGTAGAGGCCGATACGGATCGTGATGGACAACATGTCGGAGATGAATATGATCGATCGATGTGTTATAAAAGATGGTTAAGGACAAGCGAGAAGAACAACACAATCCAATCAATCAACTCGCGTTACTTTTATTTCTGTCGACTAGGAGTAATTTAGACTTTTTGTAATCTGATTTGATCAATAAAGTTGCGCATCGTCGATTGTTGATCACTTTCGATTACATCAAATAGGTTCGATTTCCTCCGATCTTGTTACGCATCGCTTTTTTAAGGAAAAGATCTACCTTTACCATCTAGTTAACCCTAATCGGCTAATTAGACTTATCGTTACCCCTGATTTAATCGGCTTTTTCGCTATTTAGATCTTTGCCGATTTGTCGTGATTGATCGGCTTTGAGAATATTTTTCATTTATCTTACCGATTGCAAGATTAAATCGGTTGGCACACCCCGAACCTCAGAACCCGATGTTCGTCTGATGTGTTGTAGCCGATTAACCCTCCTTCAAGTTTTTTGCGCCAACACATACACACGTTTATTACATACTCCCTCCGTTGATAAATATAAGGCGTATTTTTACTTTGCACAAGGATTAAGGTTGTTGTGAAATTGAGAAAGGCATGAGAAGAAATGACTTACATATCCCTCTTAATTGTCTTAAAAGATGAGAGATAATGAATAAATGCATATGGCTGAGAGAGAATAAATAGGGGTATAGGTGAAAAGGCTCGTTAAATCTACATGCACGTCTTATATTTTTCAACAAGACCATTCAAACTATAGGTTTTATATTTATCAACAGAGGGAGTATATCTGCCTTTACGCATCAACATCTCTATTCTCTTCTTTATATAAAGAAGAAAATACGGAAAGAAAAACACACAAGTCGAAGAACACAGATGAACATACATCGGGAAACAGAACACGCTGACCAATGTCCCTCCAATGTATACTTGGCCAAGAGTTTGGTCAGTATAGGAGCAACAGTGTGCAGCATGAGAAAGGGTGAGGTGAGGGGTCCGTGTCAATGGCCATGGGTCCGACCGATCTCGCGAGCTAAAGGATTGCCTCGCGATGGATGGGGCTCCTTTCAACTAAAGCCGGTGTGTGTTTGTTTGCCAGGCCCAGCGGCGGGCGGAACGGTCTTGGTGGCTCAGCACCACGAGTGTTCCAACTTCCCACACGATTCATCTAGAAATGTGTGTCGTCGGCTCGTCGCTACGTTGACGAAGGTAAAAAAAAATCTGCTAGAGTGGAATCGGGGTTGTAAGGACATGTACTGTGGTACACTGATCGTCTGTAACACACTTTCATATCATTTATAGATGGTATTAAAGATAATTCATACAATAAACTGTTTATATAGTTATCTTTACTTATCATTCATATAATTAATAGACTATCTGTACAATGGTATATACAGTATAAAATTGTCTATAAGGTTGTCTGTTAAATAGTAGACAACATCTTTCTCTCTCCTTCACATCATCCAAAATCTTATGTAGCATACTTTTATAGACAACATATATGTACCATTGTACATGCCTTAAGCGGGAAAGATTGTGGAGTCGATAGATGCGATAGCTGGATCGTGGAACTGAGTCGATGATTGGTTTGCGTCACGTCTGCATTATTCCCTGCTGCTGATGCATCTGCCGTTTCAACAGGATGCAGCGTGCACAAGACCAGTAGCGGAGTCTACGGAGACATGATGAAAATAGATGGACCTAAAGGATTAGACTTAGTAATAGAGACAAAGAGATTAAACACATTGTGTTGTGTTTTTATTGGTTCGACTCAGGCTCCTTTTCGCAGTCATGCCCCTTGTTGGTCCCCTCTGGACCCCACTTAGGTCGCGCCCTTGTATTGATGCTACCGACTGCTTGTGACCCATGGTCAGCCACTTACGACACCACTGTTGTCACCGCCATCAAGATGGCACGGTGCTTGCCTCGGATCTCGACTATCAACACCAGGCTAACACCCACGGAAGCAACCCATAGTCAAGCCTTCGAGGTAGATATATGGGGGTACCGAGCATCGACGTAGACGATAGACTTGAGCCAGATGAAGCCACCCGATAGAGTCGCTCCTTCACCACCAAACAATAGTCTGCTCGAGTGCTCGTGCCATAGGGTGAAAACGGATCGGATAAGGGTGAATTTTACTCGTCCCATATTGTAACTCATATTTTTTTCTATGAATTCAGAGTTGGATACAGACAAACCAGATACGAATACGAATTTGGGGTATTCAGGATGTGGATACGGGCAAGATACATGACGAGTTTGGATTGGAAACAAATAAAATACGTGGATAGTGCGCACATATAGAAAAAATATGTTAAACACATACCATCGTCAATTCAACATGAGTACATGGTATAAGTCCTATACAAATTAAAATTTCAAGGCCTGGGACAAGAACCGTGTATATAAAACCTAGAAAGTTTAATGTGCAAAGGAATAGCAATAATTTTTCTAATTATTTCTGAATAATAATAATTTCTACAATATTAAAAAGAAATAAGCAATCAATTTGATTTTGATGTATATGCTCTATGTTACCGATACCTAAAACAGATATTCGCATATAATTTGGCCTGAGCACGCGTCTAACCTAAGGGTCTGTTTGTTAGAGCTCCAGATCCTAGCTTCACCTGAAATCTGAAACTTATAGGCTAAAATAAAGTGAATTAAGTTTATATTTTTGGTCTAAAATTTAAAAATATAATTCATCTAAACACTCTTAATATACTCACAGATCCAACTCTACGGATCTGAGAGAGTTAAAAATACCCAACTCCACGGGATCCACGAATCTGATTGAAGTCCTATCAAACACACCCTAAAGCGGGACGGTGCCTGCGTGCACCTACTCAACGACGCCAGTTTCCTCTCCCTCGGGACGCGGCCCCGCTTCTCGGCGCGCTCCGCGTCATTCCCGGCCACCCCACCCCCACGTCCAACCGACGAGCCCATCTCAGTTACCCCGCCGGCCGCCGCGAGCGCGGCCCCAGATTCTCCCCTCCGCCGAGCCGCGTCCAACGCCACCTGTTGCACGTCACGTGCTCGCGGCCCACCACAAGTTCCTCCCTTCTCACGGCCCGTCCCCCCCACCCCACCACCACCACACGGCCGCACCGCGAGTCCTCAACTAACAACTGCTCTTCTCCTTTCCTCCCTCCCACCGAGCACAGCGCGTGCGCTGGCCGAGCAGAGACGGCAGATCGGCGAACCCCCTCCGCGCGCGCAACGCCAGCACCCGCCATCCCCTCGGAGTCCAGACGCTGCCCGACGGAGCACCTGCAGGGAGCAGCCGGGGCTAGGGCTTCCGACCTCCGTGCCCTAGAAGGACGAGCACTGGTAAGCAACCCTTCCCGTCTCCCCCATCTCTTCCACCTCGTTCCGGATTTCCTCAGATGCAGAGGGCGGCGGCCGATTCGTGGTGTATTGCTGCCTTCCGGTTTGCTCTCCTCTCCAACTTCAATTGATGCAGGCGGATATTTATCTTCGTATAGATGGATGTGGTAGAAATCTCGGCGCGCGCCGGCGTTTACGGCATATGTTGCTGTCAAATTCCGCGATTTGGGTGCCGATGAAGCCACGAATTTCAATCGTGGATGAGTAGGGGAAGCATCAACAGGAGAAGAGCTCTTGCGGAGATTATCCGGTGCCGTGTTTGCACTTGCTGTCTTGCTCCCACCATGTGTGTCTCAGCATCCGGTTGAACAAGTACAGTTCTCCTGTTGAACGGGGATGATGTTGTGTGTTTCACCTCACGCGATTCGCTTCCTGGCATATATTTTCTGAATATTTAGTTTGTGCGTTGGGGCTTATCTTGCCGTGCTGATGATAGAATGTCATTAGAAGCAGAGTTGTTTTGAGGGACACCTCAAGTGGTAGTGTTCCGCATAGTGCCGAATGCTGATTAATCCTATCAAATATTCAGATCGCCTGCTAATATTATTTAACAATTTATGTCGATGCTTTAGTAGAGTAGCTCACTTGGGTTGTGTTCATCAGGTGAGGCGTGGCCTGAGAGAATGCAAGACCCTAGAGGTATGTCACGAGAGTTCTCCACCCCGAAGACACATAAGAAGAAGGTTGTGTATTGGCCTTTGCCTTCAGGCCAGCTAAAAGCTGAATCTGAACTATTGCGGAAGGAGGTTCCACATTCATCGAGCAAGATACAGAAGCCACCTAAAAGGAGCTTCAAGGATGAGCCTCGCCTTCCCACGCCACAATCTGATTCTCTGCCAGATTCTGGTCCTGCTGACGAATATAGGGCGTTACGGAGGAAGTACCTGCTGCTGGAGGAAGAGAACTTCACACTGGACAAACAATTGAGCATGGCTGTAGAGGAAGCCAAGGTTCTTGAGGATGAAAAGTTGGCCCTGCTGGATCAGCTTGTTGTCTTGGAAGGCCTTGTGGACCCTTCACAGCTGCAATCAAAGTGAAGGCCATGATATGCGTGACCATTGTCTGTTCATAGTCTAATTCAGCAGCTGGTAGTTACTGCTTTCTAGATGTAACCAATTGTAGTGGAAGGGCAAAAACATATGATATCAGGTGTTATGGATTTTTGAATACTCTTCGATAATTTCTTCTAGATGTGACAAAGAGTATGATAGGTTCAACTGAAATTAATTTGGTCGCGAAGGAAAGTTCAGCGCTTATGAAGCTTGCCTAAAGTTCAGTTCATGATGTATGGATTTTGGAAAAGCGTGGATGATGCAATTGATGATCTAGATAATTTATATACTCGGTTAGGTTGATATTTGTCTTTGGGGAAGTATATACTTCTCTTCGAATACTGGTATTCCTGTGATTTGATAAGCCAAGACTGTTCATATGAAAATTTTCTGCGCTTCATAAGATCTACTGCCTTTGTTCAGTAAACTGTTCAAACAAGCATGGACGCTAAAATTGTTCTCGCATGAGGCTACTGTACTTTTACAGGGATACTACTGCTTTCATTATTATGCTACTACGTTTAGTAACACACAGGTAGAGAATTGCTAATTTCTCAGAACCACTGGTTTACTTTTCCACTTACAAAAAAATGAACTGGGAGAGGTGATCTCTCTCCAATCTGTTCTGCTGTCCACTTTGAGATTAGCTGATGTCGTGAACATAGGCTGATTTCAACTCTGCACGATGCTGTGGCAACCTGATTCGTTGGAGTGTGCTAGTCATCAAATCAAGTAACTGTCAACAATTTTAGAGTTTTTTTTCCCCGATGAACAACATGAGAGTTGATTGCCAATGGGCAACCGTTTTAACATACACCTATCAGTGTTTTTGGCTGCATGAAGAAATAAATCACATATTTTTCTTTAGAGAGAGGAGAATAATAAATCACCAATCCAGAGTATCATCGATTCTAACCCATTACTCCACACATGAATATATTTGTGCCTTGGGTATATTACTGCAAGGCGAAGAGCAAATCGAAGCGGAGCAAACGCTTGCTGCCAAGTTGCTTGAAATTAACACCAAATAGACTGATAAGATTGAAACAAAGATACATAATGAGCAAGCACCTGTTCTAGCTAAAAAAGTGCTCTCTAGTTACACGACTGCGCGGATGCTCGCGAGTCTGGGCTTTCAAACACGAGTTCCACTCCACCGACGCACACATCCATTCCATCCGCTGGCACAGGCGTGCGTACTACTGCCCGTACGTGTAGATGAAGTCGGAGTTGCCGACCATGGCGTTGAGCACCTGCGACACGAGGAACCCGCTGCCGGCGATGACCACCAGGATAAGCAGCCCCGTGACGGGGTTCTTGAGCAGCTCCACGATGGGCTGCAGCAACGTGTACGCCACCCCCGTGCTCACCGTCAGCGCGTACAGCGCGTACCGCCGCATGTTGTCCCAGAACTCCTCCACCAGCGGGCCCTCCGGCCCCAGCGCCGCCGCCGGGCCGGCGCCGGCGGAGAGCGCGAGCGCCACGGACACGCCGGCCGTGATGCCGCCGATGAGCGCCCACGTCGGCAGCGCGCATGTCCGGCCGCCTCCATCCTCCTCCTCCGCGGCTTCTTGGGGCTGCTTCTTGGGCGAAGCTTCAATGCTTTCTTGAGACGGTACGGCCATGGTCAGGCGCTGCTGTTGCGGAGTGTGTTCAGGGGAACGGGGGCGAGCTTGGACGACGGTGGAGAAACCATGGCGTTTGGAAGGGAGGGGAGGCAGGAAGAGGGCGCGATGGAGAAGAGAGAGCTGGTTCATCTTGTGCCGCCGCCGCCGTCGCTGCTGCCTGCTTGGCCGCGCCGGTGGTAGTGTCTGGGGATGTGGGCAGGGGAGGGAAAGGATGAGGGACTCTGTGGTGTTGAATTGCTTTGCAGCATGGCTCGATCTTGGTGATAGATAGGCCTCTAGTTAGCTGTCTCTTATTTTGGACGGCGCAGCGGTTTCAACGTAAGGGGTGGTTAAATCAGTAATTTTATCCGATGTGTTATCGGAATCTTGAAACCGCGTATCACCTCTTCATAGATTCATAGACTGCCTACACGTTCGACGCTTATGGGAGGCTATGACCACATGGGTAAAGTTACCATCGCTCCAACCAAGCCATTGGATGCAAGCTGCCACCTTTCAAGATTGGTGCCTTCACCAAACAAGTCTCCAGTTAAGACTTTGCAAAGGTGTTAGAACCCTGATTACTCTTAACATGTTGGCAATGGTGGAGAGAGAGAAACAACAGAGTTTTTCGGAACGAATACAATGGCAACGAGGATATCCTTCAGTCCCTCAAAAACGAGGCGATAGTTTGGATCATCGCCGGAGCTGTTCAACTAAAAAATCTAGTACAACGGCACGCTTAACCCACCAACCGCCCTTTCTTTCTACTGTTCTTTTCCTTTTCTCCCCTCCTTGCCTCCTGTTTGTTGTGCTCCCTCTTGTATCTTCACCCTGATGCATAATCATGCGCTTCCTTCCCTGTAATCTCTTTTCTATCTAATATAATTCACAGCCTAGCTGTCCTTAAAAAAACTATCTCTTATTTCTTTTTGAGGTTTTTGTGTTTTATTTGCCCTCTTTTGCATTTTTGAGGCATCACGGCAACAGTTTGCATAACTTTGTTTGCTCACAAGCCAATAAAAACATGTATGCCATGGAATTCCATTGCTACAAACTTTCTCCGGTCCTGTCAAGGCCCCATGGCCACCACAGGATGCAGAACAAGACGAAACCGGAACGATTATTGCCACTTCGACCTTATTTCCAAAAGTATCTAGATGCAACAGAGGAGAGATCTGACAGGTCACAGCTCACAAGTGCTAGTGTTCAGAATTCAGATGAGAATTATCTTCCAAAACACATCAAGTTTGGTAAACATTTGAATAAACTCTGCGGTTGGGCTCTCGATATTGCATTTGTTTTCTCCATTTTGTTGAATTAAATATGTATGAAACCGTGGACGGCGCACAGCTGTTGATCAAGTTTGATAGACAACCCCACCCCATATATAAACTGAATCTTCCAGTGTAGAAGATAGTACTAAATAACAGTGTAGTACATCAGCTAGGACAAAGCATTCCAGAAGCTGGTGGAGCCAAGAGGTCTCTCCTGGTGATAATGTATGGCAAGTAGTTTCTGCAGGTGATAATGTATTAAAAACAATGGCTGGCTGCACTGGCCCACACCTTCTGTACCTTTGCATTACATCATGCCTTACTATATGACCTGACCTGCAGAGCCCAGCGAGTGACACACTGCTATATAAGAGGCCATACATGATGAATTGATGAGCACTAGACATGTATTGACTTGCTCCATTCAGGCCAGCAAAAGGGTTTATTTTCTCTGAAGTGGCAATGATCCATCAGGGGATCAGCCGCAGGCACGGCCGGCGAGGCCGCCGGGTGCGCCATGTCCAGCTCGGCTCGCTGCTCCGGCTGCGCGTGCGGCTGTTCGGCCTCGTCGGCCTGATTGTCCGGTGCCTGGAAGAGCTCAACTGCTGCCCCAGGAGGTGGTCGCCCGCGACTGTGAGAGCACAGAAGCTGAGTCAGGCCGGCCGGTGTCGCCCGCCAGGGCCGGCGGAGAGGGAGAGTCCTTTCCATGCAGAGGCCATTGCTGATTGCTTGGAGTTCATCAAGAGATCCTACCTGCCTGTGCAGGATGATGATCATAGGACTGCTTGCTAGTTAGTAGTTACCCATGTTGTGTTGTGTAGTAATGACTCTGTATATCTCAGTATTTCTAGCTTTTGGTATTGGACATCAAGAGTTCATCAAGGATGAACAAATGTATGTTAGCGAGCCAAGTTCTGGAATAAAAAGTTATAGACAAAAGCGTGTGTTGCTAGTTGCTACTGGTCAATGGTCACTGGAAGGTCATTTTCTTGTCAAGAACATGTGTGGTTGATGCTTTCATGGGCGGTAGTTTTCAACTAGGAATTAGGTGAGCTTGAGTCATGGAAGTATCCAAGCTTTGTTTTCCAGAGCAGTTGGCCCTTGCATAGTGCAAACAAATTAGGGGATGAGAGCTTCTCGTGTCATACTCTGTCCACGGACGTAGGTCGGTTTTGACTTTTTACGGTCTCCAACGCAACGCTTTAACTATAATTTTATATCATAATATATTAGTAAACATAATAAAAATTATATATTGTGAAAGTATTTTGCAAGACAAATCCAATGATGTTATTTTCATGTAGCAAATCTATATGTTTTAATATATATTAATTGTCAAAATTTTAAAGCTTTGACTGCACGGATCTCACAGTGACCTACGTTGTGGACAGAAGTGGCACTAATTTATCAGAACTAGCCAGCATCCTTCTATTTTCGTCGTATAAATTTTGGGAATTTTTGACTGACTCGAAAATTCTAACTCCGATGGTACCGTATTTGCAGCATGGGTATTAAGAATAATAGCATGTTTGGTTCAAAGAATGCATCGATTCTACGACTGGTTGGTCCATTACAAGGTAATTTTTATGATATTTGTGGGGGTGAACATTTTTCTTATTCTTCTATTAACATTGTGGTTACGCATAATGAGGTGACGTTGGATGAAACCCTGAACCGGCCGGCGACGGTCTTTTTTCCTAACCCACATTCGGTTCAGCCGGTTCACTCCTCTAGTGATCTCCTTGCAAATCAACTTCTCTACCGATGCTTGTAACCGCTTCTATTTTTTATCCAAAGTTAAGCTCTTAAGATTTTTTTTTTTGAAGAAAACAGAGAAACCCACCAGTTTTCGACAAAAACCGGAACTGACCCCTCCAGTTTTTAGGCTGGTCCCGGTTTGAATAACCTTGGCTAAGACCAACCCATTCCTCGAACCAAACAACCCAAATGTGTTGTGTTGTTATTTCCTACAAAATTATCACACGAATTTCGGAAACAAAGAGGAAGAAAGTGGCTAATTAAGAGTAGAGAGTAAAGACCCATCGGGCATCAATTTTCACTTTGTTATCGATCCATTTCCGGTAAGAATAAAAAAAATACATATTGAGGGCAGTGTAGAACTGTAGATACAGTTATAATAATTCGAAGATAACGGAAAGGTTTGGGTAAAAAAAAACAATAAATTGACAGAAGCGCCTCTACTGTAGTCTGTAGTCTCGTTTCAGAAGACAAATACTATACAAAGCAATTAACACAAGGGAAAAAAAGGCTAATTGCCAAAATTCCAGTCAATGGTTTTTGGAACTCCAGAGCTGTTGATGCAGCAGCTGGAAGTCAGAAAAAACTTATTCCAGTAATTAGCTGCCTTCAATGTCGATGATAACCCACCAACTGAAATGAATGTTAGAAAGAATGGTAAATGTCCCTCAAAAGGCCTCCTCCAAGCATCTGGGTCGATATTACATGATGCTGCAAAATATGGCACAAGCAGATTAATCCCCCCACTTATGTTGAAATTTGAACATGTAAGTTGTCAAGAACCAGAAAGAGATTTCACCTTCAACACCGGAACTCTGATGGAACAGGCTTCAATCATTCACAGTCACAGTAGTATCAAGCTGTTATGAAATTGGCGTGACAAATTTGTACAACTGTTGAACAAATAATATACACTATACTATACTATTGTAGGGCCTATTGCTGACCGGAAGATATCATACAGTGCAAGTTGAACTTCTCCGGAGTAATGCTCGCAGGGAATGAGATTTTTTTTAAAACTTTGACTAGAAGCTCTGACATTCAATATAGATGGAGAAAAAGCTATAGACATACACACATTCACACATGCACACACGTCCTCGCGCTACACCTGGCTCTGTAAGCACCTGGGCTAGTCTAGGGACTGAACCTGGGCGGGCTGGTCGCGCACTCGCGCAGCAGGCCAACCGAGCCTTCGCTCGTTGGCCGCCCAATGTGGCAAGTTTCTCCTGAAGCAATCCCTCTCCAGGCCACCCAATAACCGCATTACATGAAGGATCGACGAAGTTCTAGCAGACTGTTCCTCTTTCTTAGCAGTGCCCAATGGCAGTACCCAATGGAAAGCTGGATCTCCACGAGAAGCATCATTAGATGGTTCATGCCCTGCACAGTTCAGATGCATCCGTAGTATTTTCTCATAAACAAGCATAATTTGTGACTCGATGTTCATATCTTCCGACAATGATGGGTTGTCATGAAGCAAAGCTTGCAGAAGTTTGAGGTAGCTCTGGTAAGACTCATTCTCGAAATGGATCCTGTATTATCATTGTTGAGACTGTAAGTTTCACCTGAAAACAGAACTTTGGATCGCTTATCAATGTTCAATTTCAATGAAATTCCTTTAAAGTTTCAGATTCAGTTAATTGCGTTTTTTTTTTGGAAAGGTCATCCTTTTAGATCAGATGAAAACATTACCTGCATTTTACGCCTTCGCTCAAACCAGACAAAGCCTAAGTTTACCGGGCTAATAATTGGGCCCACCAGCTGATCAACTATTTAAACTAGGGAATTGGTTGGAGTGCGCCAGGCCAAGCTGTAGCGCAACGTCTTGGCAACACGCAAGGGGCCCAGTGGCAAGCCACTCTGACTGATCCTTTCCCCGTAAAAAATAGATTTAATATCAAAACATTGACCGTCATTATCTTTTTACATATTTACATTAAATACATAAAAATCATATGTGTAAAATTGACTCGAAAAATACTTTTATAATATTATAATTTTATTAGGTTTTACAAATATATTATAATAAAATTAATGGTTTAAACGATAACTATTTGAGACCGATTGGAGTATTAAACTAACCAGAGATCTTGGACAAAGGGCTGAGAAAGGTACATGCTGCTACATGTCCTTAGACTCGTTTTTATACCCACCCTACTGTCGTCCATCGACTAGCGATGTGGTACTAAAGACCTATTTGTTTTTGCTGTGGATTCTGGATTCTAGCTTAAAAACTGAATAAAAAACAAGCAATCTGATTCTAAAATCTATTCTCATAATCTAGCCACCTATATATACTATAATTCACAATCCACTTTATATGTGCTTATGTGGTTTGTGAGGACTACAGATATGATAATGTCATTGAAAGTTCCAAGTAACTACTCACTAAATACTACCCAAAATCTAAAATCAGTTTCTCTACTATCACAATCCAGAATCAGTTTTTGAAGAACCTACAATTAAAAAAAGGGATAATTCATACTATACCACTCCAAAGGATGTCATTTCAAAAAATACCACTCGTTGTCTTAATGATATGTGATCCCTAAACCCATATGTTATTAAGATAACAAGTTGTATTTTCTAAAATGTTAACTAATAGAGTGGTATAGTATGAATTATCAAAACATGCCCTAAAATGGCAGCATGCTCTCTCCGCGCAGTTGGGCTGTTTTCGTGGCACAGCAAACTACGAGGCCCAAACCATAACGATTTCGCTAAAACCTAGAACACACGCGCTGACGCGCGTACCCACACGGACCAAACAAACCCAAAGCTCGACCGGCTCCGCCTCCGCTTCCACCTCCGCTTCCACCTCCGATGGCCACCCCGTCGTTGCCGGTGACGGCTCCGCTGGCCACCGCCAACTCCGTACCGACACCTCCCCAGCCGCCATCCATGGCAGCACCCTTTTCCTTGCCCCCCTCCACTGCTGGCACCGTCAAGACGGAGACTCCTCCCACCCCCACCTCGACCACCGCCGCCGCCGCCGCCGCAGCCACAGCTGGAGTGGAGGACTCGTCCTACACCATCGCCGTCCCGAGCTACTCAGGTAATCCCCCTGCGTCCGCACCCCAGCACCGCGCCTCTTGCAATTGCTAAGACCTAGAACCCTAACCGAGAGTTCCGCTCGCAGCGTGGTTCTCGTACGATGCCATCCACGACACGGAGCGCCGCCTTCTGCCGGAGTTCTTCGAAGGGGAGGCCGCCGCGGCGTCCGGGTCCCGGGGCCCGGACGCGTACAAGTACTACCGCGACGCCCTCGTCAGGAGGTTCCGGGCGCGGCCGGGGCGGCGGCTCACGCTCACCGAGGCCAGGCGGGGTCTCGTCGGAGACGTCGGTTCCGTGCGCCGTGTGTTCGACTTCCTTGAGGAGTGGGGGCTCATCAACTATGGTGCTTCGCCATCGGGGGCTAAGCAGGGTAGAGATAAGAGGGAGGAGGTGGTGCCATCACAGCCTTCGTTACCTGCTGGGGCAACAATGCCCAGGAAGCTTTGCACTGGGTGCCGCACTGTGTGCGGGCTTGCCTATTTCTCCTGCGAGAAGGTGGGTGCTTTGCCCTTGTTTTGATTTGTGAACGAGATATGTTTGTGGTGCTGTAAAACTTGCCTTACAGATTTGTGTTAATATGTGTGCATCGTTTATATCGGGGTAGAACTATCTTAGCTCATTTATACCACTATTTTTTATGGGCTATGCCACACGGTTTGGTGGCAGTGTAGAAAGCACTTGTCTTGCTGGCCATAAGTTTGCCATCAAGGAACATGGAGCCACAAAAATACGGATGTTTACTTTCATATGGTATGTAATGGGAGGAGCACTAGTTTTGCAGTTATTAATTTGCCCGTGTATTGAGCAATTCATCAGGTGGGAATGTGGATTGGAGATATTCCTGGTTGATCATTGGTTTTAGTTTAGCTGGTTTGATATGTCCCATAGAAAGAGAGTTTGTACATTGTACTGATGAGCAAACAAGATTGTTGTCAACAAGTTGATGATTTATATTTTGTTGTGGGAATTGTCTTATCAGTTGCTTATAAATTTAATTAAGAAGGTAATAGAATTTGTGTTCCCTAATAGAATTTGTGTTCCTAAAATTATCTGCGCCTATTGAAATCTTTAGGTTTTGTAGACTAATGGCTATGCTAGACAATTGGAGTTCAATTAGTTCTGACATAGTGGCATGCCCTTATTCGTCTAGAACTTGATCTTCGTGCTGGAATAACAATTATTCTGTTTGGCATTGCCAAGCCTTTGATGTGTAACCTCATGGACTCATTTCTTCTTTTGGAGTGCTTGTGAATGAGTTCAGTTTAGCAGTGTCACTTCAGAATCCATTTGAACTATCATACCCTTTGCAGTCAGTTTTTGCCATTAAAAAGACTTGCAATAAAGGTTTGCTATCAATATAGAGTAATTGCACGTCATTTTATGTCAGCTGTGGAGTTAATTGCTGTTTCATTGGAACACTTTATTTGATCTGTATGAGTGTGTTGGCCTCTTGCTTTGGTTCTATTTGTACTTGACAGTTGACAACATCAGTTTAGTTACTGTCATGATGTCATCATATATATCATCCTTGTATATTTGCTGAAACTTTATCATTGATTTCTTGGATGCTTTAATCAGAAATTTTATTAATCTCCCTCTTAACTTCTGGTCATCATCAGGCAGATATAAGCCTATGTGCTAGATGCTATGTACGTGCCAACTACCGGCCAGGTCTTACTTCAGCAGACTTCAAGAGAGTTGAAATTACAGAAGATGCAAAATCAGATTGGACAGACAAAGAAACTCTTCACCTTCTTGAGGCTGTCTTGCATTATGGAGAAGATTGGAAAAAGGTGTCTGAACATGTTGGGAGTCGATCAGAGAAAGACTGCATTGCTCGAGTCATCCGATTACCTTTTGGAGAACAGTTTATGGGACCCAAGGAGGACATTATGCAGTTTGAGAATGATGACAACATTGACGATGAATCTGGAGCAGAGACCTCAAAACGACTACGTCTCACACCACTAGCAGATGCAAGCAATCCAATTATGGCTCAGGTCAGTATCAGTGTATCTTTGATTATACATTGATGGTAGCTGCTGAATCCCTTGATTGGTACCATCTATTCTGCATTCAAGATTAATGTTAGTATATCTTGTGTATGTCATCCGCTTGTAGTCTTGTACCTGAAGCAAAGGCTTGCAATCGTAGTTGCCAAGAAAATAAATTCTAACTAAGAGACCTGTTACATATCAAAGAATGTCACCTCACCTTTGGTAGGACATTACATTTAATATTAGCATTCATGTAAATAGATGAAAAACACTGTACTTACTTGGTAGCCTCAGTTCCTCGCATTTATAAGTTATATTCTTTACTTCAGATGCAAAATTTTATGATAACATTTAAAATGGTTTTATGACTCGTTGACATTACATCTCTGACTTTAGTATGGGAGGATTTGTGCACACGTGTTGCACTGACCTGCTGTGTACATGCTGGTGGCTTCTGTGTTTCAAAAGCTGCTTTATATGACTGTTTAGCTTGAATGTGGAGAATGATTGATGGAACAAGCTGAATAACTGACATTTGTTTTCCCAGGTTGCATTTTTGTCAGCCGTTGTTGGTTCAGATGTTGCTGCAGCTGCAGCTCAAGCAGCTATTTTTTCACAGTCCCAGGTTGATGTAAATGACAGCAGGATTGATTCTTCAATCAACAGCACCAAGGAAGAAGGTAGCTGCTCTGCTCTCTAAACCACATGTTTGATATGTTCTTTGACATCTTCTGTCATATTGATGCTGCATTTTTGCTAAACATACAGCTTTGTATATCACTTTATAAACAACAATGACGATTGGTGAGTGCTGTAACAGCACAGTGTGCAAACAATGCGCTGCAGGGAGCAATAAGCTCGATCATGCATGCCTAGTATTATATAGCATATGTGCATCTGCAAAGAATAGTATATGAACTTGTGAATTATCCACTTAAAGTTCTTACTGCTGCTTGCTGAAATCTGAATGCTTATCGTTATACTTAGCTTATCACTGATTCCCAAGAAAGTAAGAATACTTCTTGCAAGATTTTCAAAAGCTCACTTTGCTAAATCAGTGTCCTCAGCAGAATCTCCTTGTACAAATGGACTTTCAGCCAACGATTTACTCAAAGAGGCATCTGCTACTGCACACGTGCAACTTGAGAAGGAACGGAAGGATATAGAGCAATCTTTATCTGACATAGTGGATGTTCAGGTACGAAATCTAGAATTCTGAGATAATACTACATAAAGAATTGTTATTTATATTAACTTATTGTCTATATCATCTTTTGTTACAAAATCTTTTCAGATGAAGGAAATCCAGGATAAAATACACCGTTTTGAGCAGAAGGAGCTGGTGATGGAGAAAGAGCGGCAGCAGCTCCATTATTTAAGGGAATTGCTTTTCGCCGATCAACTGGCAGTTGTTCAGCATCAACGCAGGCCCCCAACTGTAGCCACCGAGAGCAAGGACGACGAGAAACTAAAACCTGTCATCAGCATAAGTTGATCCATATCGAGCTTCGTCATAGCATTTGTTTGATGTGAGAATTGGAACTTTGGTCCTCTGCACCTCAACCAGGGCATCAATGCAGTCCTGTGATGGAAGCTAACTTTTTCTTCTTCTTTTGCTGGCTCTAGTGTATTCAATTTATGTGTGGCTGCATCGGCTGTTGTATGAGTGAGTCTGATTAATTTATTTACATTCTGGATAATGAAAATTGTGTTGTTCAAGTTTGATGCCGGCCTATGTGTATTATTTCGAACTTTGCATCAGAAGCCTTCAGACGTCAGCATGGAAGTTATGCATCACAAGTCTATATGCTACTTTTGTATATGGAAAATACAAAAGAAGCAACTACATTATTATTACAATAGCAAAATTAGATACAGGACACTCCAATTTTTTTGCGTTTGCTATTGGACACCTAAATTTCATGCCTTGATTGAAAGACACTATAAAAATAGGGGTATAACTAGTTTAAGGGTAACTTTAATCTAACAAATATAAGGACATCCTCGAAAATGTCATATGTCATTATCTCAATCCACCTCTACTTTCCCCGTTCCCTCTACCCTACACGCTTCCACCAACTTCAATTTTTTCTCTCACACAAAAGATTGGAAATAGAACATTTTAACTTTGAAAATTTTAAATACAAAGTTTCAACTAGAAAAAATAAAATCAGAAAGTTTCAACTTGAAAATTTTCAAATTAAAAATCTTCAACTTGGAAAGTTTCAACTCGAAAAATTTCAAATCGGGTTTCAAATTAGAAAGTTTCAATTCAAAATGTTTTTAATCGAAAATTTTTAAATTAGAAAGTTTCAACTTGAAAATAGTCAAATCGAAAAGTTTCAACTCAACAAAACTTTCAATTCGAAAAGTTTTGATTAAAAATCAACTCAAAAATATTTAAATGAAAATTTTAGATTGGAAAGTTTCATCTAAAAAAATGAAATAAAAAATCTCCAAATTAGAAAGTTTCAAATCGGAAAGTTTCAACTCGGAAATTTTCAAATCGAAAAGTTTCAACTCTGAAAACTTTCAATTCAAAAACTCTTGGTTTGAAAAGTTTCTATTCAACAAACTTTCGGTTCGAAAGTTTCAATTAAAAACTTTCAAAAATGGTTAAAAAATACTTGTTTTAAAAACTTAGGGAGAATTTGAAATATAAAAACTATTTTGAGTTTAAGAAGAAGGGAATAGGGGAGAAAAAGTAGATATCAATGATGTTTTGTCACTTGTCATAGGAAGAGGGCCTTTGAGGGGGAAGGAAAGTGTAGGACAGAAATGATGCTACTTATCGCAAAGAGAGCGTGTCCTTAATTTCCTGAAAATATACTCCTCTGTTCCTAAATAAATGATGTTTTAGGATTTCGCACTTCAACCAAGGTACATGTAGAAATGACAAAATTGTCATCATTCATTAGCTCACTTATTCCTCTTGGATGGTGTGACTTACTCTATCCACACTAACAAATAACATTGAGAAAAATGAATGGTATGGGTATGCAAATGAAAAAACAGTTAAAAGTTGTTTCGAAATTGTAGAATGATATATACTTAGGAACAAAATTTGAAAGCTAGAATAATATGTATCCAGGAATAGATGGAGTGGCTCTTTGTTGCAAGATAGAGGCCATTACGATAGTATTATCCTAGTAGTAGGAGAGAGAGTGCATGTGAAAAGTCCTATTTATCCTTAATCCTTCTCCCTTCTGACCAGCCTCCTCCCATGTCCTGCCGCCTCGCTTGCCCCTCCTCCTGCCCCACCGCCACCTCCAGTGCTTTGTCCCTCTACCCTACACGAGGTTGAGCTTGAGCCGCTGATCGATGAAGTGCTTGAACTTCTTCACCTTCTATTGTCGTAGCCGCCCTTCAGGAGATGGCCTTGCCACACTGCCCTGCCCCTTCTCCAGCTACCACAGCCATTATTCCGGCCAACTGAAAGTTCAATCTACATTAATTTGGTTTTGGTGTTATGACAAATCTAATATTGAGACTAACCCTTTTGATAATCATAATATTGATTAGTCTCAGTTGTTAATTAATAACAAATCTTTTATGAGGCTAACTCTTTTGTTGAGCTTCTCTTATTAGTCTCTTTTGGATGAAAAAGTTGAAAATGTCAAAGGTATGCATTCGAGCTCATATTATATATCATGTTGCATTTCTTGGATACAATACTCATGATCATATTGATAAATCCAAATATGAGACTAACTCTTTTATTGAGTATATCTTTGATTAGTCTCATCTCATTGAAAAATGGAAAACTCAAGGTATGCACTCGTATTCATTTTATGATATCTTAATGCATATTTTGGATTCAAGTTAAAGGATGACCTCCACTATTATTTAGACCTCAAGATGTTCATAATGTTTTAATTCCATATATATATATATATGAATGCACACATTTAGGGGGAGTTCATACTTTACCTTGATGTTTTAATAGTATTGATCTAATTTATCTTTCTATATCAAAGATTATTACTTTAAAACAATCACTTGAGTATATTTAACTTGTGTAGTTTTAGTATACTCATGTTTATATAGGATAAACTTAAATACTATCTAAGATTGATTATGTGCATATTGATTCCAAATTTGATTATTTATATGCACATATTTAATGGAGTTTATTCTATTATTGATGGCATTAAGAGTATTGATCCCTTTCTACCACTCCATATAAATTGGATCATTACTTTTAGATTCCATCAAAATGAGTATATGAAACTTTTGTAGTTAATATATACTCATGACAATTTAAAATGTGTTCGGTTGCTATTAAATCAACAAAGAACTAATCATGAGTTGATGGTTCACTTTGTTGATCCTAGGGCAAACAAAAGCTCTCGAGTATAATGAAGTATTAGTTGCATTAGTATACTCAAGACAATTAATCTTTCAATCAATTGTCTTTGGGTTGTGCTCAATCGATCTCGGGGGGCATCTATTATGTGTTAATGGAGTGCAATTGATTATTGAGGCAACTGTGTTTATTGGACTAACAATCTTCTATGAGTTGTGAAGTAGGTTGAGTCCAAAAAAATAAAGAATCGAGAAGAAGAAGTCACCATGTGTTGATGAGCTTCAAGGATGAATCCCGGAGTGAAGTAAAGCTAGAGAAGGTTCATCATGTGTTGATGAACAAGAAGAAAGGACCTGGCTTGGAGAGGAGAAGATGGAAATCATAAAAGCTCTAAGTGGATGTGCCAGAGGCAAAGGTATAACTAGCTAGGGCTAAGGATGTGTTCCTAGTTTTTTTTTCGGTCTCGGTGTTTGGATGGGGGACCGGGTTGCTAGTTAGGTGCCGTACTATTAAGAGGGGTTGTGTCATTTAGTTTGAGCTTCATCATGTGTTGATGAACTCAATCCGGTTCACTCTAGCTCACTCTCTTGTTTGGATTTTGCATGAGCTAAGTATTTGCATGTGTTGCAAATAAGGGAGCTCATGCTTGCTTCTTATTGAATCTTAATTGATTTAGTTTTTACATGGAGCTATGGGTTTGAATGTGTTGCAAAAGGGGGATAGCTCATGTAATTTGGTTTATGTGGTTTTGCATGGAGCTAAGTTTTGCATGTGTTGCAATAGGTGAGAGCTCATGCATCGGTGTTTTAGCTTGTGACTTGATCATGTGTTGATCATCACAAATGTTAAGTAAAGTTTATGCTTTGTGTTTACAAAAATTTGATTTGTTATTTGCAAATGTGTTTCGCAAATAAGCTAGAGGTTATGGGTTTCGATCCTAAAGTATGTGTTGGCATTTGCAAATGTGTTTTACAAAATGTCGGGATCATGTGTTGATCCTTACATGGCTAGAGGATTGATCTAATAGCTTCTCGGTTTATTTGCAAATGTGTGTTGCAAACGAGTTGTGCGTAATGTGATTTTTTGGAGCATGTGATTTGAATTTGCAAATATATTTTGCAAAATTATTTTGATCATGAGTTGATCATCACATGAATCAAGATTTTATCTTATTGACTCTTTTTAGCTTGCAGTCGCACTTTTGATCAAGTCTTTGTGAAGGATTTCGAGAAAATTAGATTTTAGACTTGAGTGACTATATTGGAGTTTTTATTTTGGTGATATTTAAAAATATCTATGGTTGATTAAATCTCAAAAATGGGTGAAGATTGTAGCCCTCGTGATATTTGTTAGATAAGGTGTTTTTGAGTTTAAATGACGGTACTACCAGTTCTACATGGATCATAGTGCTGGGGTACTGTAACAACGGCTAGTTTCTGTGCATTTAATACCCATTTTGCTCCCCACTGGCTAGTTTTTCTTGTGGATGCTATAAAAGGAACCTTGGGGGCTGGCATTTGTGGTTGTTGGGGTTTTGGAGAGTCTATTACTCTTTGTAGTTGAGTTGTGCATGTGTTCCATTCCCAAATTTGGTTCTTGAGCTAAGAGTTAGTTCTAATTGCATGTGTTGCAATTAGAAGTGGATTGAGAGCATCTTGTGCATGTGTTGCACTTGAGGGAAGCCCTGTGCATGTGTTGCACTTGGTGATCATCATTGTACATGTGTTGTACTTGGTGAAGCTCAAGCTAAGGGGCTTGACTTATTACTCTTTGTGTTTGTCGACACCTAGAGAGCGTGTGAAGGCATCGTGCACGGTGATCTTCTCAAAGAGATTGTGAGAAGGCTCGCCAAAGTTGTGAAGGTCGGAGCTCACCTACCCAGAGGGGGAAATAGCTAACATTAGTGGAATCGAGGCGGGTGCTCAATTCGTGGAGCCGACCCAAAGTGGTTTGGGCTTGCCTCAACGTGGATTAGGGGAGACCGGCAAGTCTCCGAACACCACGGTAAAACATCGGTGTGTCTCTTTGTGTTTGTTTGCAATTCTTCATTTACATTGTTGCAATTTACATTCCTAGAATTAAAGTGCTTGATTGTCTTTAGGATTGTACATTCTTGAGTAGAGACATAATTAGCTAATGCACTTAGTGAGCCTAGTTGACTTAGGCTTTATTTGTCAAAATCTTAGTTTATCGCTTCCACATTTATTATCATTTAGGTTTTGACATAAGGGTACTTAGGTAAGATTTTAATCGTAGAAGAAATTTTTTAAAACCGTCTATTTACCCCTCTAGTCGGCATCCTCGACTTTACACCAACATCAATCCCCGCCACCACACCATGGCTGTAGCCATCGTAGGCCTACCTGGAGTTGCCCCATGGTCAAATCGACACCACCTTCATAACTTGCCTTGATCGGATTTATTGGGTCGCCACCGGCGAACTTCCCCACTTCCACTCATCGCCACCATTCTCCCCTCTTCCAGCCAATGGCTTTCATCCCCGCGCCACTAACCTCCGCCGCTTGCCTTGCCTTGCTCAATAACATGCTGTGCATGTGCCATCTTTGTCACACCATCGCTGAAGCTCACCGTTGCTGTGCACTACATGCCACCTCTGCTTTGGTTGCTATAGGCGACGACACCGCGGGAGGGGGTGGCAACCACATAGGACACAGACCAGAGTAGCCCAAGACGAGAGAGAGAGAAAGAAATTGGGTGAGCGACATAGAACCAGAGGACATAATAGGAATGATCATGAAGAAAAGGGCATGGAGTGATGGATATCATTGACTTGTTTCTCTCCAAAATAACTAATAATATTATTATATTGACTATAGCATCATGCAGGAAAGAGCCATATTTTATATTATCTCTTAGTGAGACACGAAATTTAGGTGTCCTATAGCAAATGTCACAAAATTTGAGTGTCCTGTAGCTAGTTTTGCCTATCCCAATTTTGTATGCAAACACATGTACATTGATATACACATTTCCAAATTGCTAATTCGACACCAGAAAAAACTCATGCCAAATATAATGTTAACAATGGAAGTGACAACCAAAATATTGTATATCTCTTTGACTATCACAAAAGACCATTTTTCACCCTCAATCATGAAAACGGATATCTCATCCCTTAAATCTTTGAAACTGGATCAAATAACATCTAGCTCTAGTTTTGATGATATTTTTCTACAATATCCTAGTTTTATATGTGACCAAATATTCACCTTCAACTTTTAAAAAGCCGGAGCAAGTAACCTTATGATGCTTTTGCCATGCAATCCCCCCTGCGAGGTCTTGTAATGATGTAATAAAGTTTTTTTTGCTGACGTAACCGTTTCATTTGTGATGAAATGGATTTTGATGGTAGCTTTCGCATGATGGCATGATTTTAGATCGGGATTCCTAGCAGTATCATGACAGTCCTTCGGACGAGTTAGCATCTAATAAGGTTTTGTAATAATTATGGGTTAATATAAACTAAAAGCCTCACAAAAAATCTTTTTAAAATGTAAACTAGAATGATGCTCCGTAAAAGTGTATAACAATAGAAACGCAACCATTTTTCTTTTTTTGTGTTTTCGAAGTCCAAACCACTCCAAAAAGATTCAAGGACAAACAGCCAAATCCTAGCAAAATAGATATTTGCTACTCTAAGGGCTTGTTTGGGAACTCTAATCTGGTCGGGATTCCGGCCAATTCCCAGGGATGGAAACCCATTTGAAAATATTCCCTAGGCCAGCTAGAAGACCCATTTGGATGACCACACGAGAGGGATTTCCCGTCCTGATCCATGCCGTTTTCACGGGGAAAAAATCCTCGACTCCCCACGTCAGGAAACTTCTCCCCGTCGTGTTCCTTCTCTCACCACGGCGTCCCCATCTACGCCTCATGACGATGCTCACGGCTTACTCTGTCATGACAGCCTCCGCCTCCCTCCCTCACGATTGTCTCCACCTCTGCCTCCTTCGCCCGCGACTGCCACCACCACGTGCTTCTTCCTCCGTTCCTCCCACATCTCGTCGAACATGATGCCTCCTCCTACCACCGACGGCCGCAAGGTGAGGCTTCCTCAAATGATCAGCTTTATGCTGCAATATTAGCTTCTGACCTGGTAAGGTGCTTTGCTTTGACTCTAGGAGGGTGATCTGGCTCAACAAGGCGAAAAAAGGGAAGGGATATGTGGTGGACTTCGTCGCCGTCTTGCTCCACGCTGTGTCATGTGACCCCGAGGCGTACCCCTCCCCCTGCATCTACACGCAAGTAATTTTGCCATTTTCTAGTCGATTTCTTCTTGGAGCTGCTTGTTTGAGATAGCTCAAGATAAACATATGATATTGAGCATTTACGGGGACATGCTAATCAACTGTAGATTTCTGGTTGTGGTGGTAGATTTGAGACTAAATTGTGCTGATTGGAGTTATTAGAGTGAGGATGTATATGTCCTGTACGCTGCTGAATTAGTTGTTGATTTAGTGTTGAGAGTGAATCTAATAGTCTAGTAGCTTATTTCAACTTTAGGTATTAATGCTGGGAGTGAATCTAATAGACCTGTAGCTTATTGGTCGATTGATGAGCATATTTGTTTACGGTTGCCTATTTTTTATGGTGTGACGTTGTCTTTCTAATTTGCTTGCTTTCTTTATTTTTTCAGTTTGAATAATTATTTTTTCAGTTTGAATAATTGTAGTTATAGCTTGTGGTTTGGAGAGCTTAGTAGAAAGGAAAATATGTTTGAAATTTCGCTATATTTTATAATGAGAAAGCAGTTATTGGTTTGTAACCTATACAAAAAAATGGATTAGGTGATTAGCTCCTTTCTTGAATTTTTTTTGTTGTTATCTGGTGTAAACTTGGTATGTCGGAACTCAGAAGTTTTGAGATTCGGTGATGCTTGGAGCACTCCAAGTCTAAATGGGATGCTTTTCTTTGAACAATGACATGGTCAGCTGGGCATGTTTCCCATATGTTATAATTGTTAATTTCAGTTCGGAGTGATCTTTTCAATAGAACATGTAATTGATAATCATATCGCTGCATTGGTCCTGTTTGTTTGTGTGGCTTACATTTAGTTGTGATGTAGCATAGCTTGCTTCGATATCTAATTGGTAAGTGCAAATACGCAATTGCAGTTGTAGGTGTCACCTTTATGGCCCTTGGTGTACATTGCTATTGTTGATCATATCTGGCATTTCTCTTTTTGATCTTATAGTCTTAGTAGATTTCAGTTTGCATGCAACAAATACAAGCAAATATGATACTCATACAAGCAAATGGGTTGGAGATAAATATTCCATGAAAGTTGTTTAAGGGAACACGATCTATCAGATGTAGGCTTTTGGTGATCTTGATAAATTTGGCACAAAAGGTTTTGACTTAGACTAATTTGAGTGGTGATATGTCATATGTGTCATGTGTGCTGATTTGGTTGTAGATTAAGGTTGTTTTTGGTTTGGTGCCTGCAGTCGCCAATTTTTGACTGCCAAAAATTGTTGGCATCGAGTGAACTTGGAATGCTTTTGGTCTGTAGCCCAAATTTTTGCCAAGGTTTCGTTTTTTCATTGGCTTTCTAGTTCACTTTTATACCGAATTTTTGACCAATCTATGGGTGTCCCTTACTTTCTTCAAATGTTTGATTTTGATCTTTTCTTTATTCAATAAGTCAATAACTCATTGTCAAGTATGAGTGATCTGATTGATTCTGAGTCCATTCATATGTATGAAATATTATGCAAAATGCTAGTGTACTATCCGATTATGATATTTGATGTTCCCTTTCATTAAATTTTGAAGATTTAGATGGAAGAAGGTTCTGGTGAGGAGTCTGAGGAATCAGATTCTGAAGTAAATGGGGGGAAATAGAGCTCTCAAAAGTCACCGAGATGCACATCATACCATCAGATCCTGGCCAATGTATCCTTTTGTGGCCGATTATCTTATCCAGATCTCGCGTCTTGTTCCTTTGTCTGATCAAAGGAAGCTCTGATCTCTTTAATTATTTTTTCATTGTTTAAATAACAGTAGAAGAAAAAAAGTTTCTAGGAGCACCTATTGTGCTTTTCGTTCTTACTGTCTGAAAAACCATTCGCTTTAAACAAGTCATTTCTTGTGCTCATTGTCATCTTATTGAGGAAAAATTAACATTATGATGTTTATGTCGATTTTGTCAATGTACATGCTTACATCAGAGACTATGGTCATGTGATATTAAAATTGAGCATAACATAGTAAGGGCGCCTATTAATGGAATGAAGACTGAACCCATGTATGTGGATGTATGGGACATTATAAAATAGAAATATCAGCTCCTTATTGTGTCGATAGCATTAAAATATGATCCATTCATGTGGTATTGTAACAGCCTCAAAATTAATAAAATAAATAAAAGTGAATTAAAGAATATAGTAAAATGGTAAAAGTAAAAAGTAAAAATGCCAAGTCAACAAAAAATTTAAAAAGTCATAACAAAAATCTAAGGGCTCTCCACAGCCAGATTAAGTCGGTGGAAGACCTAGATCAATTAAAATATAATTTAATCAAAGCAAATCTTGTGAAAAGAAAATCAGGGCAAAAGGGTAAAACAATTTTGTAGAATTCTCAAGAATTTATCATGAGTCAAAATGTTTACCATGCCGACATAAGTACAGTTCCAATCTCCAGTAAAAATATAAAAAATTTAATGATTCATTTTATAATTTTAAAAATTCAAAAACAGTGAATAAATAAATTGGAAAAAAGTAATGTCAGAATTATTAAAGATCAAATATTAATAAATAAAACTTGAAAATTTTAAATAAGGTGTAAAATACCATTTCATACTCTTATAAAAAGTTTTATAAAATATCTACTTCATTTCGATCATAAATTAAATGAAAAACAGAATTGGCACAACAGCAACAGCTGCATTGTCAGAATTATTTAAAATTCTAAACACATTATAAAAATGTGAAAATTTTACGGGAATCTTTTATTTATATTTCGGACCTATAGTAAAATTTTCATAATTTTATTAGGTTATTTGACTGCATAATTTTCCATTTTCCTCCCATTCTGTCCTGAGCCTTAGCCTGAGTTCTTTTCTTCTCTCGCTGACTTGTGGGCCCCGCGTGTCAGCCAGCCAAGCCTGCCGACCCTCACCGCCACCTGGCCACCGCGTGTTAGCCTCTCACCCTGTCTTCTTCTCCCCCTCGCTGTGCTTTCGCGCCGACGCAGCCCGCCTCGGTTCTTCTCGTGCCAGCTTGCGCCAACTGACTCCGAGCCCATATAAAAGGCATCGCCCTCATTGCAGCCGACCCAGCCGTTCCCCTGTGCTCCTCATTCCGCCACTCATTTCCCCGTCTTCTCCAGCTCCGGCAAAACTCGAAAAAGGGGAAAATCGCCGTTTCGCCGCCACAACCAATTCCAACCCGAATCGTCTGAGCCAAAGCATCCTTGTGTTGCCAGGAGTCGTTCCCCTCCATCATTTCGAGCTCTTCTTCTCCGACGAGTCGCCGCACCGCCCAACTCCTTTCGTCGCCGCACTCGCTCGGTGAGAGCTTCACCCGATGCCCCATTTCTTCGTCTAAAACCAAAATTGGAACCCTTGTGTCTCGTAGATGCCGTCAGAGGTGAAAATGAGCAATGGGAGCCTTTGCTCTTGCTTCGCCGGCGGTTAGCCGTGGTCGCCGCCGCACCTCACCGGTGCCGACCCCCTTCCCGGCCACCTCCGACCACCGCGCGACCACCCCTGGGTGCGCAAGAGCACGCTGAAGCTCGGAGTGGAACCCATTCCGCCGCTCTGGCGCTAGTTCGCCGCCGGCGAGCTCGGCCACCACCCTTGCTCGGGTCACCGCTAGCCGGCCGAAGCCGTCACCGCGACGCGCCGAAGGCCAGGTTGCGTCGGCCGACGTCTTGAGCCCGGTCGGTCGATTGCATCTTGAGTCGATTCATCGCCATGCAGACCACTTTGTCGGCCAGACGCGCGCGCAAGAATCATGCGGCCCGCGACGCCGCGCGTCTCGCTTCTGACTGACCTGCGTGTCGGCCACCACACAAGACGCGCCCACCACGCCAGATGGGCCCAACTGTCGTTGTCTCTCGGCGGCCGAACCGAAAAGGGAAAGCGCGTTTTCCTCGTGAAAGCGTACTTTCCATTTTCGGCAATTTTTCAATTTTATGTATTTTGCAAAACGTAGAATATTCAAACTTGAATATCTTTTGAATTAACTGTCCAATTTTTATGAAACAAATTTCTAAATTAATATAAAATCATGTAGATTCATAATATGCAAAAAATATTTCAAAATTGAATTTTATTTGAATTTTTAATTCAAATTCAAAGAAAGAGTTAGAAATATGTCATTCATGAAAATTTTGTAAATGATCACAAAATTTAGTAAAATAAATTTTGTTAGACTCCTTGTAACCTCAGGAACCTGAATATATAAAAATACTTAGGGTTTGTTGTAAGAAAAATTTAAGTTGTTAAATATGTGATAAAATGGTACAATAGTGATTCAAATAGATTAAATCTTTAAATTGCAAATAAAAACAAAAAATGCTTGCAGCCACTTCTGAATTGTGAAGTTATTTTATTTGAATATTTCCATCTTATTTCTTTTTGGCTCTATTAAAATTTGGTATTTGCTATGTGTTGCCATACGACGTGTAGAATCCGACGAATCCGGTATACTCGACGATCAGGAGTTCGACATCGAGGAGAATCAACAAGGCAAGCACCCCTTGATCATATTGATCCCAGTTTTATAAATGTTTTCATTAAATGTTTTACTGCATTCTTTATTTTATTAAAGTCTGCTATATTACGGGTAATGGTAGATGTACCAATAGTCTTATAGAACTTCCTTGATAAGTAGGAAATTGTGAACCTTGATAACCCTAGAATGACGTAGACAATATGTGATGTCAATTTGGGTTACTCATATCTAGTGTCATGCTTAGCCATGCTTAAATAAAAGTAAAACATCGACATGATTAAAAATGTTGGATATGACCTCTTTTTGTGGTTGTTATTTTGATAAAAATGGAAAATAAAACTATGGTTTAGACGCGGGCAATTATTGGCAATAGCCGGGAGTGCATGTCTTTACACGTAGTGTAGGGGGAGATTATTGCCCGTGTCAAGTTAAGGACCGAACTATGGGTTGTTTTCAGGCCAAGAATTATCATACAACCACAAGTGCTGGTATGGGACAACTCTAACTTATTAAGTTATTCAAAACTGGCTTTGCACTTGGAAGGCCGGAGTAGTACGAGCTGTTTCTTAATGAATTGCTCGACGGGACGTCCACACCGAGGTGATCATGGAATAAACGTCTACCAATATAACGGTGTACGCCATACTGTGGGGAGTTCCATCATTTCTATGCTCGAGTTCTTCCGCCACGAATGGGTTTATCGTCACCGTCTTTGGTGCAAAGTCGATTAAATAATGTAACAGATTATAACATGACTCTCTGCGGCACACCAAAGGCAGTGTGCAAATATCGATTGCTCAAAGAGTCAGTCATGTCTTGTGGGGAAAGCTGTATACCTCTGCAGAGTGTAAAACTAATCGATTAGCCGTGCCCGCGGTAATGGGTACTTGGTAAAGTCATCACATAATTAGCAGTTTTGTTTATTTTCGTAAAATCCGTTCCTACCGTGTGTCGGTAAATTCTACTGTGTGTCAGTAGAGATGGTTTTTGGATATGGTCATTATGCCCAGGTTTGAAATATCATTTACTCATACTTATATATTGTCATTTTATTTAATCTGCTTTGAAGCAAATTTTATTGCAATCTATTATTCTGTATTTACATTTCAAATTGGCTTTCTACAAATTAACCATAATAGCCTTTCCATTGAAATGACCTGCATGTATAATAGGAATTGCAAAAGTCTTGCGAGTACGTAAGTACTCAACTTGCCTATGTTGATGTTTTTAGGTGAAGAATCAGATTACCCCGATGACTCATACGTTGATGCAGGATACGGGGAATTTAGCGATGAATTTTCGTAAGGTTTTACCTTGTCAGTTGCCTGTGGGACAATGGGTTAAAAAGGCATACTATAAGAAGTTGTCTCCACTGCAGTTTTACTTTTGGTATTGTAAAAATATTATGTAACTTTGCTTCCGCTGTGTAATAAAGTTTTGTGTATGACTGTGATATCAATTTGTATTTGTGCATACTAGCTACTGATCATGGGACTAGTATTGTATGCACATGGTACCCATTATTGATAATTGTTACCAAAAATGGGGGCCTTACAGGTATTTTATCGGGCTTCAGGTTAGCTGATAGATAGATTAAATGGTGAAGATTGCAGATTTCAATGGGCAAATTTATGTTTAAACTCTGCACACCATTAGAATTTAGAATTATTAAGCTGCTTACTTTTATGATAACCAATTTAGGAGAGAGGAAGGATTGTTCTATGGATTGGACCTAGGAGGAACAATCTTCCGTGTCTTGAAGGTGCAGCTGGGTGGCAATGAGAAGCATGTCGTTAACTGTGAGTCCAGAGAAGTCACCATTCCACCACATTTGATGTCAGGGAGCTCTTTGTAAGTATATATGTTCATAATTTAGTTACTATGGGAGATTTAGATTTGATGTTATACATTATCCACTTTTCAGGATCTGTTTGGTTTCATTGCATTTGAATTAGCCAAGTTCGTTGCTGATGAAGAAAAGGGTACTAACTTATGAAATGGGAATATACGAGAACTAGGATTCACATTTTCTTTCCTAGTGAGGCAGCGGTCTGTTGCATCGGGTACCCTTGTCAAGTGGACAAAAGCATTTTCTGTTGATGACACTGTAAGACTTCCTTGTGCCCACAAATTTGGCGTATCTCTGTATATCATGAAATGTAAAATTGACAATGCCAACATTACAGATGTTTGAAAACCCAACCCATATTGTCATTTTAGTCTAGCCATAATGGAAAAGGAAATTTCTCAAAATTATTTGAGTAACCATGTTTTACTATACGCATCCAAAATAAAATGGCTATACATGAAATGTGTATAGTAAATTCAGTCCCCTGAATTTTCTGAATTTTTTTCTGATTTTTTTATATTGTTTTTAATTCCTGGGATTTTTTTCCCTATGTCTTCCAAATGATGGCAAGGAATATTTCCTGACCTGGATTATTTTCCCAAGGGAATGAGAGGGATTTCATGTGCCCATCAAAACCCCCCTTCCCCCATCCAAACAAGCCCTAAGAGCTTATTTGGATACCCCAAACCTGACCGAGATCTGACCCATTCCTGGGGGTGAAAATCCACTGGGCTGGTTTTCCCGTCCGGTGAAGCCCTCGTTTGGATGCACCTTCGCCCAATCCACGCCGATTCCACAAGGGGAAATTCCTCGTCTCCTCAGGTCGGGGCGTCGCGCTAGGGTTCCCGTCGCCTCCGCTCGCGTCGCCTCCTCTCGCGAGCGTTTCCTCCGCTCGCATCTCCGCTCGCGTCGCCTGCTCTCGCGACGTCGTCTCCGCCCGCGTCACGCTCACGCGACGGCGCCTCCCCCCTTGCGACTCTCCCCATCGCCGCCCCTCGCGATTCCACCTACCACTCCGGCGACATCTCCTGCTACCCCAGCGCCGCGTCTCCTCGGTTAGCTCGTCCTCTTCCTCTTCCCAGTCTCTCTTCCTCAAATATCTACTGATTGGCAGTTAGGTGATCCAAAAGTTCAGAATACGTTTCATGCACATACTTCCCTTGAGTTAACCTACTTCAAGATCTTTTTCCCCTATGGATGCTGATTTGATACTGTAAAATGCATGTAAGTATGTATGGGTTTCGCAGTTGCTCACGTTGTTGCGATAATTAAAATCATCTTACAGCCTGTAGGAAAATATGAATTTCTTGCTCTTCTGGGTCCTCTGAGGAAGAGTCATACAGTGAATTGTACTTACTCAGATTTTGTCAAGGTATGTTCTGTTTCTCAAAAATCATAGTTTTATAATGTTTCTATGCATGCTTTGTCCATTAGTTTATTTTCTGTTACGAAAGAGCCGAAAGTCAAGGTCTATATGTCTACTTCAGATATTGGAAGATCAATCTGCCTATAAGATAGCTAATTTGTCAA
This sequence comes from Otatea glauca, assembly GCA_036346275.1. NCBI lineage: Eukaryota > Viridiplantae > Streptophyta > Magnoliopsida > Poales > Poaceae > Otatea > Otatea glauca. Next base: position 8,077,554 of record CM070713.1, read on the forward strand.
AAGTGCACTTAGGTCCATGCTGTAGACTAAACTGAGGTGGTCTCGATTCCGAAGTGCCACTTGGTGACATAAGATGTTGATGTGGACAAACGGCACCTTTTGAACCCCACTGCCACATTTTGAAATTTTACCTTTCAATTCACCGTACAGATCTAAATTGCACTTTATGATAATGTTAATCTTGGCTCATCTATCCACGGTCTATGGTCTAAAGTTGCTAGTTGCTTGCATCCTAGAAGTATCTAAAGTTTATCCATTACTACCGTTGTCAATAGTTCAGAGCATCCTGTTCAAAGCCATTGTTTGCTAGTCCTATTTTGATCGAGTTCCATGACAAGGTGTCCTTCTCTTTCAACTATATTAATCAATACTGGCTGTGTTAGTTTTTTTTGCATGATTAGTGTATATAGATAGTAATTAAGGTGTAAGAGTTGTGTTCTATAGTAGCTTAAGCATTTACATATCGCTGCAGCATAAATAGAATCTAAAAGGTTGATTTTGTCTTAAGACAAAAATATATCAAGCGGCCACCATACAGGATGAGCCAGGTTCATATCAAATAAATCATGGAACACACGTATGCTGCTCCCGGAGTCCTACAAATCCCCAAAGAACAAAAATGCCATTGCCTTATTGAGATCATGCTCAACCAAACATGTTGGGAAAAGGCCTCACAGCCATGAATGCATCAACCATCTGCACAAACAGCAAATTGTTAACTCGATGTAAGAAATACGGGTGTTAGCGTATGTGCTTGGGTGTGTCTATGCACTTCATAAATGTATGTGTGCACACAACAGATACTATTGTACATGAGCTGCAATCAGAACCCAACTGTGCCCCGCTCATAGTCTACTTAAGAACATACAGAAGTGTGCAAGATGAGAGTGGCCGCTTGATCGTTTACACATCTGGTTTCACCTTGGCTCTCTGCATCTGCCTAAAGAGCTCCAAAGCATCAGAGAAGTGATTAGCCTGTGAATATCCAGATATCATAGAACTCCATGAAATCAAATCTTTGTTAGGAATTTGATCGAATATTTTCCTTGCTGAAACCAGATCTCCTCCTTTTGCATATGTGGTGATCATTGCATTCAGTGTCACAGTGTTCCTATCCTTCATGTTAAAGAACATGTGAATATCCAGATATCATAGAACTCCATGAAATCAAATCTTTGTTAGGAATTTGATCGAATATTTTCCTTGCTGAAACCAGATCTCCTCCTTTTGCATATGTGGTGATCATTGCATTCAGTGTCACAGTGTTCCTATCCTTCATGTTAAAGAACATTTTTTCAGCTGATTGCACCTGCCCATGTCTGCCATAGTAATCTATCAAAGTATTATTCACATGTCAACTTAAGAACTTCTTGTCACCATCTTGCATGAGAATTGTTTAACAATATGCTAATTCACAATATGTTATATTTGTATGTATTAGCAAATGGGCACTAGAAAGGAGCTAATTAGGAAATTTATGCTTGAGGAAGAAGAGGACGACGACGAGTTGTTTCTTGTGTTGGTTCCTACTTTACTTTCGTTGGTTCTTATCAAACCCTAAGGGAACAACCCACCGTTTCTTGATTTTTTTTTTAAAAGGAAAAATGCATAACATTGCACAGACGTTGCAAATTTGCAATGTCCGATCAAACAGGACGAGCACAAAAGGCGGCAATAGATCTGAACAGCTTCATCTGTACTGGATCTTAACATGTTGGAAGAGAAATGTGTTTACCGCTTTTTCGCTGGAGTGGACCATGATGGGCGGCGGCGGCTAAGAGCTCGGGAAGAGGGGCTCGGAGAGCGAGGGACCGCGTCGTGAAGCTCGGGGAGGCGCGCCGCCGTCGAGATGCGAGATGAACTCGCAGCCTTTGCTCATTTCTGATTCGAGGCTTTGTTCGATCGATTCAATTGGTCGGATACTCGGATGGGTTTGTATCGATGGCAGGGGCAAAACCGGAAGGTCGGCTGAGAATAGACGAGAAAAAAAGGAAATGGGAAAACTAGAAAATGACATTTGAAAGGGCCAAGAAACTAGCCTAAAGTGGCAAGTTTTAAATGTCATTTTCTAGTTTTCCCATTTCCTTTCTTTTCTCGTCTATTCTCAGCCGACCTTCCGGTTTTGCCCCTGCTATCGATACAAACCCATTCGAGTACCCGGCCAATTGAATCGATCGAACAAAGCCTGAACTGTAGAACAGAGCACAGGCTGGGCGAGTTCATCCTGCATCTCGGCGGCGGCCTCCCCCCGAGCTTCACGACGCGCGGTCCCCTCAGTTCCTTGCTGAGCCCACCCCCCCTCTTCTCGGGATCTTAGCCACGCTGCCTCCACCGCGGTCCACTCCGAAGCAGAAAGGGTAAAAACATTTCTCTTCCAACATGTTAAGATCCAGTACAGATGAAGCTGTTCAGATCTATTGCCGCCTTTTGTGCACCACGACGATTACGAGCGTTTCGGCACCGGCCGTGACCGATGAGGCGATTAGAGGTATGACGACCATAGGGACTATCATCGCCGAGGTCGGGACACCGTCGAGCCATGAGCTTGCCGCGCCGAACTCTGCCCCGGCACGTTGATGACCATCGCCGAGCCAGAGGCTCGCCACGCCAGACTCCCCCTCATCATGATGAGAGATCTATTGACGGGATCCGAGTGTTTACTCCTCGGCTGCGCCGAGTGGTATGGCGATGGATTCAACCCAAGGTTGAGGTACGTTCTCCAAATACTTTTTCCCGCTTCAAATAACCCCGCCGAGTACGAGGCACTCATCCATGGGCTCCGCATCGCCATATCGCTCGGTATCCGACGTTTGGCGGTTCGCGGAGACTCAATGCTCGTGATCAACCAAGTGCAAAAAGAATGGTCCTGCATTGAAGACAACATGGCAGCCTATTGCCTGGAGGTACGCAAGCTAGAAGGTAACTTTGATGGCCTGGAACTTATTCATGTGCTCCGCCGTGACAACAAAGCGGCCGACGAGCTAGCAAAAATGGGATCCTGCCGATCTACAGTGCCCATGGGAGTATTCGTCGAGGAAATTCACAAGCCCGCGATTAGCACTCGGACGAAGACAAACGCCTCAGCCGAGAAGAACGTAGAAGCAGAAGTCCTAGTCATTACCCCCGATTGGACAACCCTGTATCTGGACTATTTGACGAAGGACGAGTTACCCGAAGTTCGCGTGCAAGCCGAACGAATAATGCGCCGAAGCAAGAGCTATGTGGTGATCAGGACAGAACTCTATCGCAAGAGCTCCTCAGGTGTACTGCGACGGTGCATATCAGAACAAGAAGGGAGAGATCTTCTCAAGGAAATCCACTCAGGAGTTTGTGTGAACCATGCGGCGTCATCAACACTAGTCGGCAAAGCCTATCGTCAAGGATTTTTCTGGCCGACTGCGGTCACTGACGCAGAGGACATTGTCCGGACATGTGAAGGATGTTAGTTCTTTGCGCGTCAGATGAACAAATCGGCACAGGAACTGCAGACCATCCCCATAACCTGGCCGTTTGCGGTCTGGGGGCTCGATTTGGTGTGACCTTTAAAAAAGGCTCAAGGTGGTCACACCCATCTTTTCGTGGCCATTGATAAATTCACCAAATGGGTGGAGGCCAAACCAGTCGCGACAATAATAGCAGCAAAAGCCAAAGAGTTATTTAACGAAATCGTGGTTAGATTTGGAGTTCCAAACCGAATCATCACGGACAATGGCACCCAATTCAAAAGCGGCGTATTTCAAGACTGGTGTGACGAACTCGGAATAAAAATCTGCTTTGCTTCAGTAGCACACCCCCGGAGCAACGGGCAGGTCGAGCGAGCCAACGGCATGGTATTACAAGGCCTAAAAAGCAAGAATTTTCGATCGGCTAAAGCCATACGCCACTCGGTGGGTGAAAGAATTGCCTTGATACTCTGGGTGCGAATCACCCCGAGAAACAACCGGCGATCGCCTTTCTTCTGGTGTACGGCGACGGAGGCGATCCTCCCACCGAGCTAGAATTCGGATCCCCACGGGTCTGGAGCTATGAAGAAGTTGCCTCGGAAGAAAGCCGGCTAGAAGATCTCGACCGACTGGAAGAAGCCAGAGATGTCGCAACGATTCAATCAGCAAAATATCTCCAAGGCCTACGGCGCTATCACGGTCGCAATGTGAGGAGCCGCGCATTCTCCAAGGGAGATCTGGTCCTTAGAAATAATCAGAAATGCGAGCATAAGCTCTCCCCAAGCTGGGAAGGCCCTTACGTCGTCGATGAAGTGGTACGCCCCGGGACTTACAATCTCAAGAGAGAAGACGGTACGGCAATCAGCAACACTTGGAACATAGAACAGCTAAGTCGTTTTTTCACTTGAACTTCGTAATTCAAATTGTTCCTTCACGAATGAAAAGATCGATATTAAAGTTATTTTTTACATAATCTTCTCGAGATTTATGCGTCCGAGTGCTTCGCTCCTACGATTTTAAGACTCTGAGACATGCGTCACGAACCATGCCTCGAGCCCGAAATTGAACTAGTCGGACACGATATGTCGAAACCACTCGGAAAAATATGCATATTTAAAGAGAAAAATGCAAGAGCAAGGAAACGCCTTTATATACTTTCAATTTACAGATCCAAAGTTTCTACAACAGACAAAGAGGTGTCTTGGACTTCCTCCCAGAGCTCGGCGGCCCGATCCTCATCTACGTTGTAGGCGTAGCCCTCCTTGATAGCTTCAAGATCCACTCGAGGGTAAAGCGACTTTGTAACCGCGAGCACAGCTAGCACCATTGGTCGCCGCTTCTTCGAAGTCTCTTGAGCTCCTCGGGGCCTCCTCCAACCGATTGATAACTTGGGCCTGTGGCGGCTCTCGCCGGGGGATGAAGCGAGCTCGGCCAAAGGGCCCCGAGGCTTCGCGAGCTTTGAGCAAGGCGTCTCAAGGCGTTAACCTTGTCATTGAAAATAGCAGTCGCGCTCGCGCCTTGATCTTATAATCTGCAAGCAGAGCAGGATTTCAAGGACCATGCAGAGGACGACGAAGATGAGATGCCTAGACACTCAATGCACCAAGCGGGTGTGAATATCCTCCAATATGGATTAAAAATATCTTCTTGTGATATGCCCCACGCTGGGTCTCTGTTGGTTACCGCATGACGGATCATATATCACAAGTTGAGCCTGACAAGGCACAAATCCAATGGTATGCCCCACGAGGGTCGAAAAGCTGTGTGTCGTAATAAACGGGTACGGATACCATTCGGATAAACTTTGATATGTCCCAAGTTGGACCAAAGCCGTATCCTACACCAGTCGGGTACGGGTATCACTCGGCCAAGAGCCACGTAAATATGATATGTCCCAAGTTGGACCAGAGCTGTATCCTACACCAGTCGGATACGGGTATCACTCGGCCAAGAGCCACGTAAATATGATTTGTCCCAAGTCGGACCTCTAGCTGTATCCTACACCAGTCGAATACGGGTATCACTCGGCCAAGAGCCACGTATGTATGGTACGCTCAAAGTTGAGCCCAAGCCGTATCCTACATCAGTCGGATATGGGTATCATTCAGCCATGAGCCAAAGAAATCCCGATACGCTCCAAGCCGAGCCTAAGCTGTGTCCTACGGATATAGGTATATTCGGCCACAAGCCGTGCAAATCCTAACGTGTCCCAAGTCGGACCTAAGGAGTATCCTACGACGGTTGGGTGCGAATACCTCTCGACCAAGGAACCATGCAAGCTTCGACGTACCCCAGTGGTTCAAGCTACGTCAAAATAGCGATCATGGAAAAATCTTTGAGAAAAGGTACATCTTTATTTATGTATAAAAGTTCACCGGGCATTATGCCCGAAAGTATTACATTTATAGGGACCTACACTTCACCCCGACGCACGCGACCCAATGCCTCCACGAGGTCTCCCAGCCCTAAAGAGTGGGAAGATCTCCAGAAGGCGTCGACGGCAGCCTGAGTCAAGGCGGCGGCCTCTCCTACCAATTCAGCCACGACGGCCTCAAAAAGCGCCCATTCTTCGGCGAGCCTGGGGTCCCGGACGTTCCTGACGTTCCTCCTCCTCCCCCTCCTCATGAAGAAGAAAGAAGTGTGGAACAAAGATATGGAGAACTGGGCGCGAAGGAATGCATTCTACGAGCGCTGGTTCGCCTTTTATAGCCAACAAAGTAAAGATGAAGTAAATGCATCAGGAGTCGAAGAGATTCGGAGTTAATGTAGTTTCAGAAGCCAAGGAGTTTTTCAGCAAGAGATTTGACACAGAAAATTAAGACGACCTCGAAGACCGTCCAATGGTTATCCATGAAGAGAAAAGATATTAAAGCTTTGATTCGGGCGGGAAGAAGAATTCAATCCACATCCGAAATAGGGGACAGGTCCGCGAGGCCGCTCACAGCCTACTCGTCTGACAGAAGATTATATTCAGTTGAAGCAAAAATCGAAGGTTATATTCGAGTCCTCCATAATCCGCTCGCTGTAAGAAGCCTCCAATCCGAATAAGGGAACCAGTTGGAAAGCTTAAACAAGAAAGTCCGGGACGACAACTCAAGTAGAAATTTAAATTGGAAACATAGTGATCGGATCATGAAGCACTCGGGGGCTACTGTGGAATATAAGGATCCGGGTACCCTCACGATCAGCCCAGAGACGTCCGAGGGATGAGCCCAAGAGGAAGGCCCAGGATGATGTCTCCCGCATCAGGCCCTGTTGCCGTGCGCAAGAGGGTACGTCCCATAGATAGTTGAACATATATTTAGATATGATAGATATGGTTGTAATCCGAGTCGTTAATAGGGTAGATGAAGATGTAAACTCTATCCTGTAACCGACTAGAATCTTGTAACCGATCGGAATCTCCAAACCGATCAGGTCTTTGTAAGCCGCACCACCTCCAGTATATAAGGGGGAGGGCGGGTAACAACAAGGCATCGAGCGAGCCTAGAACACCACATATCGCCCAGAGCATATTGCGCTTTGAGCAACCCCAGATCCAAGAGATCCGCATAATTCCAGCACACAGGATTAGGGTATTACCTCCATTGCTGAGGGCCTGAACCTGTCTAAAATCCCTGTCTTGTGTGACCTTCCAGTTTGAGATCGAGCGCCTACCCCATAAATTCATTGCCGACCACAAAAGTCGACACACTTTATCTTTTGAGGACTGATGATCTCTCATGAAAGTTATTCAGCTACGGTTTGTTTCTGCTGTTTTCCCCTTTTCTTGAGATCATTAATGAATTCAGTATTTGATATTTTATTATTCTGAGTTTAATTTGTTGCAGAATAATTTTGTGTACATTTCTTTTGGGTTATTTTGTTGTGAACGCATTGTTATGTGACTTTTATTTTGTTCGGTTGTTACACTTAGTTACCATGGCAGCAATGAATAGTGATCTGGGAGGCTTAGCTGGTAGGCCTACAAATTCACAACCAAATCCTTTTGAAAGTGCGTTATATGGTGCTGGACCTGGATTGATCCGTACTGGGCTAGGAGCATATGGAGAGAAGTTTTTGGGTTCGAGTTCTGAGTTTATGCAGAGCAATGTAAGTTTGTATACAAGTTGCTTTTATGGAGATCTATGCATAATACCTAGAAACTAGAGAAGCTAAAAATTACTTGACTGTGTCAGATTACTCAATATTTGTCCGACCCTCAATACTACTTTCAAGTCAACAGCCAGTATGTGAGGAACAAACTGAAGGTCATCCTGTTCCCTTTCTTGCACAGGGTAAGAGCTGTTGACATTTTTTTTTTCTGCCAGATTTCCATACTATGACTCATAACACACATATTGTCTTCCTTAAGGGTCACTGGACAAGAATAACTGAACCAGTAGGAGGAAGGCTATCCTACAAACCTCCAGTTCAGGATATCAATGCACCCGACCTGTACATCCCTTTGATGGCGTTTGGCACCTACATAGTAATTGCTGGATATGCCTTGGGAGTTCTTGGAAGGTAAATACAACGTGAACCACTTAATGTGTTTTACCTGAAATTAGAGAAGAATTTGTACTAGCAACGCAAAGACCACTGCATTTTACATGATTTATCCATCTTGAAGTGCATTGTTCTGTGATGCAGGTTTACCCCTGAGGCACTGACCCTACAGTTCACAAAAGGACTACTTGGATGGTTTCTGCAAGTCATCCTCATCAAAGGTTTGCTGTACTCCCTGGGCAGTGGTGAAGCGCCATTGCTGGACATCGTGGCATACGCTGGATATGGATTTGCCGGCACATCCCTTGCAATGCTGGCCCGCATCTTCTGGAGCTTCTTGTACTATTTCATTATGCCATGGTTCTGTATCTGCATTGGAGTGTTCCTTGTGAAGACCATGAAGAGGGTTCTTCTGGGTGGGCCAAGGAGTTACGAGAGACATCCGAGCCGCAACCACTATTTTCTGCTCTTCCTCGCAGTTGTTCAGTTCCCAATGCTGTTCTGGCTTGGGAACATCAGCGGTTGATTATTTACATGATCAAGCTGGGTAAACACAAATAATTTTTGAGAGGCTGCCGTGCAGGAAACTTGTGGTTAATTCTTGCTGATGAACTTCATAGCAATTTGCCTAATGCTTAGGCTGTTCTGATGATGGTATAGATCAATGGATAAACGGATGAAAAAGCACATGTAATTACTGCGTTTCTTCTCTGTTGGAGATGAACTATGATCACTTGGGATAGAATGGAGACCAATTGCTACATGCTCTTTGAATCCTACCGTGTGCCACGATCTCATTTCAATTTGTTTTGATGATCTGATTATTTATTTTGCAAGCTTGATCAGATTTGATCAATATGGATTTGTAGGCCCCTGATGTATGATCGAAATTGATGCCGTTTGGATGTTCCGATCCCTTGCTTTCCGGAATATCGAATAGGAAGAAATTTGTATAACACCTCGAACTTTGATCGAAAATCTATCTAACCTCTAAACTATGAAATCTAATATTTGACACCCTGAACTTCACAATCCAATTTAAATAACACATTGACTTGGTTTCATATAGTGATGTTGTCTATGTGTAATTAGTAGCAATTTTGTCATGTAGGATAATACATTGGCCAAGTTAGGTCAATGATAGTTGGGTTTACATGGGTCTTTTTTTTCCGTCGAGGTTTCAATCATGCTTTCATGCTTATCGGCCCTGCAGCTCTCTTTCTTTATTTCGATTTGGAAGAGAAATCCATGTAAGTCCTACCTGTCATTTACTTAAATTTATTCAACGTGTTATCCTACGTGGCCAAACTGTCTACTCATCACACCACACGTACAATACTAATATATGAAACAGGGTCAGAATGTTATTTGAATCGAATTACAAAGCTCGGAGGGTTAAATGTCTGATTTCATAGTGCAAGTTATCAAATGAACTTTCGAACAAAGTTTAGGGTGTTACATAGATTTTTTTTCCTATCAAATATGAAGACTATTCCTGTCTCTAGATTACTAGAAATGCTGAAACTATCTTAAGTTCCTTGACAAATGTCAACGTCTTTGTATTTGGCACCCGGGGCATTACTATTAATTTGCGATTCATAAGCAACGGCACACTTGTTATTAGAAATGGGCAATGTAAGCAGATAACAGTAGTTGTCCACAAAGTCAATCTAAAATTGTCGTCTTGTAGGAATCTCAAGTAATGAACCCTGCATGATTGTTGTAGAACAAATCTGCTATAACTTGTAGGATTCATGATCAATGACATACTTCCATCACAAATGCATTACTAATGTTTAACACAGTCCTCCAGTATAGTTTCCAGTGAATAAGATCCAAATAATAAAAACCTTGTCTGATTTAAACGAGGGCACGAGATCCATACATGCCTCAAGTAAAGGGAAGCAAATTCTAAGAGACCTTCCTTTTTTCTAATTTGAGAGACCCTCTTTCTTTATTTGACACGTGGAACTTTACCAATCTCAAAGCAACTGGTGGGTCCTCTCTTCTCCCATCTAAATCTCTCAGCTTGCTTTGAGATCACCCACCAGTTGCTTTGAGATTGGTATAGTTTCACGTATCAAACAAAGGAGGGTCTCTCAAATTAGAAAAAAGGAAGGTCTCTCAGAATTTGCTTCCTAAGTAAAGGTGGGCACGAGATCAATCCATGCCTAAAGTAAAGGTGTAAAAATACATAAATTAAAGTTCTTGATAACCGTGTAAACTAAAAACCGTCCTGATCAACCTGACAATGCCCTGAACATAAGAACATGACGATACCTAGATAATTTAGTACGATAACATAGCGTAAGAGAGTAGAAGCACGGAACACAGTTGCGGACTCAGATATGGATGAATAGAATAGCATCATCATACTGCAGAGGAAACGACCAGCAAAAGTCTAAAGCCATACGACCACCGTCTCTTTAGGTTTTGTCTTCTCCTTCAACAACCTTCGCATTTTGCAGAATTCTGCAGTGTCATCACCTTTCGAGATCCTGAGACGAAGCATCTCTAGGCCTCTGGATAGACCAGATACCAGTTCCAGCTTGTCACTGGATTTCTTTCGCATGGGCACCTTACTGGATACCTTCTCGCCGTTTTCTTCGTACAACTGTGGAAGCAGAGATTTCTTTGTAAGCTCTTCATTCTTTCTTTTGTAAACTTTTGTAAGCTTAGCTATGCACTACAATTGTACATGCCGATGGTAGATTTGCATGGGCATACCTTCCTTTGATCCAGAGTAAGAGTGGCCAAATTAGGAGCGCAATTAAGGAAATAAGCAATTGGCTGGTTGAAATCAGTGACAAACCATTCTCCAAGATACAAATTCTTCAATTTGCTAAATGCCAAGCCTTCAGTAATTGACTTGTCGACTTTTATAGTCGGCAATAAATTTATAGGGTAGACGCTAGATCTCAAACTCGAAGGTCACACAAGACAAGAGGTTTAGACAGGTTCAGGCTCTCGCGGAGGAAATAATACCCTAGTCCTGTGTGCTGGGATTATGCAGATCTCTTGGATCTAAGATTGTTCAAAGCGCAATATGCTCTGGACGATATGAGGTGTGCTATGCTCTATGGCTTGATCGTTCTATGCTTGGATGATCGGATCCCTATGTTGTTGCCCGCCCTCTCCCTTATATAGCGGGGGTAGGGTGGCTTACAGAGTCCTGATCGGTTTGGAGATTTCGATCGGTTACAAGATTCTAGTCAGTTAATAGGATAGAGTTTACATCTTTATCTACCCTTTTAACGACTCGAATTACAACCGTATCTATCATATCTAAATATAAGTTCAACTTCCTTTAGGATATGTCCCCTTGCGCACGGCAGCGGGGTCTGACGCGGGGAGTATCTTCTGGGCCTCCCTCTTGAGTTTGTCATGAGCGTAGCCGGGTTCTTATATTCCACATGACTTTTCCATGACACCCTTGGCACGAAACAATCAACACAAATTAGAGTGAGGTGAATAACTTTAGTTTCAGAGTAGCATTGCAATATTGAAGAGAGCTTTTCACCTGGGCAAGCAAATCAAATCTAATTAGCTCAAGATGCTGAGCTTTGCAAAGAGCATCAACAAGATCATATCCACCCTGCGCAAGGTGTTTTACTCCATCGTGACATAAACCAAAGCACGCAGAAATGATGGCTGCTGCTGTGAGTAATTTCAAGCACGCAGAGCCCATGGCTCAGGACGTGGCGAAGCCATCCATCTGCGCTGGTGTACAAAGTAGTTCATGTCCGGGCTGCGTAGGCAGAACTTGTGCAGCCTGGCGCCCTCGCGGAGGAGCAGCAGCAAGCTCCCAAACTTGTCGGAATATCTGCCGGACAGGGCGACGCAGGGCGTGGACTCCCACAGATGGCGCCACCGGCGCGACAGGAGGCTGAGGGTTCCCACGGTCCGCTGCGCGTCCGAGAAGCGCAGGGCGCGGTGCAGGAGGTCGTCGGGCAATGCGCTTCGCGGCCTCCCGCGCCGGCGTTGCCCTCGTCGCTCGGGCCCTTCTTGCCTCTCAGGCACGGTTCGTCGAACAGGTGGTCCGCGCAAACACATGGTGATAACTTCAACAAATGAGGGAGAGACGAACTTGTTAAAAGGTATCAAAGCCAAGAAGACGCGCACGTACGTACCGTGACTCCGTGAGGCTCGCCCCGCCGCTGTGCAGCGTCTCGTCGGCTCGTCGCCCCGGTTGAAAACCCTAGAATTTGCGAGGGGTTTAGCCATTTACGGAAACCGACGGTCTCTAAAATACAACTTTTAACCACTAATTTCTATTATAATATATTTATAAAATCTAATAAAATTATAATGTTATGAAAGTACTTTTTAAGATAAATCTATACATATGATTTTCATGTATCATTTTAAATATTTTAAAAAACATCGGTAGTCAAAGTTTCGAAAGTTTGACGATAACTTTATCTAAAATGACAACTATATGTGACCGGAGGAAGTATACCACTAGTTTTTGCCGCTCTTCCGTTAATGTGTATTTCATCTTTGCCATTCCGGCTAGTTTCCTATAAGTCAACAAAATTTGACCATTAAGAAAATTGAAGTACTGGAGTACAGAGAAAAATTCCTGGATCACTTGTAAACAAAAAAATTCGTTTTTTTCTGAAAATTTGTACTAGAAAATTTTACAGAGGAAAACTTTTCAATATTTCTCAACATGTAAGGAACATTCTTAAAATTTTGCTAGTGTAAAACTTCTGCAAAATTATAGTAGTTTTGTTCAGAAGTCATTCTTACATTTTCTGAATTTTCTCCTATTTCTTGTATTTTTTTCTTTAACTTTTTATAATTTTTTTGCATATTGCTTAACGGCCAAACCATATTGACTTAGGATATGTTTGATTGCTTATACCAAATAGTATAGATATGAGATGAATCAAGAAAAAAAATCATCAATGTGTTTAGTTGCTTGAATGAAGCTATTCCATCGTGGATGGTAGGATACAAATTTGAAATATATTCCTTATAGATACTGAACTATTTCATTCATCTAAAACAATAGAACCAAATAGTATAGAACCATCCTATCCCATTCAACCTCATCCTACCAACTAAACACACCCTTAAAAGAATGGGTGCTAGAATGGCAAAACTGAATAGTATTCTAACTGAAAAGTGGCAAAACAAGGATGCCAAAGTTTGTGGCATAAGTGAGAAGCGGGACGCGGCTCATGGCAAAAACGAAAATTTCCATAATTAGAAACTTAGAATCCACTCTTCATACGTGCTTTAAAAGTTGTGCAGTTCTCATGAGAAGAACAAGGTTACAAATTTTTTTCGTATCACATTTCAGAGGCTGTTGAAATCCGAAATGTCGGTAAGATTTCAGAATTCCGGCCGAAATTCAAAAACCAAATTTCAAATCCAGTATTTTCGAGGCTGGTAAAACCGAAATTTTGGCCCTTTTCAACCCCTGTGAAATGGTCTCCCGAGGCTAGAAAAAATTGAGAAAGATATGAAAAAAAATCATGCAAGCATTTATCTACATTTTCTATCTGTTTAAATGCAAAATAGTAACTATTTGCACATAAAATACTAGTTGAAACCCTATTGCTATTGATTAATCAATCTCTGGAAGGCTTGAGCTTGGGTGCAAGACGAGTAGTAGCTAGGTGCTGTGATTACACTGCCGTTTTTCATTGATGTATTGATTAGTTAATGTCATGCATGTTTTTATGAATATTTTACATTGGAGACTGAATTAGCTGACGATCACACTAGTCAACTCGTCTTATTATGTTAGGTCTGTAATTCTGGGAAGTCACTGCTTTCTATGGTTACATAATTTGTACATGTATTTTTTTACAAAATTTCCACATGTATTCCTCAGGAAAGGCATTACAATTCTTTCACACAAAATTGTGATCATCTCCGTAAAAAAACCCAAAATCCCGATTTTTTTAAAATCACCGTAGCAATTTGAAAATTTTCAAAAAAAAAATATCTAGTTGAAATTTGGAATCTCAACCCTGGTCGAAAGTCAAGAGATTTTGAACCATGGGGGAGAAGCATGCCAACCCGACAAGATTTTCTCTTTTTTTTGAGTCGAAGAGATGTTAACATTACCCGCTTACTATTATTTTCTACAAGACTCAGACTGAAGCATTATTCATAAATAAGATCCCTTTTTTGCCAACATAGCAAGTATTGTACTACAATTCGAATGCTTGTAAATCATCATGTGTGGATACAGTATGTATCCTGTATAAGCAGTAATACCTGTGAAGTTTATCTTGCACTTTTTTTTTCAAAATTTTCGAAAAAGAACGTAAGACAAGTAATGTTATGCACACATGCGATATGTAAAGTGAAGTGCAACAGGAAACAACTTTGGTTAGATGTGGTAAGTTCACATGCCACCCATTTTCCAATGCATTGTCCAGTCCACACGCTCAAGCACATAGATGAAAATTACGCCACCAGCATCCATTGTTTCAAGAGAATTACGCCAGTAACACTAAATTATTTCAATACCAGTCAAACCAACACCAGGGCCTTGAGAATTCAAGGATAGGTAATTCAGCTCACCACCATGTCACAATTCATCACGCTGCCACACAGAGCATAAGACGCATCGAAGCATTTTTCCTTGAGAGAAATGTCAGGTTATGCTAGCATAATCCATAACTAGTACAATTAACTAGAGCAAACAAAAAGTGCAAAAATGACATCCATCGACACGTAAAAGCTCAAGCATCGTGTCCTAATCTCTTTGCCCAGTGGCAGATTAACTGATTGGGTGCTCGAGTAACGGTGGATACAAAATTCTACCGTTAAGAGCATCTAGCTCCAGTTATTGGCCAGGAAAAAAAGAGGCAGAATGAGGCTAATCCTGTCGAATTTATGTTCAATTATTAACATCAAATATAACAGAACACGTAACCAAAGCATCGGTGTAGCTTCAAGCAGCCTTTCTGCAGTGGTTTTCAAGCCACTCCATGGTGACACTCTTTGGTCTTTCCAGCGGCAGGCCAAGGGCACGGTCCCAAATGAGCTGTGGCACAAATAATTGATCAGAATTAGCAGCTACAAGATCCAACGAAATAAGCATCTCAAAGTGAAAGCGAGAAGACAGACCTGAGATCCTATTCCTATGCTCCTTGAAACGCCAAACAAGACAGTGAAATACCTACAAATTAGACGAGGCATTCCTAAGTACTCATTCTGAACTAGATTTACTTTTGTATTATAAGTCACAGATTCAAGACAAAATTAGTAACTAAATAATTTAACCAAGACATATGTGCACACCTTGCTTCTGATAATCCAAAGTGGTTCAGCAAAACTCCACTGTGCGCATCAACATTGGGCCAAGGATTTTTGACCTGAAAGTACATAGGATGATCCGATGATGTCCATAACCAGAAAGCTGAAATTAGAGAAATCATGAACTCATGATCAATCTGGTAGCATTTTACCTTGCCTAACTCAGTGAGGATCGGAGGCACAACTTCATACAACTTGGAGACCTAAAAGGGAATAATATAGTTCAGGGGTCAAATGGACTTTTTTCCTAATATATTCCATTGAGATTGTTGAGCTGTGTAGAGACCATGCAGTTAGATGAAGAGTTTAGACTAACCAGTTGGAAAAGGGGATCCTCAGGTAAATACTTCAAGGCGAACTCCCTTTGACATGTGTATCGTGGATCTGTCTTTCGTAGAACACCATGACCAAAGCCAGGAACAACCTAAAACAGTAGAAGTAGAACATCAGAGATAGAGCATTTGCATAACCAGCACAAGACAAGAGAACAGATCCAATAGAAGGCAGCTATCTTAGATCTACTGCATAGCATTCAAATTTCAGAATAGTTGAGTTTTAGCATATCAAACTTCCCGTGAAAAAAATCTTTCATTTGAACAAGTTCATAAACGCAGAGATAAGCTACCTTTCCACTCTTTAGTGTCTTCCACACATATTCTTTGAGTTGATCAGTTGTAATATTACTCCCAGTCTCGTCCATTACAGATTTGATCCATAGCAACACTTCCTGCAGTATATGGTGACAATGTTCAGTTTGTGCACATTAAAATAGTAATGTACATCAATTTAAAAATGACCAAAAGTCCAAAACACATGTTTCTTCTATCAAAGAATATGTGCAATATATATATTGAACAAGTGATCAAGTAAATTGTACAATAAGTGCTTGTCATTTATCAGCAATTTATTCCAGAAGACATCATTTGGCAAGCACAAATGAAGCAGGGTGAAAAGATCCAGAGCATCAAACAGAGCATACCTGATTAGCCAGGCCGTGCAAGGGCCCAGCTAGACCATTCAGTGCAGCTGCAAAAGAAAGGTAAGGATCTGACAGAGCACTTCCAACCTGTAATTAAATGAATATCATGAGTGCAGGATAAAGCCGTCCATGACCATAGAGGAGATAAAATAGAAAACGGCAACAAAGGACAATAGCTACCAGATCATGAGCAATAACACAAGGACTTGAAAGGGCTTATATATAACAGCGAAAACTTCTCTCCAAATTAACAGATCACAAAATTGCTCCACTCCAAGTTAGCTGAGCAGCTGGCTTACAAATTGCTCCACTACAATATAGGAGGCTACCTTATACTATTAGCACCTCTGCCTTGACTCCACGTAGTTCAACTTTCCACTTTAGAGATCTCATTACAACTAAGTATTCTAGAAATAGATGATTTTTTAATGCTTCACAAAGAAGGCCACATTGATACACATGGATTTTATAGATGTATAATAGCTCATCCAGAAGAAATAAATATATAGATAGTCTTAACAACAGACCTCTACTACTATTAGAACCATTAATTTTATTTTGACTGCTATGCGTTTCGAAGGAGGACTCTGTCAGCAGATCCTTCAAGATCATAGTTCAACTAACAAAGAAATTCAAGATCACAGTTTGAACTGCAGTACTACTATGTTTATCTTACAATCCTTAAAGAGATCTTCCCTGATTACTAGTTTTGTTTATCAGTACATAGTAATGTATCACAGACACACAATAATCACATTGCAGCAAACCAAATGCAGCAGTGACATCCGGTGCAATAGTTCATGCCAAAACTGTAACATATAAGAAGATGCATAAGGATGCTGCCAAATAAAAGTATCATACAGCAGCCAGCAGCCCAGCAGTCATCCTTTGGCAGGTTCAGAACATGGTGACAACACTAACAAGAAAAAACAAGATTGAAAACAAAGAAACAATAATTACCAGATGGCCAGTGTGAGCACTGACATTCCCGCCTTCATGGTCACTGCAAGAACAGGTGGCAGCGTGAGGGGAAATAAACATAAGCCTTTCAGAAACAAACATAGAAATGAAAACAAGGATGGATGAAATTACGTGTGAATTGTCACATATAGACGCATCAACTCCAGCATTTTGGGATCGTCAAAACCAAGCATGTGTGAAAAATTCGCTGCGTAGTCCAATGCATTATCAGATGCTATAGTTTTCCCATCCTTGAAAATCCTTCAGAAACCCAGAGAAATAGGGTTATTGCTATTGCAGTTAACAAATTTTACAGACCGTCTGGATATTTGATTTCACAAAACATTCATTGACCAATGTCATGTTCCAATAAGTGTATTGAAAGATGGTGCGTGTGATGGAACAAAAGCTACCTCTGGTAAACATATGAAGCCACTGGTGGAAGCCGAGCAATCAAATTTAAACAATCTTCATAAGTAGGCTCCCAAAACCTATACAAATAATAATAATAAATGCCATGCAAAACTACCAATGAACAAATGAATCAATTTGGACGCAGTATAAATCCCAAGCATACTTTGACTTTGGCATTCCTTTGTCGTAAGCTTTTTGAAATTCACTCTCAACCTGAAATAGAGGTAAAATAGAAAAGGTCAATTAACTCAATCCGGAGGCTCTAAAAGAATTCCAAACACCCAAAAAACTAAGCGATTTATGGAATCAATTTCAACGGAATTTTGAATTTTCTACATTTCTTTCTACTTGCACCAGTTCTCATCTCAATACACCTTCAAATAAGTGGCAATGAAATGTCCTTTTATTTCAGAAGGGTGATATGCTACAAAATAACACAACAAGACAGTGAGAAGGGCTGACCTGAAGTGCCATCACTCCAGTGGTAAACTGAGTCATTGGATGAGCAGTTACAGGTAGAGCATCTATTGCCTTATAGACATACCCTGCATCCACATCAAGATATCAAATACCAGGTGCTTGAGAGCAAAGTGTAAACGAAGCGAATATCAAATTATTCAAGTTTGAAGTACAGTATTCCCTGCCACAAACTTTTCAAAGCTTGAACACACAAGAAACACAAATCAATTTTTCAATTTTTTCCCAAAGCAGAAGATTCAAATAAGTTATTATTTTTATCCCAAGCTATTCTATCTAAAAGAAAACAAAAACATTCACAACTCAGAACATCAACCAATAGAACAGGGCCAAGAAAAATCCTTCAGTTATCTGTCAGCTACATGAAGAACATCAGTTTAAGATAGCAGCTCATATTCTCAGGCATTTAAAAATGTTAACCAAAAAGATAACAGATTACTATCAGAGTGCAGTACCTTCAGTTTTTTTTTTAAAAAAAAAACTTAACTAAAGAGCTACCTGAGTTAACAAATTATACAAAAAATTTGGTATGTTTTCTGTCTACTTGAAGAATAGAACTTCATAGCAACAAGAACTCTTAAATCTCTGTATTCATCTGGCTACATTTGAATTTAAAAATGAGAAATTAGACAATGATATTAATTCGTTCAGAAAGTTTATGGATAATTGGAGTAAAGTATAACGTAATTAGCCAGCATGCACAGTAAGAGACCTGGAACATTTGAACGGCTAAGCAATTCCTTTGATAGAGCATCAACTTGCTCTTTGGTTGGCACCTGAAATAAAAAAAAACCAATCAACTCACAATAATAGCTAAAGAATTCAATATGACAAAAGTAGGGTGACAACAGGGCAAAATAAAAAAAGGTTTACAGGGATAGCAGAAAAGTCAACAAGAAACTTTTGTTCCCTACTGAATCACCAACAAAATATTCTTCATACTTTTGGAATCAAGAACAAAATATTCTTCCTATTTTTAGAAGAACTTTTTTAGCAGACCACTAAACTGAACGTGTGGTAAGTGCTTTATAAGAAGGCAAACCTTTCCGGTCAAAAGAAGCCAAAGGAGGCCCTCAGGCAAAGGTTCTCCATCTTTAACTGCTGTTGGCAGTACTTTCTGGCACTCTGGAATAGAGAGACCCCTAAAACGAATACCCTGGATAGAAAGGAGATATATATTACAAACAACAACAAAGAGATATAGTGATACACGTTTAAATTTGGCATCATCAAAATTAGTTCCAATACTATCATAAAATGTGCAATGACGCTCTCACACTAAAAGATCAAATCATAAAAGAATTATGCTCTTGTAGTCAAGCAAGTTCCTGTATAATGATTTGAGCAAATTTTGTCCATGGATCCATGCACACCTCTTTTAAATCACTGTGCTATAGTCAATTTTGGAACTTGATTAAGATTTCGACATAAAATATACAATTAATACAGCAATTATTAGTAGAAACAGTTTATGCTTGAGTATTAGTACAGAAACTTATTAGATGATTTGAAGATAATATAGTTATTCATTTTTTTTAGCCCACTGAGCGTTACAACACATATATACCAGATATGCAATTTGCCCTTATATTATGCTACCATAGCACCATATAGTGGAAGAATGAAAGGATACCTCCTCCGGGTCAAGTAAAGATGTTTCCCAAAGCATTCCAATCATACCTCTCATCCCACCAAGGACCTGGAGAAACATTGTTCAGGTTTTGGCCCAATAATTAAAAAAACTAGAAAAGCAATAGAGTTATCCATAGAAAATTGTTACAAAATGCATACCATATCCACAGTTATGTTTCCAAGCTGGACCTTTCCATGCTCTGACTTAAGTTTCTTTAAGCGGTCCTGTAACAAAATGCAGTTTAGAAGAATTAATGCTACATTAGTTATGAATTCTCTTTCATAAAGACAAGTAAATGGAGCAATGAACCAGCTGCCAAGTAGGTCCTTCTCCAATACCATCTCTGAATATTCTGATTATTTATAGCTAAGTGCAAAACTAAAATTGTGAACGAAATAATAGCCTAATAGGCATATCTTCTAATGTATTTCTCAATTAGCCAGATAATACAATCTAGTGCAACTCAAACATTACATATTCGATGAAACACGGTGTTTCCTTAAAGGTGTTGAAACGATGTGTTCAAAGCTACTTTCAGAGAATAATTTTTTTGCACGTTCCACCACAGCGTTTGTGAGCAAAAAGTGATCTACAGCACTTGGAAGCAGGAATTAATCGCATGCTCGCACACAGAATGATATGAAAGAAAAGAGATGGACACTATTGGCTAAAAATAAGAAAAGATAAGGAATCAGATGTCACTAAATCTTTTCGACTTTATAAGATTTATTAGATGCACAAGTGAGTTACAAACCTGTTGTTCAGGAATCAATTCCTGCAGCTGGGACCTAAGATCCTGCATTTTCAGAAAACACAATCAGCATCATGTTCAGCGCACACCGAAATTACCCTCAAGAGAAAATCTAGCAAAAAAACATCAGAGAGACCAGCAGCTTCCAATCTCACACGATTATATAAAAATTTCAGCACAAAATGGAACAGGATGATAACCATCTTACAAGATCGGAAGCGCTCTGCATCTGCAGCCATCGCACACCACCGAGCGTGGTGGCCTCATGCACCTGGCGACACAAGCAACCAAAAAAAAAATCAGCATCCGCTGATGAAAAACCGCCACACGAACGCGCCGCGCCACCACCAAACGCGACACGGAAGACGGGTCACTCACCACACGGGATCGCAGCCTCGAGACAGCGGCGAGGCCCCGGAAGAACGCCATGGCCGGAGAGCTCGCGGCTACCGCGCTGAGTAGAACACAAACAGGCGATTTTTATCAGACCCGACAGCTCCACCAAATCATTAAAAAATAAATCGTCGCATTGGCCTCTAAACTCCTCCCGAATCGAGAAATCAAGTGAAGAATTCGCTCCTAGCTAGAACGGATCCCAAAATGACCAGGAAAAAAACAAGAAAATCACGGAAAAATCTCGCGAATTCCTAGAAATCACACCCAAAAAAACGGGAATAACCACAACTACGGGTTGTTGCGGCGCGCTAAACTGATCGGAACAGAGGGAGATTAAAATGTCCAGCGATGCGAAGGATTGAGAGCAAAAAATTTGGGATCGAGGAGGGCTTACGCGTGGGAAAGGAAAGGTGTAGCGAATCGAAGGGGGGGAGAGAGAGAGAGGGAGCGACTGTTCAAAGAGTCTTCCGAAGCGGAGGGTGGAAGACGACGAGAGCCAGCAACTCGGAGTTGCCTTCCTAATAAATCGCATTTTTTTTGTTTCATTTTCCATTCCACCCCCTAGGAAATCTTTGTTTTACGCTCATCTCTGCCCATATTACGAGTATATAGAGATTTGTATAGAGACGATCGGACATAAAACTGGGGTTTGTTTGGGCCGACCTTTGACATAAGGAAGACAAATTTGATACGAAATGCGACGTATATTATGTGGTTGTTTCTTGTTAGTGCCTCTTCGAGAAGGAAAAAGACTTTAGATTGTTCCTTTTTTTTGGCGAGGAGACTGTTCAATTCGTAAAGACACATGATCTGATGATTATTTAAGACTGATTTCATACTTTTCGGTCAACAATTTGAATTGTAGATGTTGAATTTGTTCTTTAAACAGTTGAATTTGTTATTTAGAGTGCGCCTTGCTACCTAGTAATAAAGTGAGACGAGTACCGAGTGGATGAGATTTATCAATATAAAATATCTGCAGCATATTTTTTAGGTAGGGGGTCTGGTGCAACAATATACCACCAAGCACATATTCAAGCTGCAAGCTAAGATATTATTTGGTCTCATCCAAATCGTTCGTCTCGAATTCCATCTTCAAGTATGAGCTTGTTTCAAGTATATCATTCATGGTTCTAATAATGTTCAAATCATCAATATATACAGATATGATACAGAATCCATAAGTGGATTACTTGATGAACACACACACGAGCATACTTCATTATTCACGTATCCCATTTGCAGAAGAAATTAGCTTAGTCAGTTGTACCACATACCACACGACTGTTTCAATCCGTATAGTAACCTCTACAATTTCACAATATATATGTTATGATTATCATTCACATTCATACATGGGACCTTCAATCACTCTTGAATCTTCATAAAGATTTCATAATCAAGTGACACATATAAGTATGCAGTCACAACATCCATAAGTATCATACTTCTATTCATACTCACTGCCATTGATATCAAATAACGAAATGTAATATCATCTATTACAGGAGGATATGTTTCATCGTAAACGATGCCAGTTCTCTATGTGAACACTTATGCTATTGTTGGTGCCAAAAGTTTGAAGTAGGGTTTATCAGCAACAACACACCAGTTGAATATCGGGTTCAGGGCGTGCCAACCGATTTGATCCTGCAATCGGTAAGGAAGGATATAAAATTCGCTCAAAGCCGATACTGTCGAGCAATAGGCTTAGATCTAACCAGCTAAAAAACCGATCAAATCAAATGTAAGGGTAAATCTAATTAGCCGATTAGAGCTAATAAAAGGATAAAGGCAGATCGACTCTGAAAAAAGCGATGCGCAACAAGATCAGAGAAAATTGAACCTGATTGGTGTAATAAAAGATGATCAATAATCGGCGATGCGCAACTTTATTGATCAAATCGAGTTACAGGAGAATCCAGATTACAAAACTACTCCAAGTCGACGAAAAAGTAGACGAAAAATATAATGCAGACTGGTTGATTTGATTGTGTTGTTGTTTTCATCTGCCCACATCTATCTTTTATACCTATCGGTTGATCAAATCCTATTACAACACGTTGTAGAACGTGATCCGTGTCGGTCTCAATTCGGACGGTCTTTTCTCAAAAATCTTTGTAGTAACCAAATATCTTTAATCTTTCGAAGTCAAACATCGGCTATATCTTGTTGAATCAAATCTGCCGATTTTGACCATACCTGCTAAATCTTGGTGCAAACATATACGCCCTATTTTTGAGAGATAACTTGTTATCTTCCAAAAATCTTAACTATCGGCTTGCATGACGTCGGTTTAGCAGGAAGTCTTCAGCAGTAACTGCTACTTTAATGGCGTCGTAAAAATCTCGATATGCATATCGTGCGTTTTAACTGCACGCGTCGCTTCGAAATTCTTCCCGCCGTTTCACGTTTTACCTTTTGTATAAATATGCGGCCCCCACATGGTTATTCTCAAGCCTTCGAGCTCTCTGAACATTTGATATTAGCTTCTTTTGCTTCTACTGTCAAGTCCCTTGCGCTCATCCTCCTTCCATCTCCTAATCGGCTTCAACTCAGATCGGCTGAATGGACCCCAGTCAGGTACTCATCCCAATCCTGAACAACATCGATAAGTATTATCTAGATCCAGTAGGAAACCTAGAGGCCGATATAGTTATAAATGAAGAAATATCTCGCCTTCCTTTATCAGCCGCCGGATATAATATAAAAGGTTGGAATAAGAGTTTTAGAGCATAACTAACAACGTTCAAGTGATGGAAAAATTGGTATAATCAGGTAACGGCCCAAAAGAGAGAGGTATGGGAATAGTCGAGTGCCTACCCCTATGTTTAGCCGATCCAGAGGCCAATGAGCCCTTAGTGGCCACGGCTTGCTATTTCTGGTCGGATACTTTTAACGCATTCATGTTCCGCACCAGTCCCGTTGGCCCAACTCTTTTGGATGTGGCCCAGCTGTGCTGCCTTCGGCCAGACGGGGAGCAAATATCGGCTTACAGCGGCAAGCCAAAGTACAAGTTCATTCAATCCAAAGGCGAAGGGTGGAGCAAGTATATCATCAATAACAACAAAGTGAATGGGCCAGTATTAGACGAAGAGCATATGGCCTTCCTTAACTTGTGGTAAGACAGGTATCTCTTTTGCGGGGCTTCCCTTGGGCCGACCCAAGTGTATCAGCTTATAGCGGAGCGACGGGTAGAGGGCCGTCGGCTTGCTCTAGGAAAAATGCTGATAGGGGCAGTTTATCAAATGATGTATACAATAAGAAGTCGGTTGTTTACAGGATTTTCCAGCTTCACTGTCGGTAACATGGGTGGTCCCCTTTGGCTCATCCAAATATGTTTATATTGTTTATTCAGCCGATCCTTTGCCTTGGAACCAACCGAGGACACAGCGTTTCCGCGGGAAGATACTCCAGAAAATACAGTGCCTCAATTCAGAGCCAGCCGATCATATGGAGAGAGATTTATGATGTACTCCGAGAATGAAACAAGGGTCACACGCATCGGCTCAAAGAAGTACTTGGCTTTCTTCCTTCAGCTCAGCAATGAAGATTTCAAGTAACAGGACTTCTTCAGCTACCGCGGAAGGCGCGGTAGGGAAGGCGTTCGGGGAGCACGGAGCTCCCTACCATGCCTAACTAGCGTGGGTGTCACGACAGCTCGCGCAAGCGAGGGAGCAACAGGCCGAGCGTGGGCTCAGTAGGGAGCTTCTGCGCTCCCCGGGTGCAGCAGGGGACATGTATCGTCTATTGCGTCTTTCACAGTGGGGAGGGGGCTAAATTTATAAATATATGCATGAGAGCCTAAATTTACAAAAAAAAAAAAAATAAAGTCTAGAGAGCTAGGTAAGGGATGAGTTCGCTATTGGAGCTCTCATGTGTCACCTAGGCTTGCACTGCAGCCTAGGCTTTGCGCACCCCAACCAAAACTCGAATCAATTTTTGCACACGGACTTTTTTAGGGCATGACAAACTCTGTTGGACTTGAATTTTTCTGGTAATATATAGAGAAGGAGCTAGGTTGTACGAGTTAGAGTCAAGGTTTGAAATTTGGTTTTCGGACCGCATTTTGAGGGCGGCTGAAATCTAGAATTTCGGTCGAAACTTAAAAAAAATATTTGAAATTCGGTATTTTTGTGGCCGAAAAAACCGAAATTTCGACGAAATTCACCAAAAATTCGGTAATTTTCAACCCTATGTGAAATGGTCTCCCGAGGCTAGAAAAAATTGGAAAAAAATCATGCAAGTATTTATCTACATTTACTATCTGTTTGAATGCAAAATACTAAGTATTTGCATAAAAATGTAAATGGCTGATCAAGGTTAGAGTGGATAAGAAGAGAATGCGTGAGTCGGTCGATGGCGCTAACCGAGAAGGGTCATGTAGGTTGGAGTCGTTGGACGAGTTGGAGTGGATGATAAGCGAGTGGTGGACTAGCGTGAACGGGCTAAACACGGATGAGCTTTATGTTCAAGGTCTAGGTCATAATAAGATTTAGAAACACTCACTGTTTCATTATCCATAGTCCATACACATCAAAATCAGGAAAGAAAAACAAACTCAAGAGAGAATAGGGTAAAATAAGGACTTATCGTGAACCGCTTTGCCGCTAGCAATCCCTCCTCCGGCGACGGCATGCCAGTAACGAGTATCAAGTTAGGATTAGTTTGTTTTATGAGTTAGGAAATCTCTCACATACTTTTTTTTCCCTGCTGGCAAAAGTTGAACGCTGTGCTTATCTAGCCTTTTTTTTCCTTTCTTTTTTTTTGTTACAAAACTTGTCCTTTGGCGAATGAATTTGCAAAAAATAGTTTCCCCACCGCAATAGCGTGTGAGGTTGCGCTCGGCCTCCCACCTACCCACGAGCGCTGCTGCGCTCGTCAGTCTACTCCAGCACTCCTAGGGTGCGACAGGGAATAGATGTTACCTGCTGCATCTTTCGTGGTAAAAGAGGAGATTATTTCTGTAAATTTATTCATGGGCTAGTTTTTGCAAAAAAAAAAAAATAATAAGCAAAACTTTCGCAAAAGTTCCGCTTACCGTCACTACCTTGTTATTAAGTTATTGAGTTTGCCTCAATTACACTTCGGATATTTAGCCCCTCCATCTTTCATGACTAAGGAGCCGAGGTGTCCACCATGCCGATGCCACTTGTGCTTCCGTTGCCATAATCTCGAGAACTGTGAGTTCCATCGAGGATTTAAATTTCGTTTTAGATAAAATATCACCCGGATTGAAATTCGAAATTTCACTGAAATTCGGATATTTCGAACAAATCTCATTCGAAATTCAAAAATAAAAATTCAAATCCGGTTTGTTTTCTACCAAGAAAAACGAAATTTCGCCAAAAAATCCCAAAATTTCGGACGAAATATTCGAAATTTTGGCGTTTTTGCAATGGCATAAAGGTGGGTCAAACGATGTCAAAAAATTTTAAATTTTTTTTGGAGAGTCCTGACACATAGCTGATATTTACATAAAAATTTCAGATAATTCTTGTCGGGACCCAAATCTGCAAATCCGGACCCTCTGTGTATCCCGTGCTAGTCCAGGATCACGCTAGCACACACAGTCTTTACAGGGTTGCACATCACAGACATTCACAGCGATATAAAAAAATAAATAGTGCAACACTTATATAAACTGAGTTGTACGACCTTATGGTCTTCTTACATAAAATCAGCCACGCAGGGCTTACATTATTCAGAGTAAACGAAATAGCAGCGGAACAAAATAAACATCGTGGAAGCCTTCATCTTGCCATAGGCAACCGACTGGGCTTGCCCCCTAATTGCTCGGATCCTCAATGTACTCCTCCTCTCAGGCTAGTGTAGACTCCTCCACTGATGTTGGTGTTGATAAGCAAGGAGGGGTGAGTACACAAGGCACTCAACAAGTAATGCACGGAATGCAACGCTATTACTATATGCAAAGCTTATTCCAAAGGATTGGTTTAATTGATTCTTTTGCATCAAACAACATTTGTAAACCAGTATTTTATTTAGATTAAAGCAGTAAAACAGTTATGATAGTACTAATTTCTTCAAATAGTTTTTCTTGAAGATTCTCGGCACACCTTTATGATTCAGTTTAACACCGCACACACCACCCTTTCCATATTTTTATTTATGAAGATCTACCCTTGATCTGTAATCCCGAGTAATGCTCATTACATGAGCACGGCTATTCGAATAGTTTTGACACTCTGCAGAGGTTGTACACTTTACCCACAAGATACGGCCGCCACCACACAGTGATTGTCCGCAACAAAGCTTTTCAGAACCTCTACCTTAACCAAAGAACCTCTCCAGATACCCTCATTATCACTTCCCTCACACAGAGCCGAAGTATAGGACAGGTCAATCACCGTTGGATGGGCACCAAGCCGTAGCACAGGTACGCTCCCCCGTACAGATACACCCCCGTGCACTCCACCCCGAGGTATCAGAGGAAAGATATCAGAACCCTAATCAACTAGGTTTGTCCCATACCAGACATGTGGTTGTACGGGTGACTCAGATCAAAGGCTTGCAAGGTGAAGTCCTTAACTGACCAAGGCAAGACTTCCAGCACTCAACAGTGGCACACAAACTCACAACACTCATCAACCCAATGCCACACAGGCCCACCTGGCACACAGCCTCTTGCCACTTGCCCCTGTCTAAATCATTTCCCACCCGGTTGATTATTGTGCAACACATGCCAGCAATAACTCAACATCGGTATGGAACCACACAGGTCTCCATACTTCAATGTCATCAGGTGGCAACATCACACCACTTTCAAAATACATTCAATATTCCATTAGTCAATATTATAGCATTTTTCCGAAAGATTATTCATGATTCGTTGCCAGGCTAAGCATTTATTCACGGTCTAGCCTCCCGTGTTGGCATAGTATTAACATCCAACTAATATAATCAATCTTAGGGTGACAATGATTTAGGGCATACAATTAATAATTTCAAGGTGGCATAACAAAATGGGTTGATTAACTACATTATCCCAAATTAATTTAAATTCATTTTTAATAAATAAACATGCATAATTTCAAAGCATAAATTACATTTTAAAATCTGGGATCAAAATGATCAAATCATCACTTGCCTTCAAAGAGTTGCTGGTCGTGTTCCGAAGCTTGGTCTTGGACGACGAACTCTTCCTCGAAACCTTCCGACAAATTTGCGTCTACGCGTACAAACAAAATATGCAATAAATAGCTAATACAGAAGACTAAATGTCCTCAAAAATTCAAATAAAATTCATCATTAAATAGGTCACAATTTTATGAATTTTTATAAATTTGAATCACCCAAATCCGAGTTAAAATGCAAAAGTTATAGCCATTTGAAGTTTGAATAAAATCTGAAAATACAGAAATTAGAAAATCCGATTTTTCCAAATTATTTTTATACTGAAAAATCGCATTTATGACATCAGCATCGCATCATGATGACGTCAGCACAGAAAAGAATTTCGGCCAAAATATTTTTATATATAAAAATATTTATGACGTCAGCGATGACACGTGGCAGCCTCTGGTGCCACCACGTCGCCTCGGTTTATGGGCTCGGTTCACGGCTCGGCTCTGGTCTACCGTGGACTCGGTCCACCAGAACAGCGCATCCACGCGGCAAGATCTGAGCCGTTCATTGAATCAATGGCCAGATCCACGCGCCACACCGCACTGCCTCGATATCTACGCGACACGCGTCGCGCATCCAATGATCGCTCAGATCCAACGGCCAGCACCGCGCTGCCACTGCGACGCCTCGGTTCATGCGACGACACGCGGCGTAATCGCGACGGTGCACTCGAAATCGACGGCTGGATTTGGTCTCCGCCCCGGTCAAAACGCCCACGCGTCAGCACGCGATTTGGCGAGGGTACGGCGCCATCTCCGCCGCATGTTCAAATCTGAACGGCGCGGATCCTTAGGGCAAAACCAGATCCAATCTCTACCGTTTAGATCTAATCTAACGGCCCACGGTACCCGAGCGGTTTACTGTTCACCCTAGCGACGCGGCGCAATCTCACGCGTCCACTAACGATCCAACGGCTGAGATCTAAACAAGCACCGAAACTAAATCTAATCAACACCGTTCAATCTAGATCTAACGGTCAAGATTAACGATGGTACGAAAAGGAGCAATGACGTGGGCGTGCGTAACCGTGCGATGCGGTCGAGCGGTCGACGGAGCTTCGGTGAAGGCGACGCGGCGGCGGCGAGGAAACGAAGGTTGCCGGTCGGCGGGAAGGCGACGCAGCCCAACGCCGCTTCGGCTTTTCGGCGAGAAGAAGTGGTCCACTTGATGCGGCTTGCTTTGAACTCGGGGGGCCTGAGCACGCGGGCGGCTCGGACGACGATGAGAGGAAGCAAAAACAATGGCGGCGAGGAAAAGCAACTACGGCGAGCTACAACGGGCGCTAGAGGGGGTCTCGGCGTGCGTGCAAGGAGTCAAACTGAGCGGCGTTGAGTCCTCTGCAGAACGCGCTCATCAAAACGGCTTAAAGGGCCTCGACGTGCGCGCTACAGGCGACGAAACGAGCGAAAACGGTCGGCGGCATTAGCTTCGGTGATCTCGCGAAGACGACTGACGTGGCACAATCCTGGACGTCCGCGCAGCGAAGATCCGACGGCGCACGCGTTCGGTGACGTGGCGCAACGGCAGCCGCGGAATTCTGATCGGACGGCTCGAGCGCGCGGCGACTAGGGTTTTGGCGCAGCTGGGCCGGCGGCGCGCACAGTAACGGGCTCGGCCCATTACTGTTCATCCAATTTTTAAAACATTTCTGATTAAAAATAAATCAGATAAATAAACAAAGCCAAAATAAATAGCAAAAATACCCGAAAAAATTCAAAAAAATTCTAAAAAATACTTTGAGACATTTGGAACTCATATAAAATATTTTCAATAAAACTTTGTATAAACTTTTGCATGAATTTATTGAAATTCAAGAGAGGTCAGAAATAAGTAAATCCAATTTAAATTCTAATAAATTCTCAGAAATTCTCAAAAATTAAAAATACTTCAAAATTTAAATTAGAGCAAATTTTAGGGTGTTACAATTCTAAAGTCTGTAGAATTTTTAAAAATTCAAACATTGCTACTGTCCTGATAAAACGCTGACCGACAATTTTGAACCGAATGCAAAATGGTTCATACCACGTTATAAACTTTTGAATTTTTTTTGCATGGTTATGATGCATCTCTAATGTTCTCATAAAAGTTTCAGATGATGATCAAACTTCATAAATTTTTAAAAATTCGAACAGTACTACTGCCCTGTTAAAAGGCTTACCGGCAAATTTGAACAAAATGAAAAATTATCTAAACCATGTTAAAAACTTTTGAAATTTTTTGTGGATGGTCCTGATGTAACATTAATGTTTTATTAAAATTTTTAGATGATGATCATTCTCAAATAATGTTTTAAAATTCAGATAGTGCTACGTCCTGATAAAAGCCTGATGATCAATACATATATTTGCTTTAGCAGTAATTTTTTTAAATTTTTTTTGAAAATTTTACAGAAGGGTGATAAGGAAGTGCTTAATATCTTATAAATTTCTTGAATCATTATCACACTCCAGTGAATTTATAAAATCCATACAAGGCACAGTACCATTTATTTCTTCTCTTTTTTATTTTTGAAATATAATATAACAAATGAAGTTCAATGCTTACATAGATTTGATTAACCAAACAAAAAAATTTAAATTTTTTGAAAAAATTATATAATATTACTGAGACAATTATTAATCTCTCACAAAAATTTTAGATCATAATCACACTCAAGAAAATTTATAAAATTCTGACAATGTAACTGTCCCAATTATGTTCATTCTGTTTTTGATTTTTTAAGGATAACAAATTAAGGTAAATTATTTTGAAATTTTTTACGTATGATCCTAAGCTACTAAAGATATTACCATAAAATTTTTAGATCATTATCAATCTTATATAATTTTATAAAAATCTGACAGTGTTTCTACCAAAATTTTAAAATGTCTCAAAAATTCGGTTTTTCAACAAATTTTCATAGGAGACGACTTTCCTAAGGGTTATCGGACCAAATCCGGCCTAAAGTTTCAAAACTGTCCAAAAAAACATGAAATTTCGGCGAAATTTCGCCGAGGAAAAAACGAAATTTCGGGCTACTGTAGCAAATTCAAAAAAAAAAAAATATATCCGGCAAGTAGTTTAGATTTCGGTGTGGTCCGGAATCCAAAATTTCAGTGAAATTCGACGAGATTTGGAACATTGATTCCACCTCCATGGTCAATAACCACTTCATCGTCGGTGAGTCAACCTCAAACTCAGTTACCAACTTCCACAAATTATGCTTGGGAGATGGTTCTGTATATCACTATTTAAAAATTGTATAAATTATTAAAACATAAATGATAGGTAGATATTAATTACTTATCTCTTCGTTTGTTTTAAGATTTATACAACTTATATTAGAAAGGTGATGCATAGAAGCACCGCTCACTATTTTCTCTCTCCATATAATAGTATATACTCCCTCCGTCCAAGTCTATAAGATTTATTTTTTTAATAGTTCTGTTCATAAATATATGACATATTTAACGTTTCAATGCAAAAATTAGTATACCACCTTCGTACTCGTAATAAATATTCAAATTTATTTGACGTTTTTATATGCATACATTGAATATAGTGCTTAGAGGTAATAATTAGAATTAGTCTAGTAATTTTTAATATCTCTTTAGTCTATGTGCCGAGAAAAAATATAGTAAAATTGAACAAAGGGGAGTAGAACTCAACTCTAACTAAGATCATTACAGTATTCAGACGGCCTGGGGTTTACCTTACCCGGGCACCCATAAAAAATCCGGTCCGGGCACACCGCACCGAACACGATGTGCCGTGCGACCGTGCTCACTCGAGGCTCAGCCCATCGGTCGCTTTTAAGCTTCCAATCCTCGCCTTCGATCCGCCCCTCTTTCGTTCGCGAGCCTCCCGTGCCGTCCCGAAACCACCACTCCACTCTCCACCCACCTCGCCGCCGCCACCCGCAGACCCTAACCGAGCTCCTTGCGGGGGGGCGCGGCCATGGAGGGCGGCGGCCGCAAGAGGGGCAAGCCCAACGGCGCGTCGGCCGGAGGGAAGCGCGCGCGAGGTGAGTCGAGCGGCTCCCGCCCGCCCTTTGCTCTGGTCTTACTAAATCCTCTTCCTCCCTGGGGGATTCTTGGGCCCGTTCCTGTTTCCCGGACGAATAGTGGGGTTTAGCGTCGTGGAGATGCTGGGGGTGCTGTGCTGTTGTTCGGTTAGGGTTTAGGGATTCTAGAGGAAGCTACGTGGTGCGGCGTTCCGGTGGGAATGTGGGATCTGTGGTTCTTGATGGGTAAAGATGAGAAGTTTGGGGGATTGTAAGCTCGCAATTGCTTAAAGCTTTGTCTATTCGTTGTGGTTTTTTTAATAGGAGATTGGCAATCTTGCTATTGTTGCGTGTCGTTGCATTTTTTTTATGAGCGTATCTGTCTCATTTAGTTTTGTGAAGGCACTACTTTCGTATCTGACTCATTTAGTTTTGTGAAGGCACTACTTTGTCTTCCTGTTTGAATTGTGTGGTTTATTGAACTGAACTAATGATACCTTGCGATGTCTTTTACCCACTCAAAGATATGCCAAGAACTTGGAAGAAAGCTCTGGTTTGGATACAAGCTGAATTGAGTGTAGTTTATGCTTTAATTAATGCACTATATTGTGGCAGTCAACGGTGTACTAATGCTCTTTTTGTGTACCAAGATTAGTAAATCAACACAGTATTAACCTGGCACGCATAATTAATTTGGTGTAACAGAAACGGAGTCATTTCAAACTGGTGTAGGAAGCAAATCGAAGCCATGCACCAAATTTTTCAGGTTATAATCCAACTTAAAATGAACTCCACCTGGTAACATTTATTCTGCATAGTTGTTATTTCATTAAAACTTTACTTTTATGTTTTGAAAGAATGTCTTGTTGCTAACAAATCAGTCAAGCAAGATTGTGCTACAGGTTTTCCGTAATCCAAGCTTAAGAACACTCACTGGAGTAAAATTGGAATGCACACGATTGTGCGAAATCACTTTGCATCTGTGAAAGATGCAACTACAGTATAAGGATATGTAACTCCTTTTCAGATGAACAATCAGTCAGTAATATCATGATGCAGCCTCATCTGCTCAAATTGAGAAAAGAAGATTGAATACATGACTTGGGAACTGTAATTGAACTCCCATCTTGAAATTCTGCCACCTATATCCTTCGTGACATATAATATTTATCCTAACATTTGGTACATGCAGGGACAATTTTACTACTATATGGTTTTTTTAACGGAACTACTATATGGTTTGAAAGTATACTTCCATCAATAGTTGCTATTTGAGATCTTCACTGTCAAGCAGCATATGCTTATGATGTTTAACCATGAGGCAATAGCAAAATTTGTGCTTATGATCTAGAACGTTTTATTAGCAACAAGACATTCTTAAGCTTAACATTTGAAATGTAGCTTATTCTCACGTTATTTCATAATATGGTGCTTATTTTAGAAATTTTCTTCAGTCCATTCTGATTGTAGTCCATATTGCATCTTAAGTTCAGCAAAGTTCGTCCTAGAATAACATTATTTTCTTCAGCTGCTATCATCACTTGTAATCATAATTCATGAGACTTTGGTCTTTTGAGTCCTCATATCAGAATCTTGCAAGTCAACATCAGCTGCATTTACATTTTACAATGAATAGCTTTGCTACCCAGTTATGCAATTAGGGTATCTTATTTTGCTACTTTAGTTGCTTACCCACATGATGTTCTCATTGTGCAGTACCTCCGGTTGTCCCTTTGGTGAGGGCTGCCATTTCCTCCATTACTTCCCTGGCGGCTACCAGGCTGTTGCAAAGATGACCAACCTGGGTGGCCCAGCTCTTGCAACTCCTCCAGTAAGAATGCCAATGGGACCTGCTGTTCCTAATGGACCACCTACACCCACTGTCAAGACTCGCTTGTGCAACAAGTATAGCACTGCAGAGGGATGCAAATGGGGGGACAAGTGCCACTTTGCACACGGTGATAGGGAGCTCGGCAAGCCTACGTTGATGGACAGCTCAATGCCACCCCCCATGGGACCAAGGCCCACCAATCACTTTGCACCTCAGCCGATGCCCAACCCTAGCATGGCCACTCCAGCAAGCTTTGGCGCTTCTGCCACAGCCAAGATCAGTGTTGATGCATCCCTTGCAGGTGCCATCATCGGGAGGGGTGGAGTTAACACAAAGCAGATATCCCGATTCACTGGGGCCAAGCTGGCCATCCGGGATCACGAATCAGACACCAGCCTGAAAAACATTGAGCTTGAGGGCACATTTGATCAAATCAAGAATGCTAGCACTATGGTCAGGGAGCTAATTGTCAGCATTGGTGGCAATGCCCCTCCGCCCGCCAAGAACCCAGCTGGAGGATCTCACCGTGTTGGAGGGCAAGGAAGCAACTTCAAGACCAAGCTGTGCGAGAATTTCACCAAAGGATCATGCACTTTCGGTGACCGATGCCACTTTGCCCATGGTGAAAATGAGCTGCGCAAGTCAGCTGCTGATTGAGAACCATGTGGTTTGTAGCAATTAGTCAATGTAACTCTAAACTTGAGGGCACATGATGAATTTTCTGACTGTTTAGGCTTATGTCGTCGATTTTACCACTGGATTTCGTATTACTTCTTACTTTGTGCTTTGTTTCTCAGGGTGATTTGGCTGGGTAGTTCTGATATCCTTTTTACCAGTGATGTTATTATAGTTTATGCTGCTTCTAAGTTTCTTTGCCCAAAGTTTCTCCTTGGTTTCTGAGTTTCTGATTATCTCATGTCAGTTGTTTGAAATGGCTAAACAGAAATGTTCTGCATTGCAATAAACTGGTATTTTCTTGTCTAATCCTGTTGCAATTCAACCATTTTCAGTTCAAGGAAGGGTTTCATGGTGGTTTTTTTCGTAAACTCAGTTTGTTCCAAGAGAATTATTAAAGTAGGTATTCTCTGTAGAGAAGACGATTAGTAAGATGGTTAAAATGTACTTTAGCTGCCGTAGCTCTCACAGGATTATATAGTTGGTGAACAGCTAAGCAGAACGGACCATTTGAAATACACAATTTTCATTTCCTCAGCAAGAAAACTGTTGCGAGCGTCATCATCATACAACTCTTAACCTAACAACATTATTATGAGCCGCCTAATATAAAAGAGATCCAAACAATAGACTGGGATTTAGCTACATCTCAAGCTCTCTACTGCTCTAAAGAACAAGCACAAGCTGCGCTATAGTGCGCGCACACCCCTACTGCTCTACAAAGGAAAAGTTAATCGGGCAATATTTATATTTTCTACATACTAACACGAGGCAGGTGGCTAGGCGCCTGCCTAGTGCCTACACATGCCATGCCAAGCAAGGCAAGGTCATTCCTGATCTGTGATCTCTGAAAAGACCGCTGGGCTTCGAGGTTTGCTTCTCCTCGGGTGTGTCCGCGACAACCATCTGATTTTGCATAACCAAACCTTGGTTCCGAGTAAGTTTCCTGATCGGTGTTTGTTGCACGCATAGCTCTGGCTCTTCATTCTCTTGAGTGCAGGGATTGCTCTGAGAGGTCCTGTGTGGCATCAGTTCTTCCCCATCCACGACGACCTCTTTCATAAGCTAGAAATGGATAAGAAGAGAAGCGATAAGGTCAGATTATTTGCAGTAAACTTACTACCGCATCATGAATAGGTGAGAATTTCGATCCTGTGCATTTTTTCTTCTTGACCAGAAGGGGCAATTGAAAAGAGAAAATGAGCCATGTTTTTAGCCAATAAAGGAGCCGTTTGGGAGGAGCGTACATGGACAAAACAAAATCAACACAATTTCTTCCCAACTCAAGACTAACATAATTTCTCTTGCAAACGCAAGATGGCATGCAGGCGGATTGAAGATGACAAACTAAATAAATGAAAATGAAGATTTACTAGTTTATGCTATGAGGTTACTCTTGTAAAAGCAACATCCCCAGATGGGGTGGTAACTGTTTCTACTTATCAAGTTCTTTGGTTAACTGAATGTTGTACAGTTCTCTTGAATGAGCTCACTCCCAAAATTGAGGTTGGTTATCCAGGTCAAATATAGAAAGGTTCATCAACAAAACACAAAAGAAATCTAAGCAGAAACTGTACCTTCCAGTCTCTGAAATCAAATCTGAAAACAAAATGGTTGTATGAGACTTCTCCTGAGGCTATGGCACTGGCAGCAGGTGCATTTCTTGGATCTGTGCAAGGCCAGTACAATTATATTAGATACATAAGCAAGCATCACTATAGTATCATTAAAGCACAAAAGAAACCAGATAACAAGTCCTTACAGACTATATGATGCCCATTGTCATCTACCTTTATTGCCACCCTGCCATCTTTCACTAGGAAAGACAATGCAAAAATATTCTCAACCGTTTGGGCAAATGAAAGTCTGTTCAAGACAAGGTTCTCCAGCCTTACATTCTTCTTCCTCAGGCTATCAAATATAGCAGACACATTCTGGTCAGTGTCTGTCTTTGCTCCCTCTGAGAAATCAGCAAACTGCATATTAAAGAGGATCATATGCACCCATTGTTGGAAGTAAGTGATGAAACAGCCTGCAAGTTTAGTGATTATACATATATGACAAAAAAACCATGTAGAATCTATCTTCCAGCCCAGAAACTTGATAACAAAGGAAGATTGTGATAATATGAATGGTACTATAGCAGATATTTCTTGAAGGGCTTGTTTGGATGGGCCAGGATTTTAGTTCAAATTCCCAATCCATCCACATCCAAACAAGGCCTAAAGAAAAAAATGTTTGATGATTTATACATAATGGAATCCAATAAGATAGGTCATGCTAAGTTAAGGCTTGTTTGGATGGGCCAGAATTTTAGTTCAAATTCCCGGTCCATCCACATCCAAACAAGGCCTAAAGAAAAAAATGTTCGATGATTTATACACAATGGAATCCAATAAGGTAGGTCATGCTAAGTTGCCAATCAAAGAAATGAATAATGGCAAAGCATCACATCTGTTACCTACCTCACAGTATGTCGGATTGAAACAGAAACGCAAACGGAGGGGGAAATCAAAACATTAAAGAAATGTACAATGGATGTCATTGATTCATTAACCTCTACTATATCATTTATAATATACAAAAACATGTGGCTACCTCTCCAGGACGAGTATTTTCAGTTGGTCTGGCAGTTCGTTTTCTATTAACAACCGGAACCTTCCGCTGCTTTACTTCTGTATTCATGGGTCCAAGCCTGCAAAGATTACAAGCATGCTTGCTTTAAGTCATTTACCTTGCAGGCACTAAGCATAAAATGTTGAAAACTAATAAATACGAAGGAGCTTCATTACATGGTGCAGCATCCAGGCACAGCCCTGAAAACATGGGAGGCGGAAAGCCCAATGTCACCCCAGCGCAATGAGACAGCCTCAGCATCAAGGCCCCCTTGCTGCCCAAATTTCTTCAGCAACACTGTTACAAAATCAGAAGGTGTGATTCCTTCACTTGACTGGGACCTCACAGATGTTACCAAAATGTTTGCAATGTCCAGCAGAGCTTCTGCATCGGCTATTTGCTCCCTAGGTCTCTGCACTGCAGTGAGGAAGGACACACCCGTTGTGTGTTTTTCATATAATATTAATACTCCAAAAGTTCAAAACAGCAAAACATAACAGAAGATGAGCAATTGATTCCACAGTAACCATCTTGGCATGCAACAGTGAGCTCTAATATGCTGTCTGGCATGCATATACTACACCCATTTTTGTCAGGAAATGCTATCATGCCAAATAAACAAGCATTGAGCAACAGAATCAATGTGACACATCAGCATGGACAAACAGCCAACACAATCAAATCCACAGTCCATACATGATGCATACTCAACTCCGCTTTACTGTATGATACAGAAGATATTTCAGAATTCTCTCTTCAAATAGTTTCTTTGGAATGAACTTTTGCTAGTGCTATACATCCTGGGAGAGGCATCAAAAGTCTATAAACACATATTTATAGACTTCATTCAATAGTTTACTGCTAGAGCAGTACCTGCTGTTGGCTTAACAATTTGCAGTAAAACAGCAACAGCTAGATGAAATATGAATAGCGATGTTGATACTGAATCTCCTATATTATCCTCTAGGCATATTTCTTTCTTAGACCAGTTGTCACTTGTGTACACACAGAATTAAGTATGTATGTGTTCTATCCACTTGAATCCACTGGAAACTAAAACCTCTCAGGCCCTCAGTCTCACTTCTTGGAGATTAAACCCTCCAAATTGCAGGAGCTGATTTGGACTGACAGACCCAGTTGAAAGTGTTCAGGCTTTGTTGAAGTCTGGTTTTAATATGCCCATTGGTCTCTTTTTCGTTTTTTGTTAACACTATTGATTCAGTTGTCAAGATCTAGCATGCCAGTTATGAACCTGGACTTAACATAGCCTGACTTAGTGACTGGGCTCGACTATAAAATCCGATATGACACTTTGTGCAACATGTTATGATCTGAATTTCATTTACCCAACAAGAATACCAAGATTGACCGACAGCTGAATCCAGAACTTCCAAAAATTTCAGATTTAGCCTATGCTCATGAAATTTCTGATGATAGAAATAACACTTCATGGTTGGGGAACATGCTTTATGAGGCATTAGAGTAAGTGAAACCGTCTGTACGATGTGAACGCTGAGTAGGATTTGATCCCAAGTAAACTATTTTTATCAATGTTGCCAGATTCAGCTGAGCTTTGTTATACACAGAAAGAAAGCATCCTGCTTGCAAACTAACTATAGCTGAACCTGCTGATTAATCATAACATTCAGAGAAAGTAGTTCCCTTTTATCGGGAGCCATTTCGTACCCATATTGTGTTATATACGTATTGATATCCTTGTTTCTGAACCTGCTTGCAAACCCTAGCCTTCACTCGCTTAGATCTGATTCCAGGGCGTCTGATCCGTGCGTCTGGTGTTGCACAGAGTACGTGTTCAAGGCGGTCAAGTCGGCGGAGGCGACGTCCATCGGTGTCCACGGCAAGGACTTCCTCTGCGTCATCAACCAGAAGAAATTTCAGGTGAGTTCTTCGTGCCGCACGTCGGCCTTGATCGATCCCAGCCAGTGGTTTTTCTTCTTGTTGCGATGTCCTGATCCAGAAAGAGTGCGACTTTCTGTGGTTGTTTTGGGGGTTCGATTTGTTGTTTATGTGGTGGTAGGAACTGAAAGAGTGATCCCCCCTCGATGTGGTTCTGACTGTAGGATAAGTTGCTGGATCAGATGAGCGTCACTCACTTGTTCCCGATCACCAAGTACATCGGTCCTCTCATCACTGTCCTCATAGGTTTGGTTAATGGTTAGTATGCTTTGTTTTACCGTATGGTTAGTGGTATTGATATATTATGGTACAGGAATTTGTTTTAGATGAAAGCGATGATGATAGGTTTTGTGATTTAGTGATTCCAGATATCAATTTTGAGATAGACGCAGTGCAAGTAGAACATGCACAATGATGGCTGGTAGTAAGTTATCCAACTTTTATTTGTAGGTCTATACTGTCCTTAGCATGATGCAATTAAGATTAAGGTTCTGCAAGACTGTGCCATATAGATCCACTTTTCATCTATAAAAACAACATGTGGTATGTTTGGGGAATAAAAAAAGTAGAGATATATGAGCAATTTTCCCATTAATCTACGTTACCCCCTTTGCTCCATGCCCTTCACTTCCAACCTCGAAAATGTAAGCAATCTATGAGCTCAATATTTGAATTTCTTGGTAGCAGTAGTAGTAACAATTGATGCAGATTTACATTTTAGAATATATCATTGATTGATTGCCATAGTAAAACCATTTTTGACTAACCTTTTTGTTGAATTGTTGTAGAAGCCAATGTTCTGAATTTTTGGATTGGAAAAGCCGTTCAACATTTCGCTGTATTCTAATTGTTTATCAGTGTACATATCCAATGACTTTTGTCCTTTTGATATGCTTATTTGATGCAGGCTTAGGCAGTGAGGCAATGATGGGCGACATAGTGTCGGTGGTGCATGAAAAATAGCTAACTAATTCTGAAATGCAAAACACAGATGTAGGTATATACTGATGTAGCATTCTACTTTGTGGATACATGGCCTTAAATTTGATACGTCTCTATAGAAAATTTCTTTATCAAAATAAATATATACACCAGTGGATTAGCATTCCTTGATGATTGAGCATAGATTGAAAACAACAAACTGCTCGATGTCAAATAGTGAAGAGATGAACATGCACAATCATATCCATGTACCTTTTGAGCATTTTGATTTTCATTGCTTGAAAGATGCTGGCAGTAGAGTACATTCTTTAGATAGATAGCTTATAAATATGGCCAGTTAAATATTCCTTCTACAAGATTATTTCACAAGTATAAATCCCGGAACATAAGTTGATGATTAGCTAGGCTTTTTTTTAATTTGAAAAGATGTCTCTAATAGTATGCTTATTGAATGCCAATTCTTCTGAGTTTATAGATTGCTTAGTGCGCCATTGATAGGAGTTTTGACACTTTTAGTAAAACTTTTGCGCTTTTCCCTACAAACAGCTGATCTTCTCCTATAACATTTATAGGGTTTTTAAATTTTATATAATGATAATTTATAGTTCCATTTAATTGCGTGCAATCATATTGTAATGTTCCTCATTGACATAGCATCATTGTTCAAGGATTTAATATATATTTGAATTCGATATTCAATGCTTAACCCTTGGCCAATTTTCAAAAAGTAAAGTGTTCTTAATAATTTCAGATGTAAATTTGGTCCAAGAGGGTATATAAACTTTGGAGTTTGAGTTATGTAAACACCATTCACCAGCTTAGGAAGTCTTTGAATTCACTACACATCTGCAACACAAAAGGAGGAGGGGAGATTGCAGCAAGCACAAAGCACAAAAGGTGTTCTAAATTTTTTTCTCCGGTAGTTTAATTCGGTTTCTTCTGTGATTATGAGTAAATTAGTTGGTCTAGCTTTATTCATGCTCAATTTGCTTCCATTTAATGTACCCCTATGCAAATGGCAGACCAGCACTAAGCAGTGATGCCTCAGTTTGAATTATTTTTTATGTTTACTGTCAGAATTGATATAGCTCAGTTGCTATTTCATAAAACTTTATCTTCTTACTATTAGATTTTCTATAGGGAATTTTCAGAAAAGAAAATGGCCACCCTTTTGTTATCAAGATCAATATTCAATAATATGGGCAAGTTATATAAAGCCAAATATTATATAGCTTCCACGATTCTACCCTGCTGCACAATTCCAAGGTGCCACTGCAAGGTTGTGGTAGTCCAACAGTAGCAAGGGCAAGGTCTATAGTAATCATTCTAATTATTGTATTTGTAAAGATTATAAATTGATGGCAGATAAATTGTTTACTATGCATCAGTTTTT
The DNA here is from genome assembly GCA_036346275.1 of Otatea glauca. Taxonomy (NCBI): domain Eukaryota; kingdom Viridiplantae; phylum Streptophyta; class Magnoliopsida; order Poales; family Poaceae; genus Otatea; species Otatea glauca. The sequence goes on from CM070713.1 coordinate 8,118,878, forward strand.
CCGAATCCTGATAAATTGTTGACATTTTAATGTCCCATGACTATTTTTGGTACCATAATATGCAATAAACGCATCTTGTTTTGTTGTCCAATGGAAGATTTATTTATTTACTTTTTATTTTCCACTGTCTCCGGTTTGTGTAAGTAGATCAAGAAGGTGGGGATCTCTCAATACTCGGAAACTTCTATGATTTATGAGACGAGGTAAACATGTTACAGATTATTGTGATTACTTGTTTGTACAAATGGCGTCACTCAAATTCCTGTAAGTATTCTTTTTCATCTGAATTCACTTAACAATAAATGGCATCAGTATATTCAGCATGTACTAGGTTTCCACAGTGATTTGTCAAGCAACAAAAATAAGTGGATGAGTCCCACAAGTTCTACTTGGAAAAGCGTCAAAATGGATCTCTTCTGTTAAGATTTGCGTCGCATTGCTAACTTGATACTTTATAACATCACTTGATGAAAATAGGTTAGAGTTTGTTCTTTTTGCCAAAAGATGTATGATTTTGGAGTTCATTTAATCCAAAGAGGTTCTTTATTAGAAGAATGTTGCAATCTTTCCTAAAGGATTTCAGTGGGTGAGGAATAAAAAAAATTCTACTAGGCTCAACAAGTTCATTTACCAAATTTCGTCTGTAAATTTAATTAATTCAGATTTTGTTTCTCTGATACTAGGACTAATAACAATGTGAATCTACGCGATAACGGTGCTTCTACTTGAGAGCGAGGGAAAAAAAGAAAGCAACAGAGCAATTATCATTGCGATAATTGTTCCAATAGCTCTAGCAACTCTACTGTTTGTGGCAGCAATTCTTCTTCTATGTCGTTGAATTAGAAACAAACAAGGTAAGATTTCATCAAGGGAACCAAATCTGTATTCACAGAAGTACGTTCTATTTGTTCATATAAGATGTGGTTTGATTCTAGGAACATGGATGGCAAACAACTCAAGGCTTAATAACCCTCGAGGCACATCAAATGTATTTGAGAACCGACGGTTCACCTACAAGGAGCTGAAGCTCATGACATCTAACTTCAGACAAGAAATTGCTCAAGGCATAATAGATTTGTGTGTCCATGTTGCCATCCATATTGAAGTAGCGCAAAAAATGTACAAGAAGAGCGGATTCGTTTGTGAAAGTGAGGAGCCTGCATGGAAGGCTAGGTTTCTTGGGCGATATTTAATTTTCTGATATTAATTTTTATTTGACATGGTGAAGAGACATGTTAATCTTATGCGTGATGCCTGTTCCTAGCAATGCGAACATGAATGGTGTCAACACTTTTACACGGTGACCAAGTAGTTGTTAGGAATTTCACCGGTATGTTTCTATTGTATATAAGAATTTATCCTGTTTTGGTGTCAACACTTTTACACGGTGACCAAGTAGTTGTTAGGAATTTCACCGGTATGTTTCTATTGTATATAAGAATTTATCCTGTTTTTGTGGACCAGATTACTTAGTGCACTTGTAGGCTTATACACCTGTTTTAACAGCTCAAATTTTTTTTATACCTTACAATGTCAGTAGTTGTTGATTATATTAACTTAAAAAGGATACTAAGTTTTTTTAATAGTTATATAATGCAATGACAATAGATTGAATCAGAATCTCTTCGAAGACTGTATTCATGCACATTTAATTTCAAATGAATTGCAATATTTCATATTTTTGTCTAATCTATTTTCTAATGTTAGTGCATCTGTTTTTATTACCTTTTTGCCGGCACAATTGCATATTTTTTTGCAAGAAAAAGAAATACCAAGACGTAGTTACTAAATTTGTTGTTTTTCTTATGAATCCGTTGCAACACAGGGGCACCCGGCTAGTACAATCGTAAAAGCAGCTCCTCTCTAACCTCGGAAGCATCGGCAGAACAACACTGCCACGCTAAAGGTATATCTAGCTCTGAGCTTGAAAATGACGGTTTTGGCCATACTGTTGGTCATGGTATGGCCAAACAATACTAGTGGTAATGGAGTCGTCGTAAAAAGATTAAATTTGGAAATAAGTTGAGTGAGAGATCAACAATAAAAAATAAATTTTCAAATGATTAAGGGGGTGTTTGGATTAGAAGTATTTCATTAGAATATTTTAGGATCTAGTTTAAATTTAAATTAAATCTCAAAACCTTTTAAAGAATTACTACTTATTTAAACAGGGTTTAAATAATAAAAATTTCCTCCGTCTGTCACCCTGGAATGAAAGGGGGTGATCCTGTAGTTTTTGGTGTGTGAATATGCGTTGTTAGGGGCTCCATTCCCACGGAGGACGAACCTCCGTCTACGCTTGAGAGATCTATCTGTACACTGATAAGGGATGTACATGCTACTTTCAACTTTCAAGGCATATACAACGGTATAAGTTCCAACTTAAATTCATCATTTTATCAACCCTGCATAAACTCCAAAGGCCCCACTTGATGCGTTTGAAAATGTGAGCATTGCTGCTGACCAGTGGCGGAGCCAGAAAATTTTAAGAGCCTTGACAAGTTTAACTATGGTCAATAAACGTGAATAAGTCTATATACACATCACATAAGCAAAATTGATAACCACAAAAAGTTTTTTACTAAAAACATAGTCCAATACATATGTGAACATTCTTTGAATGAAAACAAAGAAAGATGAGTCAAGCACCTCACTAAAACACTACCGATGCTTCGATGATTAGCAAAAAAAGTCCAATCACACAACAAAAGAGACTCTGCAACATAGAAATATATTGATTAGTGCATCATATAACATAAAAAAATATATTCATATTGAAGTATTGAACTAGTGCTTCACATACCACTAATGTTTTAATTACGCCTAGTACGAGGTAAACTCATTTTTCGAGTCTTATGCTTTGAAACTATTTTTGAAAGGACAGGGGATGTCGCCTAGAGGGGGGGTGAATAGGCGGATTAAAAACTTTGTAACTTAAATGCAGCGGAATAAAATATGCAGCTAAATAAAATCTCCCGAGTGTCCTGAACAATCCGGAGTGTCCGGGTTATTCAATCCGGATACTCCGGATAGTCCGGACTGTCCGGGTTATGCAATCCGGATACTCCGGATAGTCCGATCCCGAGGTCCTAACCCGGAGTGTCCGGTATTCAATCCGGATACTCGGATTATCCGGACTGTCCGGTTCGTGGATTCGGATACTCGGATTGAGGATCTCAAGAGAGATTTTAAATCCTGCAATTTTTCAACAATCTACTTGAACACAAAAGATCTTAGTGATGTCAGTACACGAGGGTATAGAAGATCCGGAGCCAAACACAACAAAAGAGTAGATCGGGCTCCCAAAGATTCAAAACCAAATACTAAAGCAAGAGTAAGAAGCAAACTTGGAGACAATGATTTTTCACCCGAAGTTCGGATCCTTGAGGGGATCCTACGTCTCCGTTGAGGCGGCTCGGTCACACTTGAGCCGGGTCTCTTTCAACCCTCTTCCTCCGGTGTTGCACAAATGCACTCACGGTCTTCACTCCTTTGATTCCTTCCCTTACGGAGGCGGAACTGCCTTCACAAACTTCCCACTGCCAACCACACAAAGCTCCGGTGGCTCGTGGCGACCTCCTAGCCGCCTAGGAGTCCTCAACCTCCAAGAGTAACAAATGCTCACGAAGAACAAGCTTGGAGATGAAATCAAGTGCTCAACCAACTCAAAACTCACTCTCCAAACTCTTCCCAACCCTTCTCACAAGGGGATCACTTAGATCTAAGGGTAAAAGCTCCCTCAAAGCCCCCCACACAGCCCCTCAAAAATCCACTCCAAAAAGCCCCTTCAAAATGAGGGAGGAAGGGCTATAAATAGACCTCCCCAAAAACTAGCCGTTGGGGGCAGGCTGCGCACAATCCGGAGACTCCGGATTTCAATCCGGATACTCCGGATTGACTGAGAAAGGCTAACAGAGAGACTCAACCCGGAGAGTCCGGATAAATGTCCGGATACTCCGGATTATCCGGATAGTCCGGACTAACTCCGGATAGTCCGAATCAAGACCGAGCAGCTCGACGAAAACGAGCATAACTTTTGACTCGGACTCGATTTCAGAGATTTTGGACTCTTCCAAAGCTAAGAACGAGGGCTACACAAATAACAAGGTCTCACTACCCAAAACTAAAAGGATAACCACAGATTTCACAAAGAAACCAAGAGAGACCTACAACCCTCACTTTAAGCACTACCAACACCACTCTCTTTCTAAGATTCACAAGGATGGATCACTTGAGCACTTGACACATCTAAAAGTCATTCGACATCGCATCCTCTTAATAGTACGGCAATCCTTAGACTCAAATTAAATCAAAGATAATATAAGTCTAGAACTAGTCACTTGCCGTCTTCTTTCTTGATGTCGATGCATGAAGACCTTCACCATATAATTGATGACATCTTCGCCTTGTCCAACTCGACTCGATTCACCTCATGAGACTCTCGTCCTATCAACCTTGACTTGATCATCCTCTCGACGATCTCCACGCCAAGTTGCTCTTGACTTAGTCCTCGCTCTTGGTGACACCGCCGTCTTGTTGACCTCGGCTTAATGATCATCCTCAAAGATACCTTGGTCATCATACACAGACGGGACCTAATTCTTTCCAAACTACTCATGAAAGACATTAGTCCCAAAAGCTCAATAGATATGAATAAAGTTGATATTTGTGAGCAGTTGATTACAACAAGTGTTTCATATAAAGAAGCACAATATAAATGGAAACACTTGACATAAGAAATGTTCTCTACTAAGTACATCATGATGAATATGTAATTGATCTATATGCACTAGAGAGATATATAATTGCCAATATGATGAATCAATTAAATCATGGCAAGGATCACAGACTTTACTTAAATGAAGCACATGATAGAATATACACGAATTGTACATGTGCAAATAATATTTGGAGTAAGAGTAAATATGTGATCCAACACTAGATAAACTTCACTAAGAGAATTGCATGAGAAGATATATAAATAAAGCATGCATGCACCAAGTCAATCTATAGCAATATGAAGTTTAACTCTAGTTAATACATGCATACTAAAACAAAGCATATAATGAACTCGAATGAATATATATGCACAAATAAATATGACATGAACCAATGTGCATATATATAATCAACATGCTATTTGGAGTTCACTATGCATTTGCACAAAAGGAATGCAATAACAAATATAGAATAGATACCAAAATTGCATACCTTATCTTTGCTTAACCTTCCTATTTGATTTTCCTCTAAATAGATGAGACTGATACTCAACTAGGCAATAACAAGTTAGTCTCATAGCAATATAATCATATTAGAGGTTTGTCATTTGCTAAGCACTAAGTTAAGCATTTACTTAATTGCATAGATTGTCATTATGAGTGTTTGTCATTAATCACCAAAATAACATAAGTGCCTAGATGCACTTTTAATCTCCCCCTTTTTGGTGATTTATGACAAACCTATTATCAATTGCACCAAATGACAATATTGAGATATTTTAGCATTAAAACAAGCATAAAGATACAATAAGAGATCATACTTACAAATCATCCCTTTTGTCAATCGATTAGGGACAATTGATAAATCCATAAATTCTCCCCTTTTGTCATTAATCCCAAAAGGTGCTTAAAAGATTCTTATTGTTTATTCACTAAAATCTGTTCTCCCCTTGATTGCACACTCAATAAAAGATTAGGAGAAAATAAAATAAAGATAAGGAGCTAGTAATAGGACAATAATATTAGCTCCCTAAATCTAGGCAAGATATGATACCAATTATTTCCAAGATTTAGGTAATAGATTTTCTAGTTATACCAAATTAAAGAAGTCATGATTCTTAGGGTATAAGTGATGCTTAAACATGACACACGAATATGATTTCACATATTCTTTAAACATCAAGATCATATAAAGAAGATTACACAAGAAGGAATTGCTTATATGATCACAAGATGTATACAAGATCATGAATCAAGGTTGTATAAGTAAGATGCACTTTCATGATCAAGAATTTCATAAACTTATCAAGGGCATACCTCTTTGCAATGTGTCACCCATATGTACCTTTTAGTTCTTGATAATGCCGAATGCAAGTTAGATGACACTTCAAAACAATTTAGGATTAGAGGATACCTCTTGAAAGATACCAATTAATCATATCAATTGAAAAATACAACACCATTTAGAATAACACAATTTAGCATAATGGTGTGCACAGACATTATTGAATATGGTCAGAAAAGAAACACGTCCCTTTTGTCGATTCTTGTCCACCGTATGTTCGAATTGGTCATGATCACCGCGCCGGTCTTAGATCCTCGTACTATGGAGCTCCTCTCCATTTCCTTCATCCCACCGTCGAAGATGACCCTTTTCCAATACCTTGAACATCAATAGACAAGCACACGATTTCGGGAACAAATATCTTTTAATTTGACCCAAGTTAGTTTGATAATGTCTAAGTACAACATGCATGATATATATGATATACAAGACAATACTCTTTGCATGCAATTTAAGACAATTCAAGATATCAATTAAAGATTTTATTACATCACTTTATAATGAAAATATTTGAAACTCATTCAAATTTAATCTTGACACCCACTTGTAAGAGAGACAATGAGTAAAACACATTCAAACTCACTCTTGAGCTTACAAGGAAATTTTCTCTTTCCATAATAAACTCGAAGTTATGCAAGAGAGAAAACATTTTGAGGCTAAGTTACAATTAAATCCAATTTCGAATAACTTAGCCAAAAGATGCCCTTTCATTGGAATGAAAACTTAAATAGATATGCTCCACTTAGAAGCTTGGAGCAATGAATAAGTTCACTTAGTTTTCATCTTGAAAGGCTTGCCAAGATGCCAATTTAAAACTCTCAAAATCTCAACAGACGCAAATAGCAGCACAAAATCGATTATAGCTTTTAAACCATTGCTCAAATACAAAAATCATCAACGCGGAACAGATCCGACTCGAAATCCTCTTCGAGGGTTATGAAGACTGAATATTGATTTGAGCAAAGGAGAAACCCCAAAAATAGGATGAACAAGATATTGCAAGAAAGTATAGATAGCAATTTCAGAATTTGGGCCGAGCAGTACAACCCGGATACTCCGGTGTTTTTGATCCGGAGTGTCCGGATAATCCGGATACTCCGGATATATTACCCGGATACTCGGTTGTTCACTTCATCCTAAAATCGAACATTTTGAATTTGGATCAAATCTTGATCAAATGAAGTCCAATAGCCATAAGATTTTGCAGAAATGATCCATGAACATCCAAGAGACTTCTCCAAAAAGAATTTCTCAAATATCACCCTCCAATCAAAAATTAGATCAAAATGGGCATTGGAGGTTTAGTTTTGACACTAAGTCAAATAAAGTCAACAATCTTGCAAATGAGTTCAAATAAATTTGAGAATTTTCAGATATGAACTCCATATGTGAGAGAAGGTTTTCTAACAAAGATTTTCAATAAATAAATTTTACTTTGAGAAATGTGGTGAAATTTGCATATGAAACACATAAAAGATTAAGATTTTCACCAAATCCTCAAAATAGAACCAAATGAGTTTTGAATGGTAATATGCAATTATATGGCTTCATATGATTTAGAGAGATGTTTATAAGCCTATTTGCATAATTAAATCCATTCAAATCGTAAAATCCAACTTAATGCAAGAGTATGCCAAATAAGATCGAAAGAGAAAAAGGCATAACTATTTCAAATTAAGTTGAAATTATTTGAAATTAGGCATAAACATTATTTAGACTCCCAAGAAACTTTTCCAAAAAGAATTTTCCAAAAAGGAGTCTCCAATCAAAGGATATGCCAAATTTTGCTTTGTAGGCATAATTTTTACTCAAAGAGAAGAAAAGTCAAAACTTTTTCAAATTGAGTCCAAATGGTTTGAAACTTTCCAGAAATAAACATTGGACTATTTAGAAGGTTTCCCAATAAGAATTTCATTAAAAGAAATTTTCGTTCAAAAGATATGACAAAATGCGCTTTGTAGGTTTGAAAAGAAACTGAATTTTCACCAAATGCTCAAAATGCATTCCGGATTGAAATTTATGGAGATTTGAACTTTCATAGCTTTGTATGAGTAAGAAATACTATTTCAATCCAAGATATGCAAATAAATCCAATTCAAATAGCGAAATCCACAAAATGCAACAACAGATCATTTTGGGTCAATTGGATGATTTTGGCCAAATTCAAATGGCTATAACTTTTGAACGGTTGGTCGTTTGGAAAAACTTTGAACTAAAGAAATGCTTAAAATGACCAACCCTATGAGTTTTGTATTGACCACTTTTTCAAACTCCAAATAGATTTTGCTTTAGAAAAATTTGAAGTTAAATGCAAAAGCAAGATCACAAAGATCTTTTTAAGCCAAAGTTTGACTTTTAGCTTCTAGCCAAGGGTTAGATACTTGTAAACATTTGAAATGCATTTGAAAACATTTTAGAAGACTATTTTCATAAGATTTTGCATTTCAAAAAAATATTTTGCTTTTAACCCTTTTTGAAGCAAGTTAAAATAGGAAATAGTTTTTCATAAAAAGCCTCAAAATACAACTCAATTTGGATTTCATATAATTTCAATTTCCATGGCTTAGAATTGATTATCAAGATGGTTTCTAGCCAACATTTATAATGAAATCCAACTTGAATGCTAAGATTTGAGCAATATGCTTAAATAAGCTATTTTAGTTCAAACCAAAAACTTTTCGGACTAAAATTGATTTCAATATAGAATTTTTATTTTGAACGCTTGTAAAACATTTGAAATACATATTAGAATACTTTTACAAAGCTTTTCACAATTTTGGGCCTTTTAAACATAAGATTTGACTTTTGACCAAAATGGTCCTTTTGAAATAGCTATTTGTAAAACAAAGCCAAATATTTCAACACAAGATTCAAATGAAGAATAAGATGAGATATTGAGATTTGAATTTTGTGTATGAGTCTAAGATACCATTTTGAACCAAGATACTACACAAGATCCGGTCCAAACGGAGAAACTCACTAAGTGCAATAGTATGACAATTATGGGTCAAATATAGTTTTTCATGAGTTTCAAAATCAAATAACTTTCACTAGGTTGGTCTTTTGAAAGTCTTTTGAACACAAGAATTGTTAAGAATGACCAACTCTAGGATTTTCGTTTTGGAATTACTTTCAAATTCATTTTACATTTAATACTATGAAAATTATAAGTTTAAATCCAAAACAAGATACTACTATCTAGATTTTGATCATGAAACTCATTTTCTTTTCAAAATGGATTTTGTGAAGCCAAAACCTTTGAAAAACATTTCAAATATATTTGTATACATTTTGCAACTAGTTTTTCACAAAAATACTAATGGTATACAAAATTTTGACTTTTGGCTAAATGGCTTGATTTTGAAAATATATATATATTTGCACTTATATAAATATGGGCACATGTAGGGATGTAACATACATGGTTATGATTTAGCAATCCCCCTTAATGTGCCACTATCCCAAACTTACTCAAGATTGCAATCAAAACAACTAATAAGCATGAGTAAGCATATAATCAAGCAATCTAAATTGATTTTCATGAATAATGCAATATAACCTACACAAGGCTATAAGCTATAAGAATCAATTTAAATACTTGTTACCCGAGATGACATTGGCTCAAGATTGAAGTTATCATCCTCATGCTTGGCTCCATTTTGCAAATGATTAAGTCATCTTCCCTTTTGAAGAAGCCAAACGTCCAATCCATCTCTTATTGCCTAAAAATCTTTTAGGCGGTTTTTGGTACCCAATCCTTGTTGGGTCCAACAATGTTAGTCACAATAGATTTTGGAACCCAGATGGTCCTAATTTGGATATTATTGAATTGACTAACATAATTAGAAATAGGTTTGCAATAATTATTCCTCCTAGGCAAATGATTGACATTTTTATGAAAAGGCTTAGGAGGGCAATGATATTTTGCAAAACCATTTCTAGTTTGATCTCTTCTAAGCATATGATAATTGAAATTATGCATTGGCTTAGAGGATCTAGCAAATCTAGCAAATGGTTTGCTATTGTTATTTTTCATAAGCTCATGATCAACATGATTTTTCTTGGTCTTAGGAAGTCTAGCATTTTGAGCAAACACATTTCTAGATTCATTTCTCCTAAGCAATTGAATATCATAATTTTGCAAATACTTGGGAGAATCGACAAACTTGGCAAACACATTGCCATTTTTGTCTTTCCTAAGCAAATAATGATCATTGACAATAATCGGCTTAGGAGTAATACCTTTGGGACAATCCTTACCGATGTGTCCCTTTTTCCGACAATTGTAGCAAGTAGGCTTTGAGCGTCTCTTTTTCTTGACTTGCTCTTTGCGGTTTGCCTCATTGTTGATGGTTGTGGCTTGATCTCCACTTTATTAGGGCACACGGAGGCGAGGTGTCCCTTCTTGTTGCAAGCAAAGCACTTGATGATCTTCGAATATCTTTCGTTGTGCCTTGTCTTGCTAATCTCCTTCTTGGAGATGTAGCCGAGTCCTCGCTATCTTGAGGCGCCTTGGCTTGCTCAAGATCTCATCGAGAACGGCTTTTCCTTTACGCACTTCTTTAAGTCATTTTCTAATCTAATGACTTGGGCCTTGAGCTCCTTGTTTTCCTCTACAAGATTAGTCTCAATATGCATAGAGGAAGTTGAAGCAATATTTTATTTGAGCAACAAGGCATATCATCACTAGAGGTGGGCATATTAATTTTAGATGAAATGCTAGAATTAGAAATTAAGCATGGCATATCATCAATTAAATCACATGTAATTCCTATGTCCACCTTAGGCTTATGAATTTCTTTGGAAAGGAGGGATTCATGATTTTCTTGAAGCATGTTATAATCATTTTGAAGTGATTCATGTTCAAGCTTCAAAATTTTATATTTCTTTTTCTCCTTTCCAAGACATTTATTGAGCTCCTCTAGCAAATTCATAAGTTCATCATAAGTGAGCTCATCATCATCATCGTCACTTACCTCATTCTTACCTTTCGCCATGAAGCAACGGATTTGTGATGGAAGAGCATCTTCATCGTCACTTGAGGCGGAGGTTGAGGTTGATGGAGATGTCGGTTCTTCATCACTTGAGCTTGAGGTGGAGCTTGATGTTTCATCTCCCGACATCTCTTCCTTAGTGCAATCCTCAATAGAAGTGGATGATTCAAATAGTTCTTGAAGCTTTATCCACATTTCATGAGCGCTCTTGAGATTGCATATTCTATCAAAAATTTCATCGCTCACAACACAAAATAAAACATTAGTAGCTTGAGCGTCGAGATGTAGGCATTTCCTTTCTCCTTCAGTTGGAGCAACTTCATTCAATGGAGAGGAAAAGCAGACATCTACGATCCACCATATTTGAGGGCTCATGGATTTAAAATGAGAAGTCATAATTAATTTCCATGAAGCATAATTTGTGCCATCTAGCACAAGTGGATTATGTGAGTGTTCTAATCCTCTAGTCGACATCCTTTACTCTCTAGACGGTTAAGTCTAATAAAAGAGAGACCTTGCTCGATACCAATTGAAAGGACAGGGATGTCGCCTAGAGGGGGTGAATAGGCGGATTAAAAACTTTGTAACTTAAATGCAATGGAATAAAATATGCAGCTAAATAAAATCTCCCGAGTGTCTCGAACAATCCGGAGTGTCCGGTTATTCAATCCGGATACTCGGATAGTCCGACTGTCCGGTTATGCAATCCGGATACTCGGATAGTCCGATCCCGAGGGTCCTAACCCGAGTGTCCGGTATTCAATCCGGATACTCGGATTATCCGGACTGTCCGGTTCGAGGATTCGGATACTCGGATTGAGGATCTCAAGAGAGATTTTAAATCCTCGCAATTTTTCAACAATCTACTTGAACACAAAAGATCTTAGTGATGTCGTACTGAGGGTATAGAAGATCCGAGCCAAACACAACAAAAGAGTAGATCGGGCTCCCAAAGATTCAAAACCAAATACTAAAGCAAGAGTAAGAAGCAAACTTGGAGACAATGATTTTTCACCGGTTCGGATCCTTGAGGGATCCTACGTCTCCGTTGAGGCGGCTCGGTCACACTTGAGCCGGGTCTCTTTCAACCCTCTTCCTCCGGTGTTGCACAAATGCACTCGCGGTCTTCACTCCTTTGATTCCTTCCCTTACGGAGGCGGAACTGCCTTCACAAACTTCCCACGGCCAACCACACAAAGCTCCGGTGGCTCGTAGGCGACCTCCTAGCCGTCTAGGAGTCCTCAACCTCCAAGAGTAACAAATGCTCACGAAGAACAAGCTTGGAGATGAAATCAAGTGCTCAACCAACTCAAAACTCACTCTCCAAACTCTTCCCAACCCTTCTCACAAGGGGATCACTTAGATCTAAGGGTAAAAGCTCCTCAAAGCCCCCACACACCCCTCAAAATCCACTCCAAAAGGCCCTTCAAAAGAGGAGGAAGGGCTATAAATAGACCTCCCAAAAACTAGCCGTTGGGGCGGTGCGCGCACAACCGGAGACTCGGTTTCAATCCGGATACTCGGATTGACTGAGAAAGGCTAACAGAGAGACTCAACCGGAGAGTCCGGATAAATGTCCGGATACTCCGGATTATCCGGATAGTCCGGACTAACTCCGGATAGTCCGAATCAAGACTGAGCAGCTCGACTAAAACGAGCATAACTTTTGACTCGGACTCGATTTCAGAGATTTTGGACTCTTCCAAAGCTAAGAACGAGGGCTACACAAATAACAAGGTCTCACTACCCAAAACTAAAAGGATAACCACAGATTTCACAAAGAAACCAAGAGAGACCTACAACCCTCACTTTCCTAAGCACTACCAACACCACTCTCTTTCTAAGATTCACAAGGATGGATCACTTGAGCACTTGACACATCTAAAAGTCATTCGACATCGCATCCCTCTTAATAGTACGGCAATCCTTAGACTCAAATTAAATCAAAGATAATATAAGTCTAGAACTAGTCACTTGTCGTCTTCTTTCTTGATGTCGATGCATGAAGACCTTCACCATATAATTGATGACATCTTCGCCTTGTCCAACTCGACTCGATTCACCTCATGAGACTCTCGTCCTATCAACCTTGACTTGATCATCCTCTCGACGATCTCCACGCCAAGTTGCTCTTGACTTAGTCCTCGACTCTTGGTGACACCGCCGCCTTGTTGACCTCGGCTTAATGATCATCCTCAAAGATACCTTGGTCATCATACACAGACGGGACCTAATTCTTTCCAAACTACTCATGAAAGACATTAGTCCCAAAAGCTCAATAGATATGAATAAAGTTGATATTTGTGAGCAGTTGATTACAACAAGTGTTTCATATAAAGAAGCACAATATAAATGAAAACACTTGACATAAGAAATGTTCTCTACTAAGTACATCATGATGAATATGTAATTGATCTATATGCACTAGAGAGATATATAATCGCCAATATGATGAATCAATTAAATCATGGCAAGGATCACAGACTTTACTTAAATGAAGCACATGATAGAATATACACGAATTGTACATGTGCAAATAATATTTGGAGTAAGAGTAAATATGTGATCCAACACTAGATAAACTTCACTAAGAGAATTGCATGAGAAGATATATAAATAAAGCATGCATGCACCAAGTCAATCTATAGCAATATGAAGTTTAACTCTAGTTAATACATGCATACTAAAAACAAAGCATATAATGAACTCGAATGAATATATATGCACAAATAAATATGACATGAACCAATGTGCATATATATAATCAACATGCTATTTGGAGTTCACTATGCATTTGCACAAAAGGAATGCAATAACAAATATAGAATAGATACCAAAATTGCATACCTTATCTTTGCTTAACCTTCCTATTTGATTTTCCTCTAAATAGATGAGACTGATACTCAACTAGGCAATAACAAGTTAGTCTCATAGCAATATAATCATATTAGAGGTTTGTCATTTGCTAAGCACTAAGTTAAGCATTTACTTAATTGCATAGATTGTCATTATGAGTGTTTGTCATTAATCACCAAAATAACATAAGTGCCTAGATGCACTTTCAATTTTATATATACCCTCTTAACTTGTTGCGGTCTGTGCAAGAGAGTTGAGGAAAAATAAATGAAAAGAAAGGATCGAGTCATGCTGTGCTGTCTTACATACCAGAAATCTAGGCCTGGCCGGCTCTCGCGCTGCCGTGGGCCAGTCCAAAAAAGCACTAGATTGGACCATGCAGATTCGTTCATCTTGGCCGGTTCCGTGCGACACCCAGACTCTACGTACGTATGTACATGCATGACAGAGCTGATGGCTACATGAGATCGGCAATGGCTGGCTACGCAACTAAAGATGATCTAACATGTTCCTAGCCCGTCCAGTCGTCTCTTGGTTTGGTGGGCTTTCTAAGTTGATAAAACAGCAAGTCTCATCATTTTTTCTATCGTGGCAACAAAAACTATGCTAGTTCGTTAGAATGGTCCATGTAGTCGGACTTTCGGTGATTCCCAACGCAGTGTCGCCGATGAGCTCGGGCAGCCGCCCATGCTGCCCAGGCGCTGCCTCCGTCAATGCTGCTGACTGCACTTATATATCAAGGTAAATGTTTTAGGCATATTGTCGAAACTCGAATCTCAATACTGTAACCACGGAAGATCAGAAGACCTGAATCTGGGAAAAGTAGCATGAGCTCAGTACTGGTAGTTCCATCGAGCACTCAGTACTGTAGTTCCATCAAGCACTCGAAATACATGGAATATATACACACGCACGACGCCGGATCGGGCATCCCGGTTGCCTCGGCACTGTGATTTCAAATGCACCTATTTAAGCTGTATTCGGATATATTTTTCGAAAGCTTTAGTTTTAGGATATATACTTGTTTATAACAATTCAAATGAAACACGTACCTTCGAAACAATATACTCGACTTACAAATATTTTGAACGAATTTAGATCACATTCTTCGTTGATTTATATATAAAATCAGCACGTACCTACAATCAAACTATTATAAAAAAACTCTAGTTTGAATTTTAGTTCAAACTTATTTGAACTGGTTAGTAAACTAGTTAAACTCAACATCTTAAAAATTTCAAAAAAATTCGCATGCAATACATAGGGGAAATATCTATTTTGGACCATGGTATCCCAAGTAATATATATATATATATATATATATATATATATATATATACACGCGCTGGTCGTAACCCCAGATGCCATACGTAGCCGAAGCGTACGGCCCAAAAAAACAACTCGAGATCAAAACTCCCAAGTCCCGCAATGCGTAAAAAAAATAACGCTACACTGATTCTGGACGTGTAATCTTCTAATGGCTTGTAACGCGTCGATCAAATTACTACCGGATTGTGATAACGTGCACGTGATGCCAGCCGAACTAAGAACACAAAGAAGTAAAAAGGTGCAGTACTTTACATACTATAAAAAGATACTATAATTCGTAGTAATACAGTACTTTACTACTGCACGCGCTGGCACTGGCACGTGAACTAAAAACAGAAAGAAATAAAAAATTTCATTGCTTGTTTGGTAGTAAAAGGAAACGAAACTCAAAGTAAAAACGATTGATCAATATAGTAAAAAATTCCACTTAACTCCGTGCCGTTGGTAAAGTTTTTTTTCTTAGTAAAAAAACAATTTACGGCAATACCATGGCTAACCTACACGTACCTTAAATGCGTTTCTAGTAAATTACCTACTTAGCCACAACACCTAGAAAAAGCGTTTCTAGTTTCTACATGAATTATTTTTTTAGCCATAACTTTTTTATTGACACCTCCGATTTATGAACGGTTTTCACCAGTAACTTACTGCTAACGAGAGCAATATATTTATATAAGTCTCGCCAATAAATATCGCATGAACCCTTTGGCATGATGGTAAAAACTATGTATACGATAGTAAAATCTATGTATTCAGATAGTAAAATCTGATTTATTAGCAAGACTTATATCATTATGTTGCCCTCGTCGTCACTAAGCAAGTGATAAAAATAGTTTGTGAAACAGAGATATCAATAAAAAGTTATGGCTAAATAAAAATATATATATTCTAGTTCAAATAAGAAAACACACTACTAGCTTAGCGCTGCATGACCGACTAGTATATATGTTTCTTGTTTGTACATGAATCTGTTTATTCTTTATTTTAACCATAATTTTTTATTGACACCTCCGATTTGCGAATGGTTTTTACCAGTTGCTTACTGACGACAAGAGTAACATATTGATATAAGTCTCACTAATAAAATGCCGCATAAACCCTCTAGTCTGATAGTAAAACATATGTATACCGATAGTAAAACCAATGTATACGGATAGTAAAATCTGTGTTTACTAACGAGACTTATATCATTATATTGCTCTCGCCATCAGTAAGCACGTGGTAAAAACCGTTCGTGAATTGGAACCGTCAATAAAAAGTTATAGCTAAATAAAAAAGAACATATTCATGTTTAAATAAAGAAATATGTTACCAGTAAATGTGTTTCTTGTTTGTATATGAATATGTTTATTCTTTGTTTTAGTTATAACTTTTTATTTATAACTCTGATTCACAAACGGTTTTCACTAATAGTTTACCATCGACGAGAGCAACATATTGATATAAGTATCACGACATAAATCAGATTTTACTATCTGTATACATAGATTTTACTATCGGTACACATAGTTTTTACTACTATGCCAAAAGAATCAGAAGCCTGTGCGGTAGTAAACTCTTAAGATACATTTAGTAAATTGGCAATAAAATCTCATTCACACGGTGTTTATTAGCGAGACTTATATCATTCTGTTCCTCTCGTCGTCAGTAAGCTACTGGTGAAAACCTTTTGCGAATTGGAGCTACCAATAAAAGTTATGGCTAAAACAAAAAAAATTCATATACAAACTACAAAACACATTAACTAGTTGGTTTGGCTATGTATAATTGGGGCAGTCCGTTGCGCTACTGATTAGTACTCCCTCCGTCCTTGAAAGTAAGGGAGAGAAGCGTTCAAATTGTGTCCTCCAATATTAGGGATTGAGAGCTCTCCCCCTCTTAAATTGTGTTCTCAAATTGTGCCCATGCATGTAGATGCACGCAGATACATGCGACCACACATATTCCAAAACAAAAACGCGACAGGTCATTCCCTATAATCGTGATTAATTAATGCATGCGTGTTGTCAATTAATAGAGACACAGTATTAAAAAGGGGCATTAGAGTCTTTTAGCAGAAACCATAATCTGTCCTAAAATTTCTTCTGTCCTTTATTTTTCAGGACGGAGGGAGTACGTTGCATGGTTTGGTTGGACTGAGTTAAATGGTCCGAGCGTACAATAGGCTATTCTATACGTATATGTATGTATGTATGTATGTATGTATGTATGTATGTATGTATGTATGTATGTATGTATGTATGTATGTATGTATGTATGTATGTATGTATGTATGTATGTATGTATGTATGTGTGTGTGTGTGTGTGTGTATACACACACGACAGCGCTATTCTACGCGCATGTCGTAACCTCGGAGAAGCGTGTCCAAACCATCCACATAAGCCTGCTTCATGTGTTGACTAAGCTGGTCAACAGCGTAGCCAACCAACTAATAAATGTGTTTCCTTGTTTATACATGAATATTTTTTTTGTTTAGGTATAACTTTTTATTGACAGCTCCGATTCACGAACGGTTTTTACTGGTAGCTTACTGACAATGAGAGATACAGAAGGATAGAAGTCTCGCCAATGAACACCGCATAAATCAGATTTTACTATCAAAATGAACATCAATTTACTAATATCTGGTAGTAAAATCTATTATCGGACTAGTAGTAGTTCATAGTCATTTTACTGTCCAGTGATAGATTTTACTATCCGCATATATAGAGTTTACTATCATGTAGAGGGTTCAGCATCCTGTATAGTCTATGCAATAGTAAAAGCTTACAATATATAAATAGTTAAATATATATATATATATACACACACGGTAGCGCTAATCTATGCTTACGCGTAGCTTCGCTATTCTACGCGTGAGCCGTAATCCAGTATCGCTGAACTAGCTAATGTGAATGCAACATTTACTGTGAACGCATACATGCGCCGACTAATCAATGACATTCGTAGTTTGTACATGTATATGTTTTTTCTTTGATTTAGCCATAATATTTTACTGACAGCTCCAATTCACAAACCGTTTTCACCAGTAGCTTACTGACGACGAGAGCAACACATTGATATAAGTCTCGGCGCAAAAACAAATTTTACTATCCGTATATATAGATATTACTATCGGTATACAAAGATTTTACTACTATACCAGAGGTCCAGCAGCCTATGCGCTAGTAAAATGTTACGATACATTTGGTAAAATGGCAGTAAAAACTCATTCGTGCAGCGTTTATTAGCGAGACTTATATCATTATATTGCTCTCGTCGTTAGTAAGCTATTGGTGAAAACCGTTTGTGCATCGGAGCTATCAATAAAAAGTTATAGCCAAATCAAATAATATAAATTCATGTACAGATTGGAAACACGTTACAGAAGACATTTGCATACATGCGGCGATTAATAAACGTCATTCTAGTTTATACATGTACATGTTTTTTCTTTGATGTAACCATAACATTTTACTGAAAGCTCCGATTTACAAACCGTTTTCACTAGTAGCTTATTGACGACGTGAGCAACACATTGAAATAATTCTAAAACAAATTTTACTATTCGTATGCATAGATGTTACTATCGGTATACATAGGTTTTACTACTATACCAGAGGTCCAGCAGCATGTTCGGTAGTAAAATGTTACGATACATTCGATAAAATGGCAGTAAAAACTCATTCATGCAGCGTTTATTAACGAGACTTATATCATTATATTGCTCTCGACGTAAGTAAGCTATAAGTGACAATCGTTCATGCATCGGAGCTATCAATAAAAAGTTATAGCCAAATCAAAGAATACAGATTCATGTACAGACTAGAAACACGTTAGAGAAGACATTTACATATATGTGGCGACTAATAAACATCATTCTAGTTTGTATATGTACATGTTTTTTCTTTGATTTAGCCATAACATTTTAGTGACAGCTCCGATTCACAAAACGTTTTTACCAGTACCTTACTAACGACGAGAGCAACACACTGATATAATTCTCGGCACATAAAACAGATTTTACTATCCGTATATATAGATATTACTATCAAACAATAGTAAATTGATGTAAATTTGGCAGTAAAATTTGATTTATGCGACGTTTATTAGCGAGACTTATATCATGTTGTTCCTCTTGTCATCAGTAATCTAATGGTGAAATTTGTTCGTTAATCGAACATGCGAATAAAAAATTATGGCTAAAATAAATAGAAATTATATTCATGTATACATCTTTGCATCTCTCAGTCATACACATGCATGCATTAATTCCGGATGATTAATATTCCAAGGCTCGGTCACGAATTCTATGGCGCTAATTAGTGCAACACCGGCTTTCGCTTGGATCAAAAAAAGCGCCAGTAGCGTAGAATGTCGATTCGCGTACATATAGAATAGGATATATATATATATATATATATATATATATATATATATATATATATATATATATATATAGCGCTATTCTACTCTTGCGTGTAGCGATGCTTATTCTACGCGCTGGTCATAACAAGCATACAACCCAGAAAATATCTTATGTACGCTCGCGTGACGCGTGTTGGCTAAGCCAATTACCAATGTAGTCAGAGCAGCTAGTAAGGCCCTGTTTGGCAGAGCTCCAGATCACAGCTCTACCTTAGATCTGGAGCTTGTAGGCTAAAATAAATTGAATTAAGTTTATATTTTTAGTCTAAAATGTAAACAAGATGACCCACCTAAACACTCATAATGTACCCACAGCTCTAGCTCCATAAATTTCTGGAGCTAGCAATACCCTGCTCCACCAACTACACGGATTTTGGTGAAGCTGGAGCTATGCCAAACAAGGCTTAAATGAGTTTCTAGTTTGTACATGAACATGTTTTTTCTTTTTTTAGCCATAACTTTTTATTAGCAGCTCCGATTCAGAACGGTTTTTACCAGTAGCTTATTGACGACGAGAGGAACACAATGATGTAAGTCTCACCAATAAAAACCGTATGAATCAGATTTTACTATTCGTATACATAGATTTTATTAGCGGTGCACATAGATTTTACTGTCAAAAAATAATATTTTACTGTAAAAAATTCTCAAATAATTACCACACGTTGGGGAGGTGATATTCTACAACTCTGTAAAATTTGAAGGCCAAACTCAAACGAATTTGAGAGATATAAAAAAACAAAGTGCTAAACAACAGCATATACTACCTTTTACTGTCAAGAAAACTACATTTATTGTCTATTACTCAATGTGTCACTATATGCTATATACAATAGCTTTATAGTGTAAAAGTTATGAAAATCATATGTACAAGTTTTCAAAAAATCTCAAAAAACTACCATACATAGGGTAGGTGAGCTTCTATGACCTTGCAAAATTTGAAGACTAAAATCAATTAGATTTGAGAGACATGAAAATAACAAAGTGCCAAACAGCAGCATATACTATCTTTTAATGTAAAAAAATAACATTTTACTGTGAAAAATTCACAAAAAATTACCACACGTAGGGGAGTTGAGCTTCTACAATCCTGTAAAATTTAAAAACCAAACTCAATCAGATTTGAGAGATATGAAAATAACAAAGTGCAAACAACAGTGTGTACTATCTTTTCCTATAAAAAAACATTTTACTGTGAAAAAATCTCAAAAAATCGCCACACATAGGGCTGGTGGGATTCTACAACTTTGTAAAATTTGAAGACCAAACTCAATCGAATTTGAGAGATATAAAAATAATAAAGTGCTAAACAACAGCATATACTACATTTTAATGTAAAAAACTATATCTTACTGTCTATTATTAAATGTGTAACTATATGCTGTATACAACAATTTTATGGTGTAAAATTTATGTAAATTGTATGTACAAATTTTCTAAAAATATCAAAAAAATTACCATACTTAGTGTAGGCGAGCTTCTATGACTTTATAAAATTTGAAGACAAAACTCAATAGGATTTGAGAGATATGAAAATAACAAAGTGCCAAACAGCAGCATATACTATCTTTTAATGTAAAAAAATAAAATTTTACTGTGAAAAATTCTCAAAAAATTATCACAAATAGGGGAGTTGAGATTCTACAATTCTGTAAAATTTTAAGATCAAACTCAATCGGATTTGAGAGATATAAAAATAACAAAGTGCCAAACAACAGCATATACTATCTTTTAATGTAAAAAAAATGACATTTTACTGTAAAAAATTCTCAAAAATTACCACATATAGGGGTGGTGAGATTTTACAACCTTATAAAATTTGAAGACCAAACTCAATCGGATTTGAGAGATATAAAAATAACAAAATGCTAAACAGCAGCCTATACTACATTTTACTGTTAAGAAAACTACATCTTAGTACCTATTACTCGATGTGTTACTATATACTGTATATAGCAGCTTTATGGTGTAAAATTTACGAAAATCATATGTACAAGTTTTCAAAAAAAGTCAAAAAATTACCATACGTAGGGTAAGTGAGCTTCTACGACCTGTAAAATTTGAAGATCAAACTCAATTGGGTTTGAGAGATGAAAATAATAAAATGCCAAACAACACCATATACTATCTTTTAATATCAAAAAAATAACATTCTACTGTGAAAAATTCTCAAAAAATTACCACATAGGGGAGGTGAGATTCTACAACTCTGTAAAATTTGAAGACCAAACTCAATCGGTTTTGAGAGATATGAAAATAACAAAGTGCCAAACAGCAGCACATAATATCTTTTATTGTCAAGAAAATAACATTTTACCTCCTATTACTCAAGGTGTTACTCTATCCTATGTAAAACTATTATCTAACACTTTGTTTCAGTATCTGGTTTAATAGCTCATAACATGTCATTTGTTTGAATAGTAAAAAGGCAACATATTCAGTATTTTCTAAATTTCATGAAAAACACATATACATATTTTGAAAAATTCTCAAAAAAATTACCATACATAGAGGATGTGAGATTCTACAATCCAAAAAAAATTTGAAGACCAAAATTATTCTCATTTGAAAGTTATGGCTAAATCAAAAAGAGACAGATTCATGTACAAGCACTAAGTAGCATTTATTAGTCATTTATGTTCAAACATGTTCATTGCACTAATTGAAGCCATGCGCGGGCTCGGTCGTCAGACTACAAAACTGACACACAGCTGTAGAATAGCATTTCTATGCATATATATATATATATATATATATATATATATATATATATATATATATATATATATATATATATATATATATATATATATATATATATACACGTATATTCTCATACCACAGAGAACTAGTTATTCTACGCGCTGGCCGTAAGCAACGCGCAACGATGTCTATCCAGTAAAATACACCTGGCCCAGTAATTAAAGCGGCGCAGCATGTAAACGTTTTACGATCGAACGTTGAGTGTGAACTCAGATCGATAGTAAACCATTTTACGTACATAGTCAGAGCAACTAGAAAATATGTTCCTATAGTTTTGTACATGAATCTTGTTTATATTTATTTAACCATATCTTTCAAATGAGAATGATTTTGATCTTGAAATTTTACAGGGAAGTAGAATCCACCCCTCTACTTATGGTAATTTTTTGAGAATTTTTGAAAACTTATACATGTAATTTCCATATGTTGTAACATAAATTACTATATATTGACCTACATTTTACTGCATGTACAATATAATCTGCGCAGATTCGTCATTCGGTAGTAAAGTCAGTGAAAACTATATTTACAAGTTCTAAAAAAATTACTATAGGTAGGGGATATGAGTTTCTACATCTCTATAAAATTTTAATACCAAACTCAGTCGCATTTGAAAGATATGAAAATGACAAATTTACTATTCTTCACTGATTAGCGCTTGTCAATTTCATATCTTTCAAATGCGACTGAGTTTAGTATTCAAATTTTACAGGGATGTAGAAGTTCACATCCCCTACGTATGGTAATTGTTTGAGAATTTGTATGAACTTTTACATATAGTTTTTTAGTTACTTGGCAATAAAATTCCGTGAAAACTATATATACAAGTTCTGAAAAAAAAATTCTCAAAAAATTACCATAGGTAGGGGATGTGAGCTTCTATAGTTCTGTAAAATTTGAATACCAAAATAAATGGAATTTGAAAGATATGAAAAGAACAAATTTACTATTCATCACTGATTAGCGCTTATTAATTTCATATCTTTAAAATGAGATTAATTTTGTTCTTCAAATTTTACAGGGAAGTAGAATTCAGCCTCCCCTACTTATGGTAATTTTTTGAGAATTTTTAAAAACTTATACATGTGGTTTTTATATGTTGTAACAAAAATTACTTTATATTACTACAGAACAACTAATGAATTTCCTGACGAAGTGTATGCAAAGTACACCGTACTGATTGAATCTAATTCGGTAGTAAATCACAAATACGTTTTACTATAGAACAACAGATTGCATTACTACCGAATCAGTTGCTAGTTTATGCGTACGGTGCTTATCAGCGAGACTTATATCGTTATATTCCTCTTGACGTCAGTAAACTACTGGTTAAAACCGTTCGTTAATTGGAGCTACGAAAAAAAGTTATGGCTAAAATAAAGTAAGAACAGAATTATATACAAACTAACAAACGCGCTTAGTAGTTATTTTGGCCACCTTCACTAGTTACTTTATTTTTTGGTTTGTATACAAGTCTGTTTTTTCTTTATTTTAGTTATAATTTTTTATTCGATGCTCCGATTCATGAACAAATTTCACCAGTAGATTACTGATGACTAGAGGAACAAACATGATATAAGTTTCGCTAATAAACGTTACATGGATCAAATTTTACTGCTAAAATGAACATCGATTTACTACTATATGATAGTAAAACATATATATATCGATAGTAAAATCTATATATAAGGATAATAAAATTCGTTACCAGCCGAAAAATTAATGTTTATTAATGAGACTTATAGATTTTAATGCTATGCTGTAGTAAAATCTTACGGTACATTCGGTAAATTGGTAGTAAAAACTCATTCGTGTATTATTTATTATCGAGACTTATATCATTATGTTCCTCTTGTCGTCAATAAACTACCAGTGAAAACCGTTCGTTAATTGGAGCAAAGAATAAAAAGTTATGGTTAAAATAAAGTAAGAACATAATTATGTACAAAACTAACAAATATGCTTACTAGTTGTTTCGGCCAACCGAACTGATTCACTAGTTACTTCATTTTCTACTTTGTATACAAGTGTGTTATTTCTTTATTTTAGTTATAACTTTTTATTCGATACTCCGATTCACGAATAAAATTCACCAATAGATTGATAACGAGAGGAACAACATGATATAAGTTTTGCTAATAAACGTTGCATGAATCAAATTTTACTGCTAAAATGAACATCCATTTACTACTATGTGATAGTAAAATATATATATCAATAGTAAAATCCATATATAAGGATAGTAAAATTTGTTACCATCCAAAAAAAATTAATGTTTATTAATGAGACTTATAGATTTTACTGCCTTTTCCTCAAAGTATTACTATACCTGTGTATAGCACTCTTATTCAGTAAAAAGCAACATATCCAGTGTTTTCTAAAGTTCATGAAAAACATATGTACATATTTTTAAAAATTCTCAAAAATTACCATATGTAGATGAGATGAGATTCTACAAACCTATAAAATTTGAAGATCAAAATCAATCATATTTGAAAGTAATGTCTAAATAAAAAAAAAGACATATTCATGTACAAACACTAAGTAGCATTTATTAGTCATTTATGTACAAACACGCTTAGTCAACTAGGCAGTCGCGCGGCTCGGTCGGTAAAGCAAACCTGGCTGGCGTGTAGAATATGTTATTCTACACGCAGCCGTAGAATAGCATTTATATATATATATATATATATATATATATATATATATATATATGTATGCATATATATAAATATATATGTATATATGTATGCATATATGTATGTATATATATATATATATCATAAAATAGTAAATTTATGTTCATTTTGGCAGTAAGCACAGACTGCACAGGTTGCTGAACCCTCTGCATGATAGTAAAATCTATATGCGAATAGTAAAATCTATCACTGGACAGCAAAATGATTATTTATTGGCGAGACTTATATCATTATGTTTCTCTTGTCGTTAATAAGCTACTAGTGAAAACCTTTTGTGAATCAAAGCTGTCAATAAAAAGTTATGGCTAAAATAAAGAAAAAAAGATTCTTCTACAAATAAGGAAACACATTTGCTAGTTGTTTTACCACGTAAACTGATAGTCAACTGGGACAGTTCTATCGCACTTAGTACTGGATACGTGGCTCAGTCAATATGCATTAACTGGCTGGGGAGTAGAATAGCCTATTCTACACGCAACTGTAGAATATATAAACACACACATTCTACTTATGAGTAGTTACTCTCACCTCTCAAATATCATATAAACGAACTTTGACATTCTCCTTCATCACTTTCGTCGGTGAGTGCATCTTCTGAGCTTTTCCTGTACCGGTAGTTACACAAACCATTAGCCTTCCTTACATTAGATATCTATATAAATAAAAATAATCGGTGATATTCAAGGTACCTCCTTCCTTTTAAGGATAAAAAAAATCCTATAGTAATCTAAAAAAGAAAAATTATAGAAATTCTTACATTAATCGAAAAAAAAGAATAATCTCCACCACTTATTTTAGTGGAGTCAGATTATAACGAAGCAGATTAATCATATATAGGTATTAGAGTTATATAACAAATACAATAGTATTTCAATTATATAAAGTAGAGTTATATATCAAAGAAAATTGTACCATAGAATCTAATCGCATAGTTGCACCGGTAAATCTGCTTGTTATTAGCAAGAACAACATGTGGTGAGATCTTCCGGCTGCACTGTAGTATGCATACATGTAACATCATGCTGCCTGCACTGTATGTCTACCTGTCCTCCCTGGAGACTGTCACCACTAGAGGCCCACACTCCATCATCTGGATCACCTTGAGGCCCTTCACCACCTGCAGCATGGTCGGTCTCCTCCACGGCTCGTCGGCAGTGCAGTCCCGGGCAATGGCGAGCACGCGCGCCATCTGCTCCCGGCACACGCCCGAAACCGGCAGGCAAGGATCAAACAGGTCGCCCTCATGGCCGCGCGCGACCATCCACCGCACCCAGCCGACGAGGTTCCCGCCCCCTTCGTCCATCTCCTCCTGCCCCGTGGGCGGCCGCCCGGTGAGCAGCTCCAGCATGACGACGCCGAAGCTGTAGACGTCGCCCTTGGCGGTGGATCTCATCGACAGCCCGTACTCCGGGGGGATGTAGCCGAGCGTGCCGGCGGTGTTGGTGCTGACGTGCGTCTCGCA
Organism: Otatea glauca; assembly: GCA_036346275.1. Lineage (NCBI taxonomy): Eukaryota > Viridiplantae > Streptophyta > Magnoliopsida > Poales > Poaceae > Otatea > Otatea glauca. The sequence goes on from CM070713.1 coordinate 8,145,452, forward strand.
CGCGCTGATTATCCTCGCGAGGCCGAAGTCGGAGACCCTCGGCTCCAGGTTCTCGTCGAGCAGGATGTTGCTCGACTTCATGTCCCGGTGGATGATGTGCGGCACGAAGCCGTGGTGCAGGAACGCGAGCCCACGGGCGGAGCCGAGGCAGATTTTGAGACGGTCCGGCCATCCAGGCGCTTCGACCGCGTCTTCTCGGCTCCTCAGCCGCGTCTCAAGGCTCCCGCGCTCCATGTACTCGTAGACCAGGAACCGCTCGTCGCCGCAGGCGCAGTAGCCGAGCAGGCGGACAAGGTTTGGGTGCTTCACCTTCCCGATGGTCTCCATCTCGGCATGGAACTCACGGTCGCCTTGGAACTGATGGCCACCATGGAGCCTCTTGACCGCGACTCTCCGGCCTCCAGGGAGCTCTGCCCTGTAGACAGTACCAAAGCCACCGTCACCTATGATGTGCACATTGCTGAAATTCTCGGTGGCTTTCAGGATATCATCTGCGGTGACCCTCATCGGCGCATGCTCGAATGTTGCAAGATTGATGCTCAGAGGCTCCCGCGGCTTCTTTCCCAGGAGTTGGTCGCTTAAGGTTGGCTCATGGGCAGCCTTGGCCTTACTGGCAGGTACAAGAGACAATGATGGCTTGCTTCTCAATAGCTTCCATTTCAGATAAACCACCAGAAGAACCAGCACAATGACAACGGCGAGCGCAATGCTGCAAACGGTTGCTGCTCTTTGAACAAGATGAGATGAATGATCCGCCTTGCGATCGATGCTATTAGCGGCGCAAATACCTCCTGCAGCACAATCTGCTAAGCTGTACGGGCCAATGTGGTTACCAGAGAAGTTTGCAAACGAAAGGCCAAATATATCGCAGATACCGCAAGGGATGGCACCACTGAAATCGTTGCTTGAGAGGTCAAGATAGTACAAGGAACTGATACCGTAGATCGCAGAAGGCAGGCTTCCAGTGAGGCTATTGTTGTGGATATCGAGATAAGTCAGCTTTGTGAAGTTGGAGATAGACTCATCTAGGCTTCCTGAGAAATGGTTACTGCTTGCATTGAAGAAGATCAGTGTCCTGGAGGATTCTCTGCCATCAGGACAAGAGAATGGGATTTGTCCAAAGAGATTGTTGTTACTGATATCCAGATAGGCTGGGCTCTTGTTGCAGAGTAAAGACCGGGGTAGAGTGCCGGTAAGTGCGTTGCCGGACAAGTCTAGCGTTGTAACCTTGGGAAGAATTCGCCATATCTCAGCAGGAATGGAGCCATTTAGGTGGTTATTAGACAGAAGAAGGCCTTGCAGGCGTACCAATGGTGCAGACCAAGGAAGCACAGGTCCAACTAATGCATTAAAGGACAGATCAATGGTTGCAAGTTTTGTCAGCTCACCAAGCTCTGCAGGGATAGTGCCATTCAGCAAGTTACCTTGCAGGTATAGCTCCACCACTATAGCGCAATTCTTGATCGCTGTCGGGATCTGATCGGTCAGTCGGTTGTATGACAGATTAAGCAAGCCTTGGTGCTGAACAAATTCCGAGTCAGAGTGAGCCTCATGCGAGAATCCCGCACATATCTCGGCAGGGATAGCACCGGACAACTGGTTATTTGACAGAACCAAGGTATTGAGCAATGTCAAGTGATATATGGCCCTCGGGATTTGTCCTGTCAGATTATTAAAGCTCAGGTCTAGCGTGACAATGTTTGTGCAGTTGAAGAGTTCCAGTGGGATGTTCCCAGATAGCCTATTGCCTTGTAGAGACAATGTTGTCAGATTACTTAGAGCTCCGACCGAACGTGGGATAGGTCCTTCCAAGTAGTTTTCGTCTATCTGCAAAATGCGCAAGCTGGACAGCCTACCAATGCTCTCAGTGATCGGGCCAGTAAGCTGATTATCGCTGAGAGAGATATGCTCAATGGTTGAGGACTCCCACAGCTTGTCAGGCAGCATTCCCGTGAAATTGTTTTGGGACAGTTCCAGTATAACTAGCGGTAGCTCAGCCAAGTATTCCGGTATCTCGCCATGAAGATGGTTATCTAGCAAGTTCAGGTCAGTGAGGTCCCTGCATCCTTTAAATGTCTCCTCGATACTCCCTGTTAGATTGTTATGATGCAATCCGAGTGACTGAAGAGAGGTGGCTTGACATATCTCGGCTGGGATAGGACCCGAGAGCAGGTTGGTTTCTGCAGAGAAACTAACCAGGTGCTGCAATGGCAGCATTGGCAGAGGTCCATTGAACATGTTCTGCGACAGCTTTATAGCTACAGCATTCCTCCAGTTATGAATCCAATCTGGAATGTGACCTGACAATTTGTTCCCTTCCACGTTAAATGCGGTAATAGCTTCTAAATCTGCAAGTTCTTGAGGGACAGAGCCAGTTAAGTTATTGAACGACAGATCTATATTATGAAGCTTCTTGCAGTTACCAAGTTCTTTTGGTATGCTCCCAGTGAGCCCTGCACTATTTGCAAACAGCTTCGTCAGATTGCCCAGCTCACCGACAGACGTTGGGAGTTCAACATTGAAGTTGTTCCCTGATATATCAAGTACTGTCAAGCTTTTGAGACCACCGATGGACCAAGGGATGGTGCCTGTCAACTTGCATTTGAAGAGTTCAAGTATTTCTAGCCGCTTCAAGTTACCAACCTCTTCTGGAATGCTTCCAGTAAAATCGTTGTCCCCTAAACTTAACCTTTCCAGATTTTCCAGTTGACTAATCTCCCTAGGTATTGCCCCCACTAAACTGTTTGTTGAGAGATCAAGTATCGACAGGCTCACCATTGCGCTTATTCCCGGGAATATTGATCCAGTGAGGTTATTCTTGCTTGCATCAAGGTATGAGAGCTGAGACAGGTTACCGAAAGATGCCGGTATCGACCCAATGAATGCGTTCATGTAAAGGTCCAGGAACTCCAGGTTCTGCAGGCTGCCAAGCTCTGGAGGAAGGGCTCCAGAGATGGAATTCATGGATATGGATAACTTAGTGAGGTGCTGAAGATGAGCAACGGCAGGGCTCAGTTGTCCAGAAAATACGTTGTTGTAAAGCACCATTTCTTTCAGCATCTTCAAGTCAAATAATGAGACAGGTAAGGGCCCAGCTAGCTGGTTGTCGCTCAAGTCTAGGTACTGGAGATGCTGCAAATTCCCCAAGGCTTCTGGAAGCTCACCGGAAAACCCACATCCACTGAAGTTGAGCCGAACAAGCGACTCAAATGCGCCGATACACGACGGAAAGGAGACATAGAGTGGCACAGAGGACAAGTCTATGGCCACAACAGTACGTCCCACGCAAGTAATACCTGACCATCTGCATGGGGGAGTTCCTGAATCATACCAGTTGTGAAGGAGGCCCTTTCCTTCCGTGACTGCGTCCCTCAGAGTAAATAGATTCTTTATATCGGACGCTGCCAATGCAGAGCTTGGAATAAATTGGAGAAGAAGGACGAACAGGCAGAAGCTATCCTGGAAAAAGATAAAGAAGAGTTAAACCAAAGGCATCCCTGTTCAGGTAACAGAGTTCTGAACAATGCCAACACATCGAACCAATGAATCATACAAGAGTTACACCGAGTGCCTTCCAAACCATGATGAGTTAAAAATTCTGATTTTAAGTTGTTTGAACTCTGAACTACTTAATTTTCATCATTCTTCATAACTCAAAAAGTTCTGATTTGTCAATGCCAACCAATAGAGGTGGGTTTGAAAATGCTGAATCCGATGATTTATGCAGGGCTTATATGAATTGTGTTTTTAAGAAAGGACCTGTCTGGATTGGTATATACATGCAAAATTAGAGAAGTACAACCCGATATATGCTCCGCTGTAAGATTAGTAGTTTCAAAGTGTGCACTTAGAAATGCAGTAAGTATGTACATAATAGTAATATTCAATAAAAGGGTGCCTCAGATTCGAGTAGTGCTTCTATGCATCATCCTCTCAATGCAAGTTACACAAATCTTGAAGTGAGTGAAGAGGTAATTAATCACTAACTACTTTTCATTCATACTTTAATATTTGTAGAACTTTCAAATAGTAATGCATAGAAGCACCTCCATCTTCTTTTAAGTTATGTGCATGAGGATCTGGCGTATGAAAATCCATCTGAATCACAACTAGATTAGTGTTGTTTAGACAGATAATAAAGTGGTTTCCACTGAGTACGGTCGATAGATATATTTTGTTGTTATGCTTTAGTTGAGCGACAGCCCTTGTTCAGGGCTACTTTTTTTACAGCTGTTTGTTGTTTATTTAAACCTGCAAATGAAAAAAATGTAATACAAATGTTTTACTCTAATAGATGTGTGACTAATTACGAATCACGTTGACCTTGCTTTTTAGTAACTGCATGCATAATTTCCTTATACCTTGATATAGCATTTGTTAACCCATCTGAGGGGTGCAGTGATATGAATGGCTCTGTGGGAATGATCATTGACAATGAGGGCAAGAGGTTTTTGAATGTCTCTTTTCTTTCAGCTTTTGTTTGGTTCTTTTTATTTGAGAATTTGATTAACTCTTATTGAAAAATGCACATTTTAAAGAGGAATATTGAAAAATAAACATATGACGAAAAAAACACAAAGCCTGATAAGTTAACGAAGGACTGGAAATGACGATCAAAGGGGGTGAATGATCACAACAATTATTCCCTCAAAGAATTCAACCAAAACCTCAGAAGAGTGGAAGAAGAAAATCTCCCGAAAAATCAGCTATGGAATAACACTACCGCGCTACAGAGGCCGGTAGCGATGGAATGAACAGTAACCCCAGTATTACCGGATTTTTGTGGTGGCAGTACTGGTGAACAGTAAAACCAGGTAAATGAACAGTACCAACACAACTTCAAGAACGAAAATTGGTGTAACTTTTGATCGGCTGATCGAAAACCCACGAAACTTTGTATGCGCCTTCCTATGGGAGGAACGTATTCCAATCTTCAATCTCAAGGATTTATGTCAAAGCTTCGATATTTTTCGAATTTACCGAAGGTTGCACCGAAACCGGGTCAAAAACAAAAACTTTGCCTTGAACTTGCTCATGGGGATTTGATGATCAAGATGGACCTAGATGGTCTCCCACATATCACAGCAAGCAATAACCCCAAACAAATTGCCCTCAAATGTGCAAGATCACAATCTACCTCAAATCCTTCCTTCTCAAACAAAAGCCTGATTTCTTGAGAAATCTCTTAATGATCATGAGAGAGCTTGCCTAGGTGATTGGGTGATGATCTCCAGATGATACATCCATCAATCACTCATCCTTGAAAACACAAGATCAAGAGAAAAAGAAACCAACAAGAAAGATTAAGAAACAAGAAGGAGAATGGTCAAGAACAAAAACCAAATCTTGAGCACGAAATAGATCTTTACTTCAGACCATGAGGATGGATTACAAAGCCTCTCTTCCTGAGGGCAAAGTTCTCAAGGAGCACTCACACACATAAGAAAACCACAATCTTGTGAGAAACCCTAACACTCCTAGTGGCTAAGTCTAAAGTTTCAAGTCTCTCCCACTACATCTCTTTATATAGTGGAGACAACCTTAACTCTAAACCTGGACACTACAAGTGGATATCATCCACATTTACATAGGTTAACATGAAACCCAACATTCTTAACGGGTTTTCCACTCACACAAGCACGCTTCTCAAAGCGGCCAACACATAGACGCCAAATCCACTCCGCGATCCCGAATTTGTATCCAACTCTACTTTGGCGTGACCTAAACCACTTAGGCCACTGCCGTAGTTTTTCAAACAGCCTTGACCGCCGGTATTGGACAAATTACCAATTTGCCCCATTGACCGGTCTTCCTTCTCCTCGAAGCATCGCCATGCCTCGTGCTTTCCACATGGCCCCAATGGCTTGCCACCAAGCCTCTCACGCATCCAGACCCCTGAACCATCCTCGCTTGCAAGCAGGCCCAAGTCACTTGACCGCCACGTGTCATTTTCCGCTTCACCATGGCGACATCGGCTTCCTTGATCATTCTGGACCTTAACTCCTCCTTGAGCCTAGTCCCGGTCCATACTGTTGCCCGCCATGTCCATCACAAGTGCATCATGCTCCAGTTCTTTGTCTTCCCGGCTTGTAACCACTTCCCGGCCTCAGTCATCTTTCGGCGTCCCTCTACCGTTCTGGACCTCAACTCTCCTAGCCTAGTCTTGGTCTCGCTTTCGCCTCACCATGACCTAGCCCCGGAGTCCTACAACCAACACAGACAAGAAATACATCACATAGCATTGTTCACAAATATATGCAATTAAATCAACAAAATTTAATTCACATATCGATGGAAAGTTGACACTAGTACCGCTCCTAGTTGGCCGGTAGTGCTGCTCGCACTGATCAGCCCCGAGAGAACCTCCTTGGAAAATAACTACCCGCTTTTGGGCCGGTAGTGCCACTCCCCCGGCACTGTCAGCAATGCCCGCCCAATCAACACACGTGAACACTTGGACACACACACGTGAACCCTCACTAGACCGGAGAAGAAGAACACGCACAAGAACATGGGATAATTTTTTTGTGCTGCTCAAATTGCCGCAATGTATTCTGTTTTATTTCATTGCTATTTAACAGAAACAGCACCTAGAACGTGGCCGTTGAGGCCACCCTGCATGCGTGCCATGAGCCGCCGCGACGTGCCATCCCGCACGTCCAGTTCATGTCGGCGACACAGACAACGGACTAGCTCTACGTGAACATTCCACGCCTCGAGCTAAATTCGCGCATGGCCACATGCAGCCATGCACTGACCAAACAAATCGGAAACGAAGGAACAAAAGATGCACAGGATTACAACTGAAATAACCAACAAACTCCCCCTAATCCTGATGCACTTACTGAATCTCAACGACGCCAATCTTCGCGTGGAGTTCCAGGAACTTGACGTGGACGAGAGGCTTCGGGAGGACATCTGCCAGCTGCTCCTCGGTGCTGGCGAATTCGATGTTGATCTTGCCTCCCTCGATGCACTCCTGAATGAAACGATACCGAGTATCAATGTGCTTGCTCCTGTCATGGAACACAGGGTTCTTGCATAGAGGGATGGCCGATTTGTTGTCCACCTTGATCACAGCTGCTTCGGCCTCGCCACCACTGATGTCGCTCAGCAGTCGAGCAAGCTAGATGCCCTGGCATGCCGCGGTGGAGGCGGTGATGTACTCGGCCTCGCAGGAAGAAAGAGCCACGACTTTCTGCTTCTGCGATTGCCAGCTAGTTGGGCTCCGACTGAGGAAGAAGAGCGCGCCTGTGGTACTCTTGCGGTCGTCGATATCGCCAGCCATGTCGTTGTCGCTGTAGCCAGATAGTTGTGGCCACTCCTAGGTCTTCCTTGCATAGCGGCAACCCGAGTTGACTGTACCGGCGATGTAGCATAGAATGTGCTTCACCACAGCAAGATGATCCCCTCGCGTCACCTCCATGAACCGGCTCACATACCCCACGGCGTAGGTTATGTCGGGTTGGGTGTGAACCAAGTATCAAAGACTACCGACGATGCTCTGGTACTCAGTCGCATCCACAAGCGGGCTCGTGCTCTGCTTGCTCAGTTTCAGGCGCACCTCCATGGGAATCTAACATGGATTACAGTTGGCCATGCCACTGCTCTCCAAGATCTTGCGTGCGTACGTTGTCTGGCTGAGGGTGATGTTGTCTGCGCGCTGATGAACTTCAATTCCAAGGTAGTAGCTCAGGAGCCCGAGATCGCTCATCCTGAACAAGCTGTGCATCTCCAACTTGAACCTACGGGTCTCACGCTCCCTTGACCCAGTGATGATCAGGTCATCGACGTACACACCGACAAGGAGTCGTGACGCTCCATTGCCGCACCATACATGGCATGCTCCGAGGTGCTTCGCTGAAAGCCGAGCTTGATCAAGCCGTCGTCCAGCTTGGCATTCCAAGCCCTCAGTGCTTGGCGCAGCCCGTACAGGGCCTTCCACAGCTTGAGCACCTTGTGCTCGTGGTTGTCGTGGATGAAGCCCGAAGGTTGTGCCACGTACACCTCCTCTGTCAGCTCGCCGTTGAGGAACGCGGATTTCACGTCCATGTGATGGACCTCCCATCCTTCATGTGCCGCCACGGCCAACAGTAGCCGCACAAACTCCATACGCGCCACGGGGGCGAACACCTCCTTGAAGTCGATCCCCGGACGTTGCATGTAGCCTTTTGCGACCAGCCGCGCCTTGTGCTTGACGATGGCGCCATGCTCGTCACGCTTCACCTTGAAGACCCACTTGAGCCACCCACGTGTTGTTGTCCTTGATCAACTTCATCTCCTCGAGCATCGCCTTGCGCCAGCACTGGTGCTGCTCTGCTTCACCGAATGAGGTTGGCTCGATAGCCGTAGTGAAGTGCAGCTTGTCGGAGTCGAGCTCGCACGGTGCAAACCTCCGAGGTGAGGCCGGCCCGATGATGTTGTCGATGGTGCGGAACTAGAGCGGGGCATCGTCGTGGTCGGCATCGAGTACTTCTATCGGGTTGGACAGCGGCGAGACGAATTCCACAACGGCCGACGCAGAGGGCGTCACAGCATCCGTGCCTAGCTTCGTTGTGTTCCCGAAGTGTGCACCAGTGGGTGTGTGTGGCGACCCCTAGTCTCCAGCAGTGTCACTAGTCCCCACCGTCCCTAGTACATACACCGTAGTGTCCTTGACTGTGAATGGCTCTTCACTGCTCAACGTACCTTGCTCGCCATAGGCACTCTAGTCCCACCGCGCCATAGGCACTCTAGTCCCACCGCGCTGCCTCGTTGAAGACAACGTCGCGTGTCACGTGCACGCGCTTGTCAGCGGGGTCAAACACACGGTACGCCTTGGACCCGGACGTACCCGACGAAGATCATCGACGTACTCTGATCATCCAGCTTCTTTAGGTGAGGCTTCATGTTCTTGACATGCATGACGCAGTCGAAAGTACGGAGAAAGTGCACCGTCGACCGCTCACCATGCCAAGCCTCATATGGTGTCATTCCGTCGACACTTCGTGTAGGCGACCAGTTGAGGATGAACACGGCAGTGGAGACGGCTTCGCCCCAAAACATCCCGGGGAGACCCTTTGCCTTCATCATGCTCCAGGCCATGGTGACCACGGTCCGGTTGCGGCGCTCAACAACTCCATTCTGCTGCGGCGAATAAGGAGCCGCGAACTGCTGCTCTACACCGCGCTCGACGCAGTATTCGCCGAATTGCACCGAAGTGAACTCGCCGCTGCGATCGGTGCAGAGGGCCTTGAGCTTGTGCCCTGCCTCCACCTTGGCCTGAAAATGCTTGATTGCCACTGGAGCTTGGTCCTTGTTCGCGAGGAAACTGAGCCACATGTAGCGGATCTTGTCATCCACAAGCAGCAGGAAGTACTGGTTCCCGCTCGGCGTCGTTGGCGTGATCAGTCCACAGAGATCCCCGTGGACAAGGTCGAGGACATGCTCCGCGCGATACTTCCCCTACTCAGGGAAAAACACCCGCCGCTGCTTCCTGGTGAGGCAGCCATTGCAGACTTGACCCACCTAATCAATCCGCGGCAGCCCTCGTACCATGTCGCGTTGAGCAAGCTTGCACAGAGCCTGAAAATTCAGGTGGTTGTACCTCACGTGCCAGCGCCATGCCTCCTTCGAGCCCCTCGCTGACAAGCACACCGATTGTGCGATGTCGAGCCTGAGCATGTACAGCAAGTTGGGGGAGCACTTCACCCTGGCCAGCAGACGCCGCTGCTGGTCGCGGATCCTCAGGACACCGTCGTCGATCAGCACCTGGCAGCCATTCTCGTCGAGCTGCCCGATGTTGATGATGTTGGTGGTGGGCCGCGGGATGTAGTACACCCCCGTAATAGCGCGATGCTCCCCGGTCTTGCACGCGAACAGGATGGTGCCGCACCCTTCGATGTCGACGATGGATCCGTCCCCAAATTTGATGGTGCTGAGGACGATGGAGTCGAGCTCGGAGAAGACAGCGTGGAACCCGATCATGTGGTTCGTGGCGCCAATGTCGAGATACCACAAACCAACGTCACGCTCCACCCAATCGAGCTGCGCGAAGACCTTTGCCTCCACCAGCCGGAGTGCTTTGGACGCTGGCGGCGAGGAATCGGAGATGACGCACACCCTAGCCATTAGGAGTGTGGTCTCGTTATCGTCGCCCTGCGTTAGATGGGCCTGCTTCGGCAATCTTTGGCCCAATGGCCCATTTTGCCGCAGTTGCAGCACTTATCCTTTGAGACGTCACGACCGCCGCCGGGTCCCAAGTCATCCCTGTCGTCTCAGGCGCCGCTGCTGTTAGCCTTCCTTTGCGGCGGCTTGTGACGCTGGTTTTCGGACTTGGAGCCGTTGGAGGATCTCTCCCCCTGCTGGTGCTCCTTCATCCGCACGATCCACTCCTTGCTCCTTCATCCGCATGATCCACTCCTTCTCAGAGAGAATAAGCTTCCCACCAGCACCCTCGGTTGGCGCCGGCTCAAAACTATCCTCCATCGCCTTGAGTCTCTCGGTTACCTCCTCCACACAGAGAGTCGAGAGGTCGAGCAGTGCGTCGATTGAAAGGGCGATTTGGGAGAACCTAGGAGGCACCACGCGCAGGAACTTCTCGACGACCTTCTACGATGGCTCCGGGTTGCCGAGAATGCTGAGCTAGTTGACAAGGCCGGCGAGTCGCATCGCGAAGTCATGGTCTTGATGGTGTCCCGCGCCTCCTTTGCGCTTGTCTTGACGGCGAGCGTGGAGATCATCTCTGGCCGGATAGCGCAAAGGATGGCCTCCAGCGCCATCTTTTCCTCCTGGAGCTCGGTGCCGCCGGTCTCGACCGCGTCCCAGAGGCCTCGCGCTCGCAGCATTACCTGCATCATTAAGGACCCGTCACCGTAGTTGGTACGCATCAGTTGTGGGTGCGCCGTCGATTCCCCGACCTCCTTCACCACCCGATGTACCACCAGAGCGCCGCCGCTGCCGTCAGCGCGAGTTCTGGGACGTGGTGATGATGATTGGGAGCGCCGGGACTACGCGGATTCGACGCGCGACATCGTGGATCAAGCTCTGATACCAATTATCAGCAATGCCTGCCCAATCAACACACGCGAACACTTGGACACACGCACGCGAACCCTCACTAGACCGGAGGACACGCGCAAGAACACGGGATAATTTTTTGTATTGCTCAAACTGCCGCAACGTTTTCTGTTTTATTTCATCGCTATTTAACAGAAACAACACCTTGAACGTGGCCGTTGAGGCCACCCTGCATGCGCGCCATGAGCCGCAGCGACGTGCCATCCCGCACGTCCAGTTCATGCCACGCGACGCGGACAACAAACTCACTCCGACGTGAACATTCCACGCCTCAAGCTAAATTCGCGCATGGACAGAAATGCAGCCATGCACCGGTCAAACAAATCGAAAAACGAAGGAACAAAAGATGCACAGGATTATAACTGAAATAACAAACAGGCACTACCGCTCTCAGATGGCCGGTAGTACCGCTTGCCCTAGACACACCCGAGAGACCCCTCTCTGGAAAAAGACTACCGCGTCCACGACCGGTAGCTTCGATAGGTCGGCATTACCGTCCATCCCAGGCCGGTAGTTCGCCTGGCTGGTACTACCGCACCTCCAAGGCCAATAGTGCCACCATAACCTGACAGCATCTCAAATTGCTTCAAATTCGAAATTAAATTTAAAACAAACTCAAACTTGAGCACCACATACTCAAACACTATCAATAACTCATCACAAATATAGATAGACCTCCACATGGTCTTTCAGTTGATCTTTGTCTTCTTTTGCCAACATGAATTTCACATGCACATAGGCTAGTTAAACAAAAAGGAATCACTTTTCAGGCAACAGAGTACTGAATAACACCTAAAACATTAAACCAATGTGGTGTTCATGCAAACAGTAGAAAGAAACTTAAACCGGGTACCTTCCAAACCATGGCTGTCTGCTTCTCAAAGCCGCGGCAGTAATGTAGAACAGTAGAAGATGCAACTTCAGAAATAGGAAGAACGGTGGTCTCTCAGAAATAGATCCTGAAAAGAAGGAAAAGGCAGCACGGAGCACGGTCAGCTCCATGTAAATTTCAACTAAAGGTACAAGAATGATTATCAGACAAGCCAATCCTACACTTCGAGCAACAGCAGACAGCTCAATCTGAACACAGTAGCTAGTATATACTCCTCTGCAGATTGAATGAAGAGAAGTACATCGGATCATGCCAACCCCAGAAGAACGTCAAGAAGCTGAAGCCTCTGGCCTCTCTGAGATCGTTTCTCTGACCCCTAGATCCCGCGCCTGCCAATCCAGAGACCAGAATGGCAATTGCTGCAATTGTTAGGGCCTCATTGGTTTGAATGAAAAACAAAGGAATTTTGAAGGAATGCATCCCTATGGAAAAACATTCTACGCAAGGTGTTTGGTTCAAAGGAAAAGCCACGAGAATTCCTTTGAAATTTCTATGAAATGATGTACTTTTAAGGGAATTTTGGAGGAAAACAAACATGCACTCGAATCTTTTGGAATTTTTCCTTTGAATCTATGACAGCCACGCCAATCACCAAAATTCCTGTGTTTTTCCCGTGGTCTAACCAAACAGCATTTGCAATTGTTACACATTCCTATGTTCCTGATTCCTGTAGGATCTAACATAACATGATATATTGATATCCAATTTCTGCGTTTTCCTATTCCTGTGTTTCTCAATTTCTGTTTCCCAAAAAGGCTCTTAATCTCATTATCCTGTAAAGAGGGGATTGGAATTTGGATTGACCAAGTGCTACAATTACTAGTACTAATATTATACTCTAAAACGGTACTAGCAGTTAATACTGCTACTGAACTACTACTACTACTCGCAGAAGTGCAACTACTCCTGCAAATTAATCTCCATAACTCCAATAGTACTGCAAGAGAGGCGATCAAACTACTCGTACAGAGTGGTAGCACGTAGCCCGAGACAGCCCGAAGGAACCGAAACCACCAGAGCGAAATGGGGGTGGACTTTGGAGGTGGCAGAAGCAACAAATGAGCAAAGAAGAGAGATTGGGATTGGGAGCCAGAAGAAAAGGAGTCATCTGAGGAAAAGTGATTTCTGGAGGACGAGGACAAGAGAAGGCAACATCCAAACAAGAATAGTACTGCTCCCTCTGTCTTTCCCAGGCTTTTTTTTTTGCATATAGACAAAAATAATAATAATTAGATTACTTTTAATTATTATCACTAAGCACTATATTCAATACAGAATATGAGTAAAGATGAATATTTATTAGAAGTTTCAATTTTATATTAGAATATAAAATATATCCCGTACTTATAACAAAGATCATTCCAAAAATATACCGATAAACTTAGACCAAGGACCGACCACATATAGCATGGAATGGAATGAAAGAAGCGGGAGGATGGAATGGAATGGATGAATGGATCTTGCTTACCTGGTCAGCCTCTCGCGACGCCGGCCGCCGGCGATCGAGACGGGGCCGGTGATGCCTCGGTTGTGCCGTACGTACGCGTGCTCCAACCTACGGGGACAGTGGGGTGGGCGTGGGCAGCGGGTGAGAGCAGAGCCGGAAGCGTGCTATATATACGCGGGAACAGAATCGAGGGAGGACGACGGGTCTCGCTTACCTGGTCTCCCGCGACGCGGTTAACGGCGATCGGAGGGGACGCTCCGACGGGTAATGGGCCGGGCACGGGAGAGGCGTGGTGAGCAAGAGCAGCGAGAGGAGAGCGTGCGCATCTAGGAACCGAGGCGAGGAGGAAGGGAGGCATTTATAGAAGGCAGCAGGAGTGGCGTTTGGCATTGCGCGTCTTCGACTACTTACCTTTTTTTGTTTTGTTTTTGCTTTTTTAGCACATGGATTCAAAAGAAATCAAACATATTTCTTCTTAGTACATAGACGTAGAAAAATATTGAAAATCACTAGATTACTCACTTATTATCACTAAACACTATATTCAATTATGCATGTAGAGAATATAAAGTAAATATATATATATATATATTTATTAAGGGTATAGAGGGAACATCACACTATTTTTAATCAGAATATGAAATACGCACTATATTTATAGACAAAGACTATTTAAACAATATGTCTTATAAACTTGAATGGAAAAAACACATCTTAGGGATGTAAAAGGTTGCTAGTTAAGATGCGTACTACCGAGCTTTTGTAAAGCGTTGAAACAAAGGAAGCTTTTTGTTCTTCAAGTAGTAAGTAGCCACCTTTTATCTTACTTTTACCTACTAATATGTTATTTTAAAAACTAGCGTATTTATCTGCACAACTACACAAGTAGATATTATGATACAATTATTTTTAATATACAACTCTACTTTCTATAAATGAAATACAATTGTATTTGTTGTATAACTCTAATACCTGCATATAATTAATCTGCACCATTATAATTTAGCTCAACCAAAATAAGTGGTAGAGATCCTACTCTTTTTTATTTCAATTAATGTGAGAATTTCTAGAATTTTTCTTTTTATAATTATTATGATGTTTTCTTACTATTAAAATAAAGAAGATACCTTGAATATCATCGATTACTTTTATTTATATAGATAGATGTTTTTTTAGAACAAAACAAAACGAATGAAATTACTAAGCAAGAAAAAAAAACAATACTTCATCAAAAGACTCGTAATAAAACCCCCACCTTAAAACAAATTACGTACGTTTTCAAGTGTGGACACGGCCATGGATGAGGTCGCCAGGTCGGTGATCGAGCAAGTTTTTTTTTGTTTTTAGCGGGGAAGGGGATGATGATAGGGGTGAGGGGATGGTGATGGTGATGGATGCAGAAGAGGCGGCAGAGTGGGGCGACAGACAACGATGGCGTCGTTGGTCGCGGTTAGCTGATGTGGGGCGGGGGAGCATGGAATGTCGCCGATGGCAACGATAGGGGCGGCAGAGATAGAGAGCACAGGAGGGAGACGAAGACACAGAGTTGGGCGAGGCAAAAGTGTTGAGAAGATGAAGCGAAGCGATACATTATAAACAAATTTTGCGGTGAGATCTACTGTGCAACTCAATCGCTCAGTCGCTACGCATCATCCATCCATTAAAGATGCAAGATTTGCAGAGCTGTGCGCCGCCGGTTTGAGCTTTTTCCAAAAAATTACGGTAGATCCTTTTTCGGGGGAAAAATAAGATTAGGTTCTTTTTTGAAAAGGAATATATATTACGCTTAGATTCTTTATGCGTTTTTAGGCATTATGCTCGGGTCCTTTTACGGAAAATCAAAACTACGTTTAGATCCTTTAAAAAAATATACATTGCATTTAGGTTCTTCTTGCATTTTTCTAGCATTACGTTTAAGCCCTTTTTCTGAAAACACAAAATTCTGTTTATGTCCTTTTCCAAAAAAAAACTTTATATCTTTTTTCAGTTTTTCGTTTTTCCCGAGGCAGACCTTCCGTTCCAGCAAAATCGCGGATTGTATCCTTTCAACCGTTTCGCGTGTTTCCTTGATTTGCTCGCGTAGGGAGCGACAGTCGCACGTTTTCTCGATTTGCTCGCGTGGGGAGCGACGCCCGCGGCGTGGTACGCCGCGTATGATTATCTAGTAGATAATAATACCTAATATAAAATTGACAAGTAAGGACTAGGCCACACAACACATTTATGGTATATTAAGGTGGTGTTTGGTTGTCGGGATAAGTCTGGATAGGATATGGATATCCATGTATTTAGAGTAATCTAATTGTTTGGATGAGTGAATGGGTAGGATAGGATCATCCAGTTTTAGGAATATTTTCTCAAGATGCTGGATAGAGCCATCCAAAAGAAGAAGCCGGATGGTCTCATCCTGTTTGTTAAATGAAGATGTGTACTCGGTCAAATTCAAATTTCGCCGAAGTGTACTCGGTTAGATTCAAATTTTGTCTAAAAATTTCAAACCGAAATTTGAAACCTTAATCATAACTAGCCCATCCAACCAACAAAAAATTAGCTCATCCTATCTATAGTCCTATCCAACCAACCAAACAAAAAAATTGATTCATCCTACATTCATCCAACCAAACAGACATCTGGATGGCTCCATCCCTACCAGGCTGAATGGTCATATCTCATCTAACCTCGTCCAGATAACCAAATGCGTCATAAGCAATTTGCCACTTTTACACCGTACTGCATGTTTGGTCGGGTTACCTATCCAGTAATATGTGTGACCATCAATTAACAGTTAATAACACTAGTAATCATGTCACACAATCCGCCTCTTGGCAATGCATAACGCATTGATGAGTTTATAAAGAAGAGTAAATTTTATAAAACTACAGATTTTTTGTACATACTATCAAAAAACTACAAATGTTAGCTTTTATTTCACAAAACTATAGATTTTAGAAGAACTTATTTCACAAAACTATATATTTCTTGTACAAACTATCAGAAAACTACATATTTTAAAAGAACTTGTATCACAAAACTATAATTTTTTAGAATTAATTGTTTCTTGTAACGGGTCTGACAGTCTGGATCCACATGACAGCCTCACGCGTGAGTGAAACGGAAAATAAGGGCGTGTGAGACCGCCATATAAGCCCACACTGTTAGACCCATTATAAAAAACGGTAAATTCTAAAACCTGTATTTTGTGAAACAAGTTCTTCTAAAACCTATTATTTTGTGATACAAGTTCTCCCAAAATCTATAGTTTTGTGAAATAGAAGCTAAAATATGTAGTTTTCTGATTGTTTGCAGAAGAAACCTATAGTTTTATTAAACAAGTTCTTCTAAAATATGTACTTTTGTGAAATAGAAGTTAAAATATGTAGTTTTCTGATAATTTATATAAAAAACCTATAATTTTGTGAAATTTACTCTATAAATAATGGCATTGATTACCTCCCATTTTATCTTGGATACAGATATATAGTAATGGTTGAATGGTTGCCATTCATATACATGTACAGTATACCATCACAGTAACTATATATCTGTATAGGTACTATGTTACCGTTCAGCGCATACAGCCGGCCTGTTAGGTACTGTGTACTGCAGCACTAATCCACACATGCTACTGTGATGGCACACTATATATATTCAGCAAATTGCTCAGTAGCATTATATTTAAATCATTAGGGTCGAAAAAATGGTGCACCATTGCGTGAGATACTGAGGTTGATCTAAAAAACTCCAATTATTTACTTGAAAGCATGCATACCTGCGTACAAAACATATGTGAGGCAATATAATCCATTTGCCATATATTGTTAAACATGCCCTTTTTTTGATCCTGTAGACTCCCATTTCATGTATCTATACCCCTTTATAATGCACCTAAACATTCTTTTCTACGTCCACCCCAAATAATGCACCCCACTAGAGATGGCCTAACCTTCATGCACCCAACGAACGTTCCCAGAAACTTGCCTCCATCAAAATTAACCTCTCAGATCTTTCCTCGCCTTTACTCACCCACATCCGATGGCTATTGTTTAATGTGTCTAACTCATCTCTGTGGCCCACAATGATCTCCCCACCTCCAAAGATTATCTTAAGGAAAAGAAACAAATATCTTGAAATTAAGGAAAAGGAAACAAACGTTCTAGAAAAGAAAAAGACCATATATTACGTGCTGGGAAAAGAAAATCGGAAGACAGAGCACTATACTAGTGGTTTTTGATTTCCCTACTTCGTTTTTTCTCAGCAAGGCACGGGCTCTCTACTGTATATACTACGGCACTACTTTTAGGCGCTAGCTCTACTAGAACTTTGTGTTTGGCTGAGCCTAGTTGCAACTCATGCACGCAACCAACTATATACCTATAGACACTCACAGAAAGCTCTCGTATCAAACCTCTACTAAAGCCTGCAAGGTTCAAAAAATTACATATAGGTCCTTTTTTCAAAAAAAAAACTACGATTAGATCATTTTTTTGAAAAAAGAATATATATTACGTCTAGGTACTTTATGCATTTTTAAGGCTTGCGCTTGAGTCCTTTTACCAAAAAATGGAATTACAATTAGGTCCTTTTCGCAAAAGAAAAAAGCGTTCAGGTCCTTTTTTTTTTAAAAAAAATATACATTGCATTTAGGTCCTTGTTACGTTTTTCTAACATTACATTTAAGCTCTTTTGCGGAAAACGCAAAATCCTTTTTAGATTCTTTTCGCGCGTTTTCTCGATTTGCTCGTGTGTGGAGCGTCGATCGCGTGTTTTCTAGATTTGCTCGCGTGTAGAGCGACGCCTGCGGCGTGGCACGCCGCGTATAGATTTCTAGTTAATCAGAAAGATGTAGTCATCTATCTAAAAATATAAGTTATAACGGTACAAGTTAAAACAAAGTCTATATCAAGTACAATCTAAATTAACTGAAATTCAAAATAAAAAATACCTATAATAAATAGGTATTCCAAGGAAGCTCCCATGTTAAGATCTAGTCATCTATCTAGCGGACCTAAATTATAATAGTCCAAATTAAAAGAAAGAGTTCATGCCAAATACAATTCAAATTAACTAAAATTCAGAAAAGAAAATAAAAGAAATTTTCTAGGGAAGCTTTCATGTTAGCTAGAAAGATCAATCTAGCCATCTCTAACGGCCCAAGTTATAACAAACCAAATTAAAATAAAGAGTACATATCAAATATAATCCAAATGAACTGAAATTCAAAATAAAAAATAGAAATAAAATTTTTGACAAAGCTCTTACATTAACCAGAATGATCTAGCCATCTATATGGCAGACCCAAGTTATAACGTCTTAATTAAAAAAAGAGCCCATGTTAAGTACAAGCCAAATTAATTTAAATTAGAAATAAAAAATAAAAGACAAATAGAAATTTGATATGACTTCGAAAGCGACATCCATAAATAATTAAAAGTCAAATAATAATTAAATATAAAATGGCAAATTAAAAAAAGAGTCCATACAATCCAAATTAAAAGAAAACGTCCATGTCAAGTACTATCCAAATTAATTGAAATTAAGAATAAAATAAAGGACAATTAACAATTTAATTTACATAGTACTTCTAAAATAATATCCATAAATAGTTAAAATTTGGAATAATAACATGATGAAAATTAGCAATTTAAAAGGAGGAGTCCACGCCAAATAAAATCCAAATTATCTAAAATTAAGAAGAAAAATAGAAATTTTATTTCCATACGAATTCCAAAGTAAAATCCATAAAAAATAAATTTAGAATTATAATTAAATAAACAGTATTAATTTAATTTTTATACAATAATTTTATACAAAATATAGCCTAAAACTGAAATAACAAATCTATGCCATGTGTGATCGAAAAACATACAAACTCAAAATAAAATTAAATGATAATTAGTGATGTGATTTGTATGTGAATTCCAAAAATATTAAAATTATAATTAAATTTATACCTATACTAATTATAAATTGTGAGGAAATTTATATGTTTAATCGGAATAAGGAAAAGACCTGGAGTTCATCTAGCGCACCAAGTTATGATGGATTAGATTAAAAAATGTGTATACCAAATACAATCCAAAATAATGAAATTCAAAATTGGCAATTTGATTCCATATTATATCCAAAGTAAATCCACAAATAACTAAACTAATTAATAAAAAATCATCTAGATTTGTATATGTATTCCAACCTAAATTTGAAAAAAAACACAATATCAAACACAATCCAAAAATATGAAAATTCAGAATAAAGATAATAGGAGAATAAGAGATTTGATATGTATACGAATTCACAAGTAAGATGGAAAAATATATTAAATTTCACACTAAAAAATAAATGAAAAAACAAAAACAAGATTATAAATTTTATTTGCATGAATATATGTTTGGAACCAAAATTTGGATCAAATGAAACATTTAATGTCAAGTATAATTAAAAAGTTAAAATAACAAATAAACGAAAATTAGCAAAATTTTATGTGAGGTCCAAAGTAAAATGCCAAACAATCTAATTTTAGGAATAACAAATAAATTAAAATTTACAATTGGATTTTGTATATGAATCCAAACTTAAATTTCCAAAAAGGAAGACTTTGTGTTAAGGCAATTTGATAGGTGTATGAAATCTAAAAATATTAAGCTTTGCAATAGGAACTAAATAAAAATTATAAATTTGGTTTTTAAATTCATATAGTGAAATAAATTATTATTCAAATAGGTCAAAATTTATATTGGACCGTAATTTGAGAGCAACTTAAATAATTTGAGTAAAATTATAATATGCTAACTACATACTCCGAGAAATTCTCAAGTTAAACAAAAAAACAAAAATATCGGCCATTTATCTGGTGGGACCAACCTATAATGATATTAAAAGTAAGAACCAGAGACAAAGACAATTCTATTAGGTGAGCACTGTATTTTGATATGATTTTAGCACAAACAATTTTTTTTGGAAATCTCTAGCCTATGCAAGTGCACGGGTTGGCCACTAATATGCCCTAATAAGATGCGAATATGTGGCTACTGAAACAAGTTAGATAGACTTCAAAAACTACCATTCGTCATTTGGAATATGGAAATCTTTTTCGATTTCTTTAGGATTCGAACTTTTTAATGTGAAATGCAAAACTCCTGTGTTTCAAACAAGTCTCAATCATGCAGAAGATTTTTTGGCTCTGTTTTAATTTTTTCTTGCTCTATTTCTCTATTTTTCGAATTTTCTTTATGAATTTTGAATCATTTGCTTTATTTTATATATTGCAATGCATATGGATTTATTTTACGCAATTTATGCTTTTGCAACCTTTTCTATGAGATTACACGCATAATCTAAAACCGAATTTTGAAATCATGCGGATGTCCGCATTGTGAATCGTGAGTTTGAAGAACGGCCCCGCACGTCGAACTACCTCACTTGGGCATCGGACGTAAAGATTGTTCTTGGGGCAAGAAGCTCGGTTCGTGATTGGTCTAGGGTCCTCGCGGGGCGCAAAACCTACCGCCGAGCGTAACGATCAAGCTCTGCATTTTCGAGGCACCACCTCTCGCACCACTCTAAAGAATGAATATATGGTGAGGAGAGTGCACTGAGCTTTGGTGCACTTGAAGCGGTTCGAAAAGCTCAAGTACACCATCTTGCCCCAAGCACGCAAGATTGGATGCGCTGAGGTTTGCGACTTGAGCGATGGCGAGTACAATTACCTTGCATGAAATTTGTACCAATCTCTCTTTGTGGCAAGAAGATCAGCGATGAAGAGAAGATTGAGAAAACTCTCTCTACCTTCCACCCTAATGCTATCCAGAGTGCACGACTATCGTCGGGGCGCATACAAGGAGTATAGCGAATCGATTGATGTAAAAGTGCGGGTTGGCCACTAATATGCCCTAATAAGATGCGAATATGTGGCTACTGAAACAAGTTAGATAGACTTCAAAAACTACCATTCGCCATTTGGAATATGGAAATCTTTTTCGATTTCTTTAGGATTCGAACTTTTTAATGTGAAATGCAAAACTCCTGTGTTTCAAACAAGTCTCAATCATGCCCTAAGCCCTACTAGAACGTGGACAGAAGCAACGAGGTGGTTTTTTAAAAGGAAAAATTGGTTTCATACCACCCAAAGATGTCTTCCTTAGCAAAATACCAATCAAAAGTCATGGTACACTTTAATATAGTGGCGGAGGCACATCCCGGGCTCGCCCCGTGACGAACAGTACACCCACCGCCCCTAGCACTATGGAAGCTGCCTGCCGGTCGTGGTTTCCTCCTGGGCAACGGGGCAAGGATCGGCATTTCAAGTGTTGAGAAACCCTGAAAGCCCACCGAAGGCCCATGTGGTCTCTTATATCGAAACCCTAAAGAGCGCTATAAAAGAAGGAGGGGGTCCCCCCTATGTATAGAATTCATTAGCAATAAAGAATTTCCGCTTTCGCTCTCCTAAACACGTGTCTCTCTCTCTTTACATTCTCCGGAGATCGTTCGGGAACCGGACTATTCGATGTGAGGTTCCTCAACACGTTATCGACCGCGAGCTCTCTAGGAGATCAGTTGGAAGGTGAGAAAGGTGGGATTAGCGTTTGAATCTAATCGTTCTTTTCTATGCATGCATCTATCCTCGTGCACGGCTTCTACGAAGAACGCTCGAGCGTCTGAACGCAACCCACGATACATGAATTCACGGTTCATCACGGAAAGAAAGAAAAAAAAGCGGCAACAAAAGCGAAGCATCGTTGCCACCTCGGTTCGATGTGACGCCCGGCGAACCCGACGATACTATCGTGCCTGCGCTTCGCAACCGCTTTTCTCGAAACCCTGCGGCGCATGAAGCTTCGGCCGCGAAGCCCCGTAGCGTGCACCCTTGGGCCTCGGTCGGTCGCCCGCGCCGCCGTCTGGCTCAGCTGAGTGCAGAGCCGCCCCCTCGAAGTACCGCGGCTCGAAGCGGCACGAACCGCCGTTCCGTCGGCTCGCGACCACCGAGCGCCCGCCGCCACCGCCACCACGAAGTGGCTCGGTTTCAGCCGGCTGCGCCGTTCGCGGATCGCACCCGCCCGACCCGTCTCAGGCTTCACAGCGCCACGCACCCTCGCGCCGCAATGGCAAAGGCCCTCTCGAACCCTTCTTGACGCCTTGCGCCCGCCGCCCGCCAGCGCACCCGTCGCGTGGTCGCCCCCGGCCAGGCTCGCTCGCGCGCCACACGCCTACGCGCCCGCCCACGCGCCGCCTCGGCCGGCGTGCTCCAGCAGGTGCCGCCCTTCGACCCGCCGGTCTCGCGCTCGAAGCGCCTCGCCGCATCCCGCCCGCGGCGGCTGATTACTGCGGCAGCCGTGGCGTAATGTCGTCGGCCTTGCCGACCACATCCTGGCCGCTTCTGGCAAACCCATTCCGCGCTCGGCGGCGACGCAATCCGCCTCCACTCGGCCGCTTGTGGAAAAGCGCGAGGAAAAAGGAGGCGGAGGCGCGCATGACGATGGCGGCGCTGAAGTGGCAGCAGCGGCATAGCAGTGGAGCGGCGGCAAAAAGCAACAGCGGCTAGGGTTTGCAAACCCTAGCCATGAGTTTCTGCATAAGCGGTAGGTGGGCCGTTTGACCCAGCGAGCCAGAGGCAAAAACCGGCGAGAAAAGAAAAAAAAACGGCCCAAAGGCCGGTTGGCGAGAAAAAGGAAAAAGAAAGAAAAGAAAAAGAAGAAAAAAATTGCGAGAAAAATTGCGGAAAATTTTGAAAAATTGCGAGAGAAAATTAAGAAGATTTTTTGGCTCTGTTTTAATTTTTCTTGCTCTATTTCTCTATTTTCGAATTTTCTTTATGAATTTTGAATCATTTGCTTTATTTATATATTGCTGAATGCATATGGATTTATTTTACGCAATTTATGCTTTTGCAACCTTTTCTATGAGATTACCGCGATAATCTAAAACCGAATTTTGAAATCATGCGGATATACGGCATTGTGAATCGTGAGTTTGAAGGCGGCCCTTGCGGTCGAACTACCTCACTTGGGCATCGGACGTAAAGATTGTTCTTGGGGCAAGAAGCTCGGTTCGTGATTGGTCTAGGGTCCTCGCGGGGCGCAAAACCTACCGGTGAGCAGCGATCAAGCTCTGCATTTTACGAGCACCACCTCTCGACCACTCTAAGAATGAATATATGGTGAGGAGAGTGCACCACTGAGCTTTGGCGCACTTGAGGCGGTTCGAAAAGCTCAAGTACACCATCTTGCCCCAAACCTGCAAGATTGGAGATGCGCTGAGGTTCGCGAGACTTGAGCGATGGCCGCAGTACAATTACGCCTTGCCTGAAATTTGTACCAATCTCTCTTTGTGGCAAGAAGATCAGCGATGAAGAGAAGATTGAGAAACTCTCTCTACCTTCCACCTAATGCTATCCGAGTGCCTGTGACTATCGTCGGGGCGCATACAAGGAGTATATGCGGCCGATTGATGTAATGCAAGTTCTTGAATCGCAAAACGATGTTCTCTGAAAGAACTATGTCTCGCTGACCACACCAGACGAGCAGCAGCAAGTCAATGCCAATAGCTACAAGGTGAGAAAGCCCATCATAGAAAGAAGGGCAAGCAGGTGGAAAAAGAGACCCTGAGCCAAAAGAAAGTCAAAGCCACGTGAAGAGGGATGACAAAGAAAAGGCATACGTAAGCCGTATGGACGTGAGAACCAGGCGTGCTTCAAGTGTGGCACAGGGACATTAATTGAAGATATGCCGAGAATCCAAGGAAGCGATCAGCATATCGGGCTAAGAAGAAGGCAAAGGAAAACGCCCCATGAGGCGCGCCGCCAACATCGGTGAAGATGATGTCATGGATGTAGACACCCACTTGCCTCATCCTCACGAATAGCACGGACATCGATCTGCAACCATGATTATGGCAAATGAAGAAAACCTGGAGATGATATAGAAGCGAAATTAATGCATATTTTCTGATTCTGTTTAATGCATTTCTTTTAGATTATAGTTGTTAGCATTTTTCTTTGAATAAAGGGTTGTAAGCTCTAGAAGAGCATACTTCTTTCTTGAATAAATCATAATTTATTCTTTATTCAGTATTCTTCAATTTTGCAAGTAATATTTGGATTGTTTTGCCTCTATCGATTAGAATTATATTTCTTTTATCTAGAAATCGTGTAAGCCCAAATGGAAGAGATATGCATTGTTGATAGTGGCACAACAAATACCATCTTAAGAGTCTAAGTATTTCGATCGATCACGAAGAGGCGGAAAGATTACTACGATCGCGAGGCGACTCATATGTAATCGGCTCAGGAAGAGCCACTATTATATTGCCTATGGGTACAACTTTGGTAATTGAAGAAGCCCTTTTGTACCACAGATCAACACGTACTCTCTAAGCTTTAAAGACATCCGCGCCAATGGTTTTCACGTAGAAACCAATGAAGAAAATGGCAAAGAATACTTGTGCATTGTGAAGCTGCATGTGGAAAAATGGTATTAGAAAAATGTCCCTCATATGAATCAGGTTTGTACTACACGAATATTCATGCACCGAAGTGTATACTTCCTTGAAGGTTGTTCTTAGAAGCTACGAATTATTTTCTTTATGGCATGGTAGATTAGGTCATCTGGTCTTAGAATGATGAGAAATATAGTGAACAACTCACAAGGTCATGGCATTAACGTTAAGAATTTCCCGAATCATGAAGATTTTGTGTGCCTGCATGCTGCCCGAAATTAATAACTAGACCCTCTGTCATGAAAGTGCAAAGTGAAATCCACTGCATTCTGGAGCATCGAGGGGATATTTAGCGGTCGATTCAGCCCTGTCGGGGCCGTTTCGATACTTTATGGTGCTCATCGATGCTTCCTCGAAATGGTCGCATGTATGCTTGTTGTCAACAGAAACCATGCTTTTACAAAGTGATCTCGCAGATCATAAAATTAAAAATGCTTTCCCGATCATCGCGTGAAGTCCATTAGAATGGGCAATGCCGGAGAATTTACTTCAAAGGCATTTGATGATTATTGCAACAACGGAGGATAGCGATTGAGCACTCCGTCTGCAGCGTCCATCGCGAGCGGACTAGCGAAGCACTAATAAAGAGGATTAAGTTCATTGCCGGACCGCTTTTGCGAGTTGTAACTTGCCCAACACTTGTTGGGGACACGCATGATCTGCGATCGGCAGACTCTTATCAATTTAGGACCGTCGGCCTACAACATCCATTCTCCTATGCGGCTTGTGCAGGGATCATCCGAAGATCTCCCATCTTAGAAAATTTGGGTGTGTGGTATATGTACCTATACCACCCCCTCAATGCCGACAATGGGCCCTCTCCATAAGTCGCAGGATATCGTTGGTTATGAGTGCATCCATAATCGGTATTTGGAACCCATATTTGGAGACTTGCATCTGACCGATTCGATTGCATCTTTGACGAGGATCGTTCCGTCATTAGGGAGAAATCAACCTTTGGATGAAAAATGCGAGGACATCATATGGCATTCCACAGGATCCCGCACATGACCCCGAACTAATGAAGCAAATCAAGAAGTCGAAGATAATTGATTTGCGAATTTATAAATGAAGCTGCTGATCATTTTGTGATCTGAAGGCGTGGTTAAGTCGCATGTACCCATAAGGAATGCACGAGAGAGGTGGAAATACCAAAGAAAATAGAAGGTATCCCTCAACTTGTTCGAGAGGCCTCAAAGGAAAAAGCGAGCAATCTGGCTCCTCAAACCCAAAGTACGGAGGCGTCACGGAAAAGCTGGCGAGAGGACTTACCACAACCAATCACGAAAATGCCCCAAGGAAGAAGGGGGCAGTTGAGACACAGCACCGGAAAAAAAAAGCAGGAAGAGCAATTCAGGACTTGAATCTTCCATTCTGCGAAGCCGTGGGAAATAATGTGTGCGCACACATAGGCGATGAAAAGCTAAAGGAACTTGCTCTGCGATAGAAAAGCGGCGAAGAGCAAGTAGAAGTGCATGAAGCACCCATGAAGAAATGGCCATAAACTTTGTAATAACGGAGAATCCACGAATAGAGCAATAGCCAGCGTTGATGCCTACCATAAAAAAGATTGCCTCGATCATTGATCATGATCGAGCACGCATCTCGCGGAGTGCAAGAAAAGGCTAGATTGGGAAGAATGGAAAAAGGCAATCAACTGCGAGTTAGTCTCTGAACAAGAGAGAGGTGTTTGAGCAGTATCACACACCTCCCCATATAAACCACATGAGGTCACAAATGGGTCTTTGTTCGGAAGAGAAATGAAAACAACGAGTTGTAAGGTACAAAAGCAAGGCTTGTAGCTCAAGGTTTCACTCAACGTCACTGAGTTGATTATGAAGAAACCTATTCTCCGGTCATGGGAGGAATTACCTTTAGATATTTGATCTCAATGGCGGTCAACTTGAAGTTGAGAATGAAGCTAATGGATGTTGTCACAGACATACTGTATGGAAACTTGGATTCGGAGATATACATGAAAGTCAGGAAGGAATTCTATCCAGAACCAAACTGGGCCGTCGGCCGTCGCATGGGCACAGCTAAGCAAACCAACGAGCCAAAGTAGAAAAGCCTATAATCGAATTCATTGTAGATCCCAAATCCCTGCCCCAAATCCCCAAATCGTCAGCCTCCTCCCTTCGGTCTCCTATTCTCCCCCAATCCCCCAAATCCCAAATTGGTAATCCCGATCCCAATCCTACCTCTCCGCTTGGAGCTGGTGGAGCAGACGCAGCCACACAGGGGCGGCAGCGACCAACGTGAGGCGGCACCGGGCGGAGCGTCGGAGCCAGTAGAGCAAGCGTCGGGCGCCTGGGCGGAGCACTGGAGCAGGTCGACAGGTGGAGGCGTGGAGCAGGCCACACGTCATAGCCGCGCCGCCGCAGGGCGGTAGGCTAGCAGCGTGCGCCTGGACTCGGTGGAGCAAGCCGCACCGCCACAGCTCGCAGGCCGGCAGGCGCAGGCCAACTGGATCAGGCTGGCAGCGCGCTGCACGCGATCGCTGGAGGCGTGGTCCGCGTGGAACTGCTCAGCGGTCTGGAGGCAGGACCGCAGGCGCATGAGGTAGTACTAGTTAGTGGCTTGTGTAGTTGACTAGTTGTGTTGATATCGTGTTCTGATTTTTCTTGTGTGCAGTGGCACTGAGAGTCTGAGATAATGAGCCTGTGTGTGAGCCACCGAGTTGACAGCTGAGGGGTATAAAAGAACTAGTTTACTAATGTTTTGATTTTTGAAGTAGAATAATTATGCTATCATCTATTATACAAATAGTTTTGAAATAGAATACTTTAGTGTATTATCTATTATGTAATGTTGATAAATGATAAGAGTTAAACATTTGTTATTTGATTTGTGAAATTGCAGAAACAAGGAGGTTTTTAGTTAATAAGTGGAGCCTTGCAAGTGATGGTCATGGAAATACTAGATTAGCTCAACCACAACAAGCACAAGCTGAAGTGACACAATCACAAGGTCAAGATCCGCCAAGTAATACCAACATTGTTCGTGTGTTTAATTCGGATGAAATGGTAGGTGATCCTGCTCTTAGAAAACAAATAGATGAGTATGTTCCTGAAATTCAAGACCAAGTAAGTGATCTTTGTTAATGAATCATTGAAGTGTTGATAGTGTCGAAATGAGGTACTTATCACATCTTTCTTTGTTTTTATTCATGAATGTTCACACATGTATTGTACTATGTTTTTAGTAAAAAACTTGTAGTTCTTAATTTTGCTTGTGTGATATATATATAGATTTGTTTACGTTTATGGTCATAATCACGCTTGTCCAGGCTACTAAAATTTCCCAGCTTCGCCGCTGCTTTAATACCATCCAAACATGTCACAGTTACTATTTTTACCACCTCCGTTCAATTTAATAGATTTGTTGTCAACTCTACCCAGTTTACCCCTCCTCGTGCGCTCACCTTGAACCTTCGGCTCCATTACCTCCTGCCGCTCATCTGTTACCTCATCGGCGAAGGATCCTCGACAAATATGGTGACAATGTAGCAACTTGAAGCGCCAGCAGTGGTGGTCGAATGAGAAGAAGCATCACTCACAGATTAAGGGCCTATTTGTTTTAGCTTTCCACTTCATATGTGCTTTTGATTCTAGATTTTGGAGATTACGGTCCCAAGAATCGAATCAAACAAACAAACTCATACCATTCTAGAATCCGATTTTGACAAGCCGTGGTCGGATTTGGAGAAGAAGGGGCTGGATTTGTGCAGCTCTGCGATTTGGTGGCTATCGGGTGTAGCGGGCGACTTGATTTGGAGGAGCAGTAGTGGATTTGCGTGGCTCAACGATGCGGCTGCCACTGTCGGCGCTGCCACCTCGAAGTCATCGACGATAGACTTGCGCAACGGCGGATCAACTAGAGCCCAAGAGGGCTCGATTGGAACTAACAAGTAACAAGCAACTTTCCGTCGCTGCAACACCGATGGCTGGCCTGGCAGCAAGGATGCTGGATGCGTGAGCTGGCGGCAGGCAGTGCGACGGCATGGCGGTTCCCAGAAATGGTATGCGTGCTGCAGTGGAGAACATAGCTCACTAGCTAGCGACTGTGGCAGTCGAAGCAACACAGGAGGGCCTTCAAATGTCCGGAGTCCATTAGTCGCTGACTTGATGTGCGAGTGGAAGCCAAGGGCAATATTTTTTACTTCAAAGCTTTTTTGGTTGCCAAGAAAATTCAGAAAACGGAAAAAAGTCATTATGAGACTGACGGAGTGGTACATACGGTAACCGTAACAATTTGTGTGATATTAAATTGTACCAAGATCTTTAAGTGTTATTTTGTTAGAGTAATCATATTCCGGTGGTATGAAACCAAAATTTCCTTTTCAAAAACTCTTTGAAAACGGACATCTCGTCCATACGGTCCACCAGCTCAGCCAAGCACCGTGGACTACCACTTTATCAGCCTACCCTGTTAACAACGTTATTATCAAACCAATCCATGTAGACCGGGCGCACCGTGCACCTAACAATTCCCCCTCCGACTCCCAAGTCCCAAACCCTTTCCCGCCTAATCCCACCGCCTCAAAGCCCCCCACGTGTCCACCCCCGCAACGGCCTCCCACGCGCCCAGCACGTGACCTCCTCTCTTCTCTTCCTCCTCACTCCCCCGTCTCCTCTTCCCTCCCAAAGGGAGAAGCCTCCAGAACATTTGAAAGCCCTAAACCCCCGCCGCCCCAGCGAGCGAATCCCCATAGCTTCGCAGGCCACTCCGGGAGATTTGATCCGCTCCGAGCGGTAGGGCCCTCCAACTCGCGGCCGGATTGCTCGATCCGATCGGGATCTCGCGGGGATCGGCCCGGATTTGGACGAGGAATTCGAGCGGCGCCCCGCGCGCGGGTCTCCCGAAGCTTCTTGAACATTCCGAGCGGTGTGGTGCGGTACGGAACGGCCGGCATCCTCCTCCAGTTCGTGCTCGGGTTGCGCGATTCGGAAGGGATTTCGCGGGAATCGGCGCGGCTTTTGTGGGGTGGGAGGGATGATCGGAATGGCTGCGTCGCGTCACCTCTTCGCCGTGGTGGTGCTCTTCGCGGCGTTCGCCTCCGCCGACGCGTTCACCGACCCCTCCGATGGTACGTTTGCTCGCCCCAATCTGTAGCGATCGAGCTGTTAATTTACCCCCGCGATGTCTCTACTCTGTGTGCGCGTATGGGCGCACGCGTGCTCGGTGTGAAGGCTTCTATGAGCGTGCGTGCGACTGTGGTTGCTTGTGCGTTCACGCGTGTGTGCTACACCGCTCGCGCACGTGTGGGCTGGTCTGCATCGGTGTGAGGGCGCTCGTGGATTGGTGCGCGCGCGCACTCCTGCTTGCAGCGCATGTGCTTGTGTCTGCGCATTCTCGCGCAGGCGTGTGGGTTTGTGGTCGTTGGCTACGGTTGCTTGATGGTTATATATCTGTTTGTGCTCACACTTGGGATTAGTGTTAGTGTTATTTTCGGCCCTGCCACATCGATGAAGGTGCCTAGCTATGTGCTATACACAGGCGGAGCCAGCGGTGGGGCTTGGTGGGGGCTCCAACCCCCCTGACCCACCACGAGAAATCCTGTCGCCTGCAGATTTTATTTGTTAAATATCTTCTTTCGCGGTGACAATGAAAAGTAATTTTTTCCCTTAGCATATTTACATACTAATACTATATTACATGTATTTAAATTTCAACTATAATATGTCAGCTTGGTAGTTTTTATATTTAGTATATGTACTTGTGCAGCCCTCTTTTTGAATGAATTCAGGCTCCGCCTCTGGTGCTATAATAAGCGTGTGCATGCTTGTATGCTTGTAAAGTCCTATCCTTTGTGCAATGGCTGCGTGTGATGCCATCCTGTTGTTTGCGTATGTATCTTGCTGCTCTGAAGTTTGTAAGCAATAGGTTCTAACGGGTTTTCTGCTTTGTGTTTGTTTTGTTACTGTTCTTGGTTACTTTACAGCGATAGGGCTTTGGGCATTATATCGCACAATGAAGTCGCCGTGGCAGCTTTCTGGGTGGACATTTGAAGGTGGTGACCCCTGCGGTGGGGACCGCGAACGTGGACCGTGGCACGGTGTCTTTTGCAAGGGCTCGTCCGTTGTCGCTATGTAATTCTTCGGTTAATTCTTAACTTCAGTTTTTGCCTGCAATTTATAGGGATGATTAGACTTGAATATTTTTCTGTTCTGTTACTCACATGCAGAAATATTAGTGGCCTCGGGGTTGGCGGGTGGCTTGGCCCGGAGCTGCTCAAGTTCCACTCGTTGAAAGAGCTGTAAGCTGTTTGTTACAAAGTTTGTGAAATATGTTGACTCATGATTCTGCAATTCTTGATTCAATTTATGGTTTCTGGTGCTTTTGCTGCATGATCGTGGCAGGGATGTGAGCTTCAATAACATTGCTGGTGAAATCCCTCCCACTTTGCCCCCAAGCATGGAATACTTGTATATTCTCTTTGCCCTTTTTGGCTATCCCCTTAGAATTGGGTTAAATACTTAAATATGAACTATGAATGATGTGACCATGGTATGGTGTTCTCTTGTAGAAATTTAGCAGCCAACAAGTTCGAGGGTAGTATTCCACCATCGTTGCCATGGTTGCACTCCCTGAAATATCTGTGAGTGCATTTTTAGCAATTGGAGCACTTCGTACCCAAAAAATCTGGTTGCAGAATCAACTGATTGATCTGTAAGATTTGTTGCAGAAACTTCAGCTATAATAGACTCTCTGGAATAATCGGTGATGTTTTCGTTAACATGGAAAGTTTAGTGACAATGTAAGGTTCCCACATCTTGATTATTTGATCACTTTTCAAAGCTATTTGGCTCTGCAAAACAAATGAGTTATTTTATTGCACTTTGACCTGCAACAATATGCCGTGTGCAGGATGACATTCAAATTTTTGCAGCCCAGAACATCTGCATTTAGGGCCTGTTTGTTTCTGCTTTGGATTCTCTAAAAGCTAATTCTGGATTATGGTTGTAGAGAAGCTGATTCTCCAAAAACTGAAATCCAAAAGCACATATGAAGTGGATTGTGGATTCTAGTGTATATGGATAGACTGGATTGTGATAATCGATTTCTAGAATCAGGTTGTTTGTTTTTTATTCTGCTTTTGGGGCCAGAATCCAGAATCAAAAGCTAAAACAAACAGCCCCTTAGTATATGCATCTACAAGAGGAGCTTCAGCTGCACATAAGTATATATATCTATTTATGCTTCCTAGCTTGTATCCCTCTACTAATTTGTGCATGTGGTCATTGCTGGTTACTCGTGCATTTGTGCCCATCCTTGTTTTCTTGCAGTCACATGCATCAAATGAATCATCTGATAAAGTTTGTGGCTATCATGTGGAAAATGTTCTGCATGTGCATCAAGTTGTTCTAATTTTTGCATCTTGTTTGTTTTTATTTTATGCAGAATTTTGTTCTACTGCTTTGCTCCTCAACAAAAATCTTCCAGCTCATTTGTTTGTTAATACAACCACAATTTTTTATGCTAGAGTAGTTCCTTTGCATCCTTCTTTCTGTTCTCCTATGATTTTCAAACTTATTCTAGTCATAGATCTTTCAGTATATTGATCTTTCACTCACTTTGTCTCATGTTTGTTCCCCTGCCACTTTCAGGGACTTATCATTCAACTCTTTCAGTGGTGACTTACCAAGATCGTTTAGTTCGTTGAAGAACCTTCACTATCTGTAAGAATTATGTGCCTTCTAATCTATTTCATGCACATAGATGCAGGAATTGGTTGATTAAAAGTTTCCTTGCCTTTTCTTTTGCAGTTTTTTACAGCATAATGAGTTCACAGGCTCTGTGATTTTGTTAGCAGACCTTCCATTGTCAGCCCTGTAAGAAATTTTATTGGACTGTATCCATCTTTAATTTGCCATTCTTATCTCTTAACAGTAACACTGATGATCATCAACTGCTTGCAGCAACATTGAAAACAATTACTTCAGTGGTTATGTGCCTGAAACTTTTGAGTCCATTCCTGAGTTGAGGTATTAAATTCTGTTACACTTGCCCCCACCAAAGTCCTTCCTGAGGATCTTTATGACTGTACGTGTCTTGACTTCATATCTAATTCAAACAATATTCCAGGATTGATGGAAACCAGTTTCAATCAGGTTTCAAACATGCATCGTCCTCATTTACTAGGAGCACCCATTCACCTTCACCTCCAAGTCCTCCACCTCCGCCTCCACCGGCAGTTAAGCAGAATTTAAAGCACAGGCCAAAACCTCCACAACCTTCTTTTGGCTATTCTTCTCTGCACAGTCATAGCCACCATAGAAAGTCACACTCTCGAGTGACAGCTGCTGCAATAGCTAGTGCTGCTTGTACAGTGTTTGTACTCTTCATTGTTGGATTGGTTCTGAAAAGCAGAAAAAGTTGTACATGCTGCCCTAAGAGCACCGCTAACAATGTCAAGTCTTTACCAGACAATGTGGAAAGAGGTAGCACCGGGAAATCTATTATTTTTAGCATAACCAATTTACGCATCGGTAGTTGATGGCTATACATATTCTTTCTATTTGTCTCAATTATTTCTTATTACTCATCATAAATCTAGGACTTGAACTGTAAATCTAGGAGTCATCATAAGCGCTAAATCCTTGTTATTTTCAATGCTTATTGATCAACTGATATCATCAAATTCATCTACATATACTTACTTTTCATTCTTGCATGCTGCATTCTAATGTATTATGGGACATACTTTCACATCATTGAAATTTGTATTTGTCATCTTTGCAGTCCCTAAAGCAAATGAGGTCCTGTACTCTTGGAGTTCTCTTTTGATTGGCTGTGAGACTTCTTCTAGTAATGGCACTAAACCCGAAAGAGTTCCCAAAAGAAAAAATTGGGCTAAGACATCTAAAAACCTTCTACCTGCAAAACAGTTTCCAGCCATTGACATTTTGGCGGCTACCAGGGACTTCAGTGAAGAATGCCTTATTGGTGAAGGTTTCACTGGCCGAGTTTACAGAGGTGATTTTCCTGATGGCCAGGTATGATACTGTTATCATAATAAGCAGCTTATTGTTACCTTTGTGGTACTCTTGTTGGAATTTTTTTTGTTAGTTTGTTGCTTAACTTGGAAGAAACCCTTAAGTATATTTTCTGTAACATGTATTTCAGAGCCCTAATAGCTGAATTGTGCTTTATCTGGTTTATATACTATATCCCACTGCAGTTTTTATTCATAAATTGATTACTTTCCTTTCCTTATCGGTAAGAAAGCCCATTTAGCAGTGTTGGGTGCTACAGGCTCTCTATGCTTATTCTTGATGTCTTGATAAGATTTACAGTTCAAGGTACAAGGAGGACTGAATCCCTAGTCTCAAATGCCACCTTTTCAAAATCAATGTCAGAAAAATGTGATTTTTTTAAGTGGTGTATAAAATTGTCTTTTCCTAAATAGTGAAGGCACCGAATTTGCTACAGGCCATTGCTTTTTTATATATTTTATATGCATAATACACATTTCTTGTTGTATGCACAGCTCCTGGCTATCAAGAAGATCAACATGGTAGATTTGTCATTATCAGAACAAGATGAGCTCATGGACATGCTTGGGAATATGTCCAAATTAAAGCACCCCAATATTTGTTCGCTTGTGGGCTATTGTGTGGAGTTTGGCCATTGTGTGCTTCTATATGAGTATGCAGAAAATGGCTCCCTTGATGATCTTTTGTTTTCAGCAGCTACAAGGTCCAGGGCTTTGTCATGGAAAGCTCGGATGAAAATTGCTCTTGGAGTTGCCTATGCTCTGGAGTAAGTACAGTTTCTGGACTTAGATTCCCACCAAATGCTCTCTTCAGATTTGTTTTGGACTGCAAAGTGATCGATTCCACCTATCTCATAATTTTAATAGCCTCTTTTGGTTGTTTAGTTGAACTGATGACCTTTTTTGTTTTGTTTTTAGACTTGTATACTGGAATTATCTTTCCTGAAATTTTTATATGTATGTTTATATAATCTCTGTAGATACATGCATTCGATGTGCTCTCCTCCAGTTGCTCATGGAAATATTAAAGCTACAAATATTTTGCTCGATGCTCAGCTCATGCCCTACCTCAGTCACTGTGGATTAGCCAAGTTAAGCCATTTTGTCAGCGTCACAAGAATGGTCAGTTCTCACAAGTTTCCCAGTTACCAAGGATAACATCACTACTTTGTATGGAATTATTAGCATGGTGATGCAGTTAATGTCTACTCGATCAATTCTAGCCTCTAGGATCAAGTTGCATCTTGGGTCCTCTTTTTTCCTCACACTTGAGCAGTCTGGAATCTGAATTTGAGACAGAGATGGATGCATTGAGAAAAAATGATCCCTATAATTGGCAGTTTAGAAGTAAATGTGGTTCTTTTGAAGTTTCGTCATGATTTATTAGAATCACTTCTACTCACATACACGCACGTACACAAAAAAAAAGAGAGATTAGAACTGCAACTGCTGCTTATTCAAAATCAAAGCTAGGTTACCGGACAGGCTCATATATGTGGTACTTCTGAAGTTTTGGCATATGTTTGCTTAATTCTCTCTCCCTCTCTTTCCCTTCAAACATTTGAAAACTGTTAGCGTGTCCCCTACAACTACCCGTGCCTCCTCCAAATATACACAATAGGTAGCAGGAGCTGATTTATTCAATATTTGAATGATGTGCTGCACCTGTAAAACCCTAAACGCTTAACAATTCCTCACATGAAAAACAGGATTCAGAAGCTCTCAGCGGTGCTAAGGGCTATGCTGCCCCTGAACCTATTAGCCCAGGAACAGATGGCATCAAAGCTGATATTTACAGTTTTGGTGTGATTTTGCTTGTGCTTTTGACTGGGCAAAAGGCTTTTGACAGGTATGCAGTCACACTTTTTATAACAAAGTTGCAGTCTGGTTTTCTAAAGGAATCTATTCCTCTTCAGTTCAAAAAGGCAGAATGAGCAGTTTCTAGTTGATTGGGCATCTCCTCATCTGCATGGCCTTGGTTCTTTGGAAAGAATAACTGATCCAAGAATACGTGGCTCTATGCCTTCTAAAGCTATCTCCGCATTAGGCAAAATCATCCTGCTTTGCATCAAGGTAGCTATCCATTCTATTTTCTGGTACACATTGCTTTGGAGTTTTAAACCTTGTGGATAGATGTCAAGTTGGAAGTTGGAACACTGTGCATGCTGCTACTCGGATTGCTTAGATTAGAATGTGTTAAATAGAAATTGGCAGGCATAGACCAATCGGATTTCAGCATAATATTCTGCGACCATTACTTATGTTATCTTCCTTCAATACAGCAATCACCAGAGTTACCCTCGCCGATGACGGTCATAACAGACAAACTAGTAAAGCTTGTCCAGTCGACAGGTCTTCAAAAGGCAAACGCAGCACAGCACTTGGAGGTTGATGCGCAGGATATCTCTTTCATAACAGCCAGAACGTATTTTGCGCCATCCTCTACTGGTACTTCACTTAATAACGCATCTCCTGATACTCTTCATATCAAAGTCTCACCTTGATTATTCTGATCAGTTAGTCAGGGTGGAACTGAGAGCTGCATCTCCCGGTGACAAAGACCTCCTCGAATTTTATCAGACCTCATGCTACTTTATGTACTCGAGGAAACTCCACGAGTGTCCCAAGCATCGCAGCGCTTTTCTGCACTTTTTTGTCGATGCCAATTGGTGATGACCAAAGCTGCTGATTTGAGTCGCGCCGACTACGGAAGACATTGGAAACATAGTATGATTGACCACGGAGAAGTGACTGACAAATTATGCTCTCTTGCTTATTCTGGCATAAACTTGTGCATGGCTAGCAGTACTAGTACCGTTTTATCCCATGTACTGACTAGATTGGACTCAAGCTGATCTCACATGGGAATGCTACTTGGAATGCTTTCCCTTGTAAGTGGGAACTCCAGTTGACAGGTCGAGGCTTATCTGTTCCTCACTTCCAGCGCAGCATCTGATCTTGGTCCTGAACTCCTTTTTTTTTTTGCCCTTTGGTTTTCTTTTTTTCAAGTTTAGTCCTTATTCGAACGAAATTGCAAATTTGATCACTTTCTTGACAGCGGCAAAATTATGGGAGTGTGATAGGTCCACCTGCTACGGCAGAGGAGCTCGGTAGGTGACTGTCACTACTTCTGCGGTAAAAAAGATGCCAGATTTACAATTTCTTTCAAAAAAAAGAAAAAAATAGGCCAAACTTGCAAAAAAATAATTAGGCAAGGGGGCAAAAAAATGCCAAATATTTCAGAACTTACAATACCACTCGGCTCACATGTTTTGATGTGAATAATTTTTTGATGATATGTGCCGAATTCAGCAGATTCGTCCGTGCGCGTATGGAGAAGCCTGCTGTTTGGAGTAAATGTAGATTCTTTTCATTCTTAGTTTCTAACAATGGAAGGATAACTAATATTCCTGCAGTGTTCTTTTCTTACTTGCAACCAACTCAATGAGCTCAGCTCAAGAACCTTAATATTTCCGATGACATTCTAGAATCTCAAACACTAGACTTTTTACCATCTTTAGGATGTAACAAAAATTTATATTGAGCTAGTCTCGAAAGTACTAAAAGTTTAAAAGATAGAGACATCAACTTTTGGTACTAACTCAATATACTTTTGGTACCTCTTGGTAACTAGTTCAATATAAATTTTGGTACCTAACAAAGATAGTAAAAAGTCTCCTTGACACCTGTCTCCCGGGTGACATGGGAGCAGACACGGAAGCAATCTTGGTACACGTTGTACATCTTATTTCCAATCCTACATGCAATGATGCAATATAATCTCCTTGTAGGTTGGAGCTGGTCGAGATCAGATGAAGATGCTGTTGGGGATATATTCCCCTCCCGGTGACCCCTGCCAGAGTTTTTAAAACTGTTTTCAAAAATCGGTTTGAAATTCATGTTTCGAAAACCGCAAAAACTACTCGAAAACCGTTAGAAACCGAAAGGTTAAGAAATAAAAAAATTGAAAAAAAAATAAAAAAAATAGAAAACCGTTTTCAATGAAAACCGCGGTTTTTCACACAAAAAAACCCGCCCAGTTTTCATAAAAAACCGCTCGGTTTTCACCGAAAACCAACCGATCAATTGAATGTTCCTTTAAAAAAACGGTTTTGCGAGCGGTTTTTCACACAAAAAAAACCCGCTCAGTTTTTACGAAAAACCGCTCGGTTTTCACCGAAAACCAACCGACCAATTGAATGTTCCTTAAAAAAAGGGTTTTGCGAGCGGTTTTCAACGTATATTTTTTTCAAAATTTTTAAAATTTATTTTTAATTAGATCGATTTATCGAGCGGTTTTAGATATCAAACCGCAGCGATAAGATGGAAAACATTGAAACCCTGCTGACTCCCCTAGCCCCGA
Source organism: Otatea glauca (assembly GCA_036346275.1). Lineage (NCBI taxonomy): Eukaryota > Viridiplantae > Streptophyta > Magnoliopsida > Poales > Poaceae > Otatea > Otatea glauca. The sequence continues at coordinate 8,183,697 of CM070713.1, forward strand.
GAACGGCTAGAGCAGCTCGTACGGCACGATCCCGGCGCCGCACCGGTTCCTGCGCTCGTCGACGGTGCATGCCCTCGATCTCCCTGAGCCTGCCACTGAACTTCTCGAACGCCACCGGCGTACTTGCCCATGTACTCCTCGTCGGGGGAGTGCGAAGAGCTAGAAGATGTCGAGCGTGGCCGGCCATGATCTTGAATTCTTGATGGCCTGCATCCGCGAGGGGAGGCTCTAGGCCAGCAGCACCTCCTCCGGCTTCTTCATACTACTACAGAACAGCCAATCCTTGCCGGTATATCACTGCCGGTTAGGATCGAGCCGGCAGTGATAACGTATCTCTGCCGGTTCGAAAGTTAAGTTGGGGGGAGGACTTATCACTGCGGTTCATGCAACCAACCGGCGAAAAAAGCAAGATATCACCGCCGGTTTGAGACAACAACCGGCGAGATATATCACCGCCGGTCGTTTTAAACCGCAGTGATACTTGCATTTTCACCGCCGGTTAAAGCGAGAACCGCGAGTGATATTATCTTCCGCGCAATATGTTTTTCGCAAGATTCAAAGCTTATCACCGCCAGATTCTGCGCGAACCCAAAGTGATAAGTCTTTATATAATCGAGACCCACGCCTCGACCGATCGAGCAAAGACAGAGGCGCTCTGTTTTGCTCGATTTGTAGATTGCAACGATCTGCTGAAAAAATTTGTTAAAATTTGTACTGTACTTCTTTTCGAGGTTAGTAATTTGATCTCTATTTTTGTAAATAATAAAAATTGCCATGTGGATTTTTACATAATGAAAAAAGGTGTATTTTCAAATGTTGAAATAATAAAAACTTGTTAGATGGATATTTACCTAATAAAAAAATGTTGATATATTTTAATGTACTCAAAGTATATCCTAAGTACTTACAATTTTTTCCAAATTTGTAAATAATAAGGAATTGCAAGATGGATATTGACGCAATGAAAAAAAGATTGATATATTTTGATATAGTCTAAATATATCCTAACTATTTACAATTATTTTCATTTTTACAATACTAAAAAATTGCTATATGGATATTTACATAACGGAAAAAGGTTGATGTATTTTAATATAGTCAAAATTGCTACATATGTTTTTAAATCTAATCGTTTACAATTATTTGTTATTTGCAATTATATGCGTATGTAATGTTTGATTTAATTAATTGTAGATGGACCGAAGGTGGATGTATGACACGGACCGTTGTGGGGTAGAGTTTTTTAATGGTGTGAGTTATTTTCTAAACGTGGCGCGGCGCAAGTCGAAGAATCATGCGGACTACATGTGCTGTCCATGCGTTGATTGCAAAAATCGTAAGTCGCTTTTCTACCATAGAGTCGATCGTGCACACTTGCTTCAAGAGGTTTCAAGGTGGCTATACCGTTGGACCAAGCACGACGAAGATGAGATTGTACATGAAGGGCAACACATTATTAAAGATGACGGAGACAACGGTATGACGACGAGTTGAAGATACGTTTGTCGGCGACCACGACGACGATCCGGATCAAATGTTGCGTGATGGGAGGAGACTTCACGAGTGAAAGAGAGTTTCAAAAGTTCCAACATATGGTACAGGACTCCACGACACCATTGTACCCAGTACGCAAGGAGGAGCACAAAAATTGCGCACCGTGCTTACACTCTCGCAGCTTGAAGGCAAGCAATGGTTGGTCCGATAAGAGCTTCACTGAGCTCTTATGTCTCTTGGGGGATTTGCTTCCAGAGGGTAATGTGTTGCCTACAAGTACGTACCGGGCCAAGCAGGTTGTCTGCCCGTTGGGATTGAAAGTACAAAGGATACACGCATGTCCAAACGATTGCATGTTGTATCGCAATGAGTTTGCGGACTTGGATGGTCGTCTTTGTTTGCAAAGCAAAGCGGTATAAGGGCAACGATGATGACATCGATAATGAAGATGTCGGGGTGAAGCGTAAGAAGATGAGATCTCCCCGTAAGGTGGTGTGGTATTTTCCTATAATTCTCCGTCTGAATCGATTGTTTGCGAACAAAAGGCATGCCCAATTGCTACGATGGCACGCCGAAGAGCGTAAGAACGATGGAATGCTCAGACACCCTGCTGACTCTGTGCAATGGAGGAACATCGACAGAAAATATAAGAAGCACTTTGCATATGATGTAAGGAATATAAGGTTCGGGTTGAGTATGGATGGGATGAATCCTTTCGGTAACATGAGCAGTCGTCATAGCACTTGGCCGGTAACTCTATGTATCTACAACCTTCCTCCTTGGCTTTGTATGAAGCGGAAGTACATTATGATGCCACTACTGATCCAAGGGCCCAGGCAACGATATCGATGTGTACCTCAAACCATTGGTTGAAGATCTTCTAATCTTGTGGAACGATGGAGTACGGGTATGGGATGAGTATAAAAGAGAGAACTTTATCCTACGCGCATTGTTGTTCGTAACCATCAATGATTACCCTGCCCTTGGTAACTTTGTCGGTCGACGACAAAAGGCTTCAATGGATGCGTCCAATGCTTAGATGGTACAACTAGTCGGTGGTCAAGAACTGTCGAAAAATGTCTTACATGCAAGATCGTAGGTTCCTCCGCAAGGATCACCTATACCGCAATAATAAGAAAGCTTTTGATGGGACAAAGGAGACCGCTTTAGCTCAAAGAATCACACTGGGAGAGAGATATTTGCAGTTGTAAGGGATCTTAAAATTATCCACGGAAAGGGAGTAGGCAGTACATCTATCCCGAGTTCCCGTGATAAGGCTCCTTTGTGGAAAAAGAGATCAGTATTTTGGGTCCTACCTTACTGGCAGCACTTAGAAGTGCGACACGCAATCGACGTCATGCACATAGAGAAGAACGTGTGTGACAGCTTGCTTGGTATCTTACTGGATATACCTGGCAAAACAAAAGATACTCTCCAAGCACGGATGGACCTTGAAGATATGAAACTCAGGAAGGAGCTGCATCACAGAGACATGGATATAGGGAAAAGTACCTTCCCGCACTGCTACACTCGAGCAAGAAAGAAAAATTAGCTTTGTCGAATGCTTGCACGGAGTGAAAGTTCCGTCCGGATACTCGCCAACATAAAGAGACTAGTCTCAATGAAAGAATTAAAATTAATTGGTATGAAGTCTCACGATTGCCACGTGATGATGACGCAGATGCTTCCAATTGCAGTTAGGGGTGTTCGGCCAGAGAAAGTCCGAGACCCAATTGTGAAGTTGTGTTCATTCTTCAACGTGATTTCACAGAAGGCCATCGATCCATTGAAACTAGATAAGCTACAGAAGACGTGGTCCACACTCTCTACAGCTCGAGATGTGTTTCCTCCATCTTTTTGATATTATGGTCCATCTCATTGTTCACATCGTGAAAGAGATACTGATTCTCGGTCCGTGTTTCTACATCGATGTATCCTTTGAGAGGTTCATGGGGTCATAAAGAAATATGTTCGTAACGATATCTACGAAGGTTGCATTGCGGATGGTTGGGGAACCGAGGAGGTCATTGAGTTCTGCGTTGATTACATGGATCTCAAACCGATTGGTGTGCCTACATCACGACATGAGGGTAGGCTACAGTGAAAAGGGACATCAAGCAGAAATCACTCCATACAAACAATCTAGCTTCATTCACACAAGCATATTTCGCGAGCCTGGGACAATCGGTTGTGGTGGCCCGTATGTCAACATGCACAAGAGCATGCTATCTAGAACAAACCCAACGAAGTCGAGGGTTGGATCGCGAGAGAGCATAGACATAACCGGCGATTGGTTGCGTAGGCACATGATGCATACGGAGACAGAGTGCGCTCAGTTGAAAGTGTTGGCTCAGGGACCGTCCACTACAATTCGGACATTCCAAGGATACGATATAAATGGTTTTACTTTTTATACAAGAGCACAAGATAAAAAGAGCACCAACCAAAACAACGGTGTCCGTACAGATGCCTACGACAGCAACGGAGATAGGAAAACCTACTACGGATTCATAGAAGAGATTTAGGAGCTTGATTACGGACCTTTGAAGGTCCCTCTCTTTCGGTGCCAATGGGTAAGACTTCCAAGGGGCATGAACATCGACAAGTACGGTATCACTACCGTGGACCTAAAACTGGTCGGATACAGAGAAGAACCATTCGTACTTGCTAATTGTGTTACACAAATCTTTTTTGTAACCGATTAAGCTAACAAGGAGCGCCACGTGGTTATTCAAGGAAAAAGAAGGATTGTCGGGGTTGAGAATGTTGTCGACGAGGAAGAGTACAACCAATTCGATGAGCTTCCTCCTTTCGGAGAGGACGTTGACCTCGGTCTCATGGAAGAGAGTGAGGACGAAGTTACATACATACGCCGCGATCATGACGAAGGTCGAATCGTAGCTTAGTTGTCATAATTAAATACATTTTATTTTCTCATATGTAACAATTAATGTATTCTTTTGTCATATGTATCAATTTGGGTGAAATCAACTTCATCTGTGTGTTTTTTTTGTATTTGAGTGAATTTTTGAAGCGATGGTTGGTCTACTGCATTTGTTTGAATTTAAATCAAATATTACATGTCCTGAAGTATTCTTCCAAAAAATTCCAGAAAATTTGGATAAAAATTGATAGGATTTCAAAACAGTGAGCAATTTGAATTTTTTTATTTTGAAATATTAAAACTATGAAAACAGTGAGCAATCTGGATTTTTATAATTTTACAACTTTGTCAAAACTTACGGGACATATTTAAATCAAATATTACATGTCTGAAGTATTCCTCCAAAATTTGCGTAAAATTTGGATAAAATTGATAGGATTTAAAACTCCCAAAGCAATCATCCTTTGAAAACTTTGACATAATTGATGGAGCTTATCACTGCGGTTGTCTCATTAAGCCGGCAGTGAAGTGCTTTATCACTGCCGGTTTGTAGTATTAACCCGACAGTGATAATCAAGTATTACTGCCGGTTTTTGTTTTGAACCGGCAGTGATAAATACTTTCACTGCCGGGTGTAGATACAACCGGCAATGATAATGTATTATTACTGTCGGGTTGAGATTGAACCGGCAGTGATAAAAACTTTCACTGCCGGGTTGAGCTTGAACCGGCAGTGATAAACACTTTCACTGCCGGGTTGAGCTTGAACCGGCAGTGATAATTCAACTATCACTGCCGGTTCTCTTTATTATCCGGTAGTGATAGTGTATCACTGCCGGTTTTTGTGGTGACCCGGCAGTGATACTCTAACCCTATAAATTGACGCCGCGCCACTCAAATTTCATTTCCACTTCAACTCGACGCCGCCACTTCGTCTCCTCGCATCGCCATTGCCGCCCGCATCGCTCGCCGTCGTCTCGACCTCACCGCCCGGACATCACCGCCCCGCCGTCGCCGGACCTCACCGCCCCGCCGTCGCTTCAAATCGGAGGTGACTTTCTTTTCATTTTTTTCGCTTCAAATCGGAGGTGACTAGATCCGAATGCCATGGCCGTCGGCGAAATTGAAGCTTGTGTGAAGTTATGATTGACCAAAAATTCTAAACTAATCTAACTCAAGGCAACAAATGGAGAATGGAAGAGGGGAAGATGTGTTGGCCGTTTGCAGGAAGCTTGTCTTGCGTGTATAACCATTTTTAACGATATGGCTAAAAGGAGTGTTTCTATGTTCTTCCATGGATATAAAAACCGCACATATATTGAGATTTGAGACATGTTATTACTAGTAGCTCCATTGTGCAATTCCATCCCCTATTATTTTATTATCTAGCATATTTATCTACATGACTACACGGTTAAATATTACGATACAATTATCTTTAATATACAAACTCTACTTTCTATAATTAAAATACAATGATATTTGTTATATAACTAATAACTATATTTAATTAATGTGTACCATCATAATTTGGTCCTACCAAAATAAGTTGTAGAGATCCTTTTCTTTTTCTTTCGATTAATATGATAATTTCTAGGATCTTTCTTTTTTAGATTTATTATGTGATTTTCTTGTTCTTAAAATAAAGAAGGCGACTTAAACATCACCTGTTATTTTTATTTATATACATCAGTACCTACTCACAGGTTTGAGATACTCGTGAGGCCATACATAATTATAAACATGTAGTGTATTCGAATGACATTCATGTGAAGACTTTATTCTTTAGACATTGTGGAGAAGTCACAGACTTTATTCTTTGTATTGCATTTTTAATAAATTTCATTGTATTTTGTTGTGTATATATGTTGTGTACGTGTATGCTTATATTTGTGTTCATGGTCAAAATATTCTAGAGAATGCAGATTCAAAAAAAGATGTATATGTGTATGTATCCTACAATATTAAAGAAAAATGAAAGAGGGCAACACTTCAACTGACCATTCTCAATTTCAAGTAGTTCTCTACAATATTAATGTAAAGATGTATATGTGTATGTATCCTGGGATATGTAAACATCCTTTCACGGGATTAACTTTAATGTCAATCCTCGTTTGTATGTGTCTTTCAAAAATGACCTTGTTAATTAGAAATTTTTAACAAACTTGCTAGGAATGGCCTCCGACGAAGGACAAGTGTCGGAGGGAGTTGGACCCTCAAATATGGACGAAGGAGGAAGGGGTAGCCCGAATAATAGCCCTCAAATATGGACGAAGGAGGAAGAGGAAGCGGGATTGAAAGGACAGGGGATGTCGCCTAGAGGGGGGGTGAATAGGCGAATTAAAAACTTTAACACTTAAATGCAGCGGAATAAAAATATTGCAGCTAAATAAAATCTCCCGAGTTTCCCGAACAATCCGGAGTGTCCGGATATTCAATCCGGATACTCCGGATAGTCCGATCCCGAGGGTCCTAACCCGGAGTGTCCGGGGTATTCAATCCGGATACTCCGGATAGTCCGGACTGTCCGGGGTATTCAATCCGGATACTCGGATAGTCCAATTCGAGGGTCCTAACCCGAGTGTCCGGTATTCAATCCGGATACTCGGATTATCCGGATGTCCGGTTCGAGGATTCGGATACTCGGATTGAGGATCTCAAGAGAGATTTTAAATCCTGCAATTTTTCAACAATCTACTTGAACACAAAAGATCTTAGTGATGTCAGTACACGAGGGTATAGAAGATCCGAGCCAAACACAACAAAAGAGTAGATCGGGCTCCCAAAGATTCAAAACCAAATACTAAAGCAAGAGTAAGAAGCAAACTTGGAGACAATGATTTTTCACCAAGTTCGGATCCTTGAGGGATCCTACGTCTCCGTTGAGGCGGCTCGGTCACACTTGAGCCGGGTCTCTTTCAACCCTCTTCCTCCCGGTGTTGCACAAATGCACTCGCGGTCTTCACTCCTTTGATTCCTTCCCTTACGGAGGCGGAACCGCCTTCACAAACTTCCCACGGCAAACCACACAAAGCTCCGGTGGCTCGTGGCGACCTCCTAGCCGCCTAGGAGTCCTCAACCTCCAAGAGTAACAAATGCTCACGAAGAACAAGCTTGGAGATGAAATCAAGTGCTCAATCAACTCAAAACTCACTCCCAAACTCTTCCCAACCCTTCTCACAAGGGGATCACTTAGATCTAAGGGTAAAAGCTCCTCAAAGCCCCCACACAGCCCCTCAAAAATCCACACCAAAACCTCTCCAAAAGCTCTCTCAAAAGAGGAGGAAGGGCTATATATAGAACTCCCCAAAACTAGCCGTTGAGGGCAGGTCACGCACAACCGGAGACTCGGATTTCAATCCGGATACTCGGATTGACCGAGAAAGGCTAACAGAGAGACTCAACCCGAGAGTCCGGATGAATATCCGGATACTCCGGATGATCCGGATAGTCCGGACTAACTCCGGATAGTCCGAATCAAGACTCGAGCAAATCGACAAAAACGAGCATAACTTTTGACTCGGACTCGATTTCAGAGATTTTGGACTCTCCCAAAGCTAAGAACGAGGGCTACACAACCAACAAGATCTCACTATCCAAAACTCAAAGGATAACCACAGATTTCACAAAGAAATCAAGAGAGACCTACAACCCTCACTTTCCGCACTACCAACACCACTCCTTTCTAAGATTCACAAGGATGGATCACTTGAGCACTTGACACATCTAAAAGTCATTCGACATCGCATCCTCTTAATAGTACGGCAATCCTTAGACTCAAATTAAATCAAAGATAATATAAGTCTAGAACTAGTCACTTGCCGTCTTCTTTCTTGATGTCGATGCATGAAGACCTTCACCATATAATTGATGACATCTTCGCCTTGTCCAACTCGACTCGATTCACCTCATGAGACTCTCGTCCTATCAACCTTGACTTGATCATCCTCTCTGACGATCTCCACGCCAAGTCGCTCTTGACTTAGTCCTCAGCTCTTGGTGACACCGCCGTCTTGTTGACCTCAGCTTAATGATCATCCTCCAAGATACCTTGGTCATCATACACATATGGGACCTAATTCTTTCCAAACTACTCATGAAAGACATTAGTCCCAAAAGCTCAATAGATATGAATAAAGTTGATATTTGTGAGCAGTTGATTTCAACAAGTGTTTCATATAAAGAAGCACAATATAAATGGAAACACTTGACATAAGAAATGTTCTCTACTAAGTACATCATGATGAATATGTAATTGATCTATATGCACTAGAGAGATATATAATTGCCAATAGGATGAATCAATTAAATCATGGCAAGGATCACAGACTTTACTTAAATGAAGCACATGATAGAATATACACGAATTGTACATGTGCAAATAATATTTGGAGTAAGAGTAAATATGTGATCCAACACTAGATAAACTTCACTAAGAGAATTGCATGAGAAGATATACAAATAAAACATGCATGCACCAAGTCAATCTATAGCAATATGAAGTTTAACTCTAGTTAATACATGCATACCATAATGAACTCAAATGAATATATATGCACAAATAAATATGACATGAACCAATGTGCATATATATAATCAACATGCTACTTGGAGTTCACTATGCATTTGCACGAAAGGAATGCAATAACAAATATAGAAGAGATACCAAAATTGCATACCTTATCTTTGCTTAACTATCCCATTTGATTTTCCTCTAAAAGATGAGACTGATACTCAACTAGGCAATATCATGTTAGTCTCATAGCAATATAATCATATTAGAGGTTAGTCATTTGCTAAGCACTAAGTTAAGCATTTACTTAATTATAGAGATTGTCATTATGAGTGTTTGTCATTAATCACCAAAATAACATTCATTAATCACCAAAATTACATAAGTGCCTAGATGCACTTTCAATCTCCCCCTTTTTGGTGATTTATGACAAACCTATTATCAATTGCACCAAATGACAATATTAAGATATTTAGCATTAAAACAAGCATAAAGATACAATAAGAGATCATACTTACAAATCATCCCTTTTGTCAATCGATTAGGGACAATTGATAAATCCATAAATTCTCCCCTTTTGTCATTAATCCCAAAAAGGTGCTTAAAAGATTCTTATTGTTTATTCAATAAAAGCTGTTCTCCCCCTTGATTGCACACTCAATAAAAAGATTAGGGAGAAAATAAAATAAAGATAAGGAGCTAGTAATAGGACAATAATATTAAGCTCCCCCTAAATCTAGGCAAGATATGATACCAATTATTTCCAAGATTTAGGTAATAGATTTTTCTAGTTATACCAAATTAAAGAAGTCATGATTCTTAGGATATAAGTGATGCTTAAACATGACACACGAATATGATTTCACATATTCTTTAAACATCAAGATCATATAGCAAATTTATATAATTTAAGCACATGCTCATGATCAAATCAAATTATAACAATCAAGATCATATAAAGAAGATTACACAAGAAGGAATTGCTTATATGATCACAAGATGTATACAAGATCATGAATCAAGGTTGTATAAGTAAGATGCACTTTCATGATCAAGAATTTCATAAACTTATCAAGGGCATACCTCTTTGCAATGTGTCACCCATATGTACCTTTTAGTTCTTGATAATGCCGAATGCAAATTAGATGACACTTCAAAACAATTTAGGATTAGAGGATACTTCTTGAAAGATACCAATTAATCATATCAATTGAAAAATACAACACCATTTAGAATAACACAATTTAGCATAATGGTGTGCACAGACATTATTGAATATGGTCAGAAAATAAACACGTCCCTTTGTCGATTCTTGTCCACCGCATGTTCGAATTGGTCATGATCACCGCGCTCGGTCTTAGATCCCTCGTACTATGGAGCTCCTCTCCATTTCCTTCATCCCACCGTCGAAGGTGACCCCTTTTCCAATACCTTGAACATCAATAGACAAGCACACGATTTCCGGGAACAAATATCTTTTAATTTGACCCAAGTTAGTTTGATAATGTCTAAGTACAACATGCATGATATATATGATATACAAGACAATACTCTTTGCATGCAATTTAAAACAATTCAAGACATCAATTAAAGATTTTGTTACACCACTTGACAATGAAAATATTTGAAACTCATTCAAATTTAATCTTGTCATCCACTTGTAAGAGAGACAATGAGTAAAACACATTCAAACTCACTCTTGAGCTTACAAGGGAAATTTTCTCTTTTCCATAATAAACTCGAAGTTATGCAAGAGAGAAAACATTTTGAGGCTAAGTTACAATTAAATCCAATTTCCAGAATAACTTAGCCAAAAGATGCACTTTCATTGGAATGAAAACTTAAATAGATATGCTCCACTTAGAAGCTTGGAGCAATGAATAAGTTCACTTAGTTTTCATCTTGAAAGGCTTGCCAAGATTCCAATTTAAAACTCTTAAAGTCTCAACAGACGCAAATAGCAAAGACAAAATCGATTATAGCTTTTAAACCATTGCTCAAATACAAAAATCATCAACGCGAACAGATCCGACTAAATCCTCTTCGAGGGCTATGAAGACCTAATATTGATTTGAGCAAAGGAGAAACCCCAAAAATAGGATGAACAAGATATTGCAAGAAAGTATAGATAGCAATTTAAGAATTTGGGCGAGCGACACACCCGGATACTCGGTGTTTTTGATCCGAGTGTCCGGATAATCCGGATACTCCGGATATATTACCCAGATACTCCGGGTTGTTCAGCTTCATCCCTAAAACTGAACATTTTGAATTTGGATCAAATCTTGATCAAATGAAGTCCAATAGCCATAAGATTTTGCAGAAATGATCCATGAACATCCAAGAGACTTCTCCAAAAGAATTTCTCAAATATCACCTCCAATCAAAAATTAGATCAAAATGGGCATTGGAGGTTTAGTTTTGACACTAAGTCAAATAAAGTCAACAATCTTGCACATGAGTTCAAATAAATTTGAGAATTTACAGATATGAACTCCATATGTGAGAGAAGGTTTTCCAACAAGGATTTTCAATAAATAAATTTCATTTCGAGAAATATGATGAAAGATGCATATGAAACACATAAAAGATTAAGATTTTCACCAAATCCTCAAAATAGAACCAAATGAGTTTTGAATGGTAATATGCAATTATATGGCTTCATATGATTTAGAGAGATGTTTATAAGCCTATTTGCATAATCAAATCCATTCAAATCGTAAAATCCAACTTAATGCGAGAGTATGCCAAATAAGATCGAAAGAGAGAAAAAGGCATAACTATTTCAAATTAAGTTGAAATTATTTGAAATTAGGTATAAACATTATATAGACTCCCAAGAAACTTTTCCAAAAAGAATTTTCCAAAAAGGAGTCTCCAATCAAAAGATATGCCAAATTTTGCTTTGAGGGTTGATTTTTACTCAAAGAGAAGAAAAGTCAAAACTTTTTCAAATTGAGTCCAAATGGTTTGAAACTTTCCAGAAATAAACATTGGACTATTTAGAAGGTTTCCCAATAAGAATTTCATTAAAAGAAATTTTCGTTCAAAAGATATGACAAAATGCGCTTTGTAGGTTTGAAAAGAAATTGAATTTTCACCAAATGTTCAAAATGCATTCCGGATTGAAATTTATGGAGATTTGAGCTTTCATAGCTTTGTATGATTTAGAAATACTATTTCAATCCAAGATATACAATGAAATCCAATTCAAATAGCGAAATCCACAAAATGCAACAACGGGTCATTTTGGGTCAATTGGATGATTTTGGCCAAATTCAAATGGCTATAACTTTTGAACGGTTGGTCGTTTGGAAAAACTTTGAACTAAAGAAATGCTTAAAATGACCAACCCTATGAGTTTTGTATTGACCACTTTTTCAAACTCCAAATAGATATTGCTTTAGAAAAATTTGAAGTTAAATGCAAAAGCAAGATCACAAAGATCTTTTTAAGCCAAAGTTTGACTTTTAGCTTCTAGCCAAGGGTTAGATACTTGAAAACATTTGAAATGCATTTGAAAACATTTTAGAAGACTATTTTCATAAGATTTTGCATTTCAAACAAATATTTTGCTTTTAACCCTTTTGAAGCAAGTTAAATAGGAAATAGTTTTTCATAAAAGCCTTAAAATACAACTCAATTTGGATTTCATGCAATTTCAATTTCCATGGCTTAGAATTGATTATCAAGATGGTTTCTAGCCAACATTTATAATGAAATCCAACTTGAATGCTAAGATTTGAGCAAAATGCTTAAATAAGCTATTTTAGTTCAAATCAAGAATTTTGACCAATTTTGATTTCAATATAGAATTTTCATTTTGAAAGCTTGTAAAACATTTGAAATACATATTAGAATACTTTTACAAAGCTTTTCACAATTTTGGGCCTTTTAAACATAAGATTTGACTTTTGACCAAAATGGTCCTTTTGAAATAGCTATTTGTAAAACAAAGCCAAATATTTCAACACAAGATTCAAATGAAGAATAAGATGAGATATTGAGATTTGAATTTTGTGTATGAGTCTAAGATACCATTTTGAACCAAGATACTACACAAGATCCGGTCCAAACGGAGAAACTCACTAAGTGCAATAATATGACAATTATGGGTCAAATATAGTTTTTCATGAGTTTCAAAATCAAATAACTTTCACTAGGTTGGTCTTTTGAAGATCTTTTGAACACAAGAATTGTTAAGAATGACCAACTCTAGGATTTTCGTTTTGGAATTACTTTCAAATTCATTTTACATTTAATACTATGAAAATTATAAGTTTAAATCCAAAACAAGATACTACTATCTAGATTTTGATCATGAAACTCATTTTCTTTTCAAAATGGATTTTGTGAAGCCAAAACCTTTGAAAAACATTTCAAATATATTTGTATACATTTTGCAACTAGTTTTTCACAAGAATACTAATGGTATACAAAATTTTGACTTTTGGCTAAATGGCTTGATTTTGAAAATATATATTTGCACTTATATAAATATGGGCACATGTAGGGATGTGATATACATGGTTATGATTTAGCACTCCCCCTTAATGTGCCACAATCCCAAACTTACTCAAGATTGCAATCAGAACAACTAATAAGCATGAGCAAGAATCATAAGCAAGCAATTTAAATTGATTTTCATGAATAATGCAATATAACCTACACAAGGCTATAAGCTATAAGAATCAATTTAAATACTTGTTACCCGAGATGGCATTGGTTTTTGATTGAAGTGAATGTCTTCAAGCTTGGCTTCCTTTTTCATATGATGAAATCATCCTCTTGATTGAGCCAAAGCTTTCCAATGCATCTCCAAGCACCTAATAAACTTCTAGGCACTTGTTGGTACCCAATTTTTGTTGGGTCCAAAAATGTTAGTCACAATAGATTTAGGAACCCAAATGGCCCTAACATTAATAGTCTTAGGTGAACTAACATGACTAGCAATGGATTTGCGATTGTTATTACTCCTAAGCGAATTATTGGAATTGAATTGAGGAGGCTTAGGAGTTTTAGCATTTTTAGCAAATCCATTTCTAGTTTGATCCTTTCTAAGCACATAATAATCATTACAATGCAAGGGCTTAGAAGATCTAGCAAATCTAGCAAATGGTTTGCTATTGTTATTTTTCCTAAGCTCATGATCAACATGATTTTTCTTGGTCTTAGGAAGTCTAGCATTTTGAGCAAACACATTTCTAGATTCATTTCTCCTAAGCAATTGAATATCATAATTTTGCAAATACTTGGGAGAATCGACAAACTTGGCAAACACATTGCCATTTTTGTCCTTCCTAAGCAAATAATGATCATTGACAATAATAGGCTTAGGGATGATACCTTTGGGACAATCCTTACCGATGTGTCCCTTTTTCCGACAGTTGTAGCAAGTAGGCTTTGAGCGTCTCTTCTTCTTCTTGACTTGCTCTTTGTCGGTTCGCCTCATTGTTGATGGTTGTGGCTTGATCTCCACTTTATTAGGGCACACTAGGCGAGGTGTCCTTCTTGTTGCAAGCAAAGCACTTGATGATCTTCGAATATCTTTCGTTGTGCCTTGTCTTGCTAGTCTCCTCTTGGAGATGTAGCCGAGTCCTCGCTATCTTGAGGCGCCTTGGCTTGCTCAAGATCTCATCGAGAACGGCTTTTCCTTTACGCACTTCTTTAAGTCATTTTCTAATCTAATGACTTGGGCCTTGAGCTCCTTGTTTTCCTCTACAAGATTAGTCTCACAAGACATAGAGGAAGTAGAAGCAATATTTTATTTGAGCAACAAGGCATATCATCACTAGAGGTGGGCATATTAATTTTAGATGAAATGCTAGAATTAGAAATTAAGCATGGCATATCATCAATTAAATCACATGTAATTCCTATGTCCACCTTAGGCTTATGAATTTCTTTGGAAAGGAGGATTCATGATTTTCTTGAAGCATGTTATAATCATTTTGAAGTGATTCATGTTCAAGCTTCAAAATTTTATATTTCTTTTCTCCTTTCCAAGACATTTATTGAGCTCCTCTAGCAAATTCATAAGTTCATCATAAGTGAGCTCATCATCATCATCGTCACTTACCTCATTCTTACCTTTCGCCATGAAGCAACGGATTTGTGATGGAAGAGCATCTTCATCGTCACTTGAGGCGGAGGTTGAGGTTGATGGAGATGTCGGTTCTTCATCACTTGAGCTTGAGGTGGAGCTTGATGTTTCATCTCCCGACATCTCTTCCTTAGTGCAATCCTCGATAGAAGTGGATGATTCAAATAGTTCATGAAGCTTTATCCACATTTCATGAGCGCTCTTGAGATTGCATATTCTATCAAAGATTTCATCGCTCACAACACAAAATAAAACATTAGTAGCTTGAGCGTCGAGATGTAGGCATTTCCTCTCTCCTTCAGTTGGAGCAACTTCATTCAATGGAGAGGAAAAGCCGACATCTACGATCCACCATATTTGGGGGCTCATGGATTTAAAATGAGAAGTCATAATTAATTTCCATGAAGCATAATTTGTGCCATCTAGCACAAGTGGATCATGAGAGTGCACTAATCCTCTAGTCGACATCCTTTACTCTCTAGACGGTTAAATCTAATAAAGGAGAGACCTTGCTCTGATACCAATTGAAAGGACAGGGGATGTCGCCTAGAGGGGGGGCGAATAGGCGAATTAAAAACTTTAACACTTAAATGCAGCGGAATAAAAATATTGCAGCTAAATAAAATCTCCCGAGTTTCCCGAACAATCCGGAGTGTCCGGATATTCAATCCAGATACTCCGGATAGTCCGATCCCGAGGGTCCTAACCCGGAGTGTCCGGGGTATTCAATCCGGATACTCCGGATAGTCCGGACTGTCCGGGGTATTCAATCCGGATACTCCGGATAGTCCAATTCCGAGGGTCCTAACCCGGAGTGTCCGGTATTCAATCCGGATACTCGGATTATCCGGACTGTCCGGTTCGAGGATTCGGATACTCGGATTGAGGATCTCAAGAGAGATTTTAAATCCTCGCAATTTTTCAACAATCTACTTGAACACAAAAGATCTTAGTGATGTCGGTACACGAGGGTATAGAAGATCCGGAGCCAAACACAACAAAAGAGTAGATCGGGCTCCCAAAGATTCAAAACCAAATACTAAAGCAAGAGTAAGAAGCAAACTTGGAGACAATGATTTTTCACCAAGTTCGGATCCTTGAGGGATCCTCGTCTCCGTTGAGGCGGCTCGATCACACTTGAGCCGGGTCTCTTTCAACCCTCTTCCTCCCGGTGTTGCACAAATGCACTCGCGGTCTTCACTCCTTTGATTCCTTCCCTTACGGAGGCGGAACTGCCTTCACAAACTTCCCACGGCCAACCACACAAAGCTCCGGTGGCTCGTGGCGACCTCCTAGCCGCCTAGGAGTCCTCAACCTCCAAGAGTAACAAATGCTCACGAAGAACAAGCTTGGAGATGAAATCAAGTGCTCAATCAACTCAAAACTCACTCCCCAAACTCTTCCCAACCCTTCTCACAAGGGGATCACTTAGATCTAAGGGTAAAAGCTCCTCAAAGCCCCCACACACCCTCAAAATCCACACCAAAACCTCTCCAAAAGCTCTCTCAAAAGAGGAGGAAGGGCTATATATAAACTCCCAAAAACTAGCCGTTGGGGGCAACTGCGCACAACCGGAGACTCGGATTTCAATCCGGATACTCGGATTGACCGAGAAAGGCTAACAGAGACTCAACCCGAGAGTCCGGATGAATATCCGGATACTCGGATGATCCGATAGTCCGGACTAACTCCGGATAGTCCGAATCAAGACCGAGCAGCTCGACGAAAACAAGCATAACTTTTGACTCGGACTCGATTTCGAGATTTTGGACTCTCCGAAAGCTAAGAACGAGGGCTACACAACCAACAAGATCTCACTATCCAAAACTCAAAGGATAACCACAGATTTCACAAAGAAATCAAGAGAGACCTACAACCCTCACTTTCCTAAGACTACCAACACCACTCCTTTCTAAGATTCACAAGGATGGATCACTTGAGCACTTGACACATCTAAAAGTCATTCGACATCGCATCCCTCTTAATAGTACGGCAATCCTTAGACTCAAATTAAATCAAAGATAATATAAGTCTAGAACTAGTCACTTGCCGTCTTCTTTCTTGATGTCGATGCATGAAGACCTTCACCATATAATTGATGACATCTTCGCCTTGTCCAACTCGACTCGATTCACCTCATGAGACTCTCGTCCTATCAACCTTGACTTGATCATCCTCTCGACGATCTCCACGCCAAGTCGCTCTTGACTTAGTCCTCGGCTCTTGGTGACACCGCCGTCTTGTTGACCTCGACAATGATCATCCTCCAAGATACCTTGGTCATCATACACATACGGACCTAATTCTTTCCAAACTACTCATGAAAGACATTAGTCCCAAAAGCTCAATAGATATGAATAAAGTTGATATTTGTGAGCAGTTGATTTCAACAAGTGTTTCATATAAAGAAGCACAATATAAATGGAAACACTTGACATAAGAAATGTTCTCTACTAAGTACATCATGATGAATATGTAATTGATCTATATGCACTAGAGAGATATATAATTGCCAATAGGATGAATCAATTAAATCATGGCAAGGATCACAGACTTTACTTAAATGAAGCACATGATAGAATATACACGAATTGTACATGTGCAAATAATATTTGGAGTAAGAGTAAATATGTGATCCAACACTAGATAAACTTCACTAAGAGAATTGCATGAGAAGATATACAAATAAAACATGCATGCACCAAGTCAATCTATAGCAATATGAAGTTTAACTCTAGTTAATACATGCATACCATAATGAACTCAAATGAATATATATGCACAAATAAATATGACATGAACCAATGTGCATATATATAATCAACATGCTACTTGGAGTTCACTATGCATTTGCACGAAAGGAATGCAATAACAAATATAGAAGAGATACCAAAATTGCATACCTTATCTTTGCTTAACTATCCCATTTGATTTTCCTCTAAAAGATGAGACTGATACTCAACTAGGCAATATCATGTTAGTCTCATAGCAATATAATCATATTAGAGGTTAGTCATTTGCTAAGCACTAAGTTAAGCATTTACTTAATTATAGAGATTGTCATTATGAGTGTTTGTCATTAATCACCAAAATAACATTCATTAATCACCAAAATTACATAAGTGCCTAGATGCACTTTCAGGGATGCTCAAGCAGATGATGTTCAACTAGATGCTCTGGCGCAAGGTCTCAGGTGGAAGTTCGTTATGGGAAAACCGCTGGTTGAACCAGCTCATTTCGACAACCTTACAACTCAATCATGGCGCGTCCATCGATGGTACATGCAAGATCCAACGATGGTATGGAGCGTTCGATCGGATACACAAAAGATTTTCACAATGGGGATAACATCTGCTGGGTTCTTTTCACTGAGTCAGTATATGTTGTACCAAAAGATGCCCCGGACGTGAACATACTTAGACTATGGACTTTGTAAGTCCATCAAGATATCGTTGAGCATTTACATCGCTTAATTGCATCTCTAACTTCTCTCTTATGTAGAATGGAGGTGCAGACATGTAGAAGAAATAACAATGACAATCTAGTATTCCTAGATCCGGGCTCACAACGAGAAACTTGTGAACGACAATCCACGATTCGTTGAAGACTATTTATTTAATACTTTTTGAAGTCGCAATACAAAACCTCCGTACTTTTACCCTATAACTTCAAGCACGTATCTCCGACTTATAATATCGTTTTACTATTTTTGCGTAACACGTGCGATGTGGGAGTAATTGACTACGTTGACATATATGTGCGAGTTTCATTGGGTCCTCCTCGTCATCCAGCTTAGATGCTCGTCATCCGCTTAGATGCTAGCGAGATTTTTGTCTTGGACTCGGGAGAAAACAAACTAATATGTACCAAGACCTTTGGGACATCTTTGAGCAATGTAAACTCGATCGTTGCGTTATTACTCTAGCAAAATTCCATTCTATTGCATTTAAGTTTAATTACTATTCAAAATCATTCACAGGGCTTTCGCTTGCATCAAGAAGAAAAGTGTTCGGTATCGTCCATACCGGAAAAATTTTGAAATAATAAATGACTTTCCATGCATGAAGCAGGAACCCGAAAACAATTTATGTGCATTCTATGTATGTACAAATATGCATTCAATTGTCACGGAGAGTGTCGGCTATAACGAAGCCATGGTACGTAATTACACTTTGATGCCCTTTTTTATTTAATAAATATCATCATTAAGTAACTTCCTTTTTTGTTCAAAAACAGTACCCAAAGCGAGAACCAATAAGTTATTCTTGTGAAATTATAGCAATTCAAGAACAGATCGCCGGATTCATTCATGATGAGATCATCAATCCAAACGGCGAGTTCCACGAGTAGCCTCATCGCCCTCATTCCTACGGCCTAGACGTGTGACATGTCTACTTCGACTCTTTGTAAAATCAAAGCGAACGGGATGACATGTAGTCGAGCTACATTGTAAAAACAAATTATGTGATGCGTAATTTAATATATTTGAATTATGATTTTAACGATGCTTAGTCGATACATGCATATATTTGAATTATGATTTGAACGATGTTTTATATACTAACATATGGACACTGTAAACAATTATATAAAAATATATATATATTGCACAAAAAATATGCAAGTTTGTCACTTTAGGTTCTTGGAAAAACCGGCGTTGGATTATGGTACAACCCGCAATTGCTAGTACAATATCACCGCGGTTTTATATATAACGGCGGTGATAATTATCATCACTGCCGGTTGTAGATATAACCGGCAGTGATAATCCTTATCACTGCTGGATTTTGGTTTGATCCGGCAATGATAGTCCAATATCACTGCCGGTTGTAGGTAGAATCGGCAGTGATAATCCTTATCACTGCCGGTTTCTGAGCCGGCAGTGATAATCCTCGAGTATCACTGCCGACCAATCACTGCCGGCGTCAATAACCGGCAGTGATGGAGTTTTGGAACCGGCAGTGATATGCTGTTCTGTAGTGATGCCATGTCCTGCTCGTGGTTCTTCTCCACCGGCATGCTCTTCCGCACGATGGTTGGGCGGTTGGGGAAGTAGCCGCCGTAGTGGTACTGGCCGAAGTTGACGGCGGCGTGGTGGCCGTCCCACGAGTCGACCGCCGGCCACCAAGGCTCGTCCTTCTTGTTGGCGTGGCCCTAGCTTGGTGCGCGCCTCCTCCCGCCACGTACGCCTGCAGCTCCTCGTCGGACTTGTACTAGAACCTCACGTAGTCGGACGCCCACTGCTTGATGGAGCTCCAGACTGGAGCCCGTCGTTGGCGTAGGGGTAGTAGTCCTAGCTTGATGGTGAGTTCCAACGGGAGCTAAATCTGTATGCTGTCTAAACAACTCCCGAGAAGCCTTCCAACTTTAGGAAAGGTGTGATTCTCGTTCACGGGTATTTTCTTTGTTCCATACGGGATCGATCTGGCCTTTTTGTTCGTACATTGCCAATCGTGGTGGTGACGCGGTGTTGGGTTCATGTTTGGTAATCACGGCAGATCATGGTGTAGTCCCTTTCTTGGCAAGTGAATCAAGGCAGCTACAGTGAGCCAAATGCCAGCATGGGTACGAAGTACGAAATACACATCCTCCAGTCAGCCCACCCCCCCCCCCTCCCACCACAAAAAAGAAACCAGGGGAGATGCGGGCTTCCTCGGTGAAGGATTTGATTGCATAAATATTTAGGGTTTTTTTGTGCAAAAATTACGGGGATTTGGAAGCTCAAAAGTCGGCTTTAACGGAGACAAGAGAGCACGTGCTCTCTATGAACGTTTTGGACTTTAGCTGCAGCGGGAAGAAATGCCTGATGGTGGGGTCCAATCCTACCATCAAGAGAGAGTCTTTTTTCGAGTTATTTAATACTAAGAAAGAAATAGGCTTGGATAAAATAGCAAAATGAGTCAAAAATTCTAGAAAAAATATAAAAATACTTTAGAATATTTGGAACCCAAAAAATTTTTTTGATTTTTTCAACTTTTAAATTTTCTACAGAAATTATTTTTGTAAAACCAAAAATGGCAAAAAGGTTTTATAAAATCCATAAAAATCAGAGAAATTAGAATAAAATTCTAAATATTAATTAAGCCAAAAAATATGTGAATTTTGAGGGTGTTACATTTTCACAATAACATTATTACCTAATGATTACTAGCGGTGAGTTTTAGTATCGGACAAGATGATTTTTCTGAGCATTACCATTTCCCCGTTTCCATCATTTCTTAACTTTTAAAGACTTTAATTGGTACTTTTGCTTACATGTTAGGCATTGAAGCAAGATTAGTGACAATCCTGCTGATATTTTCCTCTTTTTTCTTGTGTTTACAACTTTACAAGAATACAATGGCTAAAACGTTGACAATTAGTCTATAACCGTGCTTTCCAGTTGATACTACGGGGAAGAATTATGTGACCATTAACTCAAAAAAATTATGTAAGCAAAAGAAGAATGAATATTTGTGCTCTCGAAATGTGCTTAGTTAGGTTGCCTAATCTACTTGGTGTTTGTTAGGATTCAGCAACATAATCAGTACACAATAAATACTGATGCCAAGTATGGTCTCCCTCGGTACTGTTTGCTCGGTGTCACGGTGTGGTCCATCTTAGAGATTTAGACCGGTGTTTCTGAACTGCCCCACAACGTGTCTACAGGGTCAGGATTTTGAGAGCTGTGGAGAGGTAAATGAAGCAGCCGACGCAGAAAGAGAGCAGGCGACCAGCACACGTTCATGCTTGCGTACCACGCGGTACGTCCTCATGGACGCCTGTTTTGCGCACGCAGACAACGGCGCATGGCACGCAGGTGATACGAATCCAACAGCTGCAACATACACGAACCCACCACCAATCGAGTAGATAGAAGAGAGGCGAAGAAACGCTGCACGCATACAAGAACATTCGTGAATCTGTACTGCACATGTACAGCAGGTAGAATGCGATCATATCACGCAGATCCGCCACCCTTGTAGGCACTTGCAAAACAATCAAAATCAAATGTTTATTTTTCAAAAGTCGATCGATCAATCCCTGTTACATATTCGTGGAGCTTATTATGAAAGGGCCAAAATGTAACCACCGGAAAACCGAGATCAACATCCTAGCCACCGACCACACAGCGAAGGAAGGGGGGTAAAAATTGGTGCGGGGTGGGGGTGGAGGGGCAGATCGAACTACTTTGCAAAAATAAGCGATAATGCATGTTATTTTTTTACATTCTAGTTTCGACGGGATTCCGCTCTCCTGGGATTACAGGTCAGCTTTGACAATGCGGTCGAATGTTTTGGAGTCGCGTGAAGTTGGCAAAAGGATCAACAGCCTTGCGGATGGAAACTTCCATTTATGAAGGCAGTTCATCGCATGTTCAATCGCCTTGCAGACAGTAGAGCTGGCGGATATTGCCTGAAGCTGAAGGCATGAACAAAAAATGCTTCCAGTTACTCAAAGCTCAAGCTAAAACAAACCCAACTATACAGCGAACAAGATTCCAGTGCTGGAAAGAATCGTTTTTGGTTGACCTTACCACGTGTATTAACTGTAAATTGATTGACCTTACCAAACAAACATAACTATGAGAAAAATGAAGCTAACATAACTATAATAATAGAACTGCTGAAACTGATGAAGATAAAAGCACCAAATGTCCGACCTATTAGCATACAGATTAAAAGCGCTAAAAGGAGATATAGATGCATTGTAACAATCACGGATGAAAACTTACCATATAACCAATCTTTGAATTGTGCATGAAGGGCACTTGCCAATTCCTTTTTCCTATTGTCATCAAGTTGCAACTCCCGAATAGTCTTTTGAATATCTTCCAGAACAGCATGCTGAAGATAAAAATGACATATATGAACATATAGCTTTTAGGAACACCAAGCAGTAAAAATATAGAGAAGTGAACAAACTGCACCCAAACAAGAATAACAAATGCTTCCTAATATGCACTATGACCTAAGGTTTTTACTACTTTGATGAAGAAAAAAAAGTATATTTATCTTCAAGCCTCGTTTACCAACTTGAATCAGGACATTTTACATGTTCACAGCATCACTGGAAAAAACAACAAACCTTCCTCCTACTTTCTCACATAATAGATCTTGTGCTATATAACTTCACCATTCCTACTGCAGCTATAACCACCTGCAGGTTACTACTTTCAATTGTGGTAGAAATATTAAATAGCACCAGCTTGTTCCAATGGCATCCTTTATTCGGTACATAAACTCATGAAGAGAGTGTAAGCACCAATAGATCTTGTGCTATATAACTTCACCATTCCTACTGCAGCTATAACCATCTGCAGGTTACTACTTTCAATTGTGGTAGAAATATTAAATAGCACCAGCTTGTTCCAATGGCATCCTTTATTCGGTACATAAACTCATGAAGAGAGTGTAAGCACCAAACACAATACATTGCAATTAAATGAATAAAGTATCTCGAGGTTCCTTCCAAAATAAGATGCAGTAGTATCCACCAAGGATTCAAAAACCGGTTACGGGAAAAATACCGGACCCTGATCGGTACCGGACAGTTTCAATTGTCTGATTTAAACTCAAAAATTGAATTTGGCTGGTTACCGCCCAAAAAACTGTTCATCAATTTAAATTTTAAACTCAGAACTTTTTCGGATTGATATTTTTATACCAGTAATCGTCAGTTACTGCCGGTAACCAGTTTTCTACCAGACAGTTTCCAATTTAAACTCAAAATTTGAATCTGAATGGTTACCGCCAAATTACTGTTCATCGCTTTAAATTTTAAACTCAGAGAACTTTTTTGGACCGATATTTTTTTTTACCAGTACGACCAGTAACCGCCGGAAACAGGCTGATTACTGCCGATTTTTTAACCTTAGTATCCACAAATATACAGAAACCAGTATTGCACATTCAGGTAGTGTGAGCCATACTAGACAGTTTTAGCATTAATTAAATTGAAATAGGAAATCCTTTCTGAGAAGGTATAGCTCTATTGAATTTATCATTTAATATACCTTTTTGCTTTGGGATGCCCAATAAACTTCAGGCAATGGAAAAGGATTGCATTTCGTAGGCTCTTGTACTTCGATCCCAAACCAATTAGGAATCTGCAGAAGGAAAGAGTAATGCTATAACATTTTGTACCAGAGAAAACACTGGGGCTATGAGCTATCGTGAAAAGCCAGCCAGGCCCTGACTTTAGCATTCCATCATGCTTCATACTGCCACTACCGGCTGTAATCAACATGTGTTTGCAAAATGGCCTCTCTATTCAAGTGTAATGGAGAAGATAGACAATACAAGAAAGACCAATGGATGAGTCCAATGTACAACAGGTTGCCAAACACAAATTTCATCAACACAGGTAATGAAAAACGGTAAGGTGGCACAATGATTAATTTGTTGATCTCTTTTTCTGTATTCATGAGACTTTACAAAGCTAAAAGCTCACAATATACTTGAGGGGTTGACGTACCAAAAAATTAGTGAATAGATCAGGATCTAGGCAAGTAGCAGATTCAGCTTGTACATCAGAAACCCCAGCAGGATGGGATAATGAATCATGCGGATCAATAACTCCCAACACAAAAGGCTGATCCCATTTGTTGACAGCAGGGTCTACACCAACTTGGGTCATATGCTCACCCAATTGTGGATAGTTAGTATTAAATGGAGCAACCTGTTGATGCAGGAAAGGAGAAATTTCACAAATTAAATTGTTAAACATGAATGCATTTACTATTTCTATCACATCAATAAGTTCAGTGGTCTTGATCGATTAGCAGGTCATTACCCTGATTAATCAACCATTTTCTCACTTAATTGTAACAACTTAATTTACTCTGTAATTGCAGTTTATTAGTCTTAATTCTTGGTGAAATGACATGCATAGTATGTACCACATAAATGAAGTATGAATCATACTCCCTCCGTTTATTTTTTTTTAAGGCGTGGTTTGACTTGGTGCGGTCTTCAAAGTTGAACTTTGACCGTTAATTCCTTTTATAATACTTTATTCATAGCTACAAAATCATAACCATAGGAAAGTGTTTTCAAATACGAATCCAACCGTATCACTTTTGTGTCATAAAATCTATATATTGTTGGGCTAATTGTTGATCAAAGTTGACAAACTTAGAATCTCGAAATACATGGGTGCCTTATAAAAAATCATCGGAGGGAGTAGAATATATATTATGATTAATCATATGTAGCGATATTAACATATCATAATCCTCATAAATAAATTACTTTGATAATTTCAAAGTGAATATATTATTTAGAATGTACAATCTTCCATTAAATTCTGATTGATTGCTTGGCAGTAACCTGTCAATGCAACGAACATATACCTACTACTGCACTGTTTACAACAAAAAGAGTAACAGAACCTCACTTGTAATTTATGGTTGTCCCCTACAATAAGAGGTTGGTGATTTACTCCCAAGTAGAAGATGCACTCTCGACAGTTGGCAATACAAATTCGTTTTGCAGCTGCAATAATATGCACTCTTTCGCAATGCTCCACTTTCACAACCTGACAAGAGACATTTGAAGTATATTTGTCAAATGTAGTTAGAATAAAAGAGGCAACAACAGCAAAACTGAAGTGACCAACAAATAAAAAAAGGACAACAATTATGTATCTTTGATCATAGTTGCACATTTTCCTCTCTGCTGATATACAATACAGCATATCTAGGACCATATCCGATAACCCAACTCGAAGCACTTTTTATCTATTTCATAAAAATAATCCAGGAATGCAGACTGCACAAGAATAGCAGGCCAGTTTGTGCTCTCTGTTGCCATTATTCTCTCATCATCTTCCGCTTCTGTACGTGGAAAATACTTAATACTCATGTATCTTTTTTTAGCTGGTAGGGTTCTCATCAATTTATAGGCACAAAGAGAACAGTTCCTCACTTCCTCTACAATCTAATTTCTGCAGGACTGCAACCGTAATGTAGAAACTGGTAACTGCTGTTCACCAGTGATTGAGAACAACAAATCTGTAATGCCAGGCAGTCATGATCTTTATTGCATCTGAACATATCAAATATAACATTTTACAAATAACCATATCAACGGCAGGTATCTGCTATATAGCTCATACCAAGACATAAACTGCAGATTCTCAAATCTTAACAAAGCCCATGTAGCTCAAAGAGGCAGGTGGAATAGAAAAGGCATGTAGAATCTTTCTAGAAAAAAAATCTAAATTACAATAAAGCAGATCAATCACAAAGAAAATCAAATCCGCAGCAATGATAACAGAGGGAGTGAGGAATGGCCGAATGACATGCATACCTTACCAATAGCACCAAGAACAACAGTAGCATCAGAACATCCATACACAGTAGCATACTTCAATGGTGCTAACATGTAGATAACAGAATCATGGCAGTTCAAAACCTACAAAAAAAGTTTGCCGATTATGTTAGCAATACTGACAATTTCCAGCTCTGGGGTTCCAACATTAAATAGACAAAGCAGCTATAAGAGACTACAACAAAGAGGTGGGAGTTCTTATTTGTTTTTTAGGTGAGAGGTGGGAGTTCCTTGAAACAATGTAAACAATATTTCTACACAGAAAGCTAGAGGATAGTGGTGCTCCAAATTCTCCATTACGATGAGAGTTTTCATATTGGTTCACTCTCCCCAAATCAGATTAATTGTCTGCACGTTTCTCTTCTGCTTTAAACTTCTACATATCCTGACCCAAGTATGCTAGTTTGTATTATCATCTCCTTAATTATCCAGATTCGGCTCACATAGTCTTTTTTCTTCTAAGAGGCAGTAATACTCTACAAATCCAGTGATCAAAAAATTCTTGACCATGCTTACAGTGGCACCAGAATAACTGACTAAATTCAAGTTATTAAAAACTAAATGTAAGCACTAAAAAACTCATGAAACTAGACTTTGCATAAAGGATTTTTCTAATATCAATGTTACATCGCATATTCAGTTGGGTAATGCAAACATGTTGGACTGCAAAAAAAAGAGTCAAATCTCTTCATTCTTTTCAACATCCAAACGTTGGCATTGATAAGAAACTATGATTCATACCTTCACTGAATGACCTTTGACATCAGATGCATGCTTGACAACAGAAGTTTTGGAGAAGCCCTCCACAAATGTTGTATTTCTGTAGTATGCAGCATTGGCACCAGTCGGTGCGCTGTTCCTTGGATGACTTGTATTGGCATCAGCCATGGTCACGTCAAGATCAGACGCGATCTGCTGGCTGCCTTCCTTTGCTGTGAACTTCTCCGTAGAAAATTCCAATGAAGAAGCTATATTCTGCAATATCCAATCATGAACATGAGCAGCAGGGACTGGAGCAGCAGGCATGTCTGGATCAGAATTTGCAAAAAACGTGGCTGCCTGGCTTAAGGACATCCCTTCTGAGAACTGCACTAGAAATCCGAGGTGCTCAAAAGTCTCCATTGTCAATACCTGCAAAAAGGTTGGTGTAATACAGTTACAAAATCTTTGAGAGTTTACATTTTGCAAAGTGATGGTCTATCTTGTTCAAATGCACAAAGTCATGTAGGAGCGAATTCCATAGCACAAACTATACACATCAAGATCATCTTTCGCATTTCCTGTATTGAAGATAAAACAAGCTGACTTATTCTCCAAAGTCCAAACTAAGTTGCTATGTCAAGTTTCAAGAATGACAAGAAACAATTACTTTCAGAAAATCTCCTCAAATGTAAGGTCACTTCTATCCTTGGTTCCACATAAAGATGAGATCTCACTCGGTCATACATATCTAGCTGTATCAAATATATGTATCCTTGATTGTTGCTTTATTTGTTTGATAAGATTTGTTGTAGACATACCTGTCTGTGGGTGGGTGGTTCTCACTTTTGAATACAGTTAACACCTAACAGGCCAAAACTCGTACCTCATAATCTATTTGGAGGTATGCATCTCTCGAAAGAAAGTTTTATACACAATTTTACAGGATCATGGCCTACCAGGCATGAAAGACACCACCAGTCCACCACTGCTTTTACTGGCCCATTCTAGTGTTTAAGCTATAGAACTTCAAACAACTCCATTATCAGTACGTCAAATAATTTACTTCTATCACCCATTTCCCCACATAAAGCTTAACTACTAGAACAATAAGGTGGAGAGTGAAGAATAATCAAATACATATCAATTAATATTATAAAAAGAAACAAATTGAGCAACATAAAGAAAGAAAAGATGGCATACAAGAGAATCATCACCCTCTCCTTCAACAGAATCTGCTAACAGAATAAGAATATTGGCCATATGCTTTTGCAGATAAGATAACTGATGAATTTCTTCATCTGCTTGAGAAGGCATAAACCGACGGCTATTACTCCGTACAAGCTGCAAAATAATATAAGTATGAATAACTAAGTGCAGGTGATACAAAAACTACTTGCATCGACAAAAGGAACAAAAAATACAAGGGCACAGTTTTCGAATCCGATCATTCTGTCTTCCCATAAGAGCGAGACGGTAAATTACCCGTAGGCGCAGGCCCAGAATTCCATGCACACCTCTTCCACACCCCCCCACCCACACCCCCACCACAACAACAAAAAGTAGTTCTCCAGGCAATGGTAAATATTAAGGAACATATTGAAGCAAATATTGTATTGTCAATCAAGTACTTATGAGCTACACAGGCGCTAGGCGCTAGTCGGGCAGCAGACCGGCACCTAGCGCCTAATCGCCGCCTAGGGGAACAGCGGCTACACTTGGTCTGCGCAAGGGACAATTGGGATCATTTTGAAGGATTATGATTGACCCAAAATGGAACATCTAGCAAGCTAAGACAGTTTTTAACATAAGTCAAGGTTGCTACTGCACAATCACCAAGAATGCAGCTGGAATCAATAAGAAAAATCTCAATTGTATAAAGATTTATACAAAATGCAGGTGAAACTGCAAACAGCTCTCGATACAAAAGAACTTATACAAGTAGCTTACCATGGAATAACAGATAAGCAAACATATGCTTGACTGAATCTACAACGAAGATAGACCACAATGATGACTGATCACTTAGTTATTGTTAAGCATGTAGAGTTTTGTTCTACTACTAACATACAAATTCCAGTCTCCACAAACAAATTTGACATAAACAATCATTCACTCCTGATGGCCACTATACAAAACAGAGGATCTTAATTTGCTACTCAAGAAATGACTGCAAAGTATACAGCACCATCAAGTAGCTATACAGACCGTCCAATCAGTATCAAGAGATAGGATCTCCCTTGTCAATGTATCTCTTGTGCTGCAAAGCTTTCTACTTTATCACGTCCTATAGCTTGAGTATTTTACAGATCAATGGTTTTTTTAGAAGAACAGGGCAATACCCAATTCCATTTGTTGTGAAGCCAAGCAATGTCACAGAAGCACCAGCTGCAATCTGGAAGAAGGGTACCAAGTTACCCACAGCATCCTCCTCATTTCAGATCAATGGTGACTATTCGAAGACCAATTGGCCGCATAATTAAGGCTATGCAATCAGACATCAAGGGCCTTTGCTGTCACATATGAGATTAAGAGTTTTATCAATTATGGTGTTCCTCCGAAGTTGGAATGTTGCAAGTTGTCCCATATACAAGACAAAGATACCACAGGCATAACTATGTTAGACCTATAACACTGCAAAGATACCTTTTATTGAACAGAGTCTTTGCAGTGAGAAGAGAACAGGTCATGGAGTTCCTAGTCTCCATTTACATGCTGGAACATGTCACCTGCCCACAGGAAGGCTCTCTACAGAAGCTTCATATTAGTACTGGATAAAAATAGGCCCTTTGGCAGGTCCATCATCACAGATGTACGTAGCAGTAATTTTGATAGTAGGCTTCACATGGTAGCCCATTGGGATTGGCAACGCATGGGTGTCCAGGATAGAACTACTTCAGTGCAGTCAAATAATATTCATGAAAAGGCAAGGTAGGAGGGTTGTACTAATTAGGTTCAGTGCCCCAGTGCCGTTGTGAAATGTGATGTCAAATGGATGGCAATTGGCAAACATAAGTGGTGTAATTCTTCCAGTCCCTAGATGTTGTGTTCTACATCAGCTACTAGTATTTACATCAGGAGCTGCCCAATTCTAACCAACGCGATCAAACCAACGGGACCTGATCCTGACCTGGATCGGGGAGAGCGCGGACAGGTAGCCATCGAACGCGGAGGTGGAGGGCCAGACGTCGGCGACGGCCGGCGAGTCCTTGTGAGCGCGCGGCACGAGGCGCTTGTACGACTGGATGTAGAGGAAGAGCAGCACGTCGCGGAGGTCGGCGCCTCCGCCGTCGGTGCCTAGCGCGGGGTCCTCGGCGGGGAGCACCGCCGCGAGCGTGCCGAGCGCGAGCGCCGCCTGCTCGGTCGGGATCTGCAGCGCCTCCGCGAGCGCCGCGGCGCCCACGCGCCCCCCGCCCGCGGCGGCGGCGGGCAGGAGCTTATCCTTGAGCTGCGCGAGGGTTTGCGCCAGCGTGCCCTCCGGGAAGATGAGCTTGGGGATGGGCAGGAGGCCGTGCTCGAACGCCTCGCGCCGCGGGCGGAGGAGAGCGGGGGAGGTCGCCGCCAGCGGCGCCGCCGGCGGGTCAAGGGGCTCATCGGCCATCGCCGCGACAGAGGCGGGGAGGGAGGAGGAGGGGAGATCTGGGAGGAAGAGGTGACTGACGAGGGCGTGCGATGGAACCGTGGAGACGGTGAAATGGTTGATGCGGGTAATTTTCTCACTTTTTTAAAGGTGATTTGGGATTTTCTAATTTCAGACATGACAAGAGCAGTTAAGCATTCGAATGGCATTCAATACTGCTAGCCGTGAATATTTCACTTCTTCGAAAGTATTTTAAAAAGGCGGCGACTAGCACTCGGACGTCCAATCCAGGTGCTACCTCTGGATGTTGTTATCTACCGTTAGATTCAACGCACCTTGTCTGAGTCGTTCGATCGCCTTCTTCCCCTCACAACGTCGTGCGTCCCGCTGAGACAAAAAAACGACTTCGTCGCCTTCTTCCGTTGTTCCGCCTTGCAAGGTCTTCTCCCCCAAATCTACGCTTTCGTCTAATGATTCTGATCCCTTTCCTCTTTCCTCCCCCGGATCTCTGCTGTGAAACCCGAAATTTCTTCTCCCAAAACAACCCGATGGCTCATTTGATCCGAAAAATCGAGTTCCCACCATCAACAAATCCAGTTGCAAGACCTCCCCAACCGATTATTGCAACAAATATGATCAATCGAGAACTCGAACAACATTACCCAGCCTGATGTTAGCCCGTATGGCAAGTGCTTCCAGTAGCAACCACGAATCACTTCAGGAGATCGCTTAGATGGATCCTTCCGCAAATCTGACTGTCGTTAGTGCTTCTTCAAGCTACAATCTGGTATGTGCTAACCCTAAAACCTCTGATTGTTATATACCATACACAAAACATGTGAACGACCCTGATGAAACAAAAAAAATCGGCATAAAAACTAGCAATGCATATGAGTTGATGCATATTATCGCATTTTTTTATTGATGTCACCTGCAATAATTTGTAAAGATATATACAACAATAACTACAAGTGTCCCTAACATTTGTTACAGGAAAGTACAGAGCTTTGCATCGATCAGGAAGAATCAATTAGAGATGCACATGATGATGAATATACTATTGTAGAGGTTGCGGGAGAACAAGATGCTGATGAGGATGAAGGTAACTTGTGCTTCCAACCAGTTGTTCCTTTTGTTAGTATAATGTTTGATACCCTAGAAGAAGCTAAAAAAGTGTGCAATGAGTATGCATACAAGCTTGGGTTTGGTATCAGGATAGCAAGCTCAAGAACCAGTAAGGTGACAAAAAAATTGATCAAAAGAGAATTTGAGTGTTCGCATGCAAGAAAGCCAGAAGAAGGTGAAAACTCTGCAACCAATTTAGTTTGCAATGCAAAAAAAATGTTACGGCCAATACTATTAGGACAAGGAAACGCAACAAAATGACAAAGTTTGACTGCAAAGCACACATGGCTATTGGGCTAAGGGAT
The DNA here is from genome assembly GCA_036346275.1 of Otatea glauca. Taxonomy (NCBI): domain Eukaryota; kingdom Viridiplantae; phylum Streptophyta; class Magnoliopsida; order Poales; family Poaceae; genus Otatea; species Otatea glauca. Next base: position 8,215,712 of record CM070713.1, read on the forward strand.
GACAGATGGCAAGTCATTGTTATGTAAGAAGAGCACACACCCATTGGTGAAGTATGTTGCGAGGAGAAGATTCTACAGGTCACACCACTGTATCTCTTGTGAGGATTTTGAGTTCTTGCATACCTTACATCATAGAAACATCTCTACCTCACATATAATGGCCCTGCTTGGTGACATTCATGGGGGGTTCGAACCTCACTTTCACAAAGAAAGGTGTTTGCAACATTAGAACAAAACTGAGGTAAAATGTTACTTATAGGGATATAACTGTCACCATAGAGTATTTTCAGAAACTTCAACTTGAAAGCCCCTTGTTCTTCTATGCAATAAAATTGGATGAAAATCAGGTTGTGAGGGCTTTGTTTTGGGTTGATGGAAGGACTAGAGTGTTGTATGAAAGCTTTAGCGATTGTGTCTTCTTTGACACGACGTTCATGACTAATCGATACAATATGCCATTTGCACCATTTGTTGGTATAAACAATCACATTCAAACAATCCTCGGTTGTGCGCTGCTTCGTGATGAAACAATTGAAACATTTGTGTGGTTGTTTGAAACCTGGAAGCTAACAATGAAAGGTCAACTACCAATCTGTATAATGAAAGATCAAGATAAAGCAATGAAATCAGCAATATTTCATGTGTTCCCATCTGCCATCCATAGATGTTGCAAATGGCATGCTATGCAAAAGGCTCAAGAGAAGCTTGCAAGGTTGATCTCCACTAAAGATGGGTTTTCTGATGATTTACATAGAATTGTAGACATATCAGAAAATATTTATGAATTTGAGAGCTCTTGGCAGGATATGTTGCAAAAATATGGTTTACATGACAACCAACACTTGCTCAACATGTGGAACTCAAGGTGCACATGGGCCTCAGCATATTTCAGGAAAAACTTCTTTCCCTTAACTAGCACAACTGGCAGATCTGAAGGATTAAATGCTATCTTCAAGACACTTGTCCATCCCCAAGACTCAGTTTGGACTTTTGTGAAACAATATGAATACATAATAGATACTATGCTTAACAGGGAAGATGATCATGGCTTCAAGGTAGAAACAACAGATCCACCACTATGGTCCAGGTACCTTCCTCATTTCCAAATAACACATGCAACAATTTTTTTTGTTTCACAGATTGACAAAACACATGAACTGAGAACAAAAATGGTTGGTACACAAATTTATAGATACACCCTGGAAAAGCAAGCATCCAAATTCTACACAAGTGTTTTCTACAAATTTCAAGAACAACTGATGCAAACAACATGTTATGCCTGTACTGTACATGAACAGCCAAATTCTATACAAGAAGTATTTGCGCTGATTATGACTAGCAGGAACACCAACAAAACCTTCACTGTTTTAGTTCGTACAAATACCTATGCATATGCATGTAGTTGCAAAATGTTTGAGATGGATGGACTTCTGTGTGCACATGTTCTGAAAGTAATGACTCATCTCAATATACAACAAATACCTCAGCAGTACTTGCTCAATAGATGGTCTAGTCAAGCAACTAGAAAGACAGTAGATCATCATTCAGTTCCAGGCCCTTCTTTTGAGTGCCGCCAACAAATGTACTGAGGTTTAACTCGCTATGCAGAAAGATGACAGATCTAGCATCCGATGCATGCTTGAGTGAAGACACATACAAGATAGTTTCCGAAGCTATTGATAATATAACAACGCTCATTTCTGCAACCAGCAATACAACAAATCCTAATCAAGATACTGTGAAAAACTGTTCTTCCAGTTTGCTGCAAAACCCAACAAATTCTACACGCAAAGGGAGACCAACAGAGAAGTCGCAGCGAAAGAAACCACATGTTGAGAAGGCAATTGAAAAGAAGAAAAGACCAAAAGCTAAAATTCATTGTTCTTATTGCAAGGAAGATACCCATAATATTCAAAAGTGCCCTTACTTGGAGCTTGCAAAGGCTCGTGATGCCTATTTGGTAGACAAAGGCTATCGTGACACGGAGTTGTAATTATGAGTCCCATTACATATTTTAATCCCTGCATTACTTGGACAATACACCTGTGCAACATTGTAATCCCTGCGTTCCTATGTTGAGGCAAATGTTTTGCTAATACTCAGAACCCTTGTGTGGTTTGATAATGCTGAAAACTACTTTGTTGCAACAATTCATTTGTGCACATGAGATATTTTTTAAACTATCTCCAATATTGTCTATCAATACTTGCAACAATACATTAGTACAAGTTCAACTATGTTGTAATGCTTCGTACAATATTATTAGTCAATGCTTGTTACAATTAAGGAGTATAATTGCAATATATTTTATAAATTCTTGCAACATTATAAATCGATGCTTACAACAATTACTGAGTACGATTGCAATGTTATAATATTGTTTGAAACATTTGAAATCAATGCTTCCAACATTTAAGAAGTACTACAACAACATGTTCTAATGCTGTTTGCAACATGATGGTCCAATTCTTACTGCAATTAAGACGTATGATTGCAACATACTATGATGGTAGTGCAACGTTACGACCAATTATTGCACCAATTGAGAACTACAATTGTAACATGTCGTAATGGTACGTGCAACATTATCAACCAATTCTTCCAACATTTTATCAATATCTATAAAACATATTTACATACTATCTACAATATTTGCTGACGTAGGCGCATGATATAGCAAAAACAACATTTGCTAGACGACTGACATAACAAGGTCACTCTAACTTTGTATACGATGGTTTCAATTCCATGATATTCGTGATTCAGTTATAGGGAATCAATAGTTTCGACGTAAGTTGTTTGATTTTCTTCTAATCATATTAGAATGAGAAATGCAACATTATCAAACAATACTTCAACATTTACTGATAACACTTGCAACATAATCTGTGAGCACAGACTATTGATCTACTGAATAACACTTACAACATAATCTAGGAGCACAGGCTATTGATTCAACATACTTCAAACAATAATCCAAACATTTACTGGGAGCACAGACATCACATAACAAAGTAAACAACTAAACTATAGTATTTTCATAGGCGTATTCAAATTTAGCAATAGTACTGCAAAGGTAGAAAGAACGTTCAGTGTGTCATAACACAGCCACCCTCATAACCCTCATACTATCAATGTTCTGCTCCAACAGTAGTGATCACAAAAATTTATCATCTCATGAAACAAAAGTATAATTCCTACATCTTGATTTACCTATGAAATCCTATTACCCTAAACCCTAAAATGCAACAATAGCAATCTTGATCTCCCCATGAAACAAAAGTATAATTCCTATCTCTGTCTTCAGATTGTGCAAATGAACTCATTTTTCCTTTCCCTCTGCTTCCTTGCCACCAAGCACAAAACTTGAATCAATTGCATTCAACGGTGACTTGATCAGCCTTGTTGCGAAGACCTTGCGGTATTCAGTGATGCTTTCCTGCATTTTTTTTGATAAAATGTAATTATTGCAGTGAACCATTCAAACTAAAAAGAAGAAAAAATTATTGCAACGACAATGTAAGCATTTCAAGTATTGCATTGATGGTGTAATAATTGTTCGGAAACACCTTGTATGTTACAATCTTTGATGAAAATGTACGTATTGCAGTATTGCACTGAACCATTAAAACTAAAAAGACAGAGCAATATAAAAAAGCAGATAAACATGTAAGTTACCGGTAGAAATGCCTTCAGGGTCTTGCCATCCTAATTTTCCAGATATATCATAGTGTACACCCCACAATCAAACCTTGCAAACAAAACAAAGTAAAAATATAGGCATCAAAATTATGCACACATTAGTTTTTGAATGTATTGAAACTGTATACACACGAAAAAGGTACATGATCCATATATCCAAAACACATACAAATTAGATTGTTGTGGATACTCTGTTGGAGAGTAGTGCTGAAACTTTGATACATCTTTTTCATTAAATTTGAGACCCTAACAAGCTTGATGAAGTTTTCAATCTGATGATAACAACAAACAAAAATGTTGTTACAACAAAAAAAATAGTGCAAAATAAAGAATATGTGCATTAAATATAAATGAAGATAACGTATATAAATGTGCTAACCAGATTATTTGATGATGAATATGCAGAAGAATCCTTTGGATTTTTGATTGAGTCAAAGAAGTTGATTTGACTATGCAACATGTTCACACATATGAGGACCCAATGCTTTTTACTCACAATTGGGAAAAACAACTACATTGAAAAAGGGGTTTATATGCGTTACAACTAAAATGATAAAACAAACAAAGAAATATAGTGTTCGCAATATAAATAAGTAGCATAAAAAAAAGAGAAAAAAAATACCGGATCCTTTTTAGCCAACTTGAACTTTTCATCAATCCTTTTCATCTCTCTTATGCAAGATTGTGGCATAAAATTCACAGGATCCATAATCAATTGACACTATTTTAAAAATGAAAAGAACCATATAAGCTCAACATTGAAACTGTTTATACAGATATATGAGTATGCAACATGAAAATAAACAAAAAGATTATGAATTCTAACATAAACCATAATTATTTTACCGTAATAACAGGAGAGAAGGCAAATTTCTTTAGAGAAGTATTCTTTGACAGTGGTTTAATTGCATCCTCATTGAATTGCTCAACAAAGGCCGTCATTAACTCATTGTCTACCTCCCCCCTTGGCTTTAATGAATTGTAAAAACGCTCATAAGAAATGTGAAATCCACCAATATCAACAAATATGGGGCTACAAAAAAAACACAAACAGCGTACAAGTTTGAATCAAACATTTCTGAGAATGGCATGCAACATTTCAAATAACTGATGTAACATTATGAGTGTAACAAATAATTAATGCAACATTATGACTGAAAGTAATGCAAACATTATAGCTGAACACATATTGAAATACCTAAAGCAGCATTACGACAAAAAATAATGCAACATTATGATTTAAACATTTTTAAATAACTAATGCATCATTTTGAAATTACTCATGCAACATTTTAAAAAACAACTGCAATATTTTGAAATAACCCTAAATACTAAAAAATGAATGCGTTGACAATAAAGCCAATGAATACAGATCGATAAACTGGATGCAACACAAAAGTGTGAAAGTACTGAAATACCAATCATAAGATGAAAGTTTTAAAAAGAAAGTGCTCACGGTTCAACACCCTTCCTAGACTTCTTAACACATCTTCTGGATATATATTTGGCATATGTGTTCTCAACCACTGGATCAACCTTGTGCTTCTTCAGCTTGCTCCCATCATCTAATGACTTTGCTGCCCTCTTCTTCCTAGCCTTTTTCTCGTGGGTGCTTGGACCACCACTTACATCAGTACATATCTTGCTGCTAAACCCAACTGCATTACAACAACTATAAATAAGTGCACATAGGCAGTATGTATAAGACAAATGTGGATAGTATAATCAAATTGAACAGATGTACCTGTAGCCTCAATTGTAGCAACAACAGTGTTCACATTACCCTCCAATTGGTTGTGAGCTGATCCACTGGTTGCACCAACATTCTCAAACAGATCAATATAGCCTTCCTCTCCAACTTTAAACGAGTTGAAATCTCAACATCCTTACAATAACGGGGCCAATTGCTTGTATCTCTCACAGGGCTTTTTGCCTCCTCACCACTTCTTGCTGGACTACCAACTCCTTATTCATTCCTTGTGGAGTGTTGTCTTGATCTACCCTACTGGGTCAAACATATTTTATCCACTAAATGATCAATGTTTGCATCCTCAGCAATAGTTGGCCCCCCTTGCTTTCTCCTCAACAATGGTTGCAACATTTGATCGAATTGGGCTCTTCATGTCAGCTTTTGTAGTCACATAAGCATATGCATGGCTCTTATAACCGCTGCCTTCTCTAACTTCAGTTGCTTGCCTGCCCAGATGCACTGTTGAATCAAGCCCATCTTTATCTTTGACTATTACAGACCCACTAGCTTGCAAATGTGTCCCACTAGACAGACCCGCTAGGTTTGGTGCTAATGCAGTTCTAACTTCTACAATCATGGCCATTGTCTGATTGGCGTGCATTGATCTCAATGTTGCAACAACCGACACAAGGTCTTCAACCCACATTTTATCATATTTATCAATGATTTTTTAAATGTTTTGCAGGACCTACAATAAAAAATGCATACTATGAACATATAGTAGGAACAAACAACCTTGAATACAAAATAAAAGTTATTACCTGTGAACTTTTACTGTTAGATTGAGACTGACGCAACCACTCCTCAAGAGACGCTGAGTCGGCTACTGCAACATTTCCATTAATTGGAGCTTCATTGTATGGAGTGCAGGATACAACACGAAACTATCCACATATATAAAAAAGAAATCAATCATTAAGCTGTTATTTGCATCCCAAATTAAAAAACATGTGATGCGCACAAGACGGCCCGATCTTCCGGTGAGGGGATAACTTCGATTTGGCGGAGGATGACTTTGACGATCCGGCTACGAACCACACAAGGATAAGCGCTGCAATCGCTAAACCACACTCCTCGTCGTTATCAACCGTGCAAGAACACGGATGACGACCACGAAGGTCTATTCTTGCAAGCAATCGAAGAACTAGCAAGAACAAGGATGAAGCACACACTCAAGTTGAGGTTTGAAACTTGTTTATCTTTGCTCTAGCCGAGTCGGGAGAACAAGAATAAAGTTCCACACATGGGTAACTATTCTCAAATCAAAACCTAAGGAGATAGATAGGGGCTTCTCCAATATATATAGCCAAGGATGGCTGCTAGGAGTTGGTCTCACGCCACTTTAATTACATGGGAACTCAGCCCAAAATTATGGTGGCACAGCACCCTAAAAGACAGAGACCGTCGCACTATTTTGACTGCTGTGGCCAGCTCGAGTGGAATTTGATGATGAGGCCAGATCCGTTGGAAAGAGCACGAATTTATCTTTTAATCAAGTACTCACTCATTCGAACGGACTCTGTATGCAATAGTTATGGCCAGTGGAAGGTGGACTGCTCCTGGTGGACGTTTTGGCTTCCTTCTCGGGAATAACTTGTATTATAGCTTGTAGTGATGAGGAATGACGTCCTTGCAGCTCTAAGCCATGATTCCTAAGCACAAGCACATTATTATGCAGTGGTATATCCTCAAAATATAATTATACCACCCGAGAAACGAGTTCACTGTTGATTTAGGCTGTCTGCGCGTGCCCTTGTGATAGGACCTTGCATAGGAGGTGGTGGTGGTGAGGTCATGGGTGTATCCGATATAGTGATGTCCTCATCATCCTCCCTTCTTGCATTTGAGTCGTCCTCGACTCAAGCTCATCGTTCTCTCCAAAATATGGCTTCAAATCGAAATGTTAAAAGTGGGACTAACCCCAAAATCTGCGGGTAACTCAAGTTTATAAGCATTATCATTAATTCGTTCAAGCACTTTGAAAGGACCATCGACTCTAGGCATTAATTTAGACTTTAGTAAGTTAGAAATCTTTCTTTCATAAATGCAACCAAACAAGATCACCAGGTTCAAATGTCAATTCCTTTCTACCATGGTTACCAAGCAACCCTATATTTCTCGGTCATGCGCTCTATATTTTCTTTTGTGGTCTTATGCAATTTAAGAACAAATTCAAGACGTCTCTTTGCATCAAAGTTTACCTTCTCCAAGATGGTAAAAGCAATAGATCAATTGGACACGAGGGTTAAAGCTATACACAACTTTGAAATGGAGTCATTTTTGTCGTAGAGTGCAATGTACGATTATAGGCAAACTCCACATGAGGTAGGCATTCTTCCCATATCTTCAAATTCTTCTTTAGAACAGCCCTCAACATGGTTGACAAGGTTCGATTCACCACTTGATTTGGCCATCGGTTTGAGGGTGACATGTGGTAGAGAACACTAGCTTTGTCCCTAATTTGCTCCATAAAGTTCTCCAAAATGGCTCAAGAACTTGGCATCACGATCTGAAACAATAGTACAAGGCATACCATGCAAACGAACAATTTCTTTGAAGAATAAATCAAGAATATGAGTGGCATCATCGCTCTTGTGGCATGGAATGAAATGTGCCATTTTAGAGAATCGGTCCACAACAACAAAAATACTATCCTTCCCTTCTTTGTTCTAGGCAATCCTAAAACAAAGTCCATAGATATATCTTCCCAAGGAACACTAGGAGCAGGGAGCGGCATGTACAAACCATGTGGGTTTAGATGAGACTTAGCTTTTTGGCATGTAGTGCGATGTGCAACAAAGCGTGACATCACGTCTCGACTTTGGACAAAAGAAATGTTCACCAGTACATCCTCCGTCTTTTTAGCTCCAAAGTGTCCCATCAATCCTCCTCCATGCGCCTCTGTAACAACAAAAGACGAACGGAGCTAGTTGGAATGCATAGCTTGTTAGCTCTAAACAAGAATCCATCATTGTTAACAAATTTGTGCCAACTTTTTCCATTTTACAATTTAGCAAGACTTCTTTGAAATCATTATCCCGAGCATAGAGATCTTTTATGGTTTCCAAGCCAAAAATTCTACAATCAAGTTGAGACATCATTGCATATCTTCTAGACAATGCATCAAGAATCACATTATCCTTCCCTTTCTTGTATTTGATGACATAAGGAAATGATTCAATGAATTCTACCCACTTAGCATGTCTACGGTTAAGTTTGCTTTGACTACGAATATGCTTAAGTGCCTCATGATCAGAATGTATGACAAATTCTTTAGGCCATAAGTAATGTTGCCACGTTTCTAAAGATCGCACAAGAGCATACAATTCTTTATCATCGTAGAATAATTGAGAATAGGCCCACTTAATTTTTCACTGAAATAAGCAACATGTTTACCTTCTTGTATCAATACACCACCAATTCCAATACCGCTTGCATCACATTCAAGTTCAAAGGTCTTACCAAAATCTGGAAGTTGAAGTAATGGTGCATTTGTGAGCTTTTCTTTTAAAAGATTAAAGGCGACTTCTTGCGCTTGCCCCAATGGAAGGAAACACCTTTCTTTGTCAATTCATTCAATGGTGCGTGATGGTGCTGAAATCCTTCACAAGCGTCGATAGAATCCGGCAAGTCCGTGAAAGCTCCGCATTTGTGTGAGCGTGCTTGGAGTCGGCCAACTCTTGATTGCTTCAATCTTGGCTTCATCAACCTCAATTCCTGCGGTGTCACAACATAGCCAAGAAACGAGACTCGATCGGTGCAAAGGAGCACTTCTCAAGGTTACCAAACAAATGTGCATCTCTCAAAGCATTAAAAACATCATGTAATTGTTCAATATGTTCGAAAGAGACTTACTATAGATCAAAATGTCATCAAAGTAGACCACCACAAATTTTCCAATAAAAGCACGTAAAACTTCATTCATCAATCGCATAAGCGTGTTAGGTGCATTAGTCAAACCGAAAGGCATAACTAACCACTCATACAAGCCAAATTTAGTTTTGAACGCTGTTTTCCATTCATCCCCAAGTTTCATTCTAATCTGGTGATATCCACTTCTTAAGTCAACTTTGAAAACACAATAGAGCCACTCGGTTAAATCTAGCATATCATCCAACCGGGAATAGGGTGACGATACCTATGATTATATTATTGATAGCTCTACAATCCACACACATTCGCCATGATCCATCTTTCTTAGGTACTAAAAGCACGAGAACAGCACAAGGACTAAGGCTTTCTCGAGCGTACCCTTGTCGAGCAAGTCTTGCACTTGACGTTGTATCTCCTTAGTCTCCTCTGGATTGGTCCTATATCTTTTCGGTTTGGTAATGTTGCTCCTGGAATCAAGTCAATTTGATGTTCAATTCCCCTCAAAGGTGGCGACCTGGGGTACCTCATTTGAAACACATCCTCATACTCCTGCAAAAGGTTAACAATAGCGAAGGCAAAGAAACAGTATATTTTGAATGAAAACAAAGTCTCTTTGCAAATCAAAGCATAGCATCCAACATTACATTCTATCATGTCAATTAAATCGATTTTGTAGCTAGCATGTGGCACCCTTTAACTTGATTTCACTCTCTTAGAATTGGATTCTTTCTTCTTTGGTTGTGCTAATTCTTTGGTTCTAATCTGATTTTCACTTTTAGCACTCTCCTTCTCTCTTTCAACTTTCTCTAAGTCATCTTTCAAAATTGCAGTGGGGACATGGGAAGCAAAACAATTTTCTTTCCTTTATGCATAAAAGTGTATTGGTTAGTTCTACCATCATGAGAAGCATTTTTATCATATTGCCAAGGTCTACCTAACGACAAAAGAGCATGCTTGCATAGGTACAACATTGCAATCAACATGATCATGATATGAACCAAGAGAAAATGCAATCTCACCATTCTTGTTACCTTCAATTTTCCACTTGAGTTGAACCATTGAATGTGGTAGGGATGTGGGTGTTGTGTTGTGGTCAAGCCAAGCTTCTCAACCATCTCCATGCTTGCAAGATTATTGCAACTCCCTCCATCAATGATAACTTCATGCTGAGCGCTCATTGATGACAAATTTTGTTTGGAACAAGTTATGACGTTGGTTACATTCAAAGACTCTCTATTTGCACACTAAGGACACGCTTCACAATGATGCTCATGTATCTTTCGAAATTTCACCCAAATGCTCCTCCTCATGTTCACCCCTTGATCTTCACTGCGAGGTCGGTAACAACTAAAGCAAAATCTTCTTCAACGTCACTAGCGAAGTGTACTCACCATCTTCCGAATCAGTAACATCCCAAAATCGCCAAATATTATTTTATTGCTTAAATGTGCATTTGTGATTTTCTGAATTTATTTAGATTTTTCTGGATTTATATGAATTAAATCTTATTTCAAGTTTATTGCTTTTTATCCAAAAGTATTTAAATCTGTGCAAAGTTAAAATAAAGTTTTGGTAAAAATATTTTATTTGAGTCCGAATGTCTCAAAGTATTTTTGAGATTTTTTGGATTTTTCGATTATTTTATTGCCTAAAACAAATTAAATGAATTTCTGAATTAATTTAATTGAGAAAACCTTTAAAAATCCGAACGATAATGGGCCCGCCCGTGTCTTGTCTTGTGGCGTGGCCGAAGAATCGCGGCCCATTTGGCCCATCTCGGGTAAACCCTAGGGCGGTTGAATCTGCGCCGTTGGATCTGGATCGGATGATCATGGATGAAGCGTCTGGGTTGGTCTCGGTGATCGTCGCCGTTGGAAAGAAATCGCGGGTGGATAGGATTAGATCATGGCTATGTGATCGTGACCGTTGGAGCGAATCGGATGGCTGGGGGTTGTCGTCTCCGCGAAGGACTCGAGTCCGCCAAAACACGACTTTCGCCGTAGGGAAGCTAGGGTTCCGTTTTTAGCGCGTTAGCGAGGCTATAAAAGAGGGGTAGCGCCACGAGGTTCGTCTGTGTGCGCGCATCTTTTGGTCGAAGAGTTTTCGCGAGCGATCGTAGGGCGCCTCCATAAGCTCGCCGGAGTTGAAGCGTGGGACCGCCGCGGTTTTGCTCAAGTGCGCCTCAGGATCGTCGGTTTTGGTGTTTTGGTCCCGGATCTGGGTTCGCCGAGGTGTGCTTGCGTCGACTAAGCCGGTTCTTCTTGTCGGGACGCGCGGACGCCGTCGCGAAGCCTCTTCTTGGTCTCCGGTGACTTTCTTCACCGTCGCCTCGCCATTAGTCTCGGGTAAGCTTGTGGCCGTCGGATCTGGATGAACGGAGGGGATCGAGCCGCGTTGCGCGCGCATCTGTCGCCGTTCGATTAGATCGGGCCGTGGATGCGTCTGCGCGTGTCGTCTGCATCGGCGGCGCGCAACCAATCGGGTCAAGGCGCGTGGCACTACGGGTTTCGGCGTCGTCGCGCGGATTCACGATGGACGGATGAGGTTTCGTGGACCGTCTATGCACCGAGGCCACGTGTCGAGCTCTGGTTGGTTCGGTTCAGCGCTGATGTCATCTTGACGTCATGATGACGCAATAAATCAGTTTTCGTTTTAAAATAAATCTGTTAATTCGAATTTCGATTTTCTAATTTGATGTTATTTCAAACTTCAAAAGGCTATATCTTTTGCAATTTAACTCGGATTTGAGTGATTCAAATTTCTAAAATTTGTAAAATTGAGATCTATTTAATGGTGAATTTTATTTGATTTTGGAGTTCAATTGCTCTCTGTTTTGGTATTTATTTGCTTTTCTCCTTGATGCAGCGTAGACGTTGAATTGTGTGGCGCTTGGAGGAAGATCAAGCAACTCAAGAGCAAGTTCCAGAACCAGATCAGGACCTATTCCAAGGCAAGTTGTGCTTTGATCATGTTGAACCCATGTTTATAAAATTGCTATATTTGTTTTACCCTATTGCATATGTTTCAAATATACAATTGTTTCAAATTAGATTGGGATTAGCTAATATACAGATTGATCTATACCTACCTTGTCATTGTATGTCATAATCCATTGTCACCCTAGATTGGTTAAATATAGTTGGTTAATAATTATAATCAACATTGGAGGTTTAGACCGTATTAGTTGCTTAGCTTTGCCACGTCATCATATGTATCAGAATCATTGATAAATTAATCTTGATTAATGGAATATGGAACGATATTATGAACTTGTGTGTCATGTGGGATCACACGATGAGATTGAGTTGTTGTGGCGAGTCATGTCACGCAGCGATGTTGAATTGTTGATGGCACGTGGTGCTTGGTAATCAAGCGGGTGATGATAATTTGGATTGGGGCAAGTGGCAAGGCGAGGAGGCCAAGGTGGGCCCGATGGGCGAGATGGTATGTGGATGTCTTGCCTTGATCACACTAAGGACTTAACCTTGCAAGCCTTTGACTGAGTCAATCATGCAACCACATATGCGGTATGGGCGACCTAGGTGAGTAAATTGCAATGTCTTAATTTTGGTACTATCGTGGTGGGTGTGAGTTCCCGAGTTATGGTGTAATTCACATGGCGCAAGAGGGGGCCCCGGATGTGGTAACCAGTCCACGGTGTTGAAACCTTAGCGGGTAGTATCAGTTAATCGAGCATTGTAAAGGCTTTGTTATAATCACTCGCCTTGGTGGTGTTTGGTTGTATCACGTGGGTAAAGTGCATAACCTCTGCAGTGTGAAACTATTCGGATAGCCGTGCTTTCGGTATTGAGCAATGCTCGGGAATTACTGATTAAGGGTTAGCTTAATTAATTGGACAACATGGTTGGGATGGCGGAATGCCATATGGAAGATGAAATTTGACTTAGGATTGGAAACTTGGTTTACTTGAGAAACATGAAGTTATTTATTATTGCTAATTGTTTTACATTCTTTACAATCTATTTATTGTATTTGTTCATAAATGCCGCTTATTGCAAAATAGCCATGATAGCCTATCCATTGGAATAAGCCTTACATATAGATACATAGAATTGCATTACATGCACAACTTGTTGAGTGCTTTAAGTACTCACCCTTGCCAAACAACAATAATCAACAGTTGAGGAATCTACACTGTGTTGGAAGATGAAGTCCGAGGAAGACACGAGTCATTAGGGTCCGAGCCTTGTCGGTTGCTGTGGTGAATGATGAGCTATCTCGTTTTCTATTTTCATTTGCTTAATCATTAGTTATATTTTCGGTTTGCCTGCGTGGCTTAATAATGTAAGTTGGTCATAAGATCATACCTTTAGTTATATCAATGAATGAACTATTATTATATTATCGTTGAGTATGATGTGATATGTACCAATGTTAAGTCATGTGCACTAGCGTTGATCACGGAATAGTGCGGTAAACACGGTGGGTTCGAATCGGTGGATTCGGGTCCTTACAGAGGTGGTATCGAGCATCTTGTTGTAGGTCTTGGCCTAGATAGTATGGAGGTGTCTTGTGTGTGTCCAAACTATTTTATAAAAGAAAATCTAAACTTGACTAATAAAACACTCTCGACTCATCTCATTCTCTACTTTTCGCCTTTGCTGAATTTACCCGTTTTACTTGCCGTTTTGGGTGGAGAACTTATTCAAAGTTCTTGTGGAGCAGATGTCGATCGTTCGACCGAGGAGTCGGTGGTGGCTACGCAATGGAGCCGTGGAGAGTACTTGAGGCGGCAGGGGCTTTTATCGTCCGCTTTACCGAGGAGGCAGCTGGTCAGTTAATGGTGTACACCGGGGATTTATTTGCAAGCTGATTATTTACACTCGGGAGAACGAGGAAGCTAGCAGGCCAATCAACATCTCTGCCAGAAGATTCTCGTACGAGGTTGCAATTCAGGAGGTTGCCCGACTTGCTCTTCGCCGTGTCTGCCGCGACTACGCCGACGAGCTTCACGACTCAGTGTTCCGCCTTCACCTAGACGTTCAAGCATGCAGACGCCGACGGATCGTGGAGAACGAGTGTGCCACTGCGGTACACCTTGCGGAGTTCGCCCTTGCCCGGGAGGATCATATGAGAGATACTACTCGGGAGCCGGAGGCGTATGCGAGGCACTCAGTGGCGAGCGGGAGCTTGAGGTGACCGTGCTTGGCTATCGGGATGATCAGCGAGATGGGAGAGGCCACAGGCGGTCGAGGGCAGTGGGCGCGTGACTCGAGGAGTTCGGAGCCAGCAGAGGAGTCAGGAGGATCGGAGGAGCGAGAGTGGGAGCGGAGGAGTGCACCCGTTGTTGCGAGAGGATCAATAGTAGGTCATCGAGGATAGGTTCGCTCCTATGCTGCTCATCCGCCGGTGTATCTGTGGGTCGACCTCGACCAGGTGGTGGATGAGTGAGTGTCGACCTTGGGCGTGTTGAGACTCGAGTGTGAGTCGCGTCTTTAAGTTAGTTTTACCTTTTTAGTTGGCGTTAAGGTTTTGTGTTTAGTTTGCTTCTTTGTATTCTTTGAGTGTGCGTTATGTGTTGCAAAGCTTGTAGGCTTAAATAAGCGACCATACCAAGAATAAATAAAGAATTATTTCAATTGGGTATAACCTATCTCCCGCTTTAGAAAGTCTTACTTCTTATCTATGCTACATCTACCTTCCCTAACCTAAGAGGCAATCATCGGATGGTGAATACTCGAGGAACAACGGAGCTTGAGAAGTGGATGCGCGAGCGACAACACCAGCGAGCGAGGCGCCCTCAACCACCGTCGGTAGACATGCGAGAATCTGGAGCATTTCTTGCGGCGCAGACTCAACTAATGCGACTATGATGCAGCGGATCGTGAGATGACCAGCGCAGCGACCAACAACAACAACCACAGTAGCTCGGAACAACCATGGTGGACCCGACCTCACTCAAAGCTATTAGATTTTATGAGGACTAGGCCACCAACTTTTTCGAAATGTGAACCCTTTGGAAGCCGATGGCGGCTTAGAACTATTGAGAAGAAGCGCATATCACGCAATGTGAAGGCAATGAGAAGGTACTCTCGCCTCTCATCAATTGGAAGGAACCGCCACGAGAATGGTGGGAGAATTCTTGTGCGCTCATGGAGCCCCACAAGAGATCACACAGGAGGAGTTTACTAATGCTTTTCGCCCGATATCATGTTCCGGAGGAATGATGGACCTTAAGAAGGAAGAGTTTAGGGCTTTGAAACAAGGAGGCCAACCAAAGGGCGAGTACTGAACAAGTTTACTCAGTTAGCTCGCTATGCCCCTGAAGACGTATCGACAGATAAAGCTAGGCAGTCTCGTTTCATGAAGGGACTAAATTCGGAATTGCAGTGGGGTGATTACCCACAATTTTCGAGACTTTCAGAACTAGTCAATAAAGCTTTGATCCTAGAAGATAAGC
Source organism: Otatea glauca (assembly GCA_036346275.1). NCBI lineage: Eukaryota > Viridiplantae > Streptophyta > Magnoliopsida > Poales > Poaceae > Otatea > Otatea glauca. The sequence continues at coordinate 8,231,458 of CM070713.1, forward strand.
CTTAGGGTGCGTGTTAATGCAAGGAAGGCAAAGTTATTGCTTATGCGTCGAGGCGAGTTAAGACCGCATGAAGTGAATTACCCAACGCATGATTTGGAATTAGGTGTCGTAGTGCATGCTTTAAAGATATGGCGTCATTATCTCATAGGAAATAGATGTGAGGTATATACGGATCATAAGAGCACGAAATACATATTCATTCAAGCACAGATCTGAATATGAGGCAATGAAGGTGGCTAGAGCTAATTAAGGATTATAATGTAGGAATCCATTATCATCCGGAAAAGCCAATGTGGTAGCGGATGCTGCAAGTCGAAAGAGCCATAGCGCAAAACATTGACAATGGAGGATCAACGAGAATTATGCAAGGAATTTGAAACTAAGGTTGGAAGTCGTTCGCAAAGAGATGGTAGTTTGCACTTGAAGTAAAGCCAGCATTGGAAGATCCAGTTAGAAGGCGGAAGGATGGCGATAAAATTTCTAAGATCAAGGTTAAAAGGAAGAAGGCTTTGTAGATTTCCTCTGGACGAGCAAGGAACCATGTTCTTCAAAGGCGAATTTGTGCTGGGATAAAAGGAACTAAAGCAATTGATTCTTGAGGAAGCTCATGATTCTAAGTACTCGATTCATCGAGAAGTGCCAAGATGTACCAAAAGTTTTGGTGGCCTAACATGAAGCGTGAAGTGGTGAGCATGTTGCTTTATCGGCGTATGTCGAGTAAAGCTATGCATCAAAGACCATTTGGTTTGTTGCGGCCATTGAAAATTCGGAATGGAAGTGGAAGAAATCGGAATGGATTTTATCACGGTTTACAAAAACTTCGGAGAGGTTACGATTCCATTTGGGTTATTGTGGATCGTCTAACCAAGGTCGCTCATTTTATCGATAAAGACCACTTACTCGGGAATCGTTTAGCGAGTTGTACATGTCAAGGATTGTATGCTTGCATGGAGTGCCCAAGAAGATTGTGTCGAACGGAGTACCCAATTTACCTCAAGATTTTGAATAAGTTGCCGCGAAGCCATGGGAACTCGTCTGAATTTTAGTCTGACATATCACCATTGAACGGATGGTCGGTGAAAGAGTAAATCGGATTTTAGAGGATATGTTGAGAGCTTGTGCTTTAGCTTATCTTTGCGACATGGGATAAGTGTTTGCCATATCACGAATTTAGTTACAATAATAGTTATCAAGCTAACTGCGGATGTCACCGTTTGAGGCGTTGTATGGGCGTGCTATCGTACTCATTGAATTGGAGCAAGCGGAGAAGCGTTTGGTGGGTGAAAGCGTAAGCGCTTAATGACTAATCGGGGTGGGCGTCCAAACCATCTACGTTTGAGGATGTCACCACAACAATTTGCTAGATTCAACCACGGTGTGAGCAGGACATCAACCTGTACCTGCCCGCTTAATCAAAATTTTCAAACCCCAACACAGGGCAACAATGCGCACACATATGAACACACTCAAAACATCCAAGAATAGCAGCATTTAGAAGGAGGAGGCAAATCAAATTACTTGAAAGTAAATTGCGGGAATGTAATTGCGGAAAAGTAAATCTTGAATTTAAATTGCGTAAAGTAAAGACATAATGTAAATCATAAAATAAATTCAGAGGTGGATGAATAAAACTTTCATTTCTGGAAGGGAGGTTACAAAGCCTCACATTCATGTGGGCAAAGCTCAAATGAGCATCAAAACCTTAACACCTTCAAGGGAAGGAGGCTACCCTCCACCCCTATTTATACTACTCTTGGGCCACCTACCACCCTTGGATGAGTCCCTCAACCCTAGAGCACTCATCTAAGGGCTAGGATTAACCCACACACACAGCCATGCAAGGGCTAACCCAAAACCCACACACATACCGGGTTTTCTTGCACGGATTTCAAAGCATACTACCTAGACCCGCTAACCTATCAACTAGACCTCAATCAAGCGGCCCTCATTGATCCACGCGGCATCTAGCTAGCATCATCTCCTTTCCTTGTCTTCTTGACTTGCCCGAACTCCGTCTCCGATCATCTTGGCGATCTCCCAACCGTCTCGGACCTCAAGCGCTCCTCGCCTAGTCCGGTCATCCTTCGCCTCACCATGACCTAGCACCGTCGTCCTGCAACCATCAAAAACAAGGAAACTCCTCACATAGCAATGCCCACAAAGATGTGCAATAAACCATCCAACTCATCACTACCGCGTTCATACGACCGGTACTGCCACTCCTAGCAGAGACAACTCAAATTGCTTCATTTTGAAAATCAATCCAAATCAAACTCAAACTTGAGCACACCTTGCTCAAATAAAGTCAAATACTCATCACAAACATGGGTGGACCTCCACATGGTCCTTCACGTTGAGTATGATGTGATATGTACCAATGTTAAGCTGTGTGCACTAGCGTTGATCCTGGGAATAGTGCGGTAAACACAGTGGGTTCGAATCAGTGGATTCGGGTCCTTACACGAACAATTAAAGCACGCTGACTTGGACAATCACGCATCATGTGTCCAAATCCTTTGCATCGATGGCATTGCACGTCGCGTGTACGACCTGTGGATGCAATTAAAGAAGAATTCTTTGTGTCGGAGATATGTGATGGAGTGGAAGTAGAGGCGGCGGGGCGCCCACGGTTGGAGGGTGGAAGTGCTCGTCCGGCGATGGATGGAGCCTTTACTTGCACTTGGCTTGGTCGTGACGAAGAAGAGCCTCCAAAGTTCCTCTCATCTTGGAATGTCGTCACTGTACTTCCCTTTCACTTTGCAAGCAAGATGAAATAAGCAGTGTGAGTTGTATTCTTTATAATCAAGTATGTCACGAATTTCACTGATTAAGTCCACCTAGAAATCTAGCCATCTTAGCATCTTCATTATCTTCCAAACCACACCGCAACTCACAAATTTGCATTTCTTGATAATACTCCTCTCTGATTTATTTCCTTGATTTAAATGTTGTAATTTATTGAGCAAGTCACGAGCATAGTAAGAAGGAACAAATTTGGCCCTCATCATTCTTTTCAAAGCATTCCATGTTCTAGGTATGTTGTTATGATTTCTACATGTATCATTCCACCAAATGGAAGCAAAATCAAGAAATTCACTAGTAGCGACCCTAACTCTTCTATTTTCAGAAATTCATAGCAAGCAAATTTTTGTTCTCTGCTAATTCCCAATCAAGATAAGCATCAGGGCATACTTTCCGACAAATGGAGGCATTGTAAATTTAATCTTTCCTAATGGATCATCACGTACCTCCGTTGTTCACGCCGATTTCTACCCATACCTTGTCGATTGTGTCGAAGCGATGATCATGATCATTGTGTGAGTTGAAACCATCATCGTCCTCTGTATCGACAACGTAGTTGTTTTCTTCTTCTTCTACCCCATTTGCCCAAGAGCGGGCGAGAAGCGGTGTTCGATGTCTGGTGCACCATTTTGTCTTGGTTCATGATTGACTGATTGGCGGCATGTGGTGGTTGTCGTCTATCAAGGCGATCAACACGTTCACGAGTGTCGCAAGGTTGTTGTTGATCTCACCATAGCATTGTCGTGGTTCTCGGCATGCACATTGAGCAAGCGTGTAAAGTGTTGTATGATTCCTCTCGTGCGGGTGTGAGAATTTCACTTGGTTTTCTTCATAGCTTCCATTGTCATACGCCATGGTTAGCAATAAACAAGGAAACACACAAAAGTATATAGTTCCCTATCACTACTACTTCTTTGAAAAGATCAAGTGTCTCTTTCTCTTGCTCTCACCAAGCTCTTACCAATTCTTACAAGTGCGACAAGGGGTGCAATCCGGTGGTGGTTCGTGATAAACCGATCTCAAGTGTGAGTAAAGCGATTGCAAGACTTATCACCTGTATGGTTAGTAAAAGTGGAGCTCGGAAAGGCTTTATAATGAGTAGCAACGGAAAACAATCACCAATCTCGAATTTGCATAGAATTGAATAAGTGTTCGACACTAGCAATTAGCCTATGTTGCTGATCAAACAAAGATGGATATTAGGCTAGAACAAAAGATATGGCAGTGGATACAAGTGGTAAACACAACAAAATTCAAGCATATGCAATTTGCAACTTGGGAGCACAAGATGGATCCAACTTTGTATTTTCTTGATTTACATCCACCGACGACAGGTCGGTATTTTTGCGGTCAAGTGCCTTTTTCAAAGATTCTTTTTTCTTTTTTCTTCCTGATGGCTTTTGCAACAACTTTTCTTTTGGACAAACGTTCGAAATTCAACGAGAATTTTGCACGAATTTTCAATTGCACACAGATGCAGATTTGAGGACAGCAATTAGGTCTTATTGAAACATTCACAGATTTCTCGTGCTTGTAAGTATGGATGTGAAAATTGGCATCAACATAGAATACTAAGTCACGGATCGGCTCCTTTTGGTTTCACTCAAAATGGATAAGGAAGTGTGATTTATGGTGTTTTTGGTGGTGGTTGCGAGAGATGGACAGATTCTGCCGAGATGGAATTTTTTTGTTTGTTTTTTTGGACTTTAGGAATGGATTTTGATGTGGGGAGATGAACAAGATGAACAGCAACAAGACAATACTAGAACGGACGCAAACTCAATTTAGCAAAAACAAAATTAACTAATTGAAAGGCACAAAAGGGTTTGGACAGTGGAGAACAAATTTTTGTGGGGCAAATTTTACGGACTCTAGGAGAAACGAAATGAAACAACTAAACTAGATACAAGAACTCACCGGTCAACCGTTGCTCGATACCAAATGATGCGCACAAGACGGCCGATCTTCCGGTGAGGATAACTTCGATTTGGCGAAGGATGACTTTGACGATCCGACTCACGAACCACACAAGGATAGCGCTGCAATCGCTAAACCACACTCCTCGTCGTTATCAACCGTGCAAGAACACGGATGACGACCACGAAGGTCTATTCTTGCAAGCAATCGAAGAACTAGCAAGAACAAGGATGAAACACACACTCAAGTTGAGGTTTGAAACTTGTTTATCTTTGCTCTAGCCGAGTCAGGAGAACAAGAATAAAGTTCCACACATGGGTAACTATTCTCAAATCAAAACCTAAGGAGATAGATAGGGGCTTCTCCAATATATATAGCCAAGGATGGCTGCTAGGAGTTGGTCTCACGCCACTTTAATTACATGGGAACTCAGCCCAAAATTATGGTGGCACAGCACCCTAAAAGACAGAGACCGTCGCACTATTTTGACTGCTGTGGCCAGCTCGAGTGGAATTTGATGATTAGGTCAGATCCGTTGGAAAGAGCACGAATTTATCTTTTAATCAAGTACTCACTCATCCCGAACGGACTCTGTATGCAATAGTTATGGCCAATGGAAGGTGGACTGCTCCTGGGTGGACGTTTTGGCTTCCTTCTCGGGAATAACTTGTACTATAGCTTGTAGTGATGAGGAATGATGTCCTTGCAGCTCTAAGCCATGATTCCTAAGCACAAGCACATTATTATGCAGTGGTATATCCTCAAAAATATAATTATACCACCCGAGAAACGAGTTCACCTGTTGATTTAGCTGCTATACGCGTGCCCTTATGATAGGACCTTGCATAGGAGGTGGTGGTGGTGAGGTCATGGGTGTATCCGACATAGTGATGTCCTCATCAACATGCAGAAGTAAATGTAACACAACAATTACATACAGGACGTTATCTAAATGTTATGCTGTTCAAATTCAATCTGTTCCTATCAACCTTCTCCACATATTCAAAGTCTTCATCATTAATATGGCAAATCCTTGGCAAAGAGTAATTAATTTCATTATTGTGAAGATCACTTCTAGGAATGTCTAGATGATCCATGTATGCAATCTGCGAACAATAGGAAAAACGGAATCAAAATAAAACTGGATCAATAACAAAATAAAGTTCATGAAATAAAATCTTCCTCAAACAATAGAACAATATACGTACAGCAAAAAGAGGTAGACATCCCTCGATCTGGAAAACGCTAGAACGTTGCTCAAGTGTCAACTCCTGATATCTACCAACCTCCCTCATCAAAACATTCAACACATCCCCTGCCCAATCATACTCTTTGATCTTCGATACTTCAACTAGAGAAAACAAATAATCTAGACAAACTATATTTCCAGTTCCAGGACACAATACACATGCTAAAGCAATAAGCATGAAAGACCTCATAAAAGTGTCATCATCTTCACCGCCCTTCAGAACCTAAATAGCCTTTGCTATTGGTGACCTATTCCCCACCTTGTACATATATGGATCATTACTAACCATCACATTGAGTATTTGAAACTTGGGTAGTTATATATACTCATGTCAATTTAAATGAAATTTAAATTGAGTTTGGTTGTCTTCTAATCAAATCAAAGAACATTTCATCATGTGTTGATGGTGTCTCTTTGTTGATTAAAGACAAGCAGAAAGTTCTTGAGTATAATGAAGCATTAGTTACATCAAAGTACTCAAGACACAATTAATCATTCAAATTGATTTGGGTTGTGCTCAATCGATCTTGGAGGCATCCATTATGTGTTAATGGAGTGCGGTGATGATTGAGACAACCGTATTTGTTGGACTAACAATCTTCTATGAGTTGTGAAGTAGGTTGAGTCCAAGATAATGAGGAATCGGGAACGAGAAGTCATCATGTGTTGATGAGCTTCAAGAGATAATCCCGAAGTGAAGAGAAGAGCTAGAAGGTTCATCATGTGTTGATGAACAAGATGAAGAAGATGTGATCCTGGAGAGAAGATGATTGGAAATCATAAAAGCTCCAAGTGGATCGCTAGAGGCAAAGGTATAATTAGTTAGGGCTAAGGATGTGTTCCTAGTCTTTTACCGGTCTCGGTGTTTGGATGGGAGACCGGGTTACTAGTTAGGTTGCCGTACTATTAAGAGGGGTTGAGTCTTTTAGCTTGAGCTTCATCATGTGTTGATGAACTCGATCCGGTTCATTCTAGCTCACTCTCTTGGTTTGGTTTTTGCATGGAGCTAACCATTTGGCATGTGTTGCAAATGGGTGAAGCTCGTGCGTTAGATTTTGCATGAGCTAAGTATTTGCATGTGTTGCAAATAAGGGAGCTCATGCTTGCTTCTAAATTGAATCTTATTTGATTTGGTTTTTGCATGAAGCTATGGATCTGCATGTGTTGCAAAATGGGAGATAGCTTATGCAATATTGTTTATGTGGTTATTGCTTGGAGCTAAGTTTTGCATGTGTTGCAAAATGAGAGAGCTCAAGCAATTTGGTTTAAAGTAGTTACATGGAGCTAGAGATTTGCATGTGTTGCAAATAGAAAGCTCATGCACTTACGTTTGAATTGTGGTTTGCATGGAGCTAGAGATTTGCATGTGTTGCAAATAGAGAGCTCATGCTTTGGTGCTTTAGCTTGTGATGGGATCATGTGTTGATCATCACAAGGCTAAGCTTGGTTTGTGTTTTGAGTTTGCAAAATGTGTTTTCGCAAAATGATTGAATGGGATTGTTATTTGCAAATGTGTTTTGCAAATAAGCTCGAAGTTATGACTTTCGATCCTAGAGCATGTGTTGGCATTTGCAAATGTGTTTTGCAAAGTGCCGGGATCATGTGTTGATCCTTACATGGCTAAAAGGATTGATCTTATGGGTTCATGGCTTATTTGCGAATGTGTTTTGCAAATAAGTTGGAGTTGTTATTTGCGAATGTGTTTTGCAAATGAACTTGAGATTATGGATTTCAATCCTAGAGCATATGAATAGGGTTTGCAAATGTGTTTTGCAAATTGACTTGATCATGTGTTGATCATCACATGGCTAAGAGGATTGATCTCATAAGTTCTTGGTTTATTTGCAAATGTGTTTTGCAAATAAATTGGAGTTTAAAATGATTCTTTGGAATATGTGATTAACATGTGCAAATGTGTTTTGCATAGGGTTGTGATCATGTGTTGATCATCACATGGGTCAAAGAATCAATCTTCGAAAGTTTGGAGAAAAGTTTTTGTGAAAAATTTGGTTCTTCTCCTCTGGCCGGCACTACCAACCATGTAGGTGCGGTACTGCCGTATGGGCGGCAGTACCGGCCCAGATGGCTGGTAGTTATATTCCAGAGAGGTGAGTTTTCTGGGTATTGCCTGGCCGTGATCTGGCTCGATTAAGCGATGCTTGCTTGCTCGGCGGCGATCTGGGTCCCGGTTAGGCGATCTTCGCCAACCCTGTAATAACAGCTAGTTTTGGCAGGCTTTCGACCGTTGGGGTCGAGGCCGACACTACCGGCCCCAGTTGGGCGGTAGTGTCGGCCGTGCTGGTTTTTGACCTTTTTGCCCCCAACGGCTAGTTTTCGTGTGGGGGGCTATAAAAGGATGCCAAGGGCTGTCATTTGGGGCGTGGCTGGTTCTATTGAGGTTTTGGGTGAGGTGTTGCATTTGTTGCACACTCACATTTGGTTTTTGAGCTAAGAGTGAGCTCTAATTGCATGTGTTGCAATTAGGAAGTGGATTGAGGTCCTCTTGTGCATGTGTTGCACTTGAGGAGGATCCTAGTGCATGTGTTGCACCTAGGAGATCACCATTGTGCATGTGTTGCACTTGGTGAGGTTCAAGCGGAAGGCTTGACTTGTTACTCTTGGAGGTTGCCGCCTCCTAGATGGCGTAGAGCGTCGTGCGCGGTGAGCTTCTCAAAGGAGGTTGTGAGAAGCCCCGGCAAAGTTTGTGAAGATTGGAGCTCGCCTACCCGGGAGGGAAAAGGAGCTACCACTAGTGGATTTGAGGTGGGTGCTCAATTCGTGGAGCCGGTCCAATGTGTTTGGGCTAACCTCAACGTGGACTAGGGGAGACCGGCAAGTCTCCGAACACCACGATAAAAAGTATCATGTCTCTTGTGCTTGCTTTCCATTCATTATTTATATTCAAGCAATTTACATTCATAGAATTAAATTGATTAATTGCTTGTCCTTAGGATTGCAATTTATTGCTAGAGACATAATTAGTTTGTGCACATAGTGAGCCTAGAGAATTTAGGCTTTGATTACAAAACCTTAGTTTATCGCTTCCGCATTAATAATTGTTAATGTTTTGGTATTAGGGTAATTAGGGTTAATTGCTTTGTAGAAATTAGTAGAGAGAATTTTAAAAAGCCGCCTATTCACCCCCTCTAGTCGGCATCCTCGACCTTACACCCCTGAGAGTAACCCAAGAATTTTCTGTACCATTGCTTTTGTGAAAACAATAACCTTACCACGATAATGGAACTCACAAAACCCAGGGCTCATGTTACCCATTATCCACTGCACTAAATTGCTTGGTATTGTAAACTTTCCAACTAATAATAAACTTTCAAATCCATTGCTGATAACATTTTCTCTCTGCCCTGGTGTAATATCACCAACAACCTTCTGCAACCTTATGGTACTGAAACGATGCTTGAACAACGGTTTTTTACCTTCATCAGCCATATTTAAAAGATATCCTAACATTGCAATAACACAAGTTTCAATATACTGAAACATAACTCACTGCATGAATGAAAAAAACGAACACTGCAAACAAACTCATGGAGACCCCTGCAACAATAACTTGAAATCACTATAACAAAGTATAATCTGAAACAATAACTTCAAAATCACTGCAACAATAACTTGAAATAACCTTACCAAAACCCCTCAACCCACCGCACACACCACCACCCAATACTAAACAAACTTTTCTATAGAACCCAAGACCATCAACATAATCAAATGAGTAAACAGATGAACCCTAAATGCAATCCCTACCACACTGTATCAACTTCCATAAAACCGGATAAACGAGCAACAACATCCTAATACGAATGTGCGAATCCTAAATGCGAAATTCAAAACCCTAGATTCGAAATTTACCAAAATCTCTGACGTTCCTGATACAAATGTGCGATGTTGGTACTCACATCTACTCTACATAAATCGGATGAACGATCAAAGGCATAATCGCACTTAGGGTTTTCGAACCCTAAAATACGAAATTTATCCTCAATCGCCGATCGTTCCTACCACCGCTACGAATAAGCGATCTGGATACTAACCTCGTCGTCTTCACACCAAAACTTCGCCGTATCACGTCTTCATCCTCGCACCAAAACTTCGCCGCATACGAGATTTACGCCGAGAGACGCTCTCCTCGTCGCTCGTCTGGAGACGCTCTCCTCTTCACTCGAGAAACTTTGGCTCTCTGCCGTTTCACCGGTACAGCGAAATGCGTGAAGTATGTATAGGTATATGTTCCTCTACCGATTATTGCCAACTGTAACAAAACGAACGGTGGATAAGGGCGTCTGACGCGAGAAGGAAAAATCAGACGTCCTCATACTATCATTTCCATTTTTAAAAAAGTACTTACTCAGTTTCAAAATATAAGAGATATAGTTCTACAAGTTTGTTTCAAAATTTAAGGTGCGCATACGAATTTATTGATGTCTTCTTTATCTACTCTTATTTATCATGTATTTCTCTCTCCTGCATTTATAAGTAACACCCTCGCCCCTAAAACAGCAAGCTACAGTTTCTAATTAGTTAGGGTTAGGGTTAGATATCGGAAGAAAAAAAGAGGAGATATCCATCGGCTCTTTATGCAATGGCCAAAAAATCTCACTGATGTATATTTTAACATTATTCATATGACTTAGTTATACCCGGACAACAAAATTGTCAAGTTATTAATCACCAGAATTTCCTAAATGAAATATATTGAAACCATTAACTGCAAATGAGAACAGTAGCGAATTAGAAAATTTTCGCTGGGTGCACATTTCACACTCCAACTCTATTGTCTTGTACAATCATTTTGCAACATCATAAATCTAACACATATATTTGAAATTTACTAAAAGTACTACAAATAGTTCAAATGTCTTAAAACCCCAAACCATTAAAATTGAAACCAATTCAATAAACAAATTTGGTCCATCGAAAAGGTGATGTTACAGTACTTTTCAAATTTTTAGGCTGTCGGGGGCATACCCACCCCTCTAGTACCCCCTAAATGAGAAGTATATACTACTAGCATGCATATGCCTACAAAGATAACTAACCCAATGAAAATCAATTATCATAGAATAGAGTACAAATGAAGGAGTACCTACATATATAGCTAGCTTATAAAGGTTTTAGGCACCACAAAAGGTTTGAAATTAAAATGGAGTTGGCACAAGAATTTGTTAGGGCTATACTGGAAATGGTATCAGGGGTGTGTGGGCATCTAGACCTGGGCATTGGGCTGAACTTTTTTGGGCCAGCTCGTGGCACGGTAGGCACGGCACGGCTAAAGTATGGCACGACACGCATGCGCATGGGTCGAGCCACAAATGATAGGGCCGTGCCGAGCCTCATGGGCGGGCATGATGGGTGGCACGACACGCCTGCATGGGCCAGCACGGCATGAAACAGGCCTGAAGCAGGCACGGCATGCGGCAGGGCGCTCTGCCATGACATTGCGTCACGTTGTGGCTCGCACTACTGCCGACACCTTTTGCGTCATGTATACATACATACATACATATACATGTTATACTTTTTTATCACTTTCGGTATACTTAAATACTAGTTCTAAGATACTCCAATGCGACATGGTTAAAAAATTTCCTCGGAGCCCTTTATTTTTGTTGTATGTCTTTTTCTATATGTAAAATGAGTATATATATAAATTATGTTATAAAAAATGGATTTTGATGAAATTTTTCATGGAACTCATTTTGGAGTATCTTATAATCATTATTAGAGTATGCTCAAAAGGATAAAGAAGTATAAATTTTTTTGTTTAAGCGGTATATGCAAGGTGGGAGTACGGAACCATTTTCATATATATATATGTGTGTGTGTGTGTTCTAAATAGCTATCTACGCGAAGCTACGGGCCAATATTCCGTTATATTAGCTACAAGCGTTATAGCTAGCGATAGCTCAGCTATTTGACGTAGTTTCCAAGGCCATATGGCTTGGTGGGCTCTTACTTGTTGAAGACCTAATTTAGCAATTGATACTTCGTTTGTTGCCTGTAAAACTAGATTTGAACCCTAGACACACGTAAAGACCATAGAGGGGGAGGGCGGCTCGACACCTTTCATTTGCGAGGACATGGCAGCCCACACATGTAAGTTCAAGCTTCATTTGATTGATTTTGGTGGTCAATGACAAAGCTTATTGTGAGACTAACTCCTTTGATATTTAATTTTGAATAGTCTCGTGTGGATGAAAAATGGAAATATCTAAGGTATGTATCCAATCTCATATTGTTATATCTTATTGCATGCCTTAGATTCAAGATATAGGATATTATTGACAAATCCAAATATGAGACTAACATATTTGTTGAGTCTAACTTTTACTAGTCTCGTTTGGATACATAATTTATTATGATTAATGACAAATTCAATTGTAAACCTAACACTCTTATTGAGTTAAATGTTTAAGTAGTATAAATTGGATTAAATGATGGATATCAAAGGTATGCATCAAATCTAATGTTTTTATATCATGTTGCATTCCTTAAAGTCAAAATATAGGGTGAACTCCACTAAAGTCTAAATTTGAATATGTGCATATTAGTTCTAACAAATGTATATGTGTATGCATACATTTAAGAGAAGTTCACTCTATATCATTATGTTTCACTGGTATTGATCCCTTTCCACACACATATTGATGATTCATACTATAAAAAACATGCTTTGAGTATATGAAACTTGTGTAGTTGTAATATACTCATGTTGATTTAAATATGGGTGAACTCCAAATAGTTTCAACTTGAATTTGTGTATATTGTTTCCAATTCACATATATGAATATGCACATATTTAAGGAGAGTTCATTCTATATCCCGATGGTTTCAATAGTATTGATATTTTTCCTCCTTTCATATATACACACGCGGACACGGTAGCGCTATTCTACGCGTATACGTTGTACTGTCTATTCTACACACAAGCCTGTATCGCTGTGATGCTACCATATCGTTGTGTGCGCTGTGCACACCATACTGATTGCTAGCAATTTAGTAGTAAATCACGAATAAATTTTACTATAGAATAACATATGCAATTACTACCACATCAGTTACTAGTTAATGCATTGGTCAACCCAACTAGTTAATGCCTATTGTAGTTTGTACATGAATCTATTTCTTCTTTATTTTAGCCATATCTTTTTATTGGTAGCTCGGATTTGCAAATGGTTTTCACCAGTAAGTTACTGACGACGAGAGTTATAAAATGATACAAGTCTCGCTATTAAACAGTAATTTTGCTGACTAGTAAAATAAATTACTATTTTATAACATGAAATTACTATATCTACAACTAGAAATTGTAATTGAAAAATCTTACATAGATCAGTTATTTGGTAGTAAAAGTCCGTGAAAACTATATGTAAAAGTTTTGAAAAATTCTCAAAAATTACCATACGTAGGGTATGTGAGTTTCTACAGCCCTGTAAAATTTGAATACCAAACTCAGTCGCATTTGAAAGATATGAAAAGAATAAATTTACTATTTATCACTGATTAGCTCTTGTCAATTTCATATCTTTCAAATCAGATTGATTTTGGCCTTCAAATTTTATAGGGATGTAGAATCTCACCTCCCCTACTTATAGTAATTTTTTGAGAATTTTTTAAAACTTGTACATGTGACACGATAATAGTGGTTTAGATAAGATATATTGTCTTTTACCATCCAAAAAATAACATGTTGCTTGCTATTACATAAGATATTACTAAATTGAAATAAAGTGAACTATCAGAAATAAAGTGAACTATCAGAAGAAGTTTTTAGATATGATTGTCGGTCATGTAGTAAAATATTATATGAATGATCGTAAACGTTGCTGTAATAGATGATAAAATCAATTGAGAATTGTTCGTAAAAATGTTAAGCATCTGTTCAGTATTAAAATCCTACATAGATCAGTCATTTGGCAGTACACACCTTTATCATGTAAAGTCTGTGAAAATAATATGTACAAGTTCTGAAAATTCTCAAAATATTACCATACGTAGGGGATGTGAGCTTATACAACCTTGTGAAACTTGAAGGCCAAACTCACTTGCGTTTGAAAGATATGAAAAGAGATTGATTTTGGTCTTCAAATTTTGAAAGGACGTAGAATCTCACCTTTTCTACTTATGGTAATTTTTTGAGAATTTTTAAAAATTTGAACATATGATTTTACTTGATAAAAATAATTTACACAGTATATATTGCTTTCTACTATCTAGAAAATAATATATTACTATCTATTACACAAGTTGTTACTATATCCTGTATAAACCACTTTTATCGTGCAAAATACATGAAAATCACATGTATCAGTTTTCAAAAATTCTCAAAAAATTATCATACATAAAGGAGATGAGTTTCTACAATCCTGTAAAATTTGAATATCAAACTCAATAACATTTGAAAGATATGAAATTGACAAAACGCTAAACAGTGCAAAATCACTATTGAGCCAAATTTGACTTTTTTTTATATCTTTTAGCTGAAAATGATTTTGGTCTTCAAATTTTATAGAGTTGTAGAATCTGACATCCCCTACTTCTGGTAAATTTTTTAGAACTTTTTTGAAACTTATACATGTGGTTTTCAAGAACAATAATTTATTTCTGTTTGTCGGCCCTTTAAAATTTCTCAAAAAATTCCCATAAGTAGGGGAGGTGAGATTCTATTACCCTATGCAATTTGAAGATCAAAATCATTCTCAACTGAAAGATATGAAAAAGACAAATCGGCTCAATAGTGATTTTGCACTGTTTAGCACTTTGTCAATTTCATATTTTCAAATGTGATTGAATTTGGTCTTCAAATTTTACAGGGTTGTAGAAGCTTATCTCCCCTACATATGATAATTGTTTGAGAATTTTTGAAAACTTATACATATGGTTTTAATATATTTTACACGATAAAACTAGTTTACATAGTATATAGTAACTTTTTTTTTGTGTAATAGTAAGTAATATGTTATTTTTTTAAATAGTAAAAGTTAACATATCCTACCTCTCACCACTCATCCATGTACGCATACCCCTCTCTGAGCTACCTTAATATATATACTGCCGGTTTTTATTACCGTCCCTGGATCCATTACTTAGTAAGTACTACTGCACTCCGTTGCTTGATACATGTACCGTACATAATGCATATGCATGCATCTATATGCAGTAATTCTCTATTCAGATAAAACGAAACGTCTCGGTGTACGTACAAATAGAACTGATACCTATATGAAACATAGCATGGAGGAGATCGAGCTGCACTAGTTACTACATTAATCCGTTGAGTCGCGTGCGTCGGCCATCAAACAGATAGAGATCATCAAGTCACAGCACATCTATACCCCTTTATAATGCACCTAAGCAATTTTTTCTATGTCCACCCTAAATAATGCACCTCATTAGAGATGGTCCAATGTTCGTGCACCCAGCAAAACGTCCCCAGAAACTTGCATTCATCAAAATGAACGTCTCAGATCTTTCCTCAGTTTTACTCACCCACATCCGATGGCTGTTGTTTAATGTGTCTAACTCATTCATTCATGTGGCCCACAACAGGAGAGCCCGCACATATATATTTCAATTGAACTATATATATATGGAATTTATGTTGCAAATCTAAACCAATTTGATTTCGATTCAATATTTACCATACCAGTCAGTACCATGAATCGCGCGCTTAATTTTTTCCATTCATGCATGTGCACCACATCCTATACAAAGCGCTCACGTCACGCCATAATATTATTTAGTGAAAAATATTATATAAGGAATGTGTGTATGAAATGCAATTATCGGGTGATAAATATAAGGAATAAGTTCATTTAGGACTTATTCCTAAATACACTATGGGAAGTAAGATATTCGATAATAATTAGCCTCAATCGGGGCGCACAAATGGTGCTATATGTTAGCATTCATATTTGGATGACAATTAGGGAAGCCATTATTGGTCCAGCTTTCTAGGATGACATACTGCTGCCCGCGTGGCGTTCGACCCGCCCGGCGCCGACTACACCAGGGGCTTGCGCTGCGCGATCGGCCTGCCGGAGATGGACGCGTACCTTTGCACGGAGCGGGAGGCGGCGGAGGCTGTCGACGCCGCGCTCGCGGAGGCGATGCTGACGAGCGCGGTACGTGGAGGAGATCAAGGGCAACACCTTCGGGCATGCGGATCCTCCCTATTTATTTCCTTATTTGATTCGCTCTCCTTCCAAATATGTAGTACATACATTTTTGGCAATTCAAGTCTGGTTTCCTTGCATGCAGATCCTCCCTGTTTATTTCCTTGTTTGATTCGCTCTCCTTCTAAATATGTAGTACGTACAATGTCCGCTCTCCTTCTAAATATGTAGTACGTACAATGTCCGCTCTCCTTCTAAATATGTAGTACGTACAATGTGATCACAAGATTATTTATTATTAAGTATTATATTCATACTTATCTTTTATTTAATTGATAAGCAAATGTATTGCCGTCGTAGCGTTAGCACTGGCACTATACTAGTATAATGTGGCCACTCGATCTGCTAGCTACCTCTTTGGCATCACAACACGTAAGAGTTATGGTGCGTGTGAGATTGAAAGGAACAGCACATACCAGATGGGGATATCGAACGACACAACATGCACCGGAGAGTGGATTTCTCATATTTCACTATCGGTATACATAGATTTTACTATCGATATACATAGATTTTACTATCATGTCAGAGGGTTTAGTAGCTGTGCGGTAGTAAAATCTTACGACACATTCGGTAAATTGCCAGTAAAAACTCATTCATGTGGCGTTTATTAGCAAGATTTATATCATTATGTTGCTCTCGTCGTCAGTAAGCCACTGGTAAAAACCGTTCGCTCAATCGGAGTTGCCAATATAAATTTATAGCTAAAACAAAGAAAAATAGATTATAGTACAAAGAAACACATTTACTAGTTGGTTTGGCTATGTAATGTGCTTAGTCAACTGGACACTCCGTTACGCTAATTAATGCCACGCGCAGGCTCTGTCGGACTGTAAAACTGGCTGGCGCTTAGAATAAGCTATTCTACATGCAGCCAGGGTTCGCAAAACCGCTCGTTTACCGTGGTTTTCTTGCTTACCGGGCCGACTTGGCAATTGGAACCGAGCGGTTTATAGCTTGAGTTCAAATTCAAATTCAAAAATTTCAAAAAAAATTGGAAACGTGGCCTGTGGGCTGGCTAGCCCACCCCGGCTTTGCGACTTGGCTTGAAATGCCGACGCTAGTAGCTAGCTGGAGTAGAGCAATAATTGCACTCACACTTCCCCACTCCACGCCAAAGCCGACTGCGTCGCCGCCGCTCCATTCCGACCGTCAAACCACCGGAGACAGAGGCTCGGTTTGCTCGATTTTTTTGAGGGAGTAGCGAAAATCGACACAAGCAACGAAAATCGCAGTTTAAGGTGATTTTTCGCTTGGTTTACGTCGATTTTCATTCGATTTTTGATGCAAACCACATGATTACTGATTTATGCATGTATACATGTTGATTTATGCATGTATTATTGTTACTCCATACCAGTTTACTGATTTATGCATGTATGTTGCATTTATGCTGGATGTTTGATATTTGTAGTACCTAACTAGATGTTTCATTTGCAGTACTAATTTGTTGACTTTATGATGAAATTTATGCATGTATTATTGATACCCTAACTGGTCTCCAGCGAATCTACCATATCAATGTTCACTGGAACATCTTTATACACTGTCCACTGGAATGCCTATTTTTTGTACTTATTGGATTGATATGTGAATGTTATTTGTTCACATATTATTGTTAAATGTCTACTTTACAACTTCAAATTATCTAAAATGTAGCAAAGGTCATACCAAAATTTTGTTTCATTTCTATGTTTCATTTCATTGCAACTTAATTTTTTACTAGCATTCCGTTCATGTAGGTCGAACATGACATTTCTACGACAATAGAAGAACGAAAAAGTTATGCCTATGCCTACTCCATAACTTCAATTGAAATGTATTAGAATGTAAATGGTGTTAACATGTGAATGGTGGTGAAATTATGAATGATATTGCTATGTGATTATGTAAATGCCTATTTTGCACTTGTTTGATTGATATGTGAGTAGTATTGCAATGAAAGATTTTTTTTGTTGACATATTATTGCTAAATGACTAATTTACATCTTCCAATTGTCTAAAATATAGCAAAGGTCATGTCCAATTTTTTCCATATTTAGGAGAGAACATACCAGAATTTTTTTTGTGTTTTCACATAACTTTTTTTATATATTTATTACATTTTTCCTTTTTTTGCTTTCATTGGATTTTTACAAATTTTACAACATTTTTTTTGCAATTTTTCCCAATTTTTTTTATATTTTTCCCCATTTGTTCCACCGGGTTCAATTTTTAGCGAAAACCGCTCGGTTTTCGGCAAAAACCGAGCGATTTTCGCTCAAAAACCACGGTTTTTGCTCGCCGATTTGACCAGTTTTCAAATTGGTTTGAATTTCCATACCGTTTGGTTTTTCGTGGTTTTCGAACGGTTTTCAGTACCGCCGGGGTTACGAAAACTAGTCTCCAAATGAATATTCAAACCCTGCATGCAGCTGTAAAATAGCGCATATATATATATATATATATATATATATTGAGGATCTTTACATTGAAACACATCTCAATGAGTATATGAAGCTTGTGTAGTGTTAATATATTCATATTGATTTAAAATTCAATTTGTATGAATTTGGGTTGTCATCAATCACCAAAGAAATAGATTAAAGATCTAGGTCATCTATTATGTGTTAATGGTATGTCTTAGTGATTGGTAACAACCGAATGTGTTATTTCAAGGATCTTCACTTTGAAAACACACTCATTTAGTATATGAAGCCTTTGTGGTTGAAATATACTCGAATCAATTCAAATTCAATGAAGTGGTAATTGGGTTGTCGTTAATCATCAAAGAAGTAGATCAAAGGATCTAGATTCTTCATTATGTGTTAATGGTATGCTTTGATGATTTAGGACAACCGTATATATTGGACTAACATTTTCTATGAGTTGATGAGATAGATTGAGTCCAATGATGAAGATTTTGGATGACATCGTATGTTGATAGTCATCAAGTTAAAGATTCAGGATGAAGGATGCCATCATGTGTTGATGAGCATCAAGAAAAGATAGAAAGCATCTAGGCCCCTAATTCGATTTAGTTTTGGTAATTAATGACAATTGCGATTAAAAGACTAAAATTTTCAATTGAGTATTTTGAGAATAGGATTGGTCCGAATTTCGGCGATCGTGGAAGAATGAAAATGATGGAAAGAAGATCAACGCGTCGATGACTAAGGTATAAATTTTAAGGACTTTTTCATAGATTTTGCCAATCTCGGAGTTTGGAGAAAAAGATTGGATCGCTAAAATAGGCACAGTACTATTAAGAGGGGTCTTGGGCGCTTGTTCGATGTCAAAGAATATTTAGAGGCACAATACATGTGTATTTAGACACTTACATGTCATTGCATTAAAAAGGGAAATAAAAAACTAGCAAAATGCACATTTGGCTGTAGTGGGCCGGTATGACCGGGGCCCCTCCGGTCATACCGATATGACCGGAGCCTCCCCGGCCTGTTTTTTACAGAGGGAGTGCTTTCGATGCTAAGGTGGCTGGTATGATCGGACCCCCTCCGGTCATACCGACCAATGGTATGACCAGAGGCACATCGGCCATTTTTCCAGAGAGCACTCTTTTTGGCCGAAGAAGGGTTTTTGAAACCCGATACGACCGAACCCTCTCCGGTCATACCGGCCACAGTGACCAACGGGGTCCGGTCATATCGGCCAGTGGTATGACCGGGGGCACCTCGGCCCTATTTTTCCAGAGAGCACTCTTTTTGGCCAAAGAAGGGTTTTTGAAACCCGATATGACCGGACCCCCATCCGGTCATACCGACCATAGTGACCAACGATCACTGATAGTGCATTTAATGCACTGTAGCGACTGTTGGCTACCGAGGAGCGGTCATACCGGCTTTAGGGCGGTATGACTGGCCTCCTATGGTATTTTGGAGATATTTTTAGCCAATGGCCATATTTGGTTGGTGGGGGTTATAAATACCCCCACATGTATTCTAGAGCAATTCTTGGACCTCATTGATCATTCTTGAGCTCTAGTAAATCTCCAATACACTTGTGTGCATTAAATTCATATTTTGAGAGAGTTAGGAGCAATTCAAGAGTTGCATTTAGTGTTGAGCCTTTATACACTTGATTCGAATTCAAGCAAGCGTCAAGACTTGTTACTCTTGGAGGTTGTCGCTTCCTAGACGGCTTGGAGGCGTTCGTGAGCGGTGAGCTTCTCAACGGAGATTGTGAGAAGCCCTGTCAAGTTGTGAAGGCCGGAGTTTGCCTACCCGGAGCGAAGAAGAACTACCAAGTGATATAGGAAGGCTCAAGTGATTGGAGCCGGCTTGAAGTTGTTCAAGTCACCTCAACGTGGATTAGGGGAGACTGACAAGTCTCCGAGACCATATGATAAATTCTTGTGTCTCATTCTCTTGTGGTTTGCATTTTTTATTCTTGTGCACAATTTACATTTCTAGCAATTTAAGTGCATTATTCTTGTGCTTAGAATTATATGTTGCTTATACTTAGATTGTTGGAGCACTCAGTGAACTATAGAGAATTTAGGTTCAATTGTCGAAATTTACTATACTTGCTTAGTAATTTTATTTATTACAATTAGAGCTGAAAAATTTAGAAATCTCCTATTCACCCTCCTCTAGTCGGTTATCTTTGATCCTACAAGTGGTATCAGAGATTGAACTCTCTTTTGTGGCTTTATCACCTAGAGAGTAAAGGATGGTTAGCGACGGGGTATCCATAGGAAAGGCACATTTCTTTGATGGCACAAATTATACGTATTGGAAAATACGTATGTCCTTTTACCTCAAGGCCATGAGCCCAAGCATATGGAGAATTGTAGATGAAGGTTTTGCTACCGAATTAAACCCCATACTCACAGTTGATCGAGAAGAGCAAAATTCTCATCTCAATGCTTAAGCAATGAATGCTCTATTTGGAGCCTTGAACGCGGATGAGTTTAATCGAGTGAGCAACCTTGACACCGCTCATGAGATTTGGACTACCCTCTCAGAAATTCATGAGGGAACATCTTTAGTTAAGGAGGCCAAATTGCATATGCTTCAGATAAAATATGAGAGTTTCATTATGCTACCCTATGAGAACATCAATGAGATGTACTCAAGGATAAATAATATAGTGAATGAGCTCAAAGGCCTTGGGGCGTCACTAATCGATCTTGATGTTGTTCGTAAGATGCTTAGGGCACTTCTAGACAAGTATGAGACTTTGGTGATGTTGTTTCTCAACTCACCGGAGTTGCCGAGAATGACGCACACCGGACTTCTTGGAAACCTCATCACGAATGAGCTTTACAAGAAGGACAAGGAAGAGCTCTTGGAGCAAAGCTCTTCGAAGAAGAAGAACATCACCTTCAAGGAAAAAGCGGAGTCAAGCGATGAGCCGCTTGAGGACTCCGAAGAAGGTGACACCGAGAAGGAGATATCACTCCTCGTAAGAAGAATGAGGAAATTTATGAAGAGTTGCTCAAACTCAAGCGCCCCACATAAATTCAAAAAGGGACAATACTCTAGCACCAACCGATATGCAAATATCCGGTGCTATGAGTGTGATGAGAAGGGACACATCGCCTCTAATTGTCCCAAGAAGAAGGACGACAAGAACAAATCGCCCAAGAAGAAGTTCTTTCAAGGAAAGAAGAAGCTTTTCAAGAAGCTTCACAAGGATGGTAAAGGCGAGGCCCATATCGGAGAATGGGATTCCTAAGAAGAGTATTCGGACTCCGATTCCTTCGAAGATGATACTCCTTCAAAGAAAAATTGTCTTGTCAGCATCTCTATCAAAGAGGCTTCTTCGGCATTTGTCACTCCTTTTTGTCTCGTGGCAAAAGGAGATCATAAGGTAAAATCAAATTACGATGATGAGCCAACTTATGATGATCTTATAGACATGCTTAAGGATTTGAATGAGTATCTTGGAAAAGAAAAATCCAAGTATAAGACTTTGAGAAAAGAGTATCTCTCTCAAGGATTCTTATGATGAGCTAAAGGATGCTCATGAGACTCTCCTTGTCAAGGAGCATTCAAAGCTTCAAAATGATATAGGCATTAATTGCAATATTATTGATGATATGCCTAGTCTAGAAATTGACTCTTGTTGTATATCAAAAACTAGCATATCTACTTCTTGTGATGATTTATTTGATATGCCTTTGAGTTCATGCTCTAGCTTTATTCTTATTCATAAAAATTTAATTGTTGAGAATAATAAGCTTAAGGAGCAAATGAACAAGCTAAGTAAGAGCTTGGATGGGTGTTTCTAGGGTAAGGAGACCCTTGATAAAATTTTGAACAACCAACGATGCTCCTATAACAAAGAAGGCCTTGGGTTCGTGCCCAACAAGTATAAGAAATTAAGTAACAAAGCTCCTCGGTTTGTTAAGTCAAATGGGAAGCTTTGTTACAAATATCATGATATAGGGCATATAGCAAGTGATTGTCCTTTAGGTAAAGCTCCTAAAAATAACATTTATGATTCTTGCTATGTGCTTAAGAAAAATAGTAATGGTAAAATTATTACTAAGTTTGTTGGCACTTCTATACTTGGCCGAAGAAAGAATGCCATTTGGGTGCCCAAAGCCTTGGTTACTAACCTCCAAAGACCCAAATAAATTTGGGTACCTAAAAAGACTTGATTTTCTTTTGTATGTGAACTACAAGACCGGTGGACGGCATTGGGTGTTGGATAGTGGATGTACTCAACACATGATCGGCGATCGGAAAATGTTCACCACATTTGAAGTTGGGAGCAGTCAACACGACAAGATCACCTTTGGCGCAATAGCAAAGGAAATGTATTGGGATTGGGTAAAATTGCTGGGATTGGGTAAAATTGCTATCTCAAATGACCTTTCTATCTCAAATGTCTCTTTAGTAGAAACATTAAATGTCAATTTGCTATCCGTTGCTCAAATATGTGATCTTGGTCTTAATTGTATCTTTTCTAGAGATGGTGTTGTTATTTCAAAAGAAAATGATAATTCCCTAGTATTTAAAGGCTTTAGATTTGAAAATTTATATTTAGTTTATTTCTCCTCAAATGAGTCATGTCTTCAAACTTGTTTAATTACAAAAACCTCCTTGGGTTGGTCATGACATAGAAGACTTGCTCATGTAGGGATGATTCAACTTAAAAAGCTTTTCAAGAATGATCTAGTTGTGGGCTTGAAAGATGTGAAGTTTGAGAAAAATAAACTTTGTAGTGCTTGTCAAGCCGGTAAGCAAGTGGCTAGTTCTCATCCTTCAAAGAGTATCATGTCCACATCCAGACCATTAGAGCTCTTACACATGGATTTGTTTGGCCCAACAACCTATAAGAGCACCGGAGGCAATTCTTATTGTTTGGTCATTGTAGATGATTATTCAAGATATACTTGGGTTTCCTTTCTAGATGACAAATCCGAAGCCTCCGGTATTTTCAAAAGTTTTGCAAAAAGGGCTCAAAATGAATTTGATTTTAAAATAAAGAAAATTCGTAGTGATAATGGTTCCGAGTTCAAGAACACAAGAATCGAAGATTATTATGATAAACTTGGAATAAAGCACGAGCTTTCCACTACCCACGCTCCAGAGCAAAATGGAGTCGTAGAACGGAAAAATCGAACATTAATTGAAATGGCAAGAACTATGCTTGATGAGTATGTACTTCCGATAATTTTTGGGCGAAAGTTATCAATACCACTTGCCATGCAACAAATCGTCTTTATTTGCATCGTCTTTATAACTTAAATGCAGAAAAAATATGACTTCCTATGAACTTTCAATCATACTGGATAGAAGATTCAATCAATCGGATAGTCCAATTCGAGGTCCTAACCCGGAGTGTCCGGTATTCAATGTTCGGATCCTTGAGGATCCTACATCTCCTATTTTCCCCTCTTCCTCGGTGTTGCACAAATGCACTCGTCGGTCTTCACTCCTTTGATTCCTTTTGGTTGCAAGTGTTATATTTTGAAAAAGTGTGTCTCACTACCCAAAACTAAAAGGATAACCACAGATTTCACAAAGAAATCAAGAGACCTACAACCCTCACTTCCCAAGCTCTCAAAATTTCAAAGTCGATATGAATAGAGTTGATATTTGTGAGCGTTGATTACAACAAGTGTTTCATATAAAGAAGCACAACACAAAATGTGATATCAATTAAATCATGGCAAGGATCATGACTTTACTTAAATGAAGCACATTCTTGCATGCACCAAGTCAATCTATAGCAGATGAAGTTTAACTCTAGTTAATATATGTATACTAAAAACAAAGCACATAATGAACTCAAATGAATATATATGCACAAATAAATATGACATGAACCAATGTGCATATAGAACCAATGTTCATATATATAATCAACATGCTACTTGGAGTTCACTATGCATTATTTATCAAATAGTAAAGCTTATTGTGTCTTCAATCAAACTAAAGGTTTTGTTGAAGATACATGTGTTGTTGAATTTGATGAGACTAACGGCTCTCAAGAAGAGCAAGATAATTTCGATGATGTAGGTGATGAAGGATTGAGACAAGCAATGAAGAACATGACGCTTGGAGACATCAAGCCAAATGAGGATAAAGAAGATCAACCCTCATCCACTCAAGTTGAACCATCTACTTCTGCAATGCCAGGTCAAATTCAACCCATAGATGTGGATGAGAAGGAAGATGATCAACAACTTCAACATGTACCTTTCATCATGCGATCTCCAAAGATCATCAAATAGATCAAATATTGGGTGATATTAGTAAGGGCATTCAAACTCGTTCTCGTGTTGCTTCTTTTTGTGAACATTACTCTTTTGTGTCTTCTTTTGAACCCTTTTGTGTAGATAAGGCATTAGATGATCCGGATTGGGTGAACTCAATGCATGAAGAGCTAAACAACTTCGCCCGGAATGATGTGTGGATACTAGTCGAAAGACCCAATGATCACAACATCATCGGCTCAAAATGGGTATTTAGGAATAAGCAAGATGAAAATGATATTGCGGTAAGAAATAAAGCAAGATTAGTGGCACAAGGTTTCACGCAAATCGAAGGACTGGATTTTGGTGAAACCTTTGCACCCGTTGCTAGATTAGAAGCTATTTGTATCTTGCTAGCATTTGCATCTTGCTTTGATATTAAGTTATTTCAAATGGATGTGAAGAGTGCATTTCTAAATGGACTAATATCCGAATTGGTATTTGTAGAACAATCTCCCGGTTTTGAAAATCCTAAACACACAAATCATGTATACAAACTTTCTAAGGCGCTTTATGGTCTCAAACAAGCTCCTAGAGCATGGTGTGAGTGACTTAGAGGTTTTCTTATTTCAAAAGGGTTCAAAATTGGGAAGGTTGACACAACACTCTTCACTAAAGTAATAGATGGAGAATTCTTTGTATGTCAAATTTATGTTGATGATATCATATTTGGTTCTACTAATGAAGATTTTTGCAAAGAATTTGGTTATATGATGTCTAGGGAATTTGAGATGTGAATGATTGGAGAATTAAGCTTCTTTCTTGGACTTCAAGTTAAGCAACTCAAGAATGGGACATTCGTGAGCCAAACCAAGTATATAAAAGATCTACTCAAGAGGTTTGGTATGAAAGACATGAAGCCTATCAAGACTCCCATAGCATCTAACGGGCATCTAGACCTCAATGAGGGAGGTAAAACGGTAGATTTAAAGCTTTATCGTTTTATGATTGGTAGTTTGCTTTATCTTATCGCATCTAGGCCCGATATCATGTTTAGTGTTTGCATGTGTGCACGTTTTCAAGCCTCTCCAAAAGAGTGCCATTTAGTGGCCGTCAAAAGAATTCTAAGATATTTAAAGCATTCCTCAAATATAGGCTTATGGTATCCTAAGGGTGATGAATTTGATTTAGTTGAATATTTGGATTCGAATTATGTGGGTTATAAAGTGGATAGGAAGAGCACCTCGAAAAGTTGCCAATTCCTAGGTAGATCCATTATTTCATGATTTTCCAAGAAATAAAATTTCGTAGCCCTATCCACTACCGAAGCCGAATATATATCCGCCGGTAGTTGTTGTACTCAATTATTGTGGATGAGTCAAACTTTGATGGATTATGGAATTAATTTCAAAAATATGCCTCTTTTGTGTGATAATGAAAGTGCCGTTAAAATAGCCAACAATCCGCTCCAACACTCAAGAACCAAACATATAGATATCCGCCATCATTTCTTAAGAGATCATGTGAGTAAAGGTAATATTGTGATTAATCACATTAGAACCGAAGATCAATTAGTGGATATCCTCACCAAACCTTTAGATGAAGCTCATTTCTGTAAATTGAGGAATGAATTAAATATCATAGATATCTCAAATGTTGCTTAAATATTTGCACCATGGTTGATTTTTAATTGGATGTTATTTGGCTCTTATTTGATTTTCCTGATATCTTGATGAGCTACACATTAAGGGGGGTACTTCACCATTACATGTGTATTACATCCCTAAAATGTGAAAATATCAAAATAAGTGCAAATAATATTCAAAGGAAGACTCTAGACCATAGTAGGTCAAAATATTTGAAATTATTCTATTTTGAGTCTTAAAATGTTAATTCCTCAAAACCTTCATTTTCAAAATATGAATATCTATAAATCTCATCTTTTGGATATACATATCTTAAGCTATCCTTTTTATCTTGGAAAATAACTCAACACGTTTTGGACAAAACCTGGTTTTTCTCAAAACTCCTAAACAATCCAAAACTTGGTCTATATTGACATATTAATGCACATTATGAGTAATCACCTTGGAACTAGATCTCCATCATATCTAGTGTCCTAAAAGGTACTTTAAAACTCATATATACCTAAAGATCAAATTCTTCACATGTAAATGTCCAGTTTACTAAAATTTCTCTTTTACTCAAAAGAAGTCTATTTTAATAAAAATTATTTGTAAAAATTGCTCTCCTTGAGTGTTTTGTCGAATTGAAGTGCTCAAATAGATTATTCATCAAGATATATGGACAAATGAGAATCTTCAACTCAATTTGGACTTTTGATTGGCTTTTTAGCCTGATAGGGGCGGTGCTACTGGTTCAGTGCGGTAGCACCGGAGAGCGGTATGACCGGCCCCATTGCGGTCATACAGGCCATCTCGGGGAAAAGACAGTAAATGCCCTAGATTTTGGATAACCAACCCGAATTTTCTCTCCTCTATGGCCTGCCCGTACCCCCTTCACCTCTTCTCACTTTTCCACTTCTCTCCTCACCTCCTTCCTCCCAAGGACACCTTCTCCAAAATCTCCAAACAGAACAATCTTTGATCCGAGTATTTCCTCTCAAATCTCTTGGCCTCTCCTCGATCTACTGATCCAAGGTATCAATCCCCCTCCATTCTTCTCGAAATTCCTTGCATTTTCATGCCCTAGGGTTCATATTTTCTTTTCTAGGGTTTGATGTACAATGTGGCTAATCTTTGTGAAACAAATTGAAATCTTTGGTTAAATTGAGTAGATTATTAACTTGTGATGTATATATGTGCCATTCCATGGTTCGATCTACTCAAAACCCGAGATTCTTTAGACTTTATGGTTTTTGCACCATATGGACGGTGCTACAGGCCCTAGGGTGGTAGCACCGGGATTGCTGGCCAAAAACCTCCAAATCGTATATATTTGCCACATTTACGTTGCAATCCATCTCTAGGGCTTACGAACCTTTTTTCACTTCATATACTCCTTGTTCTCCCAGTCGCCATGCCGAGAACCAAGAACATGCCTCCTCCTCGTGGCGACGGAGTCGTTTGCAAGTCAGTCCGTGGAAGGGGTGTTCCATTGCCTAATCCAAGTGACAGCGAGGATTCACAGACTCGGGCAACAGGGATAGGGAGATTAGAAGGAAAATTCAAGAAGAGCTTGGAGGGAGCTCAAAAAGAGGAAAAGGAAAAGGGTTGTTTCAGAGTCTAGTGAAGAAGAAGATAACAACACAAACATGGATGCGGATTTTGAGGAAGAAAATAACAGTGAAGATGAAGAATCCGAAGAGGAAAATTTTGATGACTTTCAGCCCACACTAGATCTAAGGAAAATAGAGGGGGAGAGATATTTTTCTCTGCAACAAGCTAATTAGTATATGCTGCCCCGTAGTGCCACTCTTGAAAAGTTCAGAACCATGTTTCAACAGAAAGTATATCATGAGATTTATCTGAACAAGGAGTTCGCAGATCACAAGTGGGTGAGTTGGGAGCATATAAGAAAAATCCCACTGTTTGTTGGAGTGCCCGAGCTCTTTCATGGAGCTAGTATGGCGGAGTTCGTCAGTATGAGGTGTGACTACAAGGACGACATGATTCGTCAATTTTATGCCACCCTCCATATTTCGGACTTGTATGATGAAATTACATGGATGATGGATTCTGCAGTGCACACAGCTTCCAAGGAAGAGATTGAGCAGGCTTGGGGCATTTACCACAGTGGGCAGCCAAAGATACACAGCGACAGGATTCTCCCTCTCTCAGATCAGTACAATTTCTATGATCTAGCAGCTCATGTCAGGAGGCCAGGTAAAATGACTAACCTCCTTCCCACATCCAACCTCATAAATAGGATTGTGCGAGTTACCGTTCATCCTAAAAGCGGTAACTTCGATGAGATTAGAGGCTATGCCTGGAACATTATGAGTAAGATCATGAACAGGCAAAAATTTAATGTGGTTGATTTTATTCTTTGAGAGATGCTCTCATCTGCTAGCGATCGTGGCAAAAGGATCTACTTCGCCCCTTATATTATGATGATCATCAAGAGGGTGACGGGATACCATGGTGGTTGTGGCAGCGCCCACAAGCCATACAAGCCACGAGAGGTAGGTCCTCAGGCTCAGAGAGATCAATCCTCACATCAGCCACCGCAGCAAGATCTCTGGGAGGAGGAGCCACAGACTCATCCAGCACAGCAGCTCTACTCTAGTTTGGCTCATGAAAATTTTGATATCCTGCATAGTGCTATGATGAGTACCTTCGCGACTCTCAGGATAGACATGATGAGCAATTTTGCTCGTGTCAATGAGTATTAATCCCAGACTTGCCAAGTTGTTGAGGAAGTTCGTGGACAACTGGACTCTTTTGATTCTACCATTCAGGAGCTTCGCTCGTCGTTCCAGGAGTACCGCACTCAGCAGGCACCGCTGGCATTTCATCGTTATGGGCATCGCCGTACTCCACCTCCTCCGCGACCTCCTTCATCTTGACCTTGCATTGGAGTTCCCTTTTTGGTACTTGATGCCAAAGGGGGAGAAGTATGGAGTTCGAAGATTTGAAGCTTTTGTCTTTTGTTGCTTTGAAGGATTAGCTTTAGAACTATTTGATATATATATATGTTGTAAGCTAATGGACCTTTGTTATTGCTTTTGGATGTTTCGGATGTTTATGGTTGTTTGGATGTTTGATTATGGCACTTTATTTTTTTGGATGCTAAATGCTTATCTATGCTCATGGTTATTTATGTTACTCATAGATCATTGTCTCATATTCATTTTCATGCTTGATATATTCATTGCATATATTTTGTTATCCTCGGACTCAATATTTAAGGGGAAACTCCGTCAAAATTCTCAAAAATCTCAAATGTGCAAATAACAACTTTTCACTCATATGCACACCTTTAAGGGGAGTTTTCAATTAAATGTTGAGGTTTTAATAATATTTTGCGCCAAATTCACTACTTCATCTCAAGGAGCAAAATATTGTTAAAACAAAAACTCTTGAGTATACAACATGACTTTTTGTTGCATGCTCAAAATCTAAACTCAAATCAATTATTACATGAGGATTATCATCAATTACCAAAAAGGGGGGGATTGAAAGCATCTAGACCCCTAATTCGATTTGGTTTTGGTAATTAATGATAATTGCGATTAAAGGACTAATATTTTCAATTAAGTATTTTGAGAATAGGATTGGTCCAGATTTTGGTGATCGTGGAAGCATGAAAATGACGAAAATAAGATCAACGCGTCGATGACTAAGGTATAAAATTTAAAGACCTTTTCATATCTTTTGCCGATCTCGGGGTTTGGAGAAAAAGATCGAATTGCTAGAATAGGCGCCATACTATTAAGATGGGTCTTGGGCGCTTGTTCGATGTTGAAAAATGTTTAGAGGCTCAATACATGTGCATTTAGACACTTACATAGCAATGCATTAAAAAGGGAAATAAAAAACTAGCAAAATGCACATTTTGTTGCAGTGGGGCAATTATGACCGGGCCCCACCAGTCATACCAATCGACGATATGACCGAAGCCTCCCTAGCCAATTTTTTACAGAGGTGTAAGATCGAGTAGCCGACTAGAGGGGGTGAATAGGCGGCTTTAAAAATTCTTCTCACTAAATACACGTTCTATTTATCTCTGTCAAAACCTAAACAATAATCAATGCGGAAGCGATAAATTAAGGTTTTGACAAATTAAAGCCTAAATCAACTGGGGTCACTAAGTGCACTAGCTAATTATGTCTCTAACAATAAATTACAATCCTAAAGATAAGCAAGCAATTTAATCCTAGGAATGTAAATTGCAACAATATAAATAAGGAATTGCAAGCATACACAATGAGACACAATACTTTTTACTGTGGTGTTCGGAGACTTACCGGTCTTCCCTAATCCACGTTGAGGCAAGCCCAAACCGCTTTGGACCGGCTCCACAAATTGAGCACCCCCCTCGATTCCACTAGTGGAAACTCTTTCCCCTTTCGGGGAGGTGAGCTCCAACCTTCACAACTCGTCGGGCCTTCTCACAATCTTCTTTGAGAAGGTCACCGAACCAACGATGCCTCCACGCCGTCTAGGTGTCGGCAAATACCAAGAGTAACAAGTCAAGCCCTCTAACTTGAGCTCCACCAAGTGCAACACATGCACAAGGCTTCCCTCAAGTGCAACACATGCACAAGAGGCTCCCAATCCACTTCTAATTGCAACACATGCAATTAGAACTCACTCTTAGCTCAAAAACCAAAATAGAGAGTGCAACACATGCACAACTCAATCACAAAGAGCTATAAACTCACCAAAACCCTAGCAAGCACCCAAATGCCAGCCCCCAAAGCTTCTTATATAGCCTCCACAAAAAAAACTAGCCGTTGGAGGGCAAAATGGGCATAAATGCCCAGGAGGCCCTGTCATACCGCCCTAGGGCCGGTATGACCGACCTCTGGGCCAACGGCTAGAAAAAACTAGTCGTTACACAGAAAATCTGGTCATACCACTCCCCAGGCCGGTATGACCACTCTACGACCGGTATGACCGGAGGGGGTCCGATCATACCGGGCTACATCCCCCAAAGACACTCCTCTATAAAAATCACACCGGGTGTCCCCGATCATACCGAAGACCAGTATGATCGGACCTTCTTCGGTCATACCGGACTTGGGGCAGTATGACCGGACTAGGGGCGGTCATACCACTCCTTCAGCTATTAAAACGTCCATAACTTTTTACTCCGAACTCCGATTTAGGTGATCTTTGATTTTATGCGAAGCTTATCACGAGGGTTACAATCTCCACCTATTTTCAAGATTTAAGCAACCATAGATATTTTTAAATATCACAAAAATAAATACTCTAATGTAGTCATTCAAGTCTAAAATATGATTTCTCGAAATCCCTCACATAGACTTGATCAAGAGCGTGAATACAATCTAGAGAGAGTCAATAAGATCAAATATTGAGCCATGTGATGATCAACTCATGATCAAAATAATTTTGCAAAATACATTTGCAAATTCTAATCACATGCTCCAATATGAGATTCAATTAAACCATATTTTGCAAAAACTCATTTTGCAAACACAAAGCATAAACCTATATTAGCCTTTGTGATGATCAACACATGATCAAGTCACAAGCTAAGACACTGATGCATGAGCTCTCACCTTTTGCAACACATGCAAAACTTAGCTCTATGCGAAACCACATAAAGCAAATTACATGAGCTATCTCCCTTTTGCAATACATGCAAATCCATAGCTCCATGTAAAAACCAAATCGATTAAGATTCAATAAGAAGCAAGCATGAGCTCCCTTATTTGCAACACATGCAAATACTTAGCTCATGCAAAATCCAAACAAGAGAGTGAGCTAGAGTAAACTGGATTGAGTTCATCAACATATGATGAAGCTCAAGATAAAAGACTCAACCCCTCTTAATAGTATGGCACCTAACTAGCAATCCGGTCTCCCATCCAAACACTGAGACCGGTAAAAGACTAGGAACACATCCTTAGCCCTAGCTAGTTATACCTTTGCCTCTAGCGATCCACTTGGAGCTTTTATGATTCCCATCACCTTCTCTCCAAGCCAGGTCCTCTTGTCTTGTTCATCAACACATGATGAACTTCCTCTCTTCTTCTTTCTGATTCTTCATTTTCGTGAACTCAACCTACTCCACAACTCACGGAAGATTGTTAGTCCAACTAACATGGTTGTCTCAATCATCAATGCACTCCATTAACACATAATGGATGCTCCCAAGATCCTTTGATCTTTTCCTTTGATGATTGATCACAACCCAAAGATGATTGATTGAAAAATTAATTATGTCTTGAGTATATTAATGCAACTAATGCTTCATATACTGAAAGAACTTTCGATTGCCCTAGAATCAACAAAGTGAACCATCAACACATGATTAGTTCTTTATTGATTGAATGGCAACCGAACTCAATTTAAATCTCATTTAAATTGTCATGAGTATATATTAACTACACAAGTCTCATATACTCATTTTGATGGTTACTAAGTAATGATCTAAATTATGTTGAAGTGGTGGAAAGGGATCAATACTTTTGAGGCCATCAACTATAAAATAAACTCCATTAAATATGTGCATATAAATAATTGAACTTTGGAATCAATATGCACATAATCAATCTTGGATAGAATTTGAGTTTATCCTATATTAACATGAGTATACTACTACACAAGTTAAATATACTCAAGGGATTGTTTCAAAGTAATGATCCTTGATATAGAAAGATGAATTAGATCAATACTATAGGTAAGGACCCGAATACACTGATTCGAACCCACTGTGTTTACCGCACTAGTCCCAGGATCAACGCTAGTGCACACAGCTCAACATCGGTACATATCACATCATACTCAACGATAATAGAAATAATAGTTCATTTATTGATATAGCTAAATGTATGATCTTATGACCGACTTACATTATTAAGCCACGCAGGGCAAGACTGGAAATATAAGCTAATAATTAAGCAGCGGAAAGTAGAAAACGTAGATAGCTTATCAGTTCACCATAGGCAACCGACAAGGCTCGGACCCTAATGACTCGTGTCTTCCTGGACTTCCTCTTCCAACACAGGTGTAGATTCTTCAACTGTTGATTATTGTTATTGGCAAGGGTGAGTACTTAAAGCACTCAACAAGTTGTGCACAGAATGCAATTCTATGTAACTATATGTAAGGCTTATTCCAATGGATAGGCTATCATGGCTATTTTGCAATAAGCAGCATTTATGAACAAATATAATATTTAGATTGTAAAGACTTGTAAAACAAATAGCAGTAATAAATAGATTCAGTATTTCTCAAGTAAACCAGGTTTCCAATCCTAAGTCAAATTCCATCTTCCACATGGCATTCCGCCATCCCAACCAAATTGTCCATTTAATTAAGCTAACCCTTAATCAGTAATTCCGAGCATTGCTCAATACATGCGAGCACGGCTATCCGAATAGTTTCACACTCTGCAGAGGTTATGCGCTTTACCCACGTGATACAACCAAACACCACCAAGGCGAGTGATTATAACAAAGCCTTTACAATGCGCTGCTTAACCCGGTACCACCCGCTAAGGTTTCAACAACGGTGGACTGGTTACCACATCCAAGGGCCCCTCTTGCGCCATGTGAATTACTCCATAACTCGGGAACTCACACCACCACGATAGTACCAAAATTAAGATATTGCAAATTACTCATTAGGTGGCCCATACGGACATGTGGTTGCATGATTGACTCAGTCAAAGGCTTGCAAGTTTAAGTCCTTAGAGTGATCAAGGCAAGACATCCACATACCCTCTGCCCATCGGGCCCACCTTGGCATACTCGCCCCTTATCACTTGCCCCAATCTAAGTGATTATCACCCAGTTGATTACCAAGCACCACGTGCTATCAACAATTCAACATCGTTGCGTGACATGACTCGCCACAACAACTCAATCCCATCGTGTGATCCCACATGACACACAAGTTCATAACATTGTTCCATATTCCATTAATCAAGATTAATTATCAATGATTCCAACACATGTGATGACGTGGCATGGCTAAGCAACTAATACGATCTAACAATCCCATGTTGATTATATTTACTAACCAACTATATTGAACCAATCTAGGGTGACAATGGATCATGGCATACAATGACAAGGTAGGATATAAATCAATCTGGTATATTAGCTAAGCCCAATCTAATTGGAAACAATTGTATACTTGAAATAATATGCAATAGGGTAAAACAAATATAGCAATTTTATAAACATGGGTTCAACATGATCAAAGCACAACTTGCCTTGGAATAGGTCCGGATCTGGTTCTGGAACTTGCTCTTGAGTTGCTGGATCTTCCACCGAAGCGTCGCACAATTCAACGTCTACGCATAACGAAAGAGAAAAGCAAATAAATACCAAAACAGAGAGCAAATGGACTCCAAAAATCAATTAAAATTCACCATTAAATAGATCCAATTTTACAAATTTTTAGAAATTTGAATCACTCAAATCCGAGTTAAGATGCAAAAGTTATGGCCTTTTGAAGTTTGGATTAATTCTGAAAATACAGAAAAATAGAAAATCAGAATTGTTTTTAAACTGAAAAACAGATTTATGACGTCAGCGTGACCTCATGATGATGTCATCATCACAGAATTTCCAATCGGATTATTTTTCCAATTGAAAAATGCAATTATGACGCAAGCATGACGTCATCGCGATGTCGACCGACGCCACCAATCGACGGCGACACGCGTCTTGGCGCATAGATCGGGTCCACGCGTGGCTCGACCACGGCGGACCGGCCTCTGACGCCTCAAGACTTTGCGCCCGACACGCGCGTCTCGACCGATTGGTCGCGGCCGCCGCCCGCCGATCGCGCAACACGCGCGCGCATCTACGGTTTGATCTGATCGAACGGTGACCAACGCACGCAACGTGGCTCGATCTCCTCCGTTCACTCAAATCCGACGACCACGAACTCACCCGAGCTAATGGCGAAGCGGCGGCGAGAAGATCCACCGAGACGAGGAAGAAGCCCTGGGCGGCGGCGTTCCGGTGCGGTTCCGACGCGAAGAAGAGGAGTAGTCGATGCGGCACACCTCGACGAGTTCGGATCTGGGACCAAAACGTCGAAAACCGACAGACTGGCGACGTACTCGAGCAAAAACCGCGGCGACTTCGGCGCTCTACTCCGGCGAGCTCGCGGGCGCTCTCCTCGACTGCTCTCGCGAAACCTCACCGATCAAAAGCTGCGGCGCACGTTGATGATTCTCGGGGAGGCTGCGGACCCCTTTAAATAGCCTCGACGGTCGCGTACGGTGCCTGGGATTCTAACCGACGCGGCGGCGGTGTCCTCCTCGGACACGGCGGCGGCGTCCAAGTCCCGCACGGAGACGACACACGCCAGCCGTCCGATCACGCTCCAACGGCCACGATCTCGCAGCCAAAATCAGATCCTAACCGCCCACGATTTCTTTCCAACGGCGAAGATTCCCCTGAGTCCCGAACCGGTACGACTTGATCTCACCCGCGCGATCACAATCCAACGGCGGAGATTCGATTTTCCGAAGTAGGCCAAACGGGCCGGAGGCGCGAGGCACTGGGCCTCACTGAAATGGGCCCCACGCGCACAGTATTGGCTTCGGCCCAATACTGTTCAAAAGGGTTTTTAAAACTTTATTAATTTAAATAATTCTAGAAATTCATTTAGTTAGTTTTAGGCAAATAAATTATCAGGAAAAATCCCAGAAAATTCCCAAAAATACTTTGAGACATTCTGGACTCAAATAAAACATTTTTGGCAAAACTTTATTTTAACTTTGCATAAATTTAAATAGATTTGAACAAAAGGTCAATATTCATAATTTAAAATTAATTCGAATAAATCCAGAAAAATCCAAATAAATTCTAGAAAATCATAAATGCACCTTTAAGCAATAAAATATTATTTGAGCAA
Source organism: Otatea glauca (assembly GCA_036346275.1). Classification (NCBI taxonomy): domain Eukaryota; kingdom Viridiplantae; phylum Streptophyta; class Magnoliopsida; order Poales; family Poaceae; genus Otatea; species Otatea glauca. The sequence continues at coordinate 8,267,797 of CM070713.1, forward strand.
ATTTTGGGGTGTTACACTATTGAAACATCAAGGTAAAGTATGAACTCCCCCTAAATGTGTGCATTCATGTGCATCTGGAATTGAGAACATTGTGCACATCTTAAGATTGAGACTATGGTGAAGTTCATCCTTTATCTTGTATCCAAGGAATGCATATAGAAATAATAGAGTTGTATTGGATGCATACCTTTGGGATTTCCATTTTTCATTAATTAACAATTGAGGCTAATCAATATTATGATTATCAAAAGAGTTAGTTTCAATATTATATTTATCATTAACACCAAAACCAAACTAATGGAGCTTGAACTTTCAAGAGGGAGTGCTTTCGATGCTGAGGTGGCCAGTATGATTGGACCCTCTCCGGTCTTACCGGCCGACGGTATGACCGGGGGCACCTCAGCCCTATTTTACCAGAGAGCACTCTTTTTGGCTGAAGAAGGGTTTTTGAAACCCGGTATGATCGGACCCCCTCCGGTCATACTAGCCACAGTGACCAACGGTCACTGATGCACTGTAGCGACCGTTGGCTACTGAAGAGTGGTCATACCGGCCTTAGGGCGGTATGACCAGCCTCCCAAGGCACTTTGGAGATCTTTTCAACCAACGGCCATATTTGGTTGGTGGGGGTTATAAATACCCCTCCACCTGCATTCTAGAGCAATTCTTGGATCTCATTGATCATTCTTGAGCTCTAGCAAGTCTCCAATACTCTTGTGTGCATTAAATTCACATTTTGGGAGAGTTAGGAGCAATTCAAGTGTTGCATTTAGTGTTGAGCCTTTAGACACTTGATTCGACCTCAAGCAAGCATCAAGACTTGTTACTCTTGGAGGTTGCCGCCTCCTGGATGGCTTGGAGGCGTTCGTGCGCTGTGAGCTTCTCAACAGAGATTGTGAGAAGCCCCGGCAAGTTGTGAAGGCCGGAGTTCGCCTACCCAGAGCGGAAAAGAACTACCAAGTGATCAAGGAAGACTCAAGTGATTGGAGTCGGCTTGAAGTTGTTCAAGTCACCTCAACGTGGATTAGGGGAGACCGACAAGTCTCCGAGACCACGAGATAAATTCTTGTGTCTCATTCTTTTGTGGTTTGAACTTTCTATTCTTGTGCACAATTTACATTTCTAGCAATTTAAGTGCATTATTCTTGTACTTAGAATTATATCTTGCTTATACTTAGATTGTTGGAGCACTTAGTGAACCCTAGATAATTTTGGTTCAATTGTCGAAATCTGCTATACTTGCTTAGTAATTTTATTTATTGCAATTAGAGCTGAAAAATTTAGAAACCTCCTATTCAACCCCCTCTAGTCGGTTATCCTTGATCCTACAATGATACCGAAGTGAAGGGAGTTCGTCGTGTGTTAAAGAACAAGATGAGAATCCGAACTTGGAGAAGAAGATGATCATCATCAAGTGAAAGCTCCAAGTGGTTGCACAAGTCAAATGTATAACTAACATAGGGCTAAGGATGTGTTCCTAGTCTTTTACCGGTCTCGATGTTTGGTTGAGAGACCGGATTGCTAGTATAGGTTATCATATTATTAAGATGGGTCAAGTCTTATAGCTTGAGTCTCATCATGTGTTGATGGCTCAATCCCACTTGCTCTAGCTCCTCTTGATTTGGTTTTTGCATGGAGCAAATTATTGCAAATGTGTTTTGCAAATAGTTATAGCTCATGCTTGCAATTTTATTGATGTGTTCTTCGCATGGAGCTTTGATTTGCAAATGTGTTTTGCAAAAGGGAGAAACTCACGTTTAATGTTGTTTTGCAAAATGTGTTGTGCAAAATATTGAAGTTCATGCAAGTGCTCTTCTTAGTATGTGACTAGAGTTTGCAAATGTGTTTTGCAAAATTGCTAGAGATCATGTGTTGATCATCATATGGCTATGTTTGAGTTCATTCGTGTTCTTTGTGCTTTTATTTGCATGAATTTGTTATTTGCAAATAAGCTGATGTTTATGAATTTGCAAATGTGTTTTGCAAATTATTTTGATCATGAGTTGATCATCACATGACTCAAGATTTAATATTATTGACTCTTACTAGCTTGTAGTCACACTCTTGATCAAGTCTATGTGAGGGATTTGGAAATGTGTTTTGCAAATTAGTTTGATCATGAGTTGATCATCACATGGCTCAAGATTTAATATTATTGACTCTTGCTAGCTTGTAGTCACACTCTTGATCAAGTCTATGTGAGGGATTCGGAGAAAATCAGATTTTAAATTTGAGTGGCTACATTAGAGTTTTTGTGATATTTGAAAATATATATGGTTGCTTAAATCTTGAAAAAGGGTGGAAATTGTAGCCCTCTTGATAAGCTTTCTATAGAGTCCAAGATTACATAAATCGGACTTCGGAGTAAAAAGTTGTAATCATTTTCGTTGCTGAAACAGTGTTACTACCGATTTTTACATGGCAGTAATATCGCCCTATCGGCACTACCGATTTTTACATGGCAGTAGTGCAGATTGGCGACACTACCGCCTCCCGGGAAGTGGTAGTATTGCCCCAGTGGTAGTATCGCTCTAGAAAGCCAGTAGTTATTTTTCAGAGCTGTGTTTTTTAGTTTTTGAGGTCAAAAATGTTGGCACTACCGAGATTTACATGTCGGTTGTGCTAGGTACTGTAGCAACGATTATTTTCAGTACATTTAATGCCCAAAACTATCCGTTACCACTGAGACCGATACTACCGGGATTTACATAGCGATAGTGCCGGAAATTACGTGAATTTTATGATTTTGCCTCCAAACGGCTAGTTTCTTTGAGGCTCTATTTAAGAGGCCGAATGGAGAGGATTTTGCTGCTGCTCTAGCAGACTAGCTCCCATTTGAGGCAAAACCTCTTGTGCTCATAGTGCCATGTTTGAGTGATCTGAGAAACATTTGAGCTAGAGTTTAGTGTTTGATGACTCTTAGTGTTCCATTTGCTTTCTCTTGAGCTAGTGCAAGACTCTCCTCTTAATTACCTTGTGAGCAAGGAGAGAAGAGCTCTACGTGCATGTGTTGCATCTAGAGAAAGATTGTGCATCCTTGTGTATGTGTTGCACTTGGTGAGGATCAAGTAAGAGGCTTGACCTATTACCTTAGTGCTTGCCGACACCTAGACGGCGTGGAGGCGTCGTGTTCTGGTGATCTTCTCGTGAAGGTTGTGAGAAGGCCCGGTAAGTCGTGAAGGTTGGAACTCACCTACCCAAAGGGGGAAAGAGCTACCAATAGTGGATTCGAGGTGCTTGGTTTAATTCGTGGAGCCGATCCAATTCATTTGGGCTTACCTCAACATGGATTAGAGGAGACCGACAAGTCTCCGAACACCACTGTAAAAAGATTGTGTGTCATTTATGGTTTGCTTTCTATTGCTCACTGTCATTCTTGCAATTTACATTCCTAGAATTAAATTGTTTGCTTGTCAACCTAAGATTGCAAACCTTGTTCATAGACTTAGATTGTTGGTGCACTTATTTGAGACTAGACGATTTAGGCTTTAATTGGATAAAACCATTTGATTTATGCTCCGCATATAAACTAGGTTTTGGCCAAAGTTTTTTAAGAGATAATTTTTAAAATCACCTATTCACACAGCATCTAGTCGACATCCTCGATCTTACCCCCACCGAGTTGTTGGCGCTTGACACACGTCACATGGAGTAGGCGATTACGAGGGCACGGTGAGGGCATCGAATGGATGCCGAAGGGCCGACGAGGGAACGGGCATGTAGCGATAGGAAACCCACCATGTTGATGGCGAGCAAGCAGGGAAGGCGGCGCAATATGAGTTGGTGAGTGTCTAACCGACTGAGTAGGTGTCGGGACCCGAATATGCAAATATGGACCCTCTGTGTATATCACACTAGTTAAGGATCACGCTAGTGTACATATGTGGGATCCCGGATTTGATATCCAGAATCCCCTGTGTATATTTGTACTAGTCCCAGATCAACGCTAGTACACACAGTTCACAGTGATGAAACATAACCGAAAAGCACGAAATGTAAAGATAAATACTGAGTACCGGCCAAAAAGCCATTATTACAAAACCAGGTCACATGGCCTTAAGTTTACAGTAGCGAAAATAAGAAGCAAAAAGGTAAAGCCAATAAACTCCACAAGCAGTCGACTGAAAAGAAACGTGCGCCTAGCTCTCTGGATTGTCTTCATCGTACTCCACATCGTAGAACTCACCATCGTTCGTGGCATCTTGGAAAGCTTCTGACGAAAGAATTTATTGTAGCATATGAGTACAAACATACTCAGCAAATCTAGAAAATATGCAAGATGCAAGGCCTTCCAAAGATGGCTTAATATGGTTCTTTTGCACAAAGCCAGATTTTAATAAACATTAATAATAATAATTTTCACAAAGCAGATTTAGCAATTATTTTTATAATTGAAATTATTTATAACTCTAGTGAAGGTTCCAACCACCAACACTAGTATACAGGCTCTATCTTCCCATTTTAAAAGATCTAGTTTAACCATCACATGACTCCATCGTCATGATTCAAAACGGGTTCCAACCACCTGACTGGCTCTAGCCACCAGAAATACATCCGGAAGTTCTAAACACTCCCAGATCCCAAAACATTAGTTTTTAAAACAAAAACAAAGTCCACCAATATGAAATCATTCTTTGCTTGCCCTTGACCGTAGGCACGGCTATTCGAATAGTTTTACACTCTGCAGAGGTGTACAGCTTTACCCACAAGACATGATCGTCTCTTGTTGCCATGCACAATAAGCACACTTCCTTTGGTGTGTTGGCAGAGAGATCATGACAAGGCTTTTACAATGCAATAATCTAACCCGACTACACTCGCTGAGGTTTCACCGCTGTTAGGGTTCCATCCACCCAGTACAGAAGCCCCCTCTTGCGTTGTGTGGAAAAAAACAACATGCCTCCATCCGGCACCCACATTCCACCATCTGGCGAGTCTAAGTTAAATTATTATAAATTATTCAGCCAGGTCGTACCCATTTAGACATGCGGTTGTACGGTTGTGCTTAGAATGGACAATCACAAGCGTCGGTCCTTATTTGACTTGGGCGGCACAAACGCAGCAAAAACCAGTGCTCCATCCGCACCCGCCAGTCAAACCGATCCGCCCAAGTCTAAATTATTTTCATTTTTATTTTGCAAATATAGCGGCATACATATTGCCACAACGTTTCAAATTCATAATTTTCCACAGTTTCAAAGTAACCCATCCATAGGTATTTGATCGACTTTGCATTTAATCACATCTAGCGCACTAAACAAAATATATCATAACATATTATTATTATGAGATATCACAGCAACCTAGAGTTACAACAGTCAATGATTTCAATATCAAGGTGGTAATAACAATTGGGATTAACTACCAACCTAAATTTAACATCATCTTTTAAATAAATAGCGATGCAAATTGTAAAATATTGTAAAGCATTTATAAAACATGTGATCAACATGCGTCATGGAGACTTTCCTTCGTTGATGAGGAGAGAGGGTCGCTCGACAGATCGGCACTTTCTTCGACGACGGCAACAACTTCTTCGACTACGCGCAAAACGGAGCGACCAATAAATAAAAAAATATAAAATATAAAAAAATATAAAATTAATACTAGTAGAAAGAGCTTGAATTTAGAAACTAGAATCACTCGATTCGGAGTTACGACGGAAGAGAACAGGTCATTTGAAGTTGGATCGGAAAGAAAATTCACAAAAAAAAAATAGCACTGTAGCTACATACTCGACGAAACTACAGTGCTTTTGCCTCCAGAACAAGAGCACAAACAAACATAGGGTTAACACATGGAGGATTGCGGAAATAAGAGGTGGCGGGGTTGGGGAAGGTGATCACGGATAGATCTCGACGACGCGAGTCCAACGGTGGTGCCGGATTTTGGAGAAGACCACCGGATTGAGAGCAATCGAGGATGAATGGAGCTCCGACCGGTGACGTTCAAATACGAAATCCGGAGTCAAAACTAGACGAAATCTGAATTTTCTTGAGAGGTTATGCTTCTGACAATAATGCGCACAAAGTGACGCGAATGGAACTTCAAATAACTCACCAATCAAAAGTTGGCTCACCAGTGTCTTTGGACGACGTCGGGCTGCGGTTTTCACGAGTTTAAGTGAGGAAAAGAGCAGGGAAATAGGGCGCAATGGTGAGCACGATGTAGAGGAAGGTAAGACGCATCTATAGGAAGTGGAAGCCCGCGAAAAGATTGAGAAACGGCCGAGAAATCAAGTGAGCAATGAATCAGACTTAATTGCTTATTGCGCCAAATCCAGCTTGAATGGGAGAGAGCAATGGCCGGGGATTGAATCCTTGCATCAATGAGGTCGCAACGGTTCAATTTCCATTTGATTTGATGCGGAAATGAAGGAGTTATGAATATTTTTCCAAAGGCATTGAAAAGGAGAGCAATAGTGAAAAGCACTGGTTGGAGGTTGAAGATGAGTACTGTAGTAGTTCTGACAGGTGGATAAATGAATAGTGCTAAGAAGAAAGCACGAAGGATAAAATAGCAAGAAGGCTTTAAAAATCTTGAAAAAATTCTCAAAAATACTATGGAATATTTGGATCCTAACAAAATTGGTTTCGAAATTTTTAAAGAATTCTAGAATTGGATTTGAATTTTGGATTTTTGGATGAAAATGAAATTTCCAAACGCGAATGGGATAAATTCCATTTTTGGATGGAAAGGAATGCCAGGTTAACTAAAACTCCAAAGAAAACCCAAATCCTTGAATTAATTAATTTAAATTAATTTTTAGCAAAAGCACTAAAAATGGGATGTTACAACATAGGCTCAACATAGATGAATATCACAATTATACGCAGCGGAATATAATAAAAGACTTCATATATTAATTATAACCTGTTGACTGACTTTATGGTCGACCTTACATGACTTTGCCACACATGGCTAAACTTTAGAAAATAAATTAAATTGCAGCGCAATTAAAACATAGATAAACCCCTCAGTATACCACAGGCAACTGACAAGGCTAGCACCCTAGACGTTCCTCTCCTCCTGGTACTCTTCAAGAGCTGGTGTAGACTCCTCCACAACTATTGATTTTGTTGTTGGCAAGGGTGAGTACTTAAAGCACTCAACAAGTTGTGCGCAGAATGCAATTCTAACATAACTATATGCAAGACTTATTCTAATAGAATGACTGATATGGCTATTTCGCAATAAAGCAACATTTACAAATGAATATAATAAATAGATTGAAAAGACAGTAAAACAAATAACAATAAATAATAAATTTCAAGTATTTCTCGAGTAAACGTAGCTCCCAACCCTAAATCATACTTCCAACTTTTTAATGGCATCCAGCATCCCCTTTCCAAGATTTCATTTTACAGAATCTAACCCTTGACTGGAATTCTCGAGTATTACTCAATACCGTGAATACGACTATCCGAATAGATTTTACACTCTACAGAGGTTACGCGCTTTACCCACACGATATGATCGTCTCTTTGTGCAATCGATATTAGCAAACTTCCTTTGGTGTGCCACAGAAAGATCACGACAAAGCATTTAAAAGCTCTGTCTTAACCCAATACTACCCGTTAAGGTTTCAACACTGATAGGACTGGTTACCACACTTAGCGCCCCCCTCTTACGCCATGTGAGTTTATCCATATAGTTGGGACTAAGGTTCAAAATTTCGGAGAATTTCGGCGAAATTTCGCCGAAATTTCGGATTTCGGACCACCTCGAGATCTCAAGTACCGGCCGGAAAAAAAAATTAAAAAATTTGAAATTGCTACAGTAAAATCCGAAATTTCGTGTTTTCTGGCCGGTTTTGAAAGTTTTAGGGCCAGATTTGGTCCAATAACCCTTAGGAAAGTCATCTCCTATGAAAATTTGTTGAAAAACCTAATTTTTTAAACATTTTAAAATTTTGGCAGAAACACTGTTAGATTTTTATAAAATTGTAAAAGCATGATAATAATATGAAAATTTTATGGTACTATACTTAGTAGATTAGGATCATACATAAAAAATTTCAAAATAATTTAACTTCATTTGTTATCTTTAAAAAATCAAAAACAGAATGAACATAATTGGGACAGTTATATTGTCAGAATTTTATAAATTTTCTTGAGTGTGATTATGATCTAAATTTTTTTTTGAGAGATTAATAATTGAATCAGTAACATTATATAAATTTTTCAAAAAATTTTGTTTGGTCAATCAAATCTATGTAAGCATTGAACTTCGTTTGTTATATTATATTTCAAAAATCAAAAAGAAAAGAACATAAATGGTACTGTGCCTTGTAAGAATTTTATAAATTCACTGGAGTGTGATCGTGAATCACAATTTTTATGGGATATTAAGAACTTCCTTATCACCATTCTTTAAAATTTTCAAAGAAAATTATGGACTACATAATTTTTCATTTTGTTCAAGTTTGCCGGTAAGCCTTTTAACATGGCAGTAGTACTGTTCGAATTTTTAAAAATTCATACAGTTTGATCATCATCTAAAAATTTTATGAGAGCATTATAGATACATCATAACCATGCACAAAAAATTTCAACAGTTTCTAACTTCATTTGTATCATTTTCCATTCGGATCAAACATGTCGGTCGTTGTTCTATCGGGACAGCGCCACTCTCGAATTTTTAAAATTCTCACATGTGATAATCAGCTGAAATTTTTATGAAAACATTAGTTATGGATCATAACCATGCACAAAAATTTCAACAGTTTATAACTTGATTTGTACCATTTTCCATTCCGATCAAACTTGTCGGTCGTTGTTTTATCAGACAAGACCACTCTCGAATTTTTAAAAATTCCTCGTGTGATAATCAGCTGAAATTTTTGTGAGAACATCAGCATTGTGTCAGGAATCTCCAAAAACAATTTCAAAATTTTTCGATAACGTTTAGACCACTTTTCAGCCAGTGCAAAAAACCCGAAATTTCGGATATTTTGCCCGAAATTTCGTGTTTTTTCGCCGAATTTCGGTTTTTTTTTCCGGATTGGACCGGATTTGAATTTTCAAATTCAAATTTTGTCCAAAATAATTTTGAAATTTCGCCGAAATTTCGTTATCCGGCCCGGGGCGAAATTTATTCCGAAACCGAAATTTGAAACCTTGATTGGGACTCACACCACTACTGGTAGTACCAAAGCTAAGACATTGTAAATTAATCAGCTAGGTCTGTCCCATTCCAGACATATAGTTGCATGTTTGACTCAGGTCAAATGCTTACAAGGTTATGTCCTTATTTGACCAAGGCAATTCTTCCAAAAACCCACAATAATCATTATCCCATATCATCACCTTCCATTCATTTTCCCATCAAAATAACAATGCGACCGCCCAATGCCATATTGACCCACCATAGTTCATAACTCTTGACACATGCCCCAGTCTAAATCATTTACCACCCCAGTTGATTACTATGCACCACGTGCTATCCATAATTAAACATCGTTGTGTGACATCACATGTCCCACAACTCAACATCATTGTGTGACAACACCTGACACATCGTTTCATAAACACGTTCTATATTCCATTAATCAAGATTGAGTTTGATATTTCCAAAAGATATGAGTTGTATGTGGCATGGCTAAACATACTAAACACGGTCTAACCAACCCATGTTGATTTCTAACATTAACCAACTAGTAATGAACTAACCTAGAGTGACAAATAATCAAGGCATACAAATGACAAGGTAGGGTATAACCCAATTGGATTGAATAACTAGATCCAAAACTAATTTGAAATCAATTATATACATGAAATAACATGCAATAATTTAAATCGATATAGCAATTTTGTAAAACTGAGTTCAACATGATCAAAGCACAACGTGCCTTCAAAAAGTTCTTGATCTTGCTCTGGACCTTACTCTTGAGTTGGCTCATCATTCACGAACACCTCGGATATTTTAACATCTACGTGAAACGATTAAATAAGCAATAAATACCAAACAATAGATAGAAAACTCAACTCCAAAAATTAAATAAAATTTACCATTAAATAGAACTCAATTTTATAAATTTTTAGAAACCAGAATCACCTCAATCGGAGTTCGTATGTGGGAGAACGAACTCTCTAAAGTTTAAAATAAAAGAAAAAGATTAAATCCTATTTTACCAAATTATTTCTCTACTGGAAAATTGGGATTAATGACATCATGGCTAAATAGGGATTTGGCCGAATTATTTTTCTAAAGGAAATTCCATTTATGATGTCATCAGCTTAATTAACCGAATTAAATAAAATCAAAAACTAATCCTATTAGACTAACATATGGGCCCGCGGTCTATAGACCATATCCACAAACTCAGCTCAATCCACGGTGGACCGATTTCACCGGAATTCTGACTGACGGCAACACTGGCGTCAGCACTAACGTCACGCGGACACATGGCACATATCTGACCATTTATTAGATCAGACGCCTACGATTTTATGACGAAACACGGCACTGCACAGACACGTGGTAGACAGAGATAGTGACATATGCGCACATATGTGAACCCCGCCGAATCCAACGACCGAGACACCGCATACCTGGCGAGCTTCACGCAACGGCGCCATTAACGGAGCTAGAGACGACGATAAGGAAATGGCGAATTAGCCACAGATCCTGTCCCAAGCCTCACGATCTGATGGAGATTGATGCGTTGAACATGTCGGTAGGCTTGGCTTCCATGAAGGTGCAACGGTGAGGTAGATCGACGCGGTTGAACGACCGGATGACAGCCACTCGGGCGATGAGGATTAGGGCAAAAGGTGCGGCGCAATTTGGGAAACACGGCACGAAGTCCCAGGCCTTAAATAAGGGCCTCGACGTTCGGGAAAAATGCGATGAGATCTCGACGCGAAACGAACACGACGGCTAACGGCAACGCAGTCCGCATCGGACTCGACGGAGACGATGAACGCGAGTCGTACATGTGGCACGACGGACGGATGCAATGTGCTCGGTGTCGCTCAATCCACACTGGACACGGAACCAACAGTCAAGATCCACTAGGGTTTCTACTGGCATCGATCAACCCCCACCGTTGATCATAATTCGACAGTCACCATCAAAAGGCTACGTGGCCCCTATAGAACCGTTCGATCACAAATTAACGGCTGTGATCCAGGGTTCCTGGAAACGACCGAGCTGCTGGTGTGGGCTAACGACGTGTAACATTCCAAAATTTGAGTTTTAGAATGTTTAAATTTGAAAAATGAACCATTTGCATTTTCTTGAATTAATTTCAGCTTAATTTGAATTCTCTATTTATGAAAGGATTTAATTTGACTAATCTATTTAGCAAACAAAAGATTTTCAGTTTTAGTTGGGTTCATTATGCCTCAAGGAATTTTTCTGAATTTATTTGATATTTATTTGAATTTATTTGCTTTTATTTGAATTTCTGGAATTTCATTAATTCGGAAAGTTGTTTTAATTTTCAAATCTCCTCCAGGCCGAATTTCTTCCGCGGCCCATTCCTTTTCCATAGCTTGCCGCTCGCTCCGCTCGGCCGAGTCCTCCAGATCCGCTGTCGGATCGCGCCACGCGCGTGGCGGCTGCGATGCGACCACGCCGCCGCCGGACCGCCACAAAACCCTAGCCACCTCAGCGCCATTTTCGGCGTCCGTGCCGCGCACGCCTTCCCAGGGCTATTTAAAGCCCCGAGGTTCCTCGTGTTGCGTTCTCCGCCTTCCGCCGCACCTGCCGCCTCTTACCTCGAAGCCCGAGACCCCTTCGTCGCGGAGATCTCGCTCGTCGAAGTTCTCCGCCATGCCCGTGCGCTTCTCCGTCGCCATTTGCCGTTGCCTGTGAGCCTCCGCCGCCGCTTTTGGTCGCGTCGAGTTCCCCGCGACATCCTCTTTCTTTTGCCCTAACCCGATGCCACCTCGTCGCGTTTTCCCCTCGGCCAAGCGTCTTCTTCGCCTCCGGCATTGCCGCGCGCCAAAAGCCGCCGCCATCGCCTCGCTGCGGAAGCCGTGGCCCAATCGCCACTAGCGCCGGATCCGCCACGCCGCCACCGCCGCGCCGCCACCACCGCCGTCCGATTCGCCTCGGCCGTTGGATCGCGCCGCGCGGACGGGCCAATCGAGCCGCCGCGTCGCTGTCGCCTCGTTCGGTAGCATACGCGTCAGCCGCCGCGTGGTCGCCACGTCGGCATCTCCCTCTTCGGTGGACGCAGTCTACCGTGAACCCAGGCGCTGACATGTGGGCCCCACGTGTCAGCGGCATTTCTTTTTCCTTTTCTGATTTTTCGGAAAATCCAGAAACTCCAGCCAATCGCAGAGCGCCACGTGTCAGCCTTTCCAAGTTTTCTGAATTTCTGATCTGGGAATCTTCCAAGAGCCCGTTCTCCTTCGTTCGAGCTCCGATTCTAGTGATTCAAATGTCTAAATTCATCTAAATTCATTATCTATCTTCCAGTACCATTATTTTCAATTTTTGAATTTTGTTTGAATTTGTTTTATTTATTTGCTCTCGTTTCGCGTGTAGACGACACAGTCGAAGCTCAAGCGAATCAGCAGCCAGAGGTAGACCTAGCAGGAGGCAGCGAAGGCAAGTCTTCTTTGAACATATTGATCCTAAATTTTATAAAAAGCTTATGTTGTTTTAAATTATGCATGCTTACTTTTATACAATGTACTTTAAATATAGTTTGAGTATAGTTAAATACCAGAATTTGTTATACCCTCATTGGTATTGATCATGTCAAACCCTTGTCACCCTAGATAATACTAGCTATTTTATTTGGTGATAACCAGTAGATTAGCATGGGACGGTAGAACTGCTTAGTCCAGCGTAAATGTTTCGGTATTATGCCATTATGGGAATCATTTCAAACATTGTTGAATCTTATTTGTGAAGTCGCGGCAATTGGTGTTGCTGCTGTTATTTAAATGAAATAAAATGGAAAATATGGTTTAGACCAGAGCGGATGGATGTTTGGCGGGTGCAGAAAGTACGAGACCTTGGTATGTGAATATTCCGCCCTAGTCAATTAAGGATCGAAGCATGTGTTATCATGGACCAAGCACTACCGTACAACCACAAGTCTATATGGGTACGACCTGGCTAAATAATTTGTGCGTCTCATTATTAGCTTCGCCAACAAGTGAGAGCCGATGTTGGCAAAGCGCAAGAGGGGCTTCAGATCGGGCGGCTAAAACCACGACGATAGTGAAACCTTAGCGGGCGATGTTAATAGTGGGGTTGTACATTGTAAAGGCCTTATCATGATCTCTCTGCCGACACACCAAAGGAAGTGTGTTAATTGCATGGCAACAAGAGTCGATTATGTCTTATGGGTAAAGTGTACACACTCTGCAGAGTTAAAACTACTTAAGTAGCCGTGCCCACGGTCAAGGGCAGATGAGGTACGCTTGCACATTGTAGATTTCATGGTTTTGTTTTAAATGAACATGATGGTTTGGGAATCCGTGAGCAGATGGAACTCTCGGGTTATGGTTTGGCAGATGGAGCCAGTCAGGTAGATGGAACCTGCTTTAATCGTCATGTCAAATTCAATTACTATGTTATTTACATTTTGATCAAATGATGCTTTATGAAATTACTATTGGTATTTACAATTAAACTTTGCTTTATGCTAAAAGAACCATATTATGCCCTCAATTGTTTAGCCTTGCATATAGTTATCATGCATTATATTTTCAAGACAGGCGGAGTACATTTTGTGCTCAACCGTGCAACATCCCTAACTTTCCACAGAAGAGTGTGCAGAAGCTGAAGGTGACTACGATTTCTACGCATGTGGTTACGACGAAGGCGATCCGGAATGCTAGGACGCGAACCCCAGTCGATTGCCTGTTGGGCAAATGGATGGGCTCAACCTGCTTTTGTTATTCCGTTTCTGCTGTTTCTTATTGAACTCAAGCCATGATGTTGCTTATTTGTAATAATTGGCCATAAGGCTAATACTCTTTTGCTTAATTAATATTATTTGATTCGTGATATGGATGTGTTGTCATCACTGTTTCCACTGTGTGTGCTAGCTTTTTCTGGACTAGCACGGGTTATACATAGAGGGTTCGGATTCGGAAATCCGGTCCCGACACGACGCGAGATTGGGCTGGGCCCGCATGGGTTCTGGCCCAATACTGCTTCTAGCGATTTTCTAGCTTTTTCCAATAAAAATAATCCTAGAAAATAAACATGGCCAAAATAAATATAAAAAATACCCAAAAAATCCAGAAAAAAATCTAAAAATTATTTTAGATAAACAAGGCCAGAATAAATATAAAAAATACCCAAAAAATTCCAGAAAATATCTAAAAATATTTTAGGGCATTTGGGACTCAAATAAAATATTATCAACCAAAATTTATTTAAACTTTTCAAATATTTAATTAATTTTAACAGAAGGCTTAATCCAAATAAATTTCAAATAATTTAAATAAATTTTAGAAAATTCACAAAAATATCAAATGCACAGTAAATCCATAAAATGCGAAAATTGGAATGTTACAAACCTCCCCTTAACAGCATCTCGACCCCGAAATTTAGGGCTGACTAAGGAATAAGTTAGAGAATTCTAACTTTAGATCATCTTCACGCTCCCATGTGGCTTCACTCTCTGAATAATTGCTTCACTGCACTTTGCAGAAATGTACTAACTTATTTCTGGTCCTACGATCAGCTATATCCAAAATATTGATCGGTTGCTCCTTATAAGTCAAATCTTACTACAAATCAATTGACACCAACGGTGTTTACTCTGTCGGCACTTGAAGACACTCCTTAAGCTGAGACACATGAAATACATCATGCACACCCGCCAATGATTGCGGCAGCTCTAACTGATAAGCAACCTCTCCTCAACGGTTCAAGATTTTGTACGGACCAATATATCTTGGCATAAACTTTCCTTTAGTATGAGACCTATTAACACCTCTAAGAGGGGTAACTCTGAGATACACAAAATCATCTGACTCAAAACTCAACTCTCATCGACGATTATTAGCATAACTCTTCTATCTCGATTGAGCTACTTTCAACCTCTCTCTGACCGTAGCAATCTGCTCTTCGGATTCCTTAAGAATATCAAGTCCAAACACAAGACGCTCTCCTGTCTCAATCCAATTCAACGGAGTTTGACAGACACGACCATACAAAACTTCAAATGATGACATCTGCAAACTTGCCTGATAACTTTTGTTATAACTAAACTCAATATACGACAAATATTTATCCCACGAAGTAGCATAAGCTCTCAATATATCTTCCAAAATCTGATTAACTCTCGCAGTCTGATCATCTATCTGCGGATGATATGTTGTACCGAAATTCAAACAAATTCTCATTGCTTTATGCAACTTACTTCAAAATCTCGAGATAAATTTGGTACTCTCTGATATTATCTTCTTGAGCACTTCATCCAAACATACATTCCTCGACATATATAGCTTCAGGAAGATGACAAATACAGGAATCTTCAACAACCGGGTTACCATGATAATGAGATGAGTTTAGTAAACAGGACGCTGCATGCTCTGATACCCCGATACTTCACTCAATAGCCGTTCCCGTACACGATACAGCGATACGCCACGATACGGTATCGCCGAGTATCGGCGAATTTCAGCTCAACCCCACTCGTTTGGAACCCAAGAAAAGCTTAATTTAAAACCGCTACTTCCAGGCCCAAAAACCGACAACACACACTTCCTGATGGATCTGGCCAGCAGTACTCACGCACCAAGCTGCCTCCTCTCACCCTCTCCTCCCTGGCTCCCTCTCTGCTGCTGCCGCCTGGTCACCTCTGGCCTGAGTCACGCTGCCGCCAGGAGCCCTTCCTCCTCCCTCTAGGCCGCCACTGCTGCCTGGAAGTCACAAAGGCAGAGGTGCATGCCATGCGCATTATGCACTGGATCGCCTAATGATTCAGATCATATTGTTATTCTTATCTGTTCATGATTAATTGGCAAATGGCAGACGGAAACATGAAACAGTTAAGGATGCTTATGATATTGCTACAATATGCTGATTTTGTTGGCTAGAGTGATGCGCAGCAGTGCAGGCTACTAACTGTTCCCAAGATAATGTTGGGTCCAGCAGAACAGTGTGTGACACTGCCTCTACATTATTTTCTATTTTTAAATATATATATACTCACCGCATCACCGTATTAGTGATTTTCGAAAATGGCTTATCACTGTAACCGTATCGTC
This sequence comes from Otatea glauca, assembly GCA_036346275.1. Lineage (NCBI taxonomy): Eukaryota > Viridiplantae > Streptophyta > Magnoliopsida > Poales > Poaceae > Otatea > Otatea glauca. Next base: position 8,283,987 of record CM070713.1, read on the forward strand.
GTACTGGTATCCCGTATCGGGGTAACATAGGCTGCATGCCCAGATTTAATGCATTCGAAGCTGCGCGAAGTATTACAAACCCATGCTGAGCCCACATATGCCTATCTTGCCATAACCAACCTCAGTCTGCAACCAGTACAGGAGGCTGCGAGCTTCATCAATAGTGGCTTTTCCTAAGAGTAACAAGTCACTCACACACTGAAGTTTTGACCCATGCTGCATGCTAGGACGTCGTTGTCCATAATAGGGGCGGCAATTCATTTGAGATATCAGATCCTGTGAGTTATTGGGAAAGATTTGGTACCAAATAAAGTGCAACACAACCCTTCCATGTACAAGCCTTACCTCTCAAGAACCATAGTTGCAATGTTGTCCTTCAAAAGAGGTCCACCAAACCGAAGCCTTCTCTCAAATGAGTGGTAACCAGTGCCTAAAAAATTAGAAAAAAGTTTTAACTTGATTCATTAAATGCGAGTCCCAGATCGATATTCTTTGAAAATAGAGATTATTTCAGTTAAGAACACTTCTTTTTTTTCAGAGTGAACTACTCTAGTCAATACACAGAATATGTTGTTCAGCTTGTCAGGTAAAAATGCATCACAGAATGAAAATAAGAGTTATAGAACCAGAAAGATCCCTCGTCGTTGAACTCAGGTAATCAGAAGTCTACTGATCCTGTTTTGAGGAAATGAGGTGAGGGGGCTAAAAGTTGCAGAAGTACATAGCAACAAAATAACATTAATCTAGTGTTTGACTAGTAACATCTAAATTATAAAGCAATAAAATTCTTAACTTTCTTACTTATTCAAAGAAGATTAAATTAAGCTACATGAGAGTGGTACATCAAGATATACAATAACAGAGAACTACAAGTTCTTTACCTGCCAGATGGATCACACACGCCATCTTTTCTGGTGAAACAAACTTGGGTGTAAGAAAAGCAACTTTTGCATTGTGACACTCAGGCGGCAATGCGTCAATTATTTTGTCATCACATGTAGTCCTGAAAACACCCTCTCGCAGACAAGAGTTCTTCGTCTCGCAAATTGTTTTCTATATGGGCTGCACAGCAGTCGGTGGCCAGTTCTGGCAATGTGCCTCAGGGAATAGCTGCTTCACCATACTCTCTAACAAATCAAGTTTGGTACCTCCCCATCCTTTCAAGAAGAATGGCGTTCCTAATTTTGTGCGATGAAGGAGAGTCCCATATATGTGGTCCAATACATAATGCACTAACCCAAGATTCACTGATACCATATTCAATGGATGCCTGAATATTGTTGATTTCTCAGACTTTATTACAAATTACAATCATGGAGACTGAGAAATGCCTACAACACAAAGATTAACAATAGCCCAAATCAGAATATTTCAATGTATCAGGAACATTTAACAATTAACAACAAAGAATGGTTTTCAGCATATCCCACACCGCATAATCCCTGATTTGGGTAACTTAAAGCAAGAATATTACAAAGCAGATAGCTCATTAGTTTGAAATTTCGGATAGAGCATAGCAGCAACATAGAAGCATTTGGCGGATACACAACATACTGAACTGTAAAAGCACACTTAAAATTCTGGGCCAACTGCCTAAGAGCATGGTGGAACTGTGGAAATGACATTGAACAGGTTTACAACTATAATGCACAGTAAATATCTCTCTAGAGAAGTACCATCAATTACTTATCAAGAGCAACTAGTCTGGCAGTATAAAGTCAGGGACCATGAGCACAATTGAGAACTGTGAAAGAAGAGTTGTGAATCGTGAAATTGGATCAACTACCCCACAGTTAAGAGCATGAAACCGAAAACCGAGTGCTTGCTCGGTTTGCTCGTGCGCCAGGTGCGCGCACGGCCAGCCCAGGTTCGAGACTTCTCGGCGCGGGTGCTCGCGAAGAGCCGAGGTTTTTTCTGAGTGTGTGTGGGGTACGTGAGTGTGTTTTTGTAGCTCGGCTGTTGTCTTTCTTTAATGAATGCCAGTGCAACCAACCACGGAACGATGCATCTAAATATTTTTCTAAAATGCATGGCATTCACATGTAAACTGCAATGACCAGAACACTTATGACGATTTAATCTCCTAGGTGTAAAAATGACAGTCTTTTACCCCCAAGCATCGTGTAAAATATCGATTTTATTTCACAACATGCGAAATTGAGTTGACGTATCTTAAATACCAACGATGCTTCCTGATGCATATATTGCGCATAACTAATGATAGGATTGCTAAATTTGACAATAGCGTAACAAGACTGTATAACCAGGAATTCCAGGAGACAAGAATTCTAGCATACACTTGTGCCCTACGAGTAGAAGCAAACATTCCGGAACAATGCAGCACCATTTCATCAGACACAAGGACTGCAGCCACGACCTGCATAACCAGGACAACTAAAAACAGCATCTTTGCCCAAGGAACACGCTAATCGAGGCAGATCAGAAAGAAATCTAATTCAGCTCGTCAACAACTACCTCACGGCGCAATGCAGGTACCCGGATGCGCTCTACCGCGTGTAGAAGGCGACATCTAATTGCACAGACCAAGAATCCATACCGCAATCCAACACCAACTCCATAAACACATCCCCAGCTAAGCAGACAACGAATCGCTTTACAAACTACTAGCACATATCACGGGCGGTTCCAGCAGCGCACGCACCTGCCTAATCCGCGGCAGCGACGACGACGAGACGCCAAGAAACCGCTAACCCACCTCGGAACCCGCCCGAATCCGGGGGAAAAGCCCCTCCTTTGCGGCGGAGGTCGGCGCGATCCAGACCACCTAGATCCACAGAATCTGTGAGGGAACGAACGGCGAGAGAGAACCGGCGTGGCGCGCGACGCCAAAAAAGAGGAAAGAGATCCGATGCAAGTGAAGGGGACTGCAAATTTAGTGGTTACAGAGCGTTTGATAAAAAACGATAGTTAAGATCTTATATAGTTATATTCGAATACGCTATAGCAAGTACGATAACACTATACTGTTTCATATTTGAGCTGTTAGTTGTTTTAATCAATGGTGCTCACGGAGAGTGACCGCTTAAGTTACAGTACTTTAAGAGTGACTGTACAAAAATATATATAAAAAGATTACCTCGCTGAATCCACGGCGTTGTAAGGAAGAGTGCCGTACAGGAGTGGTACTAGTACGTGATTTTGGATCCGATCCGTTTGTGACAACTCAGGGCGGATTAGTGGGGTCCACGGCGCAAGGGTGGGGTGCAAAGCCATGGGGCCCTCCGCACTAGGGGTTACATGGCGGATCAGGTGGGGCTGTGTGACGGTGTGAGACTGTGCGTTTCAGACTTTCGGTCCAACCCAAGCGGGAGTTAGATTTGGCTGCATTTGGGCTGGGCTCGACGATCAAGAGAGATTCACATTTTCTTGTTTAGCTTGATCCAAACCATCCTAAGTTTTATCCGACAACTTCAAACATGTTGTTGTTTTGCCAATCCACTGGCGATGAGGAAATGTATACACACTATCCCTTCTAGAATTACTGATGAACGGTACAACATCTCAGTTTCTTCCAATCTTGTAACACTTAAACATCATGCGTTTGAACGATGAGGCATGTACAATAGATATCAGGTATTTATAATCTTTACTACGTAAGATTTTTATAATGTGAATGAAAAAGAACGAGGAGAAAGCACACTAGCAAATTCAAGACTGATGTTCGCTCTAACTACCACTGAATTTTTGAATTCCAAAAAGTGAAATTCAAATTTTAAAAGAATGTAACCATTTACTTTGTAGTGGGTAATAAAATAGGCACATAAGTAGTCGTTGCGTCTCCTCTTCTCTCCCCGAGCCGCACGAGTCGCCTCTCCACAAAAATGTAAGAGGGAATTCTTCAGTTGCCACTGAAAAGTTCATCGGATCCCTAAATGCTATCGTGAAACTGCTTCTCCTTCATTGTCATTGGATCTCAACTTTTCATCCTTTTTTTCACTCCCGTTAGTTCCCTGTGAGTTGACTGTTAAGTGGCGCACTAAAAGACTATAATGCCCTTTAAGGTGGCCATGGCAAGTCCAAGAGTGGACTCTATGGTGGCCACGAGAATGCAGCAGAGATTGGGGGAGGGAAGAGGCACGACTAAATTCGGGAAGGGAAGAGACGCGCCAGAGTTGCACAGCTATAACTCATGTGGAGGTCGCCGATGGTGGAGAACGGAGGTGGGGCAGCATCGGTCACAGATCAGGGGAGGATGGCAACGGCTCCTTCGTTGATGGAATTGGCCAAACGACGGGTCGGCAAGCATATGGGAGGTGAGGTGGTGATGATGATGTGGTTGGTGAGGCACGGGCATGGCCGAGGCACCATGTCAATAGTGACAATGGTGTGGGGCTCTTCTTCTCTGTCGACGGCAAGCTCCAGGCAGAGGCGTGACCGATCTCGGGTGAGCACAAGCATAAGTGGACCAAGAGGTGTTGCATGCATGCTTGTCTTTAGCAGAAGAGCCCTGCATTGGGCTAGCATTGTGGACCCAAGTTTGGAGGCAGCACTAAGCAGTGGGCGGCTCGGTGGAATTGAAGCAAGGAAATGGGCAAAACGGAATCGCAATGAGGTGTAAGTGGATGGCCATGAATCAATTTTGGAGGAGGAGCTTCAAATAGAGTAATTTTTTAGATTGGCCAGTTTGAAGAAATCGGGGCTCAGCAGTGCCACTACTTACTAGCCCTGGAAAATGCAGGTGAGGCGACGTCACTTGCTCCTGGGAGGTAGAAGAAGGCAGAGGTAAGGCCAAAGATGGGGGGTGGAGGTGATGTCAGTAGTAAGAGAGGCAACCATAGAGAAGGAAGAGGCCAGTGGTGATACTCGGTGAGGCATGAGAGAAGAGGAGGTTGGTGGAAAAGAAAGAAGAATATGACATGGGGTCAATGTGGGGGGGGGGAGGGGTATTTTTGAAAGAAATCGGCAAGTTTTGTTATTTACGGTGCAGTACCTTAACATAGAGGAGTGATAAAAAAAGATAAAAGTTAAGATCTCATAGCAACAAATAAACAATCAGTTTTGCAGTAGTATTTTCAAAGATCCGGTTAATTTTGAATGACAAGTAAAGAATTTCCTGTAAATGTCACGGATCGTCGTACTCGTCGGTATCCGCCTCTGTTCTCTCCCCGACGAGCCGATCAACACCAAACGCCCAGCACTATAAATACCCCACTGCTCCTCCCCCACCGCTCCACGGCTCCGCTTCACGCGCAACCACTTCGCTGCCGCATTTCCACAAGCACCCCCCGCGGGCGATGCACCGCCCGGCCTCGCCGGAGCGCGCCGCCGAGGGAGGCAGCGGCTCCTTCATGGCCCTCCTGGGGCTCCCGACCACCCAGGCCATGGAGCTCCTCCTCCCAGTAGCGCCAACCTTCCCCTCCGACCCCAGCCTCGTCGACCGCGCCGCACGCTTCTCCGCCTTCGCCGCTTCCTCCTCCTCGCCTCAACCTCCTCCGCCCCCCGCTGCCAAGCTCAAGGACGCCGGCGACCGCACCACCAACAAGGTGCGTGTGCGTACCAACTTCTATGTCTCTCGAGATCATCGTCGGAGCTAATTTTTGTGGGGTGCGCACGCGTTTGCAGGGGAAGGCGGTGAAGAAGGGGAGGGTGGAGGCGGCGTCTGCGGCCGGCGGCGGCGAGGATGCGGAAGAGGAGGAGAAGCCGGCTTACGTGCACGTGCGGGCTCGGAGGGGGCAGGCCACGGACAGCCACAGCCTCGCCGAGCGGGTGAGAGCTCAGCTCGCTCGCTCGATCGCCGTTCTCGCCATCGCATTAGATTTGCTTCATTAATTGGGCTTTGGGTCGGCCTAACCAGCTCCATTAGGACAGTGATTGGGTGATTAGGACGCGGTCATTAGTAGTTTACCTTCTAGAAGCTTTCTCTTTGGCTAATTGCTTCCGCTTTTGCTTAGGCGAGACGGGAGAAGATTAACGCGAGGATGGAGCTGCTCAAGGAGCTGGTCCCCGGATGCAGCAAGGTACGTGCTGTAATTTCTTGACTTCGCAATTTTTTTACAGTCCGACCCTTCTGTTTATTCACATTTTCGTCAGTACATATATTAAATTTTGTGTAAACTGTGGTGGCCCGGTGCAACTTGGCCATTTCCTTTCTACTTTGGGTACTCGCTTGGCTGCTCTAGGGTGTAGGGTGATGGAAATTATCAATAGGTGCTCTATTTGCGCCTTGAATGCCATAATCTGTCTATGATCTCCAAAGCACTAGTGGAGTTTCGTAGATACTCTGCCCATCTTATGCAAGCAAAGTCTATCAATTTGCGCAAAGATTTAATGCACAATTGCACCGGAAGATTATTTGCACACAAAGTGTTGTGAACTTGTTACCGGTCACTCGGTCAGTGGCAAATGGTGCCTTTTGAGTTCTGAATTACTCTCGCCGGCAGGCAATGTTGTGACTGCCAGAGGTTCAGGGAATTTCTTGGCACCACAAGCTTGTGAAAAATTTCTTGGTACGCATAACACGAATCTATTGCATTATGAGACTTAGGGGGATTCTATTGGCTGTGAATCATTCAGGGGGGACACGTAGGTGTACGTTACACGACAGAGGGAGATGGTCACTACTCACTACTGATGGAGCTGTGTCCCGGGTCTGTTGGGATAGGGAGCACTTGCTTTGCGGCACCGAACTTGAAAAGGGAAGGGACTGGGTTAGTCCGGGCGCTGTGGCTGCCTGGCCCGAATGCGGCAGCGCATCCAAAAGGTGCACAGGACGAAGCTGGCTGCAATGAGCTGAGGGGTTCGTGATTGTTTTGTTGATGTGATCTCACAACAAGCTTCCTCTCTCCCTTTCGAACGTTTGCTACTTGTGCACACATAATAATGTTCAACGAGCCCCCAACGTTGGATGTATTGATGTGGAAGTAGCTAGCCCTGGGATGGAATGTAGGGCCGTGCTGTGAGTTGTCCGTTCGGGCTCTCTTTTGGGAAGTGTAGTTGGTCTTCTTGTACGAAAATGTGTGGGTTTATAGCAAGTGATAGAAAGGCAGGGTTCAGAGTACTCCGAAACCATTTCTGTTCCAGATATGGCTATTTGAGTGATTTGAAGTACAGTAGCTTCAAGATGGCCTATTTCAACCCTTCTCCCTTTTGAGATGGAAATGATGTCGTTGTAGTTATCGATTTCACTTCTTTTGCCAAAAAAAATTTTTTGCTCCTATCTAATAGAAATGTCCTGATTTAGCTCACGGGTACGAAATGTTTTGCATTTCCCTTCTGTTTCAACAGCACTTTTTTCTTATACTCATCCCACTCAGTTGGCCAAGTGCAGCCATTCTACAAGAATTCCTGCTGGAGTGATTTGAATTTTTCATCAGGATGCATTTAATACTGACATTAAATGATTAAAACATATCATTTGAAGCTCAATTTGTATCTTCTAAGTGAGAAATTTTTGTTTCGATACATATCGTTGTATGCACGGAACACAGATGATGTAAAATTTTGATTATGTTTGATGGGATAACGAGTATTTACAAGTGTATTGTGGTACACTAGAAAAATACAGTGAAATATCTTTTTAGAAAAACTCTTTGTCCATGTTAGCATACTGAAATCAACAATTTTAACTAAAAGCTTGATATGTCACACCTCCAAAACTTTTAATTTGTCCAGAAAAGATTTCACGGTGTTCCTAAAACTTTAGCAAGCTTGATATGATTCTCTTCTAGTTCTTGTCTCCTAGAAGGCCAGAATAAATTTCGTGGTGACCAAATAATAATTAGCAGTTTTGTTGAATATAGCTTTCCCTCCTCTTTTGGTGAAAAGCTCCCCATAGCATGTCAAATTTTGCTAAGAAGTCACATTCAAAGCTATATCGATTTAGCTGCCCATTATAGAATGTAAAGAATGTAATGCCAATTGTTTGACATGAGCATATTGTAACATACCAATATACCATATTGACAGTTCAATACTGTACTTACTATTACACTATGTACTTATTCCATCATCCCTGCATGATATTGTACTATTGGTGTTGTGCTATCATTTTTTTTATCTTTGCTCAATTCATGTAAAATGAGTTTCTTGGATAGTACTATTGGTGTTGTGCTATTTTTCTCCAGAAGTTTTTATATAATGAATAGTACTTCCCATCCCTATTTTCCAAAATGATGGCAAACTTTTGGTGCTCAATAGAAATCATTTGATTTGTGTGATGATATCAGGTATCAGGAACAGCACTAGTGCTTGATGAGATTATCAACCATGTTCAATCTCTCCAAAGGCAAGTTGAGGTAACTGTCATATTCACATAAATAAAAGACCTGCAAAAATGAATCATCATTTGCTTTTGTTAACTCAAGGTACAGCACGGTCTTCTCCATTGAGGTTACTAAAAAATTTGTTGCTATTTGGCAATTTTGGTTGATCCAGTACTTATCGATGAGGCTTGCTGCAGTAAACCCAAGAGTTGACTTTGGCGGACTAGACAGCCTTTTGGCCACAGAGGTACCTATCTCTTTTTCCTTCATCAACCTGTCCACGAGTTGGCTACTTTGATAGTAGCTTTCAAGAGGAATTCTTTCCAGGTTTTCACAGTTTATTTTCTGGATAACAACTTGAAGCATTGATTTTTATGGACCAAAATTCACATTTGGAAGCTTCCTTTTTTGTCATCTTAGTTTTTCCAGCCCCTGCTTCCAGCATCTGGCTGCTTCTTTTTCATTGTAACACAGTAGATATTGAAATGCAAAAGGTGCTATTTGCATGTTTTGCATGTCCATTATAGGAAACCGTTTTCTCTGGTCTGGGTACAAGACGTTACACTAACATATTGTCATCTGTGCATCAAATGTGGTAGGCCATAGGTGATATTTACCAAGTGAAAATGGTTCCCGGTGGTCCTTGAGATTCCAGTTTTCGATATGGTCTCTCTTGTGTTAGAAGGTTACAACCACCTTCACTACTCGACATGACCACAACCTTTTGTTATTCAATAGAACAACTTTACTGAGTAATGTTTTAAACAGTAAACATAATAATGCGATGATGCATCAAGTAATGTTATGTGTGTATATGATTTGAACCAATTTAAGATATAATTATTATATTTATATGCTCTTGGAGATACAGAATGCAATAGTTTGAACATCATAGCCAGCCTGCATGTTCCCTGCAGGCATGATGCATTTCTAGAATAACCTTTACAAGTAGCATAGATATGCTTATTTAAAGATTGGACTTTCAAAGGAAGAAATATTTGGTGAAAGAAAGTTACCACCAGGGTAAACTTCATTTGTCAATCAGATATTCGGTATTTAGTCTCTTCAGTTTATATTCGTAATTCTTGAAACTGTAACCAGTATGCTTACTACTTTCATATCTAGTGTGGAAGATTTACGGGCCTGAACTGCAAGAATGCGATGGACTTGGAGGAAGCAACTTGGCCAGAACTGGGTATCTATGGAGCTCGGCGGCTGGCTCAACTACAACAGCAGTTCTGGCATGGCGATGTAACACATCCGCATCAACTGACATTAATGTCTGATAAGCAGGACGATGACCAACCTCCTGTCCTTGTCAGCTCCGGTGCCTCTCTCTTCGGCTATGATCTAGCAAGCTCAGGTAAAAGTGTCAACCAAACCTATACCCTACATCTAGGTGAATTAAGTTGATTGCGTTTACTTAAAGCATCCGAACCCTTTGATTGGGACCGCCCCTTCTGTTTATTGCTTTGTCCATAGAGTTGAGTAATAATTAGGTGGACAAATATTAAACGTGTCATATAGTTCAAAGTGTATGAAGGTTAGTTCCACCTTGGACAAAACAACTAGTGCTTTTTGGAACAAAAGTAAATATATCCTTGCTCATTTGATAGCATGATCAAAACTAAGCTAGGACATCCTGCTAAAACTTCTCGCATAATCTAAAAGTTTGCCAGTATGACTGTAAGGTTGCTTAGGAAACTAGATGTTAAAAGGTAAAAAGATAAAGGCATACAGTTGTCCCAAGAATGCCTAGTTCAAGTTGCATAACATGTCGTGCAAGCTAAGAAATGTACTTAAATATAACTCGATAGGAGAAATAGGCATTGCTTGCCGATACAGAGGGAAGTACAGCAATGCCTAGCTTTGTAGGCTGCATATTTATATTAGCTAACTGCAAGGCTGAAACACAAATCATAATAAGCTAATAATCTATGGTAACAAACATCTGCTATTTCTCTCACACGGACCTTTAGCCGTTTTTACAATCCTTAAGAGAATGCAGTTATTGGACCTGGACCCCCGTTCCACTTCATCGTTTGCTCAATCATCATTGTCCTTACCATTGTTTCGGGTGCTATAGATAGATGTGTCCTTCTCTGCTGGATCTGTTGTTCCTGGCACCCTGACCATATTGGTTGGTGTGGTCGGGCCAGAGCCAATTAATGCGTGTCTAGAACACTTTCTTCCCCGTCTTTCCATTTGGGCAGCCTGCATAAGGCCTGTAGATGCAGATCTGGTCCCTTGTGGTCCTCCTGCTCCTCCTGGTCATTTGTATCTTGTGTGCAGCTAGCTAGTGTAGCAGTCTGCTGTTGGTTTCATCTCCAATGTCAGTAGATTGGTTTTGAGATGCAGCTTACTGCTTACACCCTGCTATTAGCATTCTTGCTGGATGTTGGTATTCCTCCGGTCGCTTGGACCTGGGCTGTCATTGCTTCTTACTACCACTCAAAGTCCGAACCCAGTTACTGGTTTGGTTTGTATGCTATACAGCCAAATTTTCCGAATCCAAGCACAACGATTCGTAGCACAGTTCCACCAGTTCAGTCATAGAGCATTTTGTTTACTTTTGGAGATTGAGAGTTAGTCACATAGGATATGGGTTATTGCTGGTGCAAAGTTGGCGTTAGCATGGATTTGCCTGAACACCATGTCACCTTTTGGCCATGGAAATCCTAATAAGTGAAATCCCTTGCTTCGTGGGAAGCCTAGCAGGAAAAAAAAAGGCGAGTTAAAGAGCCATCTTTATGATTTGTAAAATGCACATGCATGATGCATCCATATGTTGTGAAGGGTCGGGAGTTTGCTATTATTCAGATCAAACCTTCGTTTCAGCATTGTCACAACTGTACAGTTTGATGCATTTGTAAGAGAAGTGGAGAACACAGGAATTGCCTTACTGATCAGAGTGTCTTTTCGATCTTACTGGGCAATTGATCGACCACAGCATCTTCAGAGAGACCGGCGCTATTGGATGAACAGGCCCAATCATTAAACCCTTAGGGCCCTCCCTGCCTGCATGATAGTATCTGTTCTGCTGCATTACGGCTGGCAGAATCTGTTTTCGCGAGGAAATTATTGCAGCTTGTCGGCGTACCGTAGCCTGCGCCTGCTCAAGCAGCTCAGTGGGTGGTGCACAGCAAGTTGTATCCATCCATTAGAAGTCACCATTGCCTTTACAGTGCGCAGCAGCCCACTGTTGCTGAGCTCCGGGCAGAACTCTCATGCATGCCACCATGAGCTCACATTGAATGGTCTCGTTGTTCTTCAGAATTTTGATGGTTTCGCCGTTTGTCGGCGGACTGACTGACGGCGACGGAAAAAGGCGGGCATTGGTGATTTTGGAAAGTTGAGGAGCAGTTTCTTTCACATGTAGGCTTCTGACTGCATCTGCACTAGATCAAGCGTTGTGCTGCTACTTACCATTAAGTATGGTTTGGAAAATCTGCTGGTTGACGGTCAAAATGACATAGGAATATAGGATAGCTCGGGTCGAAACTCGAAATGTACAATTTGGACTTGTTTTGCGAGTTTCTGACCAATATGGGCTGGTCATCGGCGTATCAGTGCTTAACTTGGTCCCCGTGTTTTTACGCAGGAGCGCTGCCACAGCCGGGCAGGCTGAAGACGGAGTTGTGATCAGCCGCGGCCATGGACGGCATGGCGAATTGGCGATGTCGTCGCTGGAACTTGGGGCTGTTTGGTCGGTGAACCTGAGCATTTTGGAGCGTTACGGGGATTGAGGTGATGGATATAAATTTAACCTTTCCTCCTGCTGCTGCTCCTATTGTCTTCGCTTGTAGATCTAGCTGGAACAAAACAATTCTCTAGTTTCCTTGTGATTAATTCCCTGTATTTTTTTTGGTATATGCCTATGACTGGAATGACCTAATCTCAAGGCTAATGTGGGTTAGCATTGTTTTATGGGTTAGTTTCTATGGTTCTAGGAGATCCTTCCAAGGCTGATGTATCAGAGGCCGGTTCCGAATGGTTGAGGTCGATTCAATACAGTGGATTTAGTCGATTCCAACAAAAATCCAAATGAACCGACTCAAGTCAAAGTAAGGATCCGGGTTCAATCTAATAAAATAACAATATCCTACATGGTGATTAGTACCAGTTGCACTAACTCATTGGCTTGGGGGTCGATTCTGTTCGGCCGAAATCTCCGCTTGCGTCTAGCTCGGGTCGCCGTCGCAGGGCTTGTCCGCGAACGCCTCGCAGAGAAGCCGTGGTTAGCCATCGTCCCTGTGCCCCGTCGTTGGGAATAAGTCGCACCGCGTCGACCGCCGGGATCCGGCGCCGGATCGTGGACGCCTTCGCCTAGATCTCACAGTTGTTGCGAGAGGGAGGAGCGGAGCGGAGCGGCGCGAGCGCGACGGTGGAGAGGGCGCGCAGCTGAGTTGCACGAGGTAGGGGGGCGAGGAGGAAAGAGAGGGGCGGCTTGGTGATTTGATTACCATGGACATGGACGGTGGAGAATCGATGAATTCTTTAAACAGAAACAATACTTTTTTGAATAAAATTACAGAAAAAATATTCTGAAAAAAATAATTACATAAGCATATCACTACTAAAACTTTCCATCAGCGCTGTCGCCAATTCATTTGGCATTGATTCTATCACCAAAATGAACTGGCGACCCAATTCCTTTGGTGCAGATTCTAACACCAAACTGAACTAGTGACAAAATTTTATTTAGCCAATTATTTTGTTGCTGGTTCATTTAGCGGATAGATCTATTTAGCTGGTAGGGTTTCGTCGCTATAGAAATCATATCGCCAATTCAACTAGTGACAATAGCCGCGCTTCTGTCACTAAATAAATTAATACAGTGGATTTAGTCAACGAGTAGCACCATATAAGATTTATTGTATTGCAATAGAGGTACGTCCACATAAGTTTGATTTGGATATGCCTGTTAGATGGAATTCTACTTACTTGATACTTAAGTCTCTCATACCCTATAAGAGCACATTTTATATTTTTATTAACACACACTATCGTAACCAAGATGGTCAACTGCTATTCACAGAGCAATATTGGTATGTTGCTCAATACTTGCTGTCATTTTTAGAACTTTTTTATAATTCCATTGTTGCTTTATCTGGAGTTTATTACTCAACCTCTCTTTTTATTGTGTATCATATTCTAGAAATTGCTACCTACTTAAGGAACTACGAAAATGATAATATTTTGCGTGAATCCATTTTCGCTATGAAAACTAAAATTTTGAAATATTGGATTTGCTAATGTTCTCTCACTTCTAAGCGATGCGGTGGGTACTGATTATTCTGGTTATTTTTCGAATGTCCGTGCTAACTTATCTCAAATTTATGCTAAGTACGATCAGAAGTTTGCTGGAGTTCGCATGGAGGGACCTCTGCCAGCACCCACAACAAGTAAGAAGAAAACTACGTTGGAAAGATATGGGGTGCATGTGGCTCTACCTCAAGGAGTTCGACTACAACAACGTTAAGTAAAGACACAACAAGTGGTGGAGAACTAGCTACCTATTTTAACAGTGATACTGTCAACTACCATGAGCATCAAGAGGACTTCAACATTTTGTAGTAGTGGCACGAGCATAAGATAACATATTCGGTACTTTCCATATTAGCAAGGGATGTGTTAACAGTTCATGTCTTCACGGTTTCTTCGGAGTTTGCTTTCAGTCTATCCGGAAGAATAATCGAGGAGAGAAGAACAAATCTGACAAGTGGGATGGTGGAAATACTTCTCACTGTGAAAAGATTGGGAACAAGCTGATCAACAAGCTCAACACGCTACAGAAAATGTTAGCTGGCAGAGACGTTTGAAAATCTTTATCTAGATAGTTAGGAAGAATAATTGTAATATTCACTTCTATCATGTATCATTGAGCTATAAGTTGTACTCTTTTTTCTTTGCTAAGGTTTTTTCATATTGAGTTTTTACTTGACAAAGTTTTTAACGAGGCAGCCAAACATTAATAAAACTCATTATTTAATTTTAATTATTTGTCTTATTTTAGAATTTTATTTCATATTTTTAGCTTTTCCCTAATTTACATATATTTTTAAAAAGTTTTTCTACATTCCTTTGAGTTTTTATAATTATTCTATTTTTTTGAGAAAAAAAATCTACAGTTTTTTCAAACTTCTATGATTTTCTAATTTTTCTGATTTATTTTGAAACTTTTGACCCCAAACAAGCAAACGTGCCAGCCTGGCCTATTTCGGCCCGTCAACCCACGAGGCCACATATCAGCACGGTGCACCTGTGAGGCCACTGGATCGTGCTTAGGCTAAAGACCTGATATGTAGGCCGGTACAACAATGACTATTTTATTAATCGAACCTAAATGGACGGAGCTTAAACGAGTCGGGCCGCCCGTTTGGTCATCATGGTAACTGAACCATTCAATACATTGGAGATGCTTATATATGGTCGTCTTGCCAACAATCGAATACTCGTCACACCGCAACGCTATCAAAACACACACATATCACACTGTCGTGTCATCAATTTGGTAGCGTGTTACTTCACTACCGACACGTACAAAATCATGTAAATCATAAGGAAACGAACTCGATCTACGGCTTTGAATGGATAGAATAGAATAGATCGAAGGTTTGAGGTGATGACCCTCTTGTTGAACTTCCAACTGAGCTAGAACCTCTTGTGGTAGCAGCCCTGTTCTTGAGGTTTCGGAGATTACTGACGAACCTGGATGGATGCATTCGTTGTCTGCTGCATCTACCTTCGAACGTCAAACGGTTCAAGAAAAATCGGAGACGAAGAAGGTCGATTTCCCTTAGGTATTTTTTTTTCGAGCACCCGCAACAAGATTAGATGCTATACATATGAAAGCCACATCAACCCACGAATTCAGGAAAGGAGGAACTACCAGACTATTTCCGGTGAGATCACAGAATGCTCAATCCAGAACGGTGAGCAGTGGAGTACAGATGCAGCACTGCCCCTTGCGGCATGCAATTAGCTGCTCTGAATTTAGCGTGGTGGTTTGGTTCAAGTTCAGTTTGGAAATCCAAGAACGGAATTAGCAGCCGTCAAGATGCCATCTTTGCCCCGCTTCGTCCCGATCCACTGCGGTCGCGGATGGGGATAGGCACCGCATCGCTTTCCAACGAACGCTCCGACGTGCAAGCAAGCGGCATTGGCGTTACGGGGTGAATGGATGGATACATCGATCCAGCCATGATGGCTTTGGCTTGCGCCTCTTAGGGTGCAAGAATCGCTCTCCTCGATGCGTATTTCTTGCATCTTTTCCGTTGATCCGTCCCCGCACGTGCAATTTTCTTCTTCTTCTTCTCCGAACAAAAACATCAGCCTCTTCTCTTCGTCTCCCAGCTCTAGACGTGAGCGTGAAGTGTGAGGACTGAGGGGATAAGCCTTTCTTTCTTTAATTCTTTCCGATATCATATATATCTTAGCTTATTTGTCTTTCTTTCCGTGCAATTCTTGACTGAGCTGCGCATCATTGCGATTACCTGCCTCTGATGCGCTGTCGCCATTTCCTCGCCGTGGTCAGGCCATAAAGGTTTCGAATTCTTGGAGGCTTTCCCTTGTGCGGCGGTAGTCTGGTCAGTGCCTGTCGAGTGAGGGCTAGGAGCCTAGGAGTCGCTGATTCTTGGTGAGAGGGGGGATGGCGCGGGGCGAGCTGGTGGCGGCGCTTGGGGTCGTGGCGGTGTTGCTGGCCGCTGCCATCCATGGCTCGGCGGCGAAGGACTGCACGAACGCGCTGCCGGGGCTGGCGGCGTCGCACACGGAGCGCGCGGCGGCGCAGCTGCGGCCGGACGCCGACGCGCTGCGACTGCTCAGGCTCCTCGAACACGGTCACGACCACGGGCAACACCTCATCCCCACCGACGAGTCCGCCTGGATGGCGCTCATGCCGCGGAAGCTCCTCGGCAGCAGGGCCCCGCCGCGCGAGGCGTTCGACTGGCTCATGCTCTACCGGATGCTCCGGAGCGGCGCCCCCGCCGTGGAGGACGGCGCGGCCGGGCCGTTCCTGTCGGAGGCGTCGCTGCACGACGTGCGGCTGGAGCCGGGCACCGTGTACTGGCAGGCCCAACAGACCAACCTGGAGTACCTGCTTCTCCTGGACGTCGATCGCCTCGTCTGGAGCTTCCGCACGCAGGCCGGCCTGACGACGCCCGGGACGCCCTACGGCGGATGGGAGGGCCCCACTGTCGAACTCCGGGGACACTTCGTTGGTGCGCCGCCGCAATCTTGGCTTGGTTTTGGGCATTTACGTAGAGCGGTTGCACAGCTCGACTGAATTGTGGTGGCTTTTGCTGATGTTCTTTGCAGGGCACTACATGAGTGCTACTGCCAAGATGTGGGCGACCACGCACAATGATACTCTCTATGCGAAGATGTCATCTGTCGTCGACGCGCTCTATGATTGCCAAAAGAAGATGGGCACAGGGTACCTGTCAGCCTTCCCGTCGGAGTTCTTCGACAGGGTTGAGGCCATCAAGGCTGTTTGGGCTCCTTACTACACAATCCACAAGGTTCAGGAGTTGCTTCAGTGTTTACATCTCCTTGATCAATATGTAAATCATTGCCCTGTTGCGTGAGGTGTAATATTTGGCTTGCAGATTATGCAAGGGCTTCTTGATCAGTATACAGTGGCTGGGAATTCCAAGGCCCTTGAGATGGTGGTGGGGATGGCTAATTACTTCAGTGACCGTGTGAAGAATGTCATACAGAAATACAGCATTGAGAGGCACTGGGCGTCGCTCAATGAGGAGACTGGGGGGATGAATGATGTGCTCTATCAGCTCTACATGATAACGGTGATTTGCCAATTTGTTAGAAGTGTAGCCCCAATTGATGCAATTATGTGTAGCTGCGGTGCTTCTTTATTTTTCACCAGTTTTAGAAGCATGTTTTGAATGGAGTTGCTAATTTCTCCAACTTGGGCAGAATGATCAGAAGCATTTGACACTGGCTCATCTTTTTGACAAGCCATGCTTTCTGGGGATGCTTGCAGTTCAGGTCTGCTGATCTATTTTCCTAGCTGTGAGCCTGTGACTTTTCTGATATTCAGTATCATCTACGAATATGTGTTAATTCATTGCAACGAATCAAATGAACACACCTTCCTATTTGTCTGGTTTACACCTAGTAGTGGATCCATTTTACATGATAGCTTTGTCAAAAAATATGATGATTTTTTGTTCAGTTTAATTTAATTGACACCCAATGGTGACTATGTCTACATACCAAGCTGATCAGACTCATGTCACTACTGCAATTCATTGCATATTATGATTTGTCCAATCTAGTAAACTGACAGCATGCACAATGCATACCTACATGGAAACTGAACATGGGCTCCTTTAGTCTGACTCTTAATCCACAGAATACATGATACTATTCCTATTGCAGGTATTTCTTTGAGCGATTGCTTTGTGTATGTTTCAATTTCAGGCTGACAGTATTTCTGGCTTTCATTCTAATACACACATTCCAGTTGTCATTGGTACGCAGATGAGATATGAAGTTACTGGTGATCTTCTTTACAAGGTAAAAGCAAACCTTGTTTTCTAGAGGGTTGAAGTACTTCATATTCATAGATGGAGTGGAATTTGTCCAGGGATATGACCATAAGTATATAACATTATCAGTTGATTATCATATTGGCTACTCTTTGGAAAGGAAAACAATAACCTGATTTTGCTTCCAATGTATGTATGCTTCATTGCTTCTTGCCAATATATATTGGTAAAAATCCAAATGGGTCTGAAAGTTGTGGTACCTTAATCTGGGAAAAAGGAGGCATTTAGTAAATTTTCTAGGGGTTATATGTAAAACGTGTTTAAGTGGAGGAGGTGGGATTCCACCTAGATTTAGACCATTCAAGTTCGATCGAACGCCACCGTTTGCCTACTTTCATCCTTTCACCATTTATCTACTTTCAACATATACTTACCCCATTTTACTGAAGTTGTACCATTTGCTTTATTCTTTTCTCATTTTGTTCTCTGACTCCATTTGAGTGGAAACTGGGCGAAGTTGACCATAATCCTAATTCCTGATACAGCAAATTGCAACATTCTTTATGGACACCATAAATTCTTCTCACAGCTATGCAACTGGTGGGACATCCGCCGGTGAATTCTGGTAGTATAACTGTAGATGCCTGCTTTCCATAGTGAACGGCCATAGTTATCTTTGGTATCTGAGTTTATACTCTTAATCTCTTTTCAGGACCAATCCGAAACGTTTAGCTGAGACTCTGAGTACTGAGAATGAGGAATCTTGCACTACCTACAACATGCTCAAGGTTTACAATTATTGAACCCTTCTCTGAAACATTTATCTTCTCTTTTAGAAATGTGTCATATGCAAACAATATGCAGGTTTCTCGGAACCTATTCAGATGGACAAAGGAAATAGCATATGCAGACTATTATGAAAGGGCACTGATAAACGGCGTGTTAAGCATCCAAAGAGGGACAGATCCTGGTGTCATGATTTACATGCTACCCCAGGCCCCTGGACGGTCTAAAGCAGTGAGCTATCATGGTTGGGGAACAAAGTATGGTTCATTCTGGTGTTGTTATGGGACAGGTAATATCAAAAACTGCTGAATTATGTTTACTATTTGATACTGCTGCTTTGATGTGAAAATTTTGCAGTGACTAGTATTTTTCTCTCTCTCTCTTTTTAACTTCTATATGCTATCCCTTTTTTGTTTTATGTTCTAAGTTGTGAAACTTAAAATTCAAAATTATGAGGTTCTTGTGCAGCTTATTTGTTTATGGCTGTTCTAATTTTCATTTGCAGGGATAGAATCCTTTTCTAAACTTGGCGATTCCATTTACTTTGAGGAGAAAGGAGATACACCCGCACTCAGCATCATTCAGTACATACCAAGCACTTTCAATTGGAAAAAAGCTGGGCTTACTGTTACTCAACAACTCAAACCCCTCAGCTCTTCGGATCAGTATCTTCAAGTTTCACTTTCCATTTCTGCAAAGGTAATTCTTCTCGAGTTTTTTTACATGAAATTCAGATCAAAGCATCAGCATTTAGCTTCCTTGTTTTCTATTTGTGCAGACAGATGGTCAGTCTGCCACGTTGAATGTGAGAATACCATCATGGACATCTGCCAATGGTGCAAAAGTAACTTTAAATGACAAAGATTTAGGACTAATAACTCCAGGTAAAATCGTTTGAATGCATGAATCACAAATTTACCGTTTCAATTATCATTTATCATTCAGGAGACAACAGACAAGTGCTTTACTTGATTTTAACATGTGAGCAGGGTCTTTCCTCTCAATCCCCAAACAGTGGAACTCAGATGATCACTTATCACTACAGTTTCCCATGTCCCTTTGGACTGAAGCTATAAAAGGTCAGAAATTTAGGAAATTTCAACTGTTATGAAATATATGGATTGACATATTTAAGCTTGAAGGCATACATAGCTAATTTATTTAGTTCACACAATATTCGTCATGTCTGGCTATAATAAAAATAAATAAGCTAGCAGTGGACATGAAAAAGTTTGGTACCATGCCCTATGGTAACTACTGTGATTTATTTTAGTTAGAATCTTTGTTTAAATATTAATTGCTAACTATACCTTCAGATGATCGGCCGGAGTATGCATCTCTTCAAGCAGTTCTATTCGGGCCATTCGTTCTTGCTGGCCTGTCCACTGGTGATTGGGATGCGAAAGCCAGCAAGATTAGTGCAATTTCAGACTGGATCACTGCAGTTCCTTCGTCGTACAACTCACAACTGGTGACCTTCGCACAAGAATCCAGTGGGAAGACATTTGTTCTGTCAAGCTCAAATGGCTCTCTAACTATGCAAGAACGACCTGAAGTCGATGGCACTGACACCGCCATCCATGCAACATTCAGAGTACACTCCCTGGACTCAACAAGGCTGCTCGACACCTACAGTGCAACCGTGAAGGGGACCTCTGTGCAGATCGAACCATTTGACATGCCAGGAACGGTGATCACCAATAATCTTACCCTATCTGCACAAAATAGCTCAGATTCCTTCTTCAACATAGTACCTGGGCTCGATGGAAAGCCAAACTCAGTCTCCCTTGAGCTCGGGACCAGGCCAGGATGCTTCTTGGTGGCTGACGCAGATTACTCTGCCAGGACAAAGATTCGGGTCAGCTGCAAGAGTTCGCTTCTGAGCATTGGTGGGATATTCGAGCAGGCAGCGAGCTTTGTGCAAACTGCTCCATTGAGGCAATACCATCTGATCAGCTTCATCGCGAAGGGGGTGAGGAGGAATTTCCTCCTAGAGCCATTGTACAGCTTGAGGGACGAATTCTACACAATATACTTCAACCTTGGGGCCTGAGCCTGCAAGATTACTACTCTATAGTAGAAATATCCAGAATAATGCGTGCCATCTTTCTTCTCATATACTGTAGTTAAGAACTGGGAACCGAAGAGTGAATGAACTGTTTCTTCTGAATATATACGATAATTTTACTGAGTGCAACACTGGGCATTTCTTCAGTGGGTCAGTTACTTCTGATGGTACGAATTTTATTGTTTGAATGTGAGAACCATGAGTTGTTCAAGACATGGTTTCTTCTTTTTCGCCTTCTGTATGTCGATAACTGAAGGTGCTGCCGTTTATTCTGGTTGTTGTCTGACTTCTGTTTGGGGTGCCTTTTTTTTAAAAGGTTATAGGGTGTCTGATTTGTTACATGACTCCCGTGGTTGAGGCTGAGCACTGCAACTGTTCAGCAGGTTGTTGCATAAAAAATACATCTCCAGCTACTGGGAGGACGACAGAGTCGAGATCCTATCCACTCTCACAAACAATGCTGAAGAATCTCAACTGATCAGAGCTCCCCCTTGGTGCCTGCATTGTTTAATACATCTCTGCTCAACACCCGGCAGAAGAGTTTATCAATGTACGCATCATGTCTAAAGAGACCCAACCACAAATCAAGGGGGAAAAGTTCATCCTCTGCAAAAGAATATTTCGGCACAACTTGGCCTCGTAGCAATCGACAATCATACCATACAACTCGTACTTATTTCAATGCATATAAGGAGCGATGTGCTCCAATTGTATAAAGATATTACGGGACAGAAGTTGGGGGTTAGAGAACAGAATGTGCGCAACGTTCCCTGGCATCAGAACTCCAGTTGCCTTTGTAGCAGGAAATCAAAGCAGCAAAATGAATCTTCACAACAATAGCAGATCATTGTATTATAATGCAAAAATCGCTCGGCGTCTCAAATAAACAAGTTGTATCCTGATCCAAACCACAGCTCTTCGAAGACAGAATTTTAATAGGTGGTGATCATGCACAAGATTCCCAGTTCATTGCATCCTGGAAACCTGGATTACTTAAGCTGTTAAGCAGACGCCAATAGCTTCACATGTAGAACCTTTAGGGGTGCTTGTTTAAGTTCTAATCCACACTTGCATTAACATACGACCAAAAGGGGATAGAGCAATGACCTCGGAAGTTAGAACCAACATGTCAGCATTTCCTCTCTGATTCATTGTTCAATCCAGAGTAGAGAGCTAATCATGCATAATTTGACAAACTTCTCCGCGTAACACTACTATACAACCATAAACACGATAGAGCATATGAATTGAATGTATATCAGATAGAGTTGCGTATAGAATATCATAAACATAGAATAAGAAAGTGGACTTGTGAGCAATATGATGGACCATTGCTGATTACTATTACTGATTGGAAAGTAACACGCATGGGACAATAGTACATTACAGAGCTAGCTAAATGAAATGCCACAATACTCGCAGAAAAACCACCATGAATAAAGCTTACACAACATACCCAACACGCAAACCATTCGAACTCGACTGAGGGGATGAAATCTTGCAGCCGCCAAGATGCAGTGTGCATTGCAATGTTGAATAACTTAGGAAGTGCGGCAGCCAACAAGAAACAGAAGTGCAATGATAGCAGCAAAGACGGATGATGAAATCTTGTCGGTTGAAATCCATTTCCGCCCCTTAGATCTTGTCGAGCTTCTCTGCCTTCACCACTGGATTGGCCTTGGCGATGGCATCCCGAGCTGCACTCCGGTAGTCGAACTGGCAGTCATGCTTGTCGGAATAGCGGTGCACTGCACAGTACATGTTACCGCATCGGCAGTTGAATCC
Organism: Otatea glauca; assembly: GCA_036346275.1. Taxonomy (NCBI): domain Eukaryota; kingdom Viridiplantae; phylum Streptophyta; class Magnoliopsida; order Poales; family Poaceae; genus Otatea; species Otatea glauca. Next base: position 8,306,360 of record CM070713.1, read on the forward strand.
TGTCAGTCCAACCCTCTTCCTACAGGTAGCGCACCGGTTCGGGCCCTCCTTGCCCTTGGGGTCTACAGCAACACCCTTGCTGGTGCCGGCAACATCAACAGGCTGCAGAACCAGTGTCTTCGCCTCGACTTGAGCAGCCACCACCGCTGTGCTTGCAGCGAAGCTAGGCCCTTTCCCACCGTCACCACCATTGACAATGCTATCGATGGAGGAGGCAGCCAGCTTCGTCTGCTCCTGCTTCATGATCATCTCCTTGTGGCACTTGGAGCACATGTTCATGGTCGCTGTGCTGCCAAAGAAGCCACAGTTGTTGATGCAAAGGATTGGGCCCTCCGGCTGCTGGCAGCCCGCCTCCTTGTGTTCCATCTCGACTGTAAACTGCATATCAAACAAACAATGTAAAGGTCATTACTCAGAGAGAAAGAAACAATTGTAATCTTCGGAGAATAAGCGCCGGATCAAATAGATCCACGCAGTAATCGAACAGGCACCCGGTAGTTACAGTTCCATGTTAAAATGACCCTAAAAACTTAAACTTTCAGAAATCATAACTCACTGCATGGACCTCGCACTTTATGAAACGAGATCCTAATTTCTAGGAAGCAAACACAATCGCTATCTCAAAAGCGACTCCCAAGTATTGCTACCAATCTAACCCCACTCAGCATCATTCACTTGGCCGACAGTCGAGATGAAGAACAGGGCATCGAATTTAAATCCTAAACACTGCAAATTTATCCCAAGAGGCTACAAATCGAATGCAATACGCAACAAATCTGTTGCATAATTTAACTAATCCTAACAGCTACAACTAAACACGCATTTCACCGAAAGAGAAAAACGTAAATCTAATCATTTTCACCCAGAAAAACACGACCTTAACACAGAAAAAACGAACAGAGAGAAATACTTCTACCCGAATCGGACAAAACACCAAATCAAACCACGAACATCGCTCCCTATTCACCTTCCGTTGATCCCTGCACCCAGCGAACCCCCCACACCCACACACACCCACACACCCACCACAAGAAACCACCAGAAACTCCCCCCCAAAAAACACGCGGGTCGATCAGGAGACACCGAATCGAACCCGGAAACCCACAGATCAACCCAGCCAAGGAGAGGGAGCGAGCAAACCCTAACCCTGTGCGCAGCGGCGGCGGAGGAGTGCGGGGATTGGAATCGCGAACAGCTCGGCTCGACGGTGGCTTCGAAATCGGGGCGTCGCCAGGGGAAGGTTGGGGGGAAAAAAAAGGAGGCGGAGGTTTGCCCCTCCGAGTTACGGGTTATTTACGTGTTGTGCGTGGCGGGCTACGCCCCGTCCGATCGTGGTGCGGGTCGCGGATGGACGGATGAGATCGCGGTCGGTGTGGTTTCTTTTGCATCGGGGTCCCTGAGAGATGGTGGATTGTTTAAATAGGGGGTTTTCTTTCTTGCTGTTGAAGAAGAAGGAGCGCGTCCTTTTCTTCTCCTTACGGTGTTCGCTGGTGGTGGGCATCACTAAATTACATGTGTGGACTGTGGGCAAGTTACTCTTGTCTTGTGAACCAGTGATAAAATGCGTAATTCACGTATATAATTCTATAGTCTTATATAATAATTTTATAACATTATAAATTTAATACATTTATTTGAAATTTTTTAAAAGCATAGTACAAATAGTTCTAAGATAAATTTGAACTATTGAAGAGATGATATTGTAACATTTTTTAAATTTTTGGGGTGCTAGGGTATACCCAGCACCCCCAGATCCGCCCCTGCTATGAACCAAAGGAATGCATACAAGAACATGGGAAGATGAAGATAGGACATCCAAAAATACCTTACTAATCAAGCTTGCACAACAAGTTGGCAGCAAGTTATCGAACATAATAGTTTAAATAAAAGCTGAGACATACAAGAAGCAATATGTGAAAGATAGATAGATCAGTAGTATCACGATTAGTTGATCATAAATAATAAAAGATGCAGAAAAAGAGAAGCCAATAGACATACCACTAAAACACTAATTACAGCTAGGAGACTGAGGCATTTTCATTCTTTGAGATTTTCATGCCTTGAAACTGTTTCTTAATTTTGTCGCGATCAAGTATTTTGAATATCTTTCACTCAATGTAGCACATCATCAAGTCATTAAGCCAATTATTGGATGTCCTATTGCGCAAATCGGTCTTGATAATATTCATAGCCAAGAAAACTTTTTCAACCAATGTTGTTGCCACCGATAGTAGCAATGCTAACTCAATGAGACGACATACTAATGGAAATAAAATGACTTTCGGTTTCAATAATCTTCACGTCCAGTTTCCCAAGATCATGACAAACAATAAAACCATCAATTCTTTGCACATGAAGAATGAAGGCTTCAAGTTGATCCTTAATAGCCACACAATCAAAAATAGAGAAATCTTGATCATAGATTTCCATAAGTCAAGCAATCTTATCCACATTGAACTTAGAGAAGGAGTCTTTTGGATCAAGTCAAGAAAATCATACAAGCAACTTTGATGATACCTCATTGAAGTGATGATCCATCTTTGTGGTAATAGCATCAATAGCAGCATTTGTGAAAAAAAGCATCAATAGCAGCAAAGAATGCGTCGACATGATAGTGATGGTCTTGAGTGACTGTGATCCCATCCCGCCTTGATTGGCACCATCTTGGTATCGCTTCATCCATATTTGGTATCGAAATCTTATTTGCATCACAAAAGTTTTTTTACTTCCACAAATAATGGCTCACAACCATGGTTCCTCAAGTTGATCAAATGTGTTTTCACATCAATAAGCAATGACATGGCCTGAACAATGTTTTGATACTTCCTTTGTAGGTCAAGAGATAACTCATGTGTAATGCGAAACACTTTCAACATCATCTTTAGAATGAACTCAAAGTTAAAGCACACCATTATATTTCAGATGGTACATATTAGTTGAGTAGAACAATGGAAAATTTCAAAAAAAATTGATGCAACACATAATTAGTCACCAACCTAACGATCACGTCCATTTGCTCTTTGATAGATATATCACGAGACTCATTAATAAGAATGGAGAATATATTATCACTATTATCACTTTGGTGACCTTTGGCACACAACATTTTGCAAGCTGCTTTGAATCTTTCGGCAAGTCATGTGGGCGGTTGCAGGACATAGCTCATCAAATGCAAGATTCACTTCCTCCTTTCTTTCTTTGTACCAATCAGAAATCTCTAGAAAATTGCCCTTGTTTAAGGAAGAAGATTCATCGTGCCCACGAATTGAATGGCCTTGTGTTAGGAGATAACTTGCACAATCTAAAGAAGCAGCCGCATGAATTTCATATTTGATTTGTGATTCCTTGCTATTAGACACAACCTTATGTGAAACACTACCTTTGGTTCTTAAAAGCTTCATATGCTTTCCTTGATTTATTGTGGCCACTATTAGCCATACCAACATGCAAAGGTAGTGATCTATATGAATTCTTCCAAGTGCTAAACCCTACTTTTGTAAAGACATCGTCACCAATCTTTTCATCCAATGGATCATGCCTAAAAAGAAAGCGATAGAAGCAAAAAGCCACATCCATCTCCACGCTATATTCCAACTAATCATACTTATACCATCCTTCGCAAAAGGTCCTAAATTCATTTCCATATTGTTTAAAAGGAAAAGTATGACCAATTGGTTGAGTTGGACCCTTCAACACATAAGCCCACGTAACTTGATCTTTAATGTCTAGATCAAATTCATCAACAATAATGTGATCCGGATTGAACTCCTTAATACCTTTGGCTTCTTCTTTTTGATGTTGTTGTCCTACTTCAGCTTATGCTTGTGCGGCGCCGGGGTTGCTGCGTCATCTTGTTCTTGTGCGACGTCGGGGTTGCTACCTCATATTGTGCTTGTGCAATGCCAGGGATTGTTTCCTCAACTTGTGCTTTTGCAGCTCCGACGGCGGCGATTCCACTAGCACTAGTACTTCAGGTTGAAACCATGATAAAATATCTCTTCAAACCCATTTCTACCAAATCAAATAATCAACCACCAAACTCTTGAAGAAAAAATACAATCAGAGAGATAAATATCAATCATTCAAACTTACTAGGCTTAGGCTTAGACATTTTGCTCACTTCTTGCCTCCTGGCTCCTTGCCCATTTGCTCAAGTGCTCAACTGTTTATCTGCTACTGCCTACACCTTGTTGCCTGGCGCCTACCACCGCTGCACGCCCGCACCATGGTAGCAGCGTGCACCATGCAGCAGCAAACCGCTTTGCCCAAAGCGTCGTCAGTGCTGCCTTGGGCGTCCGGGCCCTAGCGTCGCCCACGTTGAGCAACCGAGGGAGGCTACTTCGTGCCTCCATCCTTCGCGCGTGACTCATCATGCCTTACCAAGATACTGGTTGAACCTACCACCCTACCATTGGCTGGCCGACCGCTACCGTGCCAAGCTCAATCATGCGCCCGCGCCACCTCCTAGACTTAGATCATGAGGGCGTAGCTACAATAGTCGCTCGTTCGATGGTCTATTGTGCCTCTACCATGGCCCGTGGTCTTGTTCCATGGAAGTTGAGTTGATTTGACCATGAGACCATGAGGTGGGCTAGGCTTACTACTCATCCCATAGTCTACGGACAGAAAAACTAGGCCATAGCCTAATAGCTCAAGACTCAAGTCTCGCCCTATTTATTTCTCACGATGGACAGCAAAGTAGGTTGCGACATCGTATCATTTTCTTCTCTGACATCGGGTCGCCGCTCCTACCACTGGTCCAGTGAGGAAAGAGGGGGGTAGGGGGTTTCGGACCGACGATAGGTTCAATTGATGTCAGACCTTGCTGTATTGGAGGGTCTGCCCTTGGACATACTTGCTCATTGTTAATGGCGGAGATATGATTTGTTTCTATTTATTCTAGATTAGAATTTGTTAAGTAAATAAAAAAAGATTAAGCATCGATTTGAGCGTGTCTACTGGGCGAACATACAACAAAGTAACATGATGGTCCATGCCTAAGCAAATAGAGAGCAAGCATATGCTAGCCCAACCCACATGTGTTTCAAAAGTGTAGAGCTGGGCCTTGGGCCGCTGGGGCAAAGGCCTGAGGCTTTATGCCAAGTAATAGTAGATAACTCCATATATATTTAGAGAAAATTTTAGCCCACAATGGTCTTTCCTGAGGTCTACTAACCAGCTAGAGACGTCCAGAGTGACCCATATTCCTTCTCTCCCTAGCCCAACTATTGTCTATGTTGGCCCACGGCCCACGCATAGAGAAGCCGAGAAGCCCTATCATTAGTAGGCTAATGCCAAGCTCTCCCTTCGGGCTCCCACATCGCCCACTCAATAAGTCAATAGCACCTCTTCTTCTCTCTTGCTCACCTCACGTGCACCTTCTCTCCCCCCTCTCTCTATCGAGCGCATATGCGGATAAGATGAGGGTTGAGGCGTAGGCCGTGCAGCGGCAACTCAAGCTCCAAGACCGCGAGCACTGCGCCCTCAAGCCGACCACCAACCGCCAACTCTAGGTTATTTTCTCTTAACTTTTTACTTTGTCGCATTGTATTACCCACATTCGAAATTAACCAGTTAGGGATTAATTGATTGGATTCAATTTGATGTAATAGAAATACATGATGAAGAGAACAAGACATTGGCATCATATTTTTCATTACATTTACAATCCAAAGAAATTTCCTCGAGAAAACTGAAGGGAAACGCGGTATGCTACGCTAGCACAAAAAAAAACTACCGCGCAACCAGAAAGCTACTCGCAAGAAGGGGATCATAGATAAGATTACCACTAGACGCGCAGTTGCGGAATCCTTCGCGCGTCGATGTAGTGGTTCATCCTCGCCGCAGTCGTTGCGTCGATGTAGTGGATCGTCCTCGCCTCGCCGTGGATCGTCCTCCCACGCCGCAGCCGCAGCAGCGTCACCGCAGATGAGTCCACACGTCCGAGAGATGGAACGCCGTGCGTCGTGTGCAAGCACCTAGTCGCTCGGCGAGGCGCGAGAGGAGGAGGCTAAGGTTTCAAGTGAATCAAACCTAAACCGTGGAAAGCACACTCTGCGCCTCCTCCTCCCTCCTTATATAGCCACAAGATGAAACCCTAAACCGGGGCCCACCAAATGCTAAGCCCACGAGGTTCATTAATTACGGATCCAATCCAAATTAATGCGTCCCACCCATTAAGTGTGTGACCTGCGGGTTCACATACGTTTGGACATGGATTCGAAAACTCCTTTTCAATCCAATAGTTGGTAGCGGCTTCTTGCAAAGTATGCCAACTCCCAAACATACTGTGATCAAATCGAATGTAACCTATCAAAAGAACTCATGTAATAATCCCTTTACCAAGTATATGAAGATTGATCTCAAGGCGAGAAGCATGTCATCCTTTGATGATTCAATCCATCTCTCGTATCCGTGATATATTAATAAGTTGTGATTGACTCCTCAATCACGGCATGGCCATGCACTTTCTTAATCATATCACACGAGTGGCCTTGTCATATATCTCCGTTTCATTGGAGTGGCAAATTCCATCTTGATTGCTCACTTCCCTCTGCACGTTTCATAGTAAACATGAAAGCTACCTTTATAACTATCCGGTTAGGAAGTAGTGTTTGATAGCCCCAAGGAAAACTATTACACATGTAGGGAATATGACAATCTCGAGTCTAAGGATCATACATCTTCTAGGTATGAGATACATCGATGACACATAAGAATGAAACATTCTCGCAGTGTCCCATAGCGGGTCTATCTAACCCATGTTCTTCAACATGGTCCACAATGTAGAGATGATATCTCCATATCCCATGATCTATGAAGCATGATCATCGATCACTACATGTGCTGATCTATTCATCGTAGTCCTATACGATGATATCCGATCAGAGATATTTATCGAATTACATCATTAAGTAAAGAGCTTCATAATCAAGTCACATACTTGTTGATCAATACAATGATATACATTCATTGGACCAATAATCATATTATTATTCATAAACATAGTCATGTTATAATCATCTAAATGATTGCCTCAAGGGCATAACACTAACAAAAACAACATGGTGTGCTACATTGAGCGAGATATATTTGCATGCATTGAAGATAACAAGATTTATAACATTTTCAAAATATAAGATCTTGTAAACAAAAACTACCTCGTGATCTTGTTAGTAGTATGTTACATTATTGTTTTGTAATTTGCGTCAACAATTAACTTTATAGTTTTGTATCTCTAATTTACATATGCAAAGATATTATAGGCTCGAATGCACCAAACCAAGATATTTAGTGTTAATTATAACCACTAGGTTTTAGCCCGAGAATTACGTAAATCTTGGCTTCTCCACTGGTTTCATGTCATGATATTGCTCTCTTAACAACATTACTAGTATCTTATTTCGCTCACATGTGTGGAAAATGGCTAATAGCAAATGGGAAAAGGTTTTGTAACACCTTAGCCTAAAATCCGCTCAAAGCCTAGCCCAACGTGGGGTGGTGAGGTACATATGTACTTTAGGCAAGCAATGTGGGACTAATCTCACCACTGCTCCACATGAGCCTTCACACTAACGGGTTGGGTAGTACATTCACCTTCTTTAAGGGGGTGCCCTTTGCAGCATACCGTATACACGACAAATACCTAAAACCATCCATCAATATCCGTTTATCTGTCTAGTGTTAGCACATATGACATGTGTTCACTCCGAACCCACACGCGCCATGCATATAGCCCGCACCCTTGTCCTAGACACGTCTGTGCAGTGAAGGTTGATGCTTTGATACAATCTCTAACACACTGGCCCAAAATATGCTCAAAGTCTAGCCCACTGTGGGGCGGCCCCACACATGCATAGGTCCTTGCTTCGTGTAAAAGGCTTAACCTGACGTGCTACATTTGGGCACAATAGTCATTATATACTACTATAAATCACTTTAGATAAGAAATATGATACTAATCTCACTACCGCTCCATATAGGCCATGTGGGCCTTCACAATAATGGTCCGGTGTATTACAGGTTTGAAAACTAGCTAGTAGAAAAGGTTTTTGATTTTTCTCTGATGATATCAGCTTACAAAATGGCTAAATTAATAGGTCTAAAAAATGGAAAAATTAACAAAGTACAATCAAAATTGCAAGCAAGGTAATTATTAGTGCTAGTCTTTTCTTTAATCCAGTTAGTGGTGTAAGTATGGTGCAATATGCCTCTTAAAAAAATATGACCCAATATGAATTGACACCCCCACCAGTAACAAATATATATTATTTTGGTATGCACGTAGTTAAAATTTCAAAACTTTGACTATTGATATCTTCTTTTTAAATATTTATATTGGATACATGAAAAATCATATGTATAGCTTTGTCTCAAAAAGTACTTTTATAATATTAGAATTTTATTGGGCTTATAAATATATTACAATGTAAATTAGTGGTCAAAATATTATAATTTTATTGGATTTATAAATATATTACAATATAAATTAGTGGTCAAAGTTTTTTTGGAGACCATGTCGATGTCCAAAACGACATGTATTTATAAGTAGATGGAGAACACAACTAGTTATGTGGTTGATCTTAAAAAATGATATCCGCAAGTGTTTAACTGCTCTTACAAGTAAATTACTTGTGAGGATTATGAGCCATTTTTATATTTACTAATCTAACCAAAATTCATGTTCAGGCCAATAGGTGCTAGTAGAAAGGGTGGCCATTACTTCTTTTTCATAATTTTCCCAAAACAACAATTTAGCTTCAAGTAGTTTTTACATTATTGCCTACATCATTCTGATTCGTTTGAAGCAATAGGCTCTAAAGTAAACATCTCCCAAAAAAAGTATGGAAAAACGTATAAAGTGACCATAAACTTATTGGTTATGGCTAGACAATATTACGATACAAACACCATCAAGCAAGTAATTAGAAAATATCTATCTACGCTAAAACCACACGGAAGTGTATGTATGTTGTTGCTTGTCAATTTGGTAGGCATGGAAATAATTGGGGTAATTTCTTGGGACCAAAAAGGCATAGAGATAAGTGGATAGCTTGAAGTGGAAATAAGTTTGATAGCTTGCGGTATGTGTTTGGATATATACACATTGCCACATACACGATCCAGAATGTCTATGAGTAGGTGTTGACGCTGTATGAATGTTCAGGTGTAGCATGATATATGGATACATGTCATTTTTTTCTTCTTTGTGTATAGGGAGAGGATATGGAGGTAGTGGTATAGGCAAGAATGCATAAGAGGTAGGACAAATATCTAACCTTCATATGATAAGACCTGTGAGCCGAGGTGAAACAGTGGTAGACAACTTCAATCCATTATCCATCACTAGTGAAAAGGATCATATGTCGGTTGAATTGGGATTCTTTTTCACAAAAGTCTAGATTAAAAGTTTAATCTTTACCAGCCTAACCTAGGTGCCTAAGGTTTCTACTTTCTAGTAAAGTTTTACAACCTAGTTCTAACTCTACACAATTATGGTAAGCTAGAAAATGAAAAACAATAATGTAAATGTGGAAATGTAAAAGAGACAAGGAACATAGTCATTTTTTTATCGATGACTCGGAAATTCGGAAATCTTCTCTACTCCTCGATGGAGCACTCTCACAAGAGTCTAGCTCTAACTTGAGACCACACAAGAAATCAAGCCATCTACTCGTGGTAGTTCTTTTCTACTCTGGATAGGTGGACTTCAAACCTTCATAAGCCTCCCGGTACCTTCCATAAGCTCCTCTAAGGAAAGTCATCGAGCCAACGTCTCCAAGCCGTCTAGGAGACGTTGATCTCCAAGAGTAATAAACCAAAGATGGTCACTTGAACCTAGCTAGGATAAACAACTAATATTGATGCACAAACTAGACCTATCTACTTTCTCTTTCTATTCAAAAACTAGCGGTTTGACACATATTATGAAGAGTTACAGCAAACCTGCATAATCCGCCTCCATCCAGATCATCCACCTCAGTTCATTATCTCATAATTCTAATGGTCAATTTTTCGAACGTTGCACATACCAAGATCATCCGGCTCAACTAGAATTATTCGGCTCATTCGGTTAGGCCGTATGGTCTACCTAGTACAAACGTTGCACTTTGAATCCATATAACCAATAATCCTCCTTAGTGATCAGTCTTGACCCGGATTAGCCGTCTCACATAGAAATCCCTTTGAAAGTCACTTTTCCAATGATCCGTCTTGATGGTCCACTTGACCCAGATCATCCACCTAGCATTTAGCAAAACTTGGGACTTATGTAGACAAATGCTCCGGGTCAATGATCCGCCTTGACCTAGATTATCTGCCTCCATTTTAAAACTCATATGAATAGTCCCAGAACTCTCTTGATCGATGACTGGATTATTCGCCTTTGTTGAAAATCCAAAGAGCACAGTGAAAACCTTTTCTGGATCAATATCCGCCCCTGTGCTCCGCCTAACTCGGATGATCCACCTCCATTGAATTTTTAGACTTATCTCAAATTTGATCCAAACTTTGAAAACTTGATTCTTAGCACTTTCTAGATATAATATGAGCGATAGAACCTAGTGTGCATCACACCTATCTACCTATCCTATATAAGCTCAAACTGCTAGCCTTGAACCCTCTTAATTGTACAACCAAAACAAATAAGAACCTAATATCTAAATTGATCCGAGCTCGACTCCCTAGGTCAATTATAAACACAAGTTTCTTAAATTTCATTCAAATAAGCTTTGCTATTCACAAAGTATCATAGGGGATCCATAAAAACTAAGATTATCCATTTCTTTTGCTCAAGAATCAGCACAATCCAACTTAAAAACAAGTTAGTCTTCAAGCAATAGTATCATTAATCACCAAAACACTTAATCTTTGCAAAATAGGACCTAGATGCTTATAACTAGCAACGTTAGTAACCAGCCTCCTAAGATCTCTATCAATATGTCGGGGTCAATGAAGTGTTAACCTTTTGGATGTTGGTACTAAAATATGCTTATTATTGTGTTTTGCCTTAGTCCCACGACATTCAGGGGTTATGTAGCCATTAGATAATTGTTTTCCAACAAAAATCAGCAAAAAAATAGATTGATTTGAAATTCATGGCATCATAACTTAACAGCATCTCTTTTTGTGTCTCACACTCTTTCTATCTCTGTAGGGATACCACTTATGTGGCATCGTCGCCTACTACGTCCACAATCAATGCTGGACTTTACATCTAAATTTGATCGGATAAGCATGTTAAGAACAAATAAGTTTCACAGTAATTTCATAGAAAATTTCTCCATTTCCATAGGAATTGGAGAAAATCCCCGCTTTATCAAATCCGACGTGGTGGATCCCATCTCTCTGCCCCTCGCTTGGCCTCATTCTTATCCCTTCCATGGTGGTGTGACCAAGGTTTCAAAAACCGGCGAGATTTCGGAAATCTCGACCGGAGAAAAAAAATTGAAAAAATTAAATTGCTACAGTATTTTGAAAATTCAACAAATCTCGTCGAAATCTTGAGTTTTTTTGGTTGAAATTTGACCTTTTTTTAATAGAATTGGCCCAATAACCCATAAGAATGCCATCTTCTATAAAAATTTGTTGAAAAATCGAATTTTTGAGACATTTTATAATTTTGGCAGAAAGCACTGTCGGATTTTTATAATATTTTACAAGTATGATCATGCTCTGAAAAATTTATGGTACTATATTTAGAAGTCTATAATCATACATAATTTTTTTAAAAAGAATTTAACTTCATTTGTAATCTTTTAAAAAATCAAAAACAGAATGAACATAAGTGAGATAGTAATCTTGTCAGAATTTTATAAATTTTCTCGAGTGTGATCATGATCCAATTTTTATGAGAGCTTAAGAATTGCCTTAGAACCCTTATCTAAAATTTTCAAAAAGTTTAAACTTTTTTATTTGCTCAATCAAATCTATAGATTTGTTATCTTTCAAAAATAAAAAACACAAAAACACAAATAGTACAGTACTATTGTAAGAATTTTATAAATTCACTGGAGTGTGATCATGATCTAAAATATTTATGAGAGCTTAATCATTGCCTCCGCACCCTTAAGTTTTAAAAATTCTAACCATTTTTTGGTTGCTCAATCAAATCTATCTATTAATCATCAGGCTTTTATCAAGACAGTAGCACTGTCATGATTTTTTAAATTTCCTCAAACTTGATCATTATACAAAAATTTTATGAGAATATTAATGATGCTTCTAATATGGTTTGAATTATTTTTCATTATGTTGAAATTTACTGGTTAGCCTTTAGTAGTAGTGTTCTAATTTTTACAAATTCCTCAGGCTTGATCATCTTATGGGAACATTATTGATGTGTTAGGATCGTCCACAAAATTTTTCAAAATATTCTAACGTGGTTTGAATTATTTTTTATTCGGTTAAAATTTTGTCAATCAGCCTTTTATCAGAACAGTAGCACTGTCAGAAGTTTTAAAAATTCCTCAACCTTGATCATCATCCGAAATGTTTATGAAAACTTTGGTAATATGTTAAGACCATCCAAAAAAAAAAAGTTAAAATATTTTAACATCGTTTCAACCATTTTTTATTTGGTTGAATTTCGCTAAGATTTCGGTATTTCTCGGCGAAATTTCGATTTAAAAATTCCAAATTTCAATTTTATTTTTGAATTTTGGCCAGATTTCATCCAAAGTTCTAAGATTTCGTTAAAATTTCACATTTCGCCTAGTCCCATACGTGAACTGAAACCGAAATTTGAAACCGTGTGTGTGACTGTGACGAGACGCCGTCAATTCCCGGTGGAAACCAAAAACGGCGGGAAATTTTCCCGCGCTCGCGCCTCCCCTCTATCAAAATCCAACCACCACGCTCGCTTGCTCTTCTTGCCCACCTCTACCGTCTCCCACGAAATCGAAATGGGCCGCAAGAGCAGGGCTAGGGTTTCCCTCGACGGCGACGGCGGCGAGGAGGAGGAGGATGCGGTGGCCGTCGCCCCCCCAACCGAGAGCAAGAGCCTCTACGAGGTAAAAGCCCCCAAACCCTAGGGCTATGGCCTCCGGGTGTTAAAGCAAGGGCATGTGCTTGTTCCGATGTGGTAGCTTCGTTTTAGTTTGTTCGGTGCTGGTTCTCTTTGTATGGAAATCTCGCGGATCTCCATGCGAATTGCTCGTGCTGGTGTTCGGGAATTGGGGCTGAACTGATGCGAATTAGAGATTAGCTCGAAGTGATTTTCCAGGCGAGTTCCCCCAAGACATAGATTCACTTTGGAGCGATTTCTCTCAGTTGATCCTATTACTTGCGTGTAATCTACACACAATTCTCCACTCCATTGGTATGCTACTTCAACATGCAAAACATTACAATGTAAGGTTATGCTGCTAATGAATCAAAATTAACAATGCTTGTGCATCAAAACGCGGTTCCGAAACATGTAGGGAAGGGATTAAAGGGTCACATTTCGCATGCTAAGATGCCAGATGAATGACGGGGGAGAATGAGAGTGCTTAATCACTTAATTGCCTTTTGTGTCCTGCTCCATGTTGTCATACTGTAGACGGCTCTTTGGTAGCATTCTTGTCTTTTAGCCTTATGCTGTTTGGGGGTTCCACTTAGTACTAGTGGGGAAGCCTGGAAGGTATGAAGGTCCATTCGATGATTAACTTTAATTCTTATGCTATTTTCGGAGTCGAATTGTCAAACAATTATGTGGCTGGATGTGGGAGATGTTTGCTTTGGAGTTGGGACCCGCTGGGCTGCTATATATATGTTGATTAAGGAATGTATCATAGTTCAGTTTGAGGTGTCTTACTTGACCTGTAAATCGATATACTATCAAATAAAAAAAAAGTTTGCTCATCTGATGGATCAGACAACACCCACCACTGGGTTGAGTTTTGTTCAAGAGGGGAAGTTTGTGATTGGTGGTTCATGTCTAGTTAAATCACCATTTAGCGTTTGACACGAAGAACTATAGCCTGTACCTTGCTTGCATCCACCGAATTTTTTTCCTGTTTCTTGCTAGCTCCTGCGACATCTACGCTATTTTTATTTTTTGCTTCATCATTGCTGCAAAACTGTAGTCAATTGGTGCATACTACTTGATTGTACTTAGCGTGGTAGAAAACCCAAGCTTAAAGAAACGTGGCAGAAGAGCTGAAAGGGTACGTGGAGTCCATGTCAACAACCTCAAATGGACTAAATCTGAATTGCTATAAGCGTACATGCAGAAACAAGTCAACAACTGTTATGCTTCATTTTCTTGTCTTTCCCTTTTCGTCGAACAGCTAACTCATTGATACGCTTTTATTTTTTTCTTCACTCTGAAGATCTTAGGGGTTGAGAGAACAGCTTCACAACAGGAAATAAAGAAGGCATACTACAAGTTGGCCTTACGTCTTCACCCAGATAAGAATCCTGGAGATGAGGTAGGATCTCAACTTGAAACCTTTTGTTTTTGAGTAAATAAGTGCCATGTATCTCAATTAGAGTGTTATGTCATGCCAGGAAGCCAAGGAGAAATTTCAGCAGCTGCAGAAGGTGATATCTATTCTTGGAGATGATGAGAAAAGGGCATTGTATGATGAGACTGGCATTGCTGATGATGATGTGAGCACCTAATTTCTAGTAGCGTGGTTCCGCCCTTTCAATTTCAGGTGATACTTTCTCAAATCTTACCTTTCCTCTTAGGCACTGGTTGGAGAAGCTGCAAACAATCTCCAAGAGTACTTCAGAGCAGTGTACAAAAGAATATGTTTCACTCCATATATCAATGAGAAACTTATGTTGTCCATTCACTTACACAATGCATGATGATGGTTTGGTTTTGTATTAATCATTCACAGGTTACCGAGGCTGATATTGAAGAATTTGAAGCTAAGTACAGAGGGTCAGATTCTGAGAAAAAGGATTTGAAGGATCTCTACGAAAAAATTAAGGGCAACATGAATAGGTGGATGTTGCAAGCTTATTGTGCTTTTAGCTTGGATGAAATGTTTGTTCCAAAAGGTGCTAAAGTGCCAGTGAATAACTGCATTTCATTTATATTTTAACCTGATGCCCTTTTGTGTAGGCTTTTTTGCTCCATGATTTGCTCAGATGCAAAGCTTGATTCTCACCGCTTTAAGGATATAATTGACGAGGCAATTGCTGAAGGTAAACAATTATATGCGGCTGCCATTCTATAATTTTATCGTACAGCGGATATGAACTTGTTCTATCTACTTCCCAAAGTGAAGTGCTGGCAAAGTGCTCAGTTTATGCATATCACTCAAACTGTTACCTGAAACTTCTGCATTGGTAAGAATGTTACCATTTTCCTCCTTATCGTAGGTGAGCTGAAGTCCACTAAAGCATACGAGAAATGGGCTAAAAAAATCTCAGAGATAGAGCCACCCACAAATCCATTAGAGAGGAGAGTGAAGCAAGTTCCCACTTTTTCTTGAAGCACTTCCCTCCCATTTGATCCTGCCAAGGTATTATTCACCGTCATTTGCTTACCACTGCCTCTTCGGCTGAAACCCCGTCCGTCACAGGAAAAAGAAGAGCCAGGAGAACGATCTGGTCCTAGCGATCGCCCATCGCAGGGCGCAGAGGAAGGACCGGTTCGACTCGGTGCTCTCATCCATAATGTCCAAGTGCGACGCCAATGCGAGCAGCTCGGAGCCCACGGAAGAAGAGTTCGAGCGAGCTCGGGAGAGGCTCGAGAGCAAGCGGGCCAAAGGGCGCAAATGATACAAGCCTGCTTGCCACTATGCTTTAGATTAAGCATTCAAGTGTGTTCTCAAGCCAGCCTTGGCGTTGGCAGATCAGGCTGTCTTCAGTTCTTCACCTTCCGTTCCGGCTGATGCAGCGTGGTTGTGCTCGAGATCAATCGCTTTTGCTGGAAAAGAAAGGCGAGTTGAGGCTGTATTGCAACTTTATAGCAGTTTCGTTTTAAGAAACTGGGCTTGTCTATGTGTGATTAAATCAAGGTAGTCGTTTCCGGATGTGAACTTTGAGCGGTGGCATTTCCCTTCGCGTGGTGAATGAAAACCCTCGTCATGCCGTCAGCCATCGGGTGCTCGTAATGGACGATGACAGGTCGTCTCTAGTATACTTCATATACTTGCCAAGTAGTATGAATTGCTCTTGAAATAGGATCATGACACAGGTTCACGCTCGCAGCTTCAACCGCCCGTTGGTACTGCTAGCTTTCTAATAACAAATGGCCAAAATTGCTTCTTCGCACGGATCAAATGGCTCTACCAGATTTCGGTCGAGACAATCCCTATGTTTTCGTTGGAAAAGAAAGAAATGAAATAGCTAATCATATTAAGAATCATCAACAGCTATATTCCTATTTTTGTTTGGAGCAGTGTTTCTACGCACCACCATCGTAATAAAAGTTGGAGAGGTGATTCTATACTTTTTTTTTTGGGTAGTTGCATAAATATTAAAGCATGAATGAATGATGGATAGCGATTATTTACCCTTTCGTTTACTTTAAGATTTATACAACTTGTATTGGGAGAGAAAATATTGAAACACTGCTCTAAAAGTTGTATATTTTTTTTATTTTTGAAAATTGGTTAAGAGTTTTAGTATTTACTATAGAAGAAGAACAACTGTCGAGCTATAAACGCATATACACTCACTCCCCTACGCTTGCACTCGGTGCTGTGCGCCCTCGTTGAGCTGCGCTCGAACAGGGGCGGGCGAGGCACGCAGTACGTGTACTCACCAACAAAGCTAGGTTTGGCTCGCAAGTTGTACAAATTTTGAAACAAACTCCCTCTACCATGCGCCAACCGCCATTAGCTCCGACGAAAGCCTAATCACCATGGTCATCACCACCCTAATCTCGCCGCTAATCAAACCGAACCAAGCAATCACCACCACCTCATTTTTGGCAAACGCCAACCGCTCGCCACCCGAGCTCCGCTCATGGCCGCTCGCGCACCTATTAAACCCCCGCTGCTCGCCTCCCCATCCCTCCCAAGCCTGCAGAAGCAATCGAGAGATCACCAATAAGCATCTCCTCTTGAGCGACTAATAACGCAGGCTTCTCGCACCACCAAGCAGCAATGGAGATGAAGAAGATTGCCTGCGCCGCGCTCGTCGCCGCCGCCTCCGCCACCGCGGTCGTGGCCTCCGAGGCCCCCGCCGCCGCGCCCGGCCCGGCCACCAGCGGCGCATTCGCGGCCGCCCCGCCGCCGGCGCGCTCATCTTCTCCTTCCTCGCCTACTACCTGCGCTGAGACGAGCGGGAGAAGCGTCTACGTGCGCGCGCGGAGGGCGTACGTGCAATGCGTTGGTTGATACTTACGTGTTTATGATCCTACTATAGTGTTTTTGTGACCGTGTGGAACATCCAATTCTCATTTGTAACCGTGTCTAATGGTAATACTTTGTTTATGATCTGAATTGATGTGCTATTTTTTTTCATCCGTTTGTGTTAATTCGTTTGGTTAATCACTTAATTGTCTCGTTAGTTTTTCTTACCGAGACGGAAATTTGGAAAATTTATAGGGAGATACATACTTCACAAGTACAACTCTATATTCTTATTCAATGATTTTATAGTATCATAAACCCAATGCATATGTTTAAAATTTACTAAAATTATAATACAAATAGTTCTAAGGTCTTAAAAATCTCAATCCACCGAAATTAAAATCAATTCAATTAACAAATTTGACCTAATAAAGAGGTAACCTTGTAGCGTTTCTTAATTTTTTTAGGGTGCAAAGGTATACCCGACGTCCCTGGATCCACCCATGTTCGTAAGAGGACCTGACTGTGGCCAGCTTATGCTGTGGAGAAGTGATAACCCGAGATTAGGCGTTGGTTGGACCAAGGGATTGGGTTGGGATTTAGTTTAGGATTGACACATCCGGCACTTACAGATCGAATATGATGCAAAATTCCTAAAATCAATTTGAAATTTTGAAATTATGTTTAGATCCTCTGGTCGGTTTTTAACAGAAAGGATCCGAAAAAAATAAAATTACGTTTAAGTCCCTCAGCAGTTTATGTCCGGATCCTCCGACGGTTTTTACCAAAATGGGTCCGAAAAAAATAAAATTATATTTAGGTCCCAATAAATCGGTTTTTAGCCTATTAGCTCGAAGAAAAATAAAATTACGTTTAGATCACTCTGCGGGTTTCTAAAAAAACACAAATTCACCGACAATTTATAGTAGTCCACAGATTCTCCGATGGATCCTAATGACCCTTTAAAAAAACAAGAAAATCGGAATTACGCAAAAAAAAAAACGAAAATACATTTGTTTTCTCCCAAAAACAAAAAAATACAGATTCACCGACGGTTTATAGCAATTCACAGATTCGTCGACGTGTCCTAGCGACCTATTTCTTTTATAAAAAAACAAGAAAAATGGAATTACGCAAAAAAAGCGAAAATACGTTTAGGTCCCTCCGCGTTTTTCTCAAAAAAAAAACACATCTTCGTCAACGGCTTCAAGCAGCCTATTTTTTTCAAAAAAAAAAAAACATGAGAAAACCGAAGTTACGTAATTTTTTTTTCAGAAATATCCAACGAACCAAATTTCGCGCGGCGCAGCGTCGCGCGATCGAATTTTCTAAATTTCGCACGACGCAATATCCCGTGACGCTAGTTACTTGTGATGCCAAACTCCAAATGCACGTTGCCAATTTGCCCTGACGAAAAAGTTTTTTTTAATGAAATTAAAGACAAATTCGCCTCTTCCGTTACAGAAGCAAGCACGATGAATTAGTAAAAGACCCGTCTCCTCTCCTCCATTGCTCAGTAGCAAGCTTCCCCTCTCCCTCCCCTCCCCTCCCCTCCCCTTCCCATCTCGATCGCCAAACCCTAGCGCGCGCACCGCGGCTTGAAGGAATCTCGAAGTGATTAAGCATTCCTCATTCGTAGGGGATTTTACGCGTGGGTGGATTCTAGGTGGTGCTGCCAAATTCCATGTTTTTAGGTGAATTCCATCGTCTAGTTTGGAACTGTGGATGGATTTTTTTTAGAACAAGGGTCAAGCAAACCCCTGTTTCGTAAAAACAGAAAAATACAGTTCAGAGTCTAGTGTCTCCCTGTACCACTTAGACTGTTAAGCCATGGAACTTGAGATATTTAGGCCTCTAAACATGAAATTAATCAATCGCAGTGGCTCATCAGATTAATTTTCAAGTTTAGGAATGGCTCCTCAGTGGCACAGTTGCACAAGTATGGGGACCGGGGTGTGATTTTCTCTTATGTGTACTATGTTGAAGTAGTAACGGGATAATAGGCATACAGATTGTACTTGCTTACGTTTGGTGTGAACCGTCTTAAGAAGTTCAGAATTCGATACCGTCCTTTTCAAGCTCTGAATCTTTAAGTTTCTGATATGTGTATGTGTTTTCCAGCAAGGCTTCTTTATGCCATTCCGCCCACTTCAGCTAAGCATAATTTTCTATTTCAGGTGCACTGTTTGTGATTTTGAATCCTACCCCTAATCTTAAGATGCTTGGGCTTCTACAGGTGACAAACTTTGCTCTCATAAGTTACTAACTTCATTATCTCTTGAGTAAGTTGTTGTTTAACTGCTGGTGCTCCATATATACTGAATACAGGGTTTTGTTGCTGGACTTATGTTGAGCATTTCATTTCTAGACTTAGCACACAATGCACTAAGTTCTATTGGCTTTTTGAAAGGCAACCTTTGGGTGAGTCATGTTTTGCTTATAATTCTAGAATTCATGTCCATGTAATGCTGATCTATCTCAAATAACAAGTAGCAACTTTTGTAACTTATCTTCTTTTGC
This sequence comes from Otatea glauca, assembly GCA_036346275.1. NCBI lineage: Eukaryota > Viridiplantae > Streptophyta > Magnoliopsida > Poales > Poaceae > Otatea > Otatea glauca. The sequence goes on from CM070713.1 coordinate 8,326,117, forward strand.
AATTTTTTGCTGCAGTTCTTTTCTTTGGTTTGGTTGTGAAATTTATTCCAGAGCCAACCATTGTGCTAACAACTGATTCAAGCAAGAAGCAGGTTGGAACAAATAACCCTTTGCAGCATCATATCAATCCGTTTTCTCACTAAAATATTAAGCCTGAAATCTGAAAAGAATTTAGTCGTCTATGTTTGGCTTGAGGAAAGCAGACTGCTGATGATGGGTCGGATAAAGATACGATGAAAAAACATCGTCAGCAAGTCTTATTCAGTGGGATCATTACTGCTGTTGGTAAGAAACTACCAATGCTTCTAAATCGTTAAGCGCCTTTGTTTAATCGGACCTGCAGTCCTATTTTAACTTGTGAGTGACATGATTATTTGAACTGTTTCATGTCGTGCGAGGTTCCTTAACATGTTATGGGACTTTGCTTCCTTGAAGCTACAATTATTTGACTTGATATTTATTCTGACCTGCAGGAATTAGCTTGCACAATTTTCCAGAGGGGATAGCGGTGTTTCTTGGATCCATGAAGGTATTGCCTTTGTATATTCATGTCACTACAGTGGTATCATTGATCATTTTTCTTCTAATAGAGAAGTTACCGGGGCTTAGCTTTGACAGCTCTGGTCTCATTAACCTTGTTTCGGTGTTCCAATAGTTCTAGTTGCCCTTTTTTTTTTGCTTGCTCTGATTGTATTTTGTTATAATGTAAAACTGCAGGGTCTTCGGGTGGGACTGAACTTGGCTATTGCTATTGCTTTACATAACATACCAGAGGTACAGAAATAAACTTATCAGCCTTTTTGGTTAAGTATCGTGGGAGTTCTTATCTACAGTTTGATGTTGCATCTTTGCCAGGATATAAGATTCAAATGCCATTGAAACTTTGGTTGTTACAATGCATCATGGATCACATATATGAGTATAATATGAATGCCCAGTTTCATGGTAAACTAAATCATGACAATATATGCCCTGAAGCCGCACCTTTCTTATTGACATTTGCTAGGTCTCAACATTGGCCAAGTTATATATTCTTTTGATCTGTCTATTTCAGTTTAAAGCTGAATGAGCATACTAGCAATGGGTGGGTGGCATCAGAAGATTTTCGTATAGATAAGAAAGATATTTGCAAATAGTGTTAGAAGGATATAGACTAATAAGTAATAATTACTAATGGGAAAATTAAAGAATTTCATTTTATGGAGAATATTGTTTTACAAATCATATAACTGAGACTGTATTGACACATTGTCAATTCATCATTTAGGTTCATTTAATGTGGCGACCCGCATAATTAGCCCAGGATAATGACAGTCGCACTGCCATCACTCTGAGATAATTACGCGAATCTCGGCATACCAACTAATCAAAATATCGAGCGCACTCGATATTTTATCAGTTAGTACACCGTGTTCAGAGTGTTGCAACAGAACAATAATTAGAGACTGAATGAAAATATATTCAAACCAAGCCACGCAGGGCTATATGTCCATTACATAGTTATACTTCTGACCCCTTTACAACAAAAGGACATAATATAGATACTATTACACCAAAAGACAGACGAAGCCCTTGCACAGCTACTCCTCCCCTCTATTCCTCCTGGTAGAACTCTGCTGCTTCGTCCACCCAATCATCTGCTTGAACACCGGAGCCAAACTCTAGAAAAGAGGGATTTAGCAAGAGTGAGTACAAAAGTACTCAGCAAGCATTATAACAAATGCAGATATGAATTTTCCTCTCAAATTCAGCCATCTTCTTACCTTCTCTCAAAATCCCTTTTTACAGAATATAGATTTTTGGTTTTCTTTAAGGGTTGGATATTTTAAAATATGAAAACAGCTATTGCACTCGTATATGAGGCAGACTTAGCTTCCGTAGCCTCCCATCCAGGAGACAGGCTTGAATTCAAGATTTTAACCCTGCGCAGGTTCGTATCACTTTACCCATAACGGCTTCCACCACAGAGGCTTCAGAACATTTATCGCTAATCCAGTATTAGATCTCCAACCCTGGTAGCCAACGAGTAGTGGTGTCCTCGACTGTTCCCCACTTACCCTCAGCATACCAGTTGTACCATACTACCGCAGCAGCATCGATACTCAACCATAGGCTTTAAATATAGCGTCTGACCAACCGCAGCTGATGTCGTGCCCCTCACTGGGACTCCCGGCATACCCAGCTTCACACTCCTAATTATCTACTTATTTCCCAATGTGGAGATCATAATACCTTCATAGGATAACCTTTTCAGACAACGATTTATCTCACTATGGTTGATACTAAAATACGGCTCATTGCCCAAGTGCAATTGGTTGATCTTATATTATAGCCTATGTAGAGGACCCCGCCGGCCAAACCCTTCTCATCAGCGCCCTCTACCCACCATATATACATATACGCACATCCACGGCTCCATTCGTTGGACGAGCCAAACATCAATTCCATATTCTCAATTACCAACTCATCATCACATCATCTCATCACAAACCATCTTTCCATCCGAATCCAATTTAAGGTTTTCAATTGCAATATAAGATTTTCCATGCAGTAATGATATAGATATTTATAGAAAAGCATTCAAAACATTTAGTAAAGATGATCAATAGAAATCTTGCCTGGAATATAAGCGGAAGGATCGTCCTCGCCCGAAGATTGGTTCTGATTGGCTGGGATGCTCAGGTCTGACCCTAAAAGCATACAACATTAACTAGGGCAATTAAGGTGAATAAATTATTCTGGCGTCCAACCAGCTTTTCTGATCTGCTATTCAATTTTTATCTTGACACTATTAAATTAATACCAGCTGTCAATTTTTACACAATCCGCAATTTGATTACAGAAATCAACGCGGTTCGCGGCACGGATTATTTTTCTACCCTTTTTCCCCTCACTTTTTCTCTTTTCTTCTCTCTCTTCCCTTTCTTTCTTCTTTTCTCTTTCTTTCTCTTTGCCTTTTCTTGCTTCTGGCCGAAGCCTCGGCTGCATCGCTGCTTCCTTCTTTTTTCCATTTGGCTGACCTCCCTTCGGCCTCCTCTCCTCTGCTTCTCTTCTTTCCCTACTCCTTCCTCACGGCCGGCTGCCCCTACCTCTCCTCCTCTTTCCACCTGCGAGCTCCTCTCCATGGCGCCTCCTCACACCTTACTCCAACCCGCGGTGGTCTGGCCCTGGCGCCCACGGCTACGTAGCTCGGCCCGGCGTGGCCCTCTTGGCTCACTGTGGCTCTTGCCTCAGCCATGATCCGCCGCCTCCTCTCGCTCCGGCTACAACACCTCCTGGCCGATCCCCGCGCCTCTACTCGGCTCGGCTCCCGCGCCGCGCGCCTCTTCTCCTCCTCGCCTACTCCACGGCCGGACTTACCCGCCGCCACTCCTCCGTCCTCACTTGGCCGACGGCAACCCGAAGCGCCGCCCTCTCCTGCTGCACGTTGGGGGGCTTGATCTATACAAGAGAAAGAACAGATGCTACACTAGCCTTAGGGCTACCCCAACCGACTGAGAACCCATCGAGAGGGGGAAGACCCGATCGACCTCTACTCTACTGGTGATGCACCTGGGGTTTTGGTTCGGTTGAAGAAGCTAGCTGAAGGAGAGTTGATTGTGATGAAGCTGCGTTCTTGGCCTTCTCTTGGCTGGGTCGGCTTCTGGACCTCCTCCTTCTTCTGGATTCTCCCTCTCCTTGCTCCTCTTCTCCTTGCTGGTTGCTTCGGTTGGAATGCTTGCTCTTGGCTCTTGCTGCCTGTCGGTTTGGAGTGAAAGAGGAATGGGAATGAGCTGGCTTCTGGCTGGGCATTCGGCTGGCTTTATTGAATTGGGAAAATGGCAAAGGACCATTTTGCTCTTGGGTTTTTACTGGAGGCTATTGATCCTAAGGGCATTACGGTCATATCTCGCTCAAAACACTAACGGTACCCGTAACTGCACCAGGTAAGCTACTAAACGCCGAAGGATGAACCCAAAACTAGCGAGAGGGGCCAGTCTAAGTCCCGGACAGATTGGGTACCTCGATGAGCGATACCTTTCACTGCGGGACTGACGGCACTTCTCAAATCCTTACATTTTAATTTTTCTTGCCTAATCATGTTTTTATTGTGTAATTAATCATTTAATTAAACTGATAACCCCCGGGTTATCACATTTAACACGTGCATTTGTTTCTTTTCTTTGAATCAATGTTGAGTGTGGCGTAATTGTAAGTCTTAGACATCATCATTTAACTTCATAAAATCCGCTTCCTTTTATGCAGTTCACTATCCTAACTAGTTGAAATTTTGTTACCTACTCAGGGGGTTGCTGTGGCTCTTCCACTCTATTTTGCTACCAAGAGGTACCTGTTTTCCCATGTAGAGACGAATTTATAGTTCACAGCAGCTTTCAGAAATGAATCCATTAATGAATATATGTTTGGAAATATGAATTCTTAATTTTCTATGGCCAAAAGTTATAAGCGGGTACAAATAGTCATTACTTGTTAGTTGTTAAGATACATTATTATATAGCATACGATTTGAGGACTAGTCATAGAATGGTGGACTACTCTTATCCGTTATGTGAGCTTCTAGTCATAGAATGGTGAACTACTCTTGTCCGTTATGTGAGCTTCACCTGTTTCTCCATAGTTTTTAAGGGTGAGAACAATGATTGGTATTCCAATGTTGTACTTGCAGGACTACAAAGCATAAACAGTTTGAAACGATTGCATTTTAGAGACAATGCAAATGCTGCCTAACATTACCCTTTTGCATTTTTTTCCTCTTGTAATTATTGGACTTTTTTCCCCTGCAGATAATTATATATTCCTCACCTTATTTTTTGCATGTAAAAGCAAATGGCACGCATTTAAAGTTGCAACACTCTCTGGTTTTGCTGAGCCACTTGGAGTGATTGTTGTTGGTATGCTATTTTATATACGCTTTTCTGTAAATTTCTTCTTTTAAAGTATATCTGTTGAGTACTGTGGTAAATGTGGTTAATGCAGCTTACTTGTTTCCGAGCAGCTTAAATCCTGAAGTTCTTGAAGGCCTACTTGGATCAGGTTAGTCTGTTAGTAAAGTGAAAAACTGGTATGGACATTGAGTGCTTTGTTGACCTCCTGTGCGTCTTTATGCAGTTGGTGGTGTGATGGCTTTCCTCACTTTGCATGAAATGTTACCTCTAGCATTTGACTATGCTGGTCAGTAGCAAGCTGTCAAAGCAGTCTTTGTTGGCATGGCCGTCATGTCTGCAAGGTTTGTTGATGTTTCAAATTAAATAATATGATTCCATAGTGACTGATGTGGATTTGTTTTCAATAGAAGATTTCTCTGTAGTTTTTGAAGCACTTTTAATTTTAAAGCACACAGACAGTGGTGATTGAGATCTCAAATGCGAGTTGACATGAGTTAGGACATAGGATAGTACAAATGTACAATAGTAAATTAACATTCCGTGTTGTTGGCACTTAGTATGTCATAAAGGGAATAGCCTAGATTTGTTCTATCATCTATAGGGTGAATTTATAACATGAAGGTTGATCTTTCTGCAATGGCATAAGTATATGTTGGCAGCAGTGTTTGACAACAGGCTTAAACATATTACTGAGTAACTTCGTTCATCAGCAATATTCACGTTTATCAAATGCATAAACTGGGGCCTTTAGAGTACATACTGAATTTTTGACACAAAACTAGGTCTCTGATGCTGTTGTACACGGCTACACGCCTTGAAAGCAGTACATACTAATATACTATTCTATTACATACTCACTTTGTGATTTTTGCATTGGCAGCTTGTATTTCCTGGAGATCAGCCTACCAAAGGAGAGCTTGTAGCGTGCAACAACTATAGCGCTGCAGCTGTTTTTCAGCTTCACAGAATCCTTGAACTGCGTAGAATAGATCTTGCATTTTTTTGGATTTGCCAAGCAGGCAGAGGGGCGTGGGGATGGAGGATCTATCATCAACTAATGTGTTCAGGCAGGAGAGCAAGACATGCATGAAAACTGAAACAAGAATTATGGCTAGATTGTTGTGCTGGCCATATGTATGCTATTACTACTGGTCACTGTATCATACCATTTTACAATGTAATGCAATGGGCAACAGTATGGGATGGGGATGAATACACCAACCAGAGACCAGAATGAAACCACCAAATTTTTCGTCGGGCAATAGGATGCAACTGGAACCGATAGAGGCAAATTGCAGCAATTTGGCCGTTGCCGCTGATTGGAACTGTTGTGGACAATTTAAAAGAATTGCTCGGCAGTCCATTTGTTAGCTTAGGCTGTAGCTCTTCTGAGAAATAGCTTTCGGTTGTGCTGTATGGCTAAAGAGTTGAATGGTTGGGCTGAAGTGGTTGAGTGTTTGGCAACTAGACTTTCAGGTGTGAGGGTTGTGGGTCGGGAATGGGGGTGGGAGTAGTAGGGTCCGGAGGTTTTATACTTGGTAAGAAGGGGTAATTTTCTTCAACTCTAGTGGTAAAGTTAGAATCTTAACACACTAAAGCCGAAGCTACCTCAGACCAGTTTTTGGTTTTCAGTTTTTTTTAGTATAAATGGGCTGTTGTTTTTTGGTTTTCGCTTGTAGAAAAATTCAGTCATTTGGTATAGCTTCCGGTTTTTAGAGGGAAGAGGCTAAAGCTAAAATCATCCCAAACAGTGACTTAAGCTTTTACTCATGTTGATTAAGTAGTACTCCCTTTGATCACAAATAGTTGTCGTTTTTGATATAGGTGTAGTTAAACATTTGAAACTTTGGCTATCAATATTATTTTAAATATTTAAATTAGATACAAGAGAATTATGTGTATATTTATCTTGAAAAGTACATTTATAATATTATAATTTTATTGGATTTTGTAAATATGTTATAATAAAAATTAGTGGTCAAAGATGTGTTTTGAATAACGTGTTGATATCCAAAACAATAACTATATCGATAACTATACCGTGTCTTGTGTTCTGTTTAGTATTGTTTCTCGTTCATTTTTACTAACGTTGTAGAATCTGCACCATGATTTTTTTTTAATTTTAACCCTAGATGGGTCTAAAAACTATCTAAATTAGCTATATAAAATTATATTATTAAATATGTCATTAATAGTACTAATAGGGAGAAGTCTATGTAACACTTAACTTTAATAGAAAGTTCATCTATCACTTAGAGCTATGAAACCAGAAATTTGATCCTCTAAATTTTGTAATCTTATTTAAATAACATTCTGATCCAATTTTGTAGGTGATAACTATTGACTACATGGCACGATAAGTGAATAGTTTTACTATATAAGATGATACGTTGATCAAATTAGGTCAATATATGGCCCACCAAAGCTTATTCCCCATCGTGCTCCCAGCAACACTTCCATGGTCGCTGCCCCTAGTAGCTACCTCCCTCTCTTTTTTGATTTAGGGAGAAGCTTTTGTGGGTCTCACATATCATTCACCGAAACTTGTTTAGCGTGTTCACATATAGCAAAACCGTTCACTCATTGTGAACAATACCACCATTTAAAACCGGATTAAGTGTTATTTGAAATAGGTTGCAAAATTCAAGAGGCAAATGTTTGATTTTATAGTTTATTGTGTTATAAACTTTCGAGTCAAGCTCAAGATGTCATATGAATCTTTTCCTTTATAATACTATATTAGTACATCATAATATATATATCGGAGATAGTGGAAAATGAAGAAAACAAAACTAGAAAAGAACGGATGAGTAGGCATGGGATCCTCCGCTGAGCCGCTGATGCTCGCCGCACGTGATCTCATGGATTCCACTGGCGCCCACCACATATATGTTGTGGTGCCACACGCACGGTAATAAGACTCTTCTAAACACAATTACAAAAATAACATTATCCCTAACCACAAAAACGTTGACAAAGGACACATATCACGTGCCACGCTCTCGCACAGCGGAAGGAGCTACATGTAGCCTCAAGTCCTCAATTTTGATTTCTTTTGACTAAAACTTTTTATTTACACAAGTCAATTTCGATTTCTTTTGACTAAAAATTCACATCGACAAAACTGTTTTGATTTACCTCAGGGCCTTTCACTAATTTTGCTTTGCGAATCCTGCATCATCGCAAAGAAATGGAAGAAATGGCTCTATCTCCTACCAGAGGTAAATAATCAAATGGAATATCACGCAGATTAACTTAACAGACGCTCATGCAGGTTAATTTCTGTAGCCAACCCCAAAGTGAAATCGCCTTGCTTGTTTATCGTTGAAAGCGTATTCGAGTCGCAGAGGTCCCAGTGGGGAGTCCACACGGATGCCAAGACCGTACCCATAACCACTTCCTGGTTTCCCACGGGCTCCTGCTGGGTCACCTAAAAACAAGCAATCACCACATATGGTCCAAATGAGAACTGGGTTTAGCAAAAAGAGATGCCATCACTGCGACATCTGTAACTGTATCAGACTTGTTCCAGCAGCTGCGACATTTCATTAATTAACTAAAATAAGAGGCAAAAGCAATAAATTTCTAAATTCTGAATCTGAATGGGAGATCTTTTCTTTTCAGACCAAATACGAGGCTTAAGAGAATTTGAGTACATCTACGGGACTAACCTGCTTTAGCAACAAAGGCCACAAATGTGGACTACAAAATGGCCGTATATGAGCAAAATGTGAGTAGAACATGACATACCAGGAACTTTAGGACCAGAACCAAGATCACTACCATAGTCACCAAAGACCACACCTTCAAGCGGCCCAACCTACATACAAAACAAGTACTGTAAGGAATGATGTGCATGAGTAGCACAGCAACAAGTAATCTGCATTTAGTGTCACTACAGATAGCAATCTTCAGATTGACATTTAATTAATTCTTCAAGTAGCCTATCTATGCATGGCTAAGAAGGTCCAAACATGCACAGTAAAAAGTTAGGCTGCACATTTTCATCAGCTAATTCACCTATGTTCAGCACTAGGAGATGTCACACTAATCTGACATGTATAATTCTTCAGATCGATCTGATCCAATGTTTGGACTATTTCTGTCTTAAAGAACATAATTGATTGGCAGTTGTACAACTGACATATTTAGCATCAGATACAACAAAAAAAATTGTAACTATTTCATACTATGTTGCATGGGTACGTGATAGCGGTACGGGTAGAAGGCATTTCCCAAAAATCACTGGTACAGCAGTGTCTGTGTGTGTAACAACAACCAAGCCTTTAATCCCAAACAAGTTAGGGTAGACTAGGAAAGAAACCCAATTAAAGTCAATAAAACCCATGAACATCCGATCTTGGGTCATGGTTTTGGTACGTGGATCGCTAACTTCTATGCACTCCTATCCATCACCAAATCTTTGGAAACGTTCTAATCCCTCAAGTCTTTTTTAAAAGCTTCTTCCTACATCAATCTCGGTCGATCTCTGTCTCTTCTTATGTTTACAAGACGACTTAAAATTTCACTACGCACTAGTGCCATAGGAGACCTCCGTCCTTCGGAGATGTCAAAACCATCTCAGATGATTTTGGACAAAGCTTTTCTTTAATTGGTGCTAGCCCAACCCTATCATGTATATCATCAATGCGGATTCGATCTCACCTTGTATGACCACAGATCTATCACAACATCCGCATCCTTGCTACGATCTTCTGTACATGTTGTCCTTTTGTCGCCTAACATTCCGCTCCAAACAACATCGCAGGTCTAATCGCCAACCTATAGAACCTACCTTTAGTAAGGTCCATACAACACCTCAATTCAACAACCATAAGGTCCATAACATAGGCAAACATAGATAAATAACGTCCATAAGACAAACATTAACTTAGTACATAACCAGTAGCCAGTAGGACTAAAACGAATGTGCCCGAACTCTTGAATGGGGGATGCAGGAGAGGCAAAGGTTTTATAAGCTAGGGTTATACTTGAGTTCTTTATGGGTTGGGCTTCCAAACAGGGGGCTTGTTAATGGGCCATACCAGTACCAAGGAGTACCCTGCAGTACCAGTTTTTTGTAATCCTTTTTTTTATTCGGCAATTTTCTGGTACCTCTGGGTACTGTACCCAAGCTATACCATTACCCGAGCAGTACCTGGTACTGGTATGCGACTTGGCCGAAGTACCCGCGCATCATATATTTCAATTCATATCTTACGCATTTGTTAGTTTGCTTCTCCAAGTTATTTATATTCTTAAATACATTCTATTCAACAAAGAAAACTTCGTTTCGAATCTTTAAATAATTTCAAATATTACATTTCTATTTTCTTTATATATGCATATTCTTGTTGTCAATTTATGGGGAAATATCGTTGTCTTTGTATTTTACTGTACTCATGTTGCTTGTCAATGCCGTTTTAAAAAAGACAGAGAACTCCGTATACCCGAAAGAGGCAAAACCTACCATGCGGCAAGAGACTTCTCCACTACCAACCGCATAAGAACGGCCAGAACCAACTGCACCTTCTTCGTATCCTCTTACACTATTTGTCCCACCAATTGCAAATGCTTCGTGAGGCGGAAAATTCCCATCAACATGACCTCCAGAAGCACTAGATCACATAAAAAGTAACATAAGGAATGAGTAAAATAACTGAAAAAAACGTAAATGCAACTTGATATGCAAAACTTTCAGGTCACGTCCAACAATGGCAATATATGCACTAAAATGTACCTTAGAAGAAGTCGAGCAGGACCAATCTCATAGCTCTGCCTCAAACGCGCTGTCACTCTGTTGAAACTAAGCCACTCATGAAGAATAGGAAGACCTTGCTCAATGTTGAAAACCAACTAGAAGCAGTAACAATGGTAGGAGATAAGAGATTATGACAATAAAACTACAAAGCAGCAGAATGTAGTATAAATGCCAACCATTGTAGAGTTATGATCTCCAGTGTCTGTGTAGACACTCTCAAGCTTAGCAAGTAGTGTGTCATCATAAGCATTTCCGCTGCAGTCATGACAAGAACATCAGATTTCAAATAGTACCTTAATCCGACAATTGTATTCATAATGTACCCAAACATATTTATGGTGCAAAATAAAGGTAAATGAGGCATTGAGATTTCAAACCTGGCAGTTAATTGGCTGTTGTAGGAATCTCTGATGACAGGTCTTCCTTTGTCATCACGAGCACCAGCATGCTGCATAGAAAGAATCAGTACTCGGTAGAATGCAATTTGGCTTGTTTTTCAAAGGACAGGTAAGCAAAGGAAAGAGAATATGTTAAACAAAAAACAATTCAACAATGCTTAATTTCACTTGTTTCCTACACTGGTACACAACTGTGCTCATGTACCTTTTTCCGAATTCTATTACCTAAGGTAGTACTGACATCACATCATCATGTCTATTTTGTGCTTTGTCTCCGGGCCTACAAGTAGGGACCACAGAGAAAAGGCTACTTGATTAATATGACATACGATTCACTTCTTTACCTGAAATATTAATCCAAGTGTACCGCTCCATTTAGGCCTGAACGGACGACTATATTCAATGCCAGAAGTAACTCGTCCAATTGTAAGGGGCCCATGGTCAGGATGGTCCCCACCATGAATAAGTGTTCCAGGAGTCCTAGAGTTCTGGCAAAGGAAATAATTATACGATAATACGAACATGGAACATATACATGATGGAATCATATACATGATTCTCAACTGATGGAATCATGGAACTGTAGAGATGATATCATATTAAAGGTACATACCTGAACCATGATAGTTCTGGAGGTCCTCTTATTGTCGCCGTCAATCCAAGGGTCGGTATAGTTTAATCGAAATATAGAATCTATCTGGCCCCTCTCTAGTGAGAGATTCAACTTCTTGTTCCTCCCAAAAACATTCCGATGAGAATATGCAAAGCTGTTTGAAAACTCCAGTGAGAATTTTTTTTTACATGTGCAATTTCAGTTTATCAAAGCACATCTATATCAGTAAATCTAAGATCAATTACAAAATTAAAATCAACATCTGAATTTCTGCAGTTCCTAAATGCTGCTTGGGCATTGGTGGGTCATCTTAACTTAGGCCACTCCAAACATGGTGTAATGGCGGGAATTGAGGACAGCTTCTATCACAAGCATAAGAGCATCTATAACTGATACTTTAAGCCCATATTTCTTTATAGCTGATAATTCATGAAGCTTCTTGAGAGTGTTAAGCCCATCCAAAAAGGCTCAAAACCAAACGGGAGTTAAGAAACATGATTTCTAAAAAGTCACCATCACAATGTTACATAAAGAAACAAGCTAAATTCCAGAGGAAACAAGATAACATAATTAACATTGACTATTGTGCTAAGAGTAAGTTGTCACATGTCAAAATCCTAGCATTAGAAACAGCACCAGAAAGCTGAAGACATACACATTGAACTGTGAAAGAAAAACTGACCTGCCAATAAGTCCAGAAAGTGGTCCATTTGTTATCCTACAGAAAATACAGCATGTCATTATCACATAATAATAACTAAAATTTGGATTGTAATTTGAAGATATGATACATATCGTCTTTGAAATCCAGTATATTTACCACTTCAACACCTTGCAGCTAAGAAACAGATTTTATGAAAGCATATAATGCACTCACTCATACAAACCAAGATCGAATCCGCAATGATGATATACGTGATAGGGTTGGGGTAGCACCAATTGAAGAAAAGCTTGTCTAAAATCGTCTAAAATGGTTTAGACATCTCCAACAGAGGCTTCCTGAGGCACTGGTGCGTAGTGGAATTTTAAGTCGTCGTGAAAACATAAGAAGAGGTAGAGGTAGACTGAGACTGACGTGGGAAGAAGCAGTTAAAAGAGACTTGCGGGATTGGAATGTTTTCAAAGATTTGGCATTGGATAGGAGTGCATAGAAGTTAACGATCCACGTACCGGAACCATGACCAAGATCGAAGGTTTAGAGGTTTATTGAATTTGATTGGGTTTCTTTCCTAGCCTACCCCAACATATTTGGGACAAAAGGCTTAGTAGTAGTTGTTGTTGTATACAATGCGCTCAGTTGAGTTCACTTAGCAAGCACTGCTACTTCTACTCACCCACTTGAAATGCCACCACCAGCAGAGAAACCACCAGAAGGGCGTTCAACAAGATTCATGACAAGATCAACTTTATTAGAATCTGCAGAAGACCATAAATAAGAAAAGGTACTACAGAACAGAAAGACCAGCTTAAAAAAACAATGGAAACTAAACAAATTAGCTTCACCTCCGACTGGCTGTGGAATTATTGTAACATCCTCCATAATTCCCATAGTGAGTATTGTCTCAACATCTCTTTTCACTTGTGCTCTATTGTAAGCCTATTTTCATCATTAGAAGATTAGATAGATAAAAAGTCGTCAAGACTACAGGACATGAAGTGTAAAATTAGCATCGAACCAACTCTACATATTCATTACCAAAATACTTCTAGTTCAGATCATAGTTTAAAATACCAGACCGGACAGGAAAAAAGAAACTGGCGCCTAGTCCGGTCCAATTCAGCTAAAGGATCGTTCAAGCATTCTGCCTGCTTCAAACTGGGGAAAACCCCGCCGAACCAGGCAGTTTTGAGAAGAACAGGAGGGAACAGGACACGGTGGATGGAAGGGCAATATGACCCTTGTGCCAATATATTGTCAAAAAATAGGTGGGGGAAGGGAGATTCGAACCCAAAAAGTAGCTGTTGGTACCTCAACTACATAGCTGCTAGCCACCTCTCCTTTGACAGTCATTGTGTCTCATAGGCAAGATAGGTGATATCTATAGCTTTGTGAACCACCGGTTGTACCAGTGAATTGCTGGACCGGGAGCCCCCCCAGGTCAATGACTAGTCCGGTTTTTAAAACTATGGTTTCGAATTGCTCGAGTGCTCCTTCCATAGATTCAGAATACAGAAATTGTGTAAAATTATGTTCACATATGCAAAAGTTATACATAAATGATCAAAGATTTTGGTAGATAGGCTTCGACCACACTTGTTTACATCCACTGTAACAACTAACAATAGCATTTGAATGGCAACTTCAATACCACATCAAAGCAATGCTTCAATGCACAGTATGGTATAATCAAGTGTAAAGTGGAAACGGTTCTGTCAAGGGCGTTGACGCCCAAGACGGCAGGACCTCGACTACATAGCCCGTAGCCTCGGCTGGTAGAGGCGTCGGGGTTTCTGCCCGGCGGCCCGATGATGAAGGGGATGAGATTAAGAGGAGAAAGAACAGGAGACTAGAGATGGATAATTCTTTCTTACTCCCAAAGGGTGCTTATTCTATCCAATATATAGGCACGTAGCCTGCTAAGAAAGGAAACAGCTAACAAAGGAAACAAATCCCCTGATTCTAGTTTGCCTTGCATGCCGATCTGCATGTCTGCTGCTTTCCTAAATCGGGGGCGCTGGTGGTTGTTGCTCTTGAGCGCGGGTCGGCGCTGTAATGCCGCCCCATGACATCTCTCCCCTCGATGAGCGGCTTGTCCTCGAGCCGAAACCGTGGAAGTGGCGATGAAGTCGCCGGATCTTCCCACGTGGCCGACGCCGCCGTCTCGCCTTCCAGCGTACCAAGATCGACGAACGCCCTTGGCCAAGCGAGAGCGAGGACGGTTCGATTCGTCGGCGGCGCCATTGTGGATCGGAGAAGAGTCGGCGCGCGGACGGAGGCGTCTTGACGAACTTCTTCAAGAGGCCCACATGGAACACGCCGTGGAGGCGGGCTCGGGAGGCGCCTCGGTGGTAGGCGACGCCGTTGATGACGGCGATGATGCGGTACGGCCCGTAGAAGCGCGCTTGAGCTTCTGGCGCGGACGCGAAGCGAAGATGCGCCCGTCGGCGCAGCCGGAGCGCACCAAGCGCCTACCTCGACGGACATCCCTGTGATGCCCGCCGAGCGGCGCTTGTAGACGGCCTGGGCTTGCTCAAGGCGAGGCGGATGTCGGCCGAGGAACTCGCCCGCTCCACCATGTTCTTGGCAACCGCCGCGACCCTTGTTTCACGGCTCATAGGAGCGGATGGAGGGTGGTCACGGCCCAGACCACCCGGAGCGGTGTGTCGCGAGCGCGGATCGGTAGGCGGTGTTGTAAATGTACTCCGCCAGTGAGCAGCAGCAACCATTGCCGGGGCGATCTCCGGTGAAGCGTCAGAGGTACATGGCGATGACCTTGTTGGCGGCCTCCGTCGCCGCTTGACCGGGATGGAAAGCCGACGTCATGTGTAGTTTGGCGCCGATGAGGCGATCAACTCCCGCCGAAGACGGAGGCGAAGACGGGTCCCGATCCAAACCATGGATGGGTACACCGTGAAGGCGCACGATCTCGGCGAAGAAAACTCGCGCCACCGACTCCGCCGTACGGGTGTGCGAGGAATGGCGGCAAGATTTGCCAAACGATCCACCATCGTGAGGATGACGAACTTCCTCCTACGCGTGGCGGCGCCTCGACGAAATCAAGCCCAATGTCCGTCCGCACCGCGGGCACACGCAATGGCAGGAGCAGCGGCCGGTGCGATGGTCCGACTTGTAGCGTTGGCATGTGGCGCAGCGCGACGTAGTCCCGACCGCCGCTCGAGGTCGGGAGTGAAAGTCGCGCGTGACGGCGCAGTACGCTGACGCCGCCGTGACCGTCGCCGCGCACACGGGAGATGAGCTCGTGAAGGAGCGGCGACGCAGCGGATGTAGAGGTGGCCGCTGAACGCCACAAGGCCGCCGAGGAGCGACCAGAGATGTGGCGCCGCTCGCCGCGAGCTCTCCTGAGTGCTACCAGAGCGGTTCGGTGGCGTGGGCTGGCGGAGGCGTCGACGAAGTCGGGCTTGGGCCGAGATGGCGAGGATCGCGGTTCGTCTGCGTGTCACGCCGACAGAGCATCGGCCACCGTGTTGGTGCTCTACCGCCTTGTACTCCACCGAGAAGTCGGCCGAGTAGTTTGCCCACCCGCTGATGTCGCGGTATGGTGGCGAGGCGCCGGTCGAGTAAGAACTTGAGACCGAAATGATCAGTGCGTACCAGGAAGCGGCGACCCCAAAGGAACGACCGCCAGTGGCGAATGGCGACGACGAGGCCAATGAGTTCGCGCTCGTAAGCCGCCAGGGATCGGTGGCGTGGTGCGATGGGTCGACTGAAGAATGACACCGGGTGCTGCCCTTGTACGAGGACGGCGCCAACCCATGCGCTGAGGCGTCGCGACTCAACGACGAAAGGTCGGTGAAGTCGGCAACAGCGAGCACAGCGCCGCGGTGACAGCGGTCTTGAGCGCCGTGAATGCCGCCGGCCTCGGTGGACTGTGAGAATCCTCCTCGAGAGAAGGCGCGGTGGCGCGCGATCGAGCCGAACGTTTTGACGAACTTGCGGTAGTAGCCCGCAAGGCCGAGGAAGCCGCGCACCGCCTGCGGGCATCGGGAACCGACCAATCCACGACGGCTTGTACCTTGGCCGATCCATGGCGACGCGTCGGAGGCGGAGATGATGCGACCGAGGTAGGAGATGGAGTCGGCGCCGAACTCGCACTTTGATCGCTGACGAAGAGCGGTCTTGGCGGAGAACGCCGAGGACGCGCGCGCGCACGCGACGGCGGTGATCGGTCCACGTGGTGTTGTAGAGAGGATGTCATCGAAGAAGACGAGGACGAACCGACGGAGAAACGGCCGCAGATGTCGCTCATGAGCGCTCGAACGTTGTCGGGCGTTGCACAACCCGAACGGCATGACCAGAACTCGTAGAAGCCGCCGTGTGCGCGAACGCGGTCTTGGCAATGTCCTCGCCGCGCATCCGGACTTGATGGTAGCCGGAGCGAGATCCGGCTTGGAGAAGAAGCGGCGCCGTGGAGCTCGCCGAGGAGTTCGTCGAACACCGGGATTGGGTACGCGCCCTGACCGTGATCGCGCTTAGGCGCGAAGTCGACGCAGAACGCCAGTGCCATCGCCTTCCGCACTAGCAAAGACAGTGAGGAGAAGGCCAAGAACTTCGCGGATGATGCCCTCGCTCAGCATGGCGCGCACCGACGCTCCAACTCGCCCTTGCGCGGCGGGTATCGGTAGGGACGGATCGCCACCGGTGCCGACTTCGAAGTAGCGTGATGCCGTGGTCGCGGGGCGTGGCGGCGCGATGCCTCGCTCAGTAAAGATCGCGCGAACTCGCCGGAGGTGGTCGGCGAGAGATCGTCGCCGGCACGCCCGCAATGCCGGGCCGAAGAGCCGGCCGCCACACCAACCCACCGGTGATCGCCGCGCGGAAGGTCATGGTGAGGCGCCAAGTCCTGCAGGATGGGTCCCGAGACGCGAGCCACTGTGTTCCTGTGACCACGCCGTGGCCGGCGGCGGCGAGCCAAGAAGTCCGCCGAGAACGCCTCGCCGTTGATGGAGAATGGCGCGCCGCAGACACGCCGCACGATACGTGGTCGCCGCTTGCCACCGTAACTGCAGCTTGCCCCGGTCGGCCGAGCGAGGCGCGGAGGCCGCTCCTCGGCGACGGTTGTGGGTGGAGCCGAGTCGAGGAGGCGGCGAGGAGACACCGCCGAGTTGGATGCACATTTGCATCGCTCGCCGCGCGATGCCGGTGATCGCGTGACCGAGATCTGCGGCTCGTCGGTCGGCCGCTCGTCGCCCCGGCGTCCTCGCCGCCCTCGAGTGCCAAGTCGAGGAGGAAGATGCGCTGCGCGGACGGTTGTGGCCGTGCCCGAACTTCTCGCTGTAATCGAAGCAGAGGCCTAGGCGGCGCCGCCTCCATCTCCGTCGGGACAGCGCTTGATCTGGCGCCATCGCAACGGTGGTTGCTGGGAAGCACCGCGGATCGGGCGCAGTAATGCGAAGTCGCGACGGGCGCCGGCAGAGGCCCTCCGCGCGAGTGGCGAGGTTGTGGCGTGAGGCCCTCACAGACCGATCGCAGCCGGCTTTGGGCGAGACTCATGGTGACGGCGAGGATCGCGGGTTGTGGATCTCGACGCCGAGGCCGAGGCGGGCTGCGCAGCCGGCGCGAAGAGCCGCGCTTTCTGGCTTCCATGAGCGCTTGGCGTGCGGTGAAGCGGCCTCAAACCGGTCCCGGTACTCGACGATCGAGCCCGTCGCTCGCATGCCACGAGTTCGCCGAGCGGGTTGGAGCGCAGAGGCGGTCCAAAGCGTATTAAGGCTCGGTGAAGCGCCTCCACGGTGGTGTGCCCTCGCCACACCGACCGCATGACGCACAACCGGCACCCGCCTCAGTTTGTATGATGCCATCCATACCTTTTCCTCTTCCGGATGCGTTGTTGGTGAAAATAGGACTCGCACCGAGCGATGAACGCCAGGATCGGATTTCCGTCAAACTTGGGAAAATCCATCTTCCGAAACACGGCGGCGGTTGCTGGGGCGCGCCGCCACGCGCCCTCGTGGCCCGACGAGGAGTCGGTGGTGCGTTGCTCGAGCGTGTCGAACTTGGTCCGCAGGTCTCGACGGACGCGGTCAACTCAGGTGATGAGGGCCGCGAGATCGGTACCGCCGCTTCGCCATCGGTGTGGATCCCGACGGAATTGGGGCGACGCCGCGCGGAAGTGGGCGGGGACCGACGGTGTAGCGGAGGAGTGCCCGGATCGTGATACCAAGTTGTCGGCGGCGTTGACGCCAAGACGGCAGGACCTCGACTACGAGCCCGTAGCCTCTACCGGTAGAGGCGTCGGGTTTCGCCGCCGGCCGATGATGAAGGGATGAGATTAAGAGGAGAAAGAACAGAGACTAGAGATGGATAATTCTTTCTTACTCCCAAAGGGTGCTTATTCTATCCAATATATAGGCACGTAGCCTGTTAAGAAAGGAAACAGCTAACAAAGGAAACAAACCCCCTGATTCTAGCTTGCCTTGCATGCCGATCTGCATGTCTGCTGCTTTCCTAAATCGGGCGCGTGTGGTTGTTGTTTTGAGCGCTGGTCGGCTACTGTAATGCCGGCCCCACATGACAGGTTCTTAAAATCATATCCCATGCAAAATAATGCAATAAGAAAATAATCGAAATAAACATTTATAAATGTCATCAATAGTGCTTCTATAGTAGATAAAACACAAATATGGCAAGAACTTTTGAAAATGTTCTGACCTGCCCCTTCTTGGTAGTAAGTTGACGGAGTATGGTCTCTGGTTGCGTCTTCCCAACAGTTGGTTCACCACTAATGATGGAGAAAAATGGATAAAGAAGGAAGAAGAAAAGAAAGAGCAGAATATTACATGGCTATAAAGCTGTGATATGTGAAGAGAATCTCATTTAGTCAAGCTATGGTTCTCACGTTCTTCTATCCAGAAAGCGAATATTGATATTATTAACCTCAGCTTCAGAAACTTGTAGCCTTAGAATTCCTCCAGAAAGAATCTCAGCATATGAAACCTGAAGCCAAAAGGTCTTTATTGATTTATCATTAGCAATAAAAATACTTTTTGCAAGTTAAAACTGTAAAAGACATTGTTTTTGACCTAAAATAGTAGTACCTGATTGTTTTTGGTAAATTCAACTAACCAATAGGTCATTAACTACCACACATTCACATTTTCCAACACCGTATTTCTAGTTCTGTCAGGACTAAGATCACAAATAGTCTGAAACATGATTTGAGAACAGAAGTTCATAGGTTCTATATGTTCTACTTTACATACCAGGAAAGTAAGTAACAAATAACACAGGAATAGCGAAACTGTGTTGTATGCCCTACCTATTTGATATTGGTAAGAGATATGCAACAGCTAGTGGGTTAGAGAAGCAGGAGAATAACAATTCAATCGCCATGATAGCAGGCCTCTAGAAGGCCAAGAAGTTACAGAGTATGTTCTTTAAGACAAATGGTCATTAGACACCTATTATTTGGCTATTATAATAAACAAATTGCAATACAACACAAAGTAGCACAAAACAACAAGTATTCTGAGACTATGCATAACAATGGAACATGAACTATATTGATCATTTCCCCGCATACCAAGCCAGTTAGACCACGCTCCTGATACCATCCGTTAACAGACTTGATCACTTGATCCAAATGTCTTATATTGATTATTTTCCCTGCATAATGCAACACCAAAAACTCAATTGGGTCTCAACAACAGATTCGAGAAGCTAAAAAAGTACATTAGGATTACACGAGGGAATGAGCTCTGCATCCTTCCTCCACAAAGAAAGGATACCAAGAAATTAGGTGATGATAGATTGATCTATGTTACCATGAATTTCAGTGGAGTGTGAAAAACGTTGTTCTTTTAAGATCAAGACTAAACCAACAATAAGAGACTACAAAGGAGTGTGCTTCATTTGCTGACCACATTGCATTGCAATGTCTCATAACTATGTTGCATCACTTAATATAGAAAACGACCAAAAGTTGAAAATGAAGCAATAATTCGCAATGCCCTACCTCATTCTAGAATAATAGTGTTTTGTTAGATCAAATATATAGGATACTAAACAATGTTATCTCCTCTCGGCGACTCCTTGCGCAAACTTCTAATAGAAAAGTATCAATTTAAATTGCCTAAAGCTAACATGTAGCAACAGTTCATGTAAC
This sequence comes from Otatea glauca, assembly GCA_036346275.1. Lineage (NCBI taxonomy): Eukaryota > Viridiplantae > Streptophyta > Magnoliopsida > Poales > Poaceae > Otatea > Otatea glauca. The sequence continues at coordinate 8,346,558 of CM070713.1, forward strand.
ATTGTGTAAAGTAAATCAACCAAATGTAACATTTCACCCTGACAGGCACGTACCCACATTAAACAAGGTTATAACACATTCCACGTCATCTAGCATAGCAAGCCCTTAAACATGAGAAAAACTAAAATGTCTACCATGGCGGTCACGAAATGCGTCCTCCAGAAACTTGGAAGGCAGCATGTTGGCACCCTCGCAGACAAGCCCATGGAAGTCCTGGTTCGGCTCCACCTAAACCACAAACCACCCAAAATCCGCAAGCTTCAGTTCCAGAATTAAGCATTGCGGAGGTGAATTGGGAAACAAGCAAAGATCGGACCTCAAAGACGAGGCGAATGCCGTCGCGGGTGTCGATGGCAACGGGCATGCAGGAGCGGAAGAGCCCGCTCTCCACGACGCGGTGAACGTCCTCCTGCACCTCCCGCACCGTGAGCGCCGCGTTGGGGCGGCACGCGCGCAGCGCGGCCGCGGCCGCGGCCTCCAGCTCGGCCCGCTCCAGGGGCTCCCCGTCCTTGCCCCGCACCGCCACCTCGCTGATCAGCACCCGCTCCTCGCCCCCGCCCCCTCCGCCGTCCTTCCCGTGCCTCCGCGGCAGGGGCAAGGGCGGCGCAGCCGCCGTCTCGGCCCTCGCGGCGTGGATGCGGGGGAGCGACGAGGCGACGCGGCGGGCGGCGGCATCGATGGCGCGGCCTATGTGCGCGAAGGGAAGCGCGGCGGAGAGGAGGGCGGGCGCCGGGGCAGGAGCCGGGGCGGCGCACGGGAGCTTGACGCCGGAGGAGACGAAGCGGGCGTCTCGACGGGGCCCCATGGCGGCGGAGGCGGGGGTGTGGGTTAGGGTGGTGGAATTGGAGTTGGGCTAGAGTTTAGGGTTTTGGTGACGAGGCGAAGTAGGGGAGCGCGAGGGTTTCGTCCGCCATGGGCGATGGCCGATGGTGGGAGGAGGCGGAGGCGGACCGGTGGCGTGGTGTTCTGTGCTCCGGGGCTTCGCGTTTCCGGCGTGCTGATTGTGTTGTTTCCGGGGTCGATTAGAGCCGCTCGATGTGGTCTCGAGATCTGTACGGGGAAGCTGATGCATGGATCTGATCCGTTGGCTGGTTATAGACTAATAGGCTTATAAGTATAGTTCAACACTTCAACCTCTTATTATGCACTAGCTCAATGCCCATGTTTTGCTACGAGAAAAGAATATTATCCTAGCACATCGAGCTGTTGTCATTAGACTTAGGCTGTGTCACACCATCGACTTCGTTGATGTCTAGTTGAGCTTCACCACAACCTAGCATTGCACCTCTTTCTCTGTGCTCGGCCTACACAGATGTCACTCCATTTAGATGATTGTTGTTGCGCCCATACCACACCTCTATCATCACGTTTAGTTGCGTTGCATCCTCGACTTCATCACCACAATCTATTGACTGAAGGATAACTAAGCATATTACCACATCATCAACAACTTCAAATGCCGATTTGCACTATCTTTTCTGTGGAAAAATGCAACAAAATACTACTACCATCGAGGAGAGGAGAAAATGGGAGTACGGTAGGGACGAGGGATTCAAAATTGAAAAAAAATCTTAACTATTAGAAGAAGAAGTTTATCTATACACCAAGTTGGACGATCGCCCCACCCTTCCTCTCCTCTTCGCAAGCGCCTGCACATTCGGTGAAAATGAACTGCTTGATCCCCGCAACCGCCATCTCCACCCATGTCACGCACCTTCCCCTCCTAGGGTTTCAAAAACCATTTTTCAAAAACCCACTCGAAATTCAAAATTCGAAAAAAACCGAGTCGAAAACCGAGTGGTTAAGAAATAAAAAAAATCGAAAAAAAATCAAAAACCATTCGGTTTTCAACGAGAAACCACGGTTTTCACGAGAACCCGCTCGGTTTTCGTCGAAAACCAACCTATCAATTGAATGTTCATTAAAAATGGTTTTCGAGCGAACAATTTTTTCCAAACTTTTCGAATTTTTTATTTTATTTTTTTAATTAGACCGATTTACCGATCGGTTTTGAATCTCGAACCACAACGGTAAGGTCGAAAACCGTGATTTTCGAGCGGTTTTCATCTGTTTTTAAAACCTATCGACGATCAGGATCGCCTAACCGCAAGAGGAAGGAAGGAGTGATGTAGGGGCAAGGCCCAAGACCATGCCCGTCCGGTGGAAGGGGTGCGGTCGCCGCTTCGAGAGAGAAGGAGAGGCTGACACGAGGAATTATATTGGTTCGAGCCCCCGCATGGGTAACAGCTCTACTCCAGTCTTACCCAGAGGCAAAAGGTGAACGATGATGCACTGTTTGCCGTATACAGGGGATGCTCCAGTTTGGTCCAGCACCAGCTTGTGTGTGTCTCCTTCTCCTCGCAGGGGGAAGGTCCTTATACCTCTACTGCTTAGTTCATTACAGAAAATGGCCGGGCAAAATTCTCGGGGGAGTGGCGCTAGATCCGGACATGATGCGCAATGAAGTATGGCGGTAATCGCGCTTAGAATCGTGCCCACGTCGCTTTAACTCAACCTTTAAGGCCCTCCTTCACTCGGTAGAATCACGGCCTGCTGACCATGGTCATTGTCCAAGGCGAGTTCGAGGACGACTTCCTCCTGGTCCGCCGCCCTCGCTCGCGGCAGGCCCAGGTCGCCGCGGGAGGTGGAGCTGAAGGCATCTCGACTGTCAAAGTCGGGGCCGACGGGGACGAGCCCGAGGTCAAGGCCGCTACGACCGGCGAGGCCGAGGTTTCTGAGGGCGCGATCGAGGCACTGACCGCTTACGATCGTCTCCGAGGTTCCCTCGGATCAGCCAAGTAGGACAGCATTTCTCGTCCCCTTGCGTTGTAATATTTTCCCATAATCTAACCTTTCCGCTGCTTTTCCCAGGAACCTTAGTCTCTGCGACTGAGCCGAGGTCCGGGACGGCCGAGGAGGTCCGAGTCGAGGCTTCGACAGGCGGGGCCGAGGCCGCGCCGGTGGGAGCCAATGTAGCCGCCTCGTCCTCGGCAGGGGGCCGCTATGAGTTGGAGACAGCTGGACCAGGTGACAGGGCCATCGGGCCTCGCCGTCGCGAGTTCGAGGACCAGCTCAATCAGGTGGGTAAGCTCGTACCCATCTATCTTTTTAATTGTCGCATGACTTCTCTTGGTTTTCACAGGCGGTGAGCCTAATCGTCCAGGGGCTCCAATGTCTGCACGGGCACAACGCCGAGCTAAAGGTGGCCCTCGATGTGGTGTCGGAGTGGGAGGCCCACATCGCCCGGCTCGAAGAGACCCTGCTGGTAGAGCAGGAGGAGGAGGAGCGGAGGACTGCGTCCCACGTCGCCGATCTTGCCCAAGCCATTGCCACCGAGCGCGAGAAGGCTGTCGAGGCCCTCGAAGTCGAGTGCGCGAGGGCGGCCAAGACCCTCGAGGCCGAGCTCGTGAAAGCGACAGGGGCCCTTGAAGCCACACGCGCGGAGGCGGAGGAGCTGCGGAAGTAGGTCACGGAGCAGGCCGTCGCTCCAGCAAAGGCCTCCGCCGAGCTCGAGGAGAAGCTGGGGCGGGCATCCAGGATGGGAAAGAGCGCCTTGGCCCAACTCCAGGACGAGCGCAATCACACGCCAGCTCCGCAGCCGAAGCGCACCGTTTGCAGGGTGAGCTCTTAGTGTTGAGGGTGAAGATCGCTGAGCTCGAGCAGGAGAAGCTTGCCCACGACATGAAGGACCTATAAACAAGAATTAGGTTGAGGGACAAAAATGTTTGTGCCTCCTTGTAAATATAAGTTAGTCAATAAAAAGTTTTTTGGTCGAAAAAAGGGGTAGTGCTTGTATTCCCTTGTCCAGCCCCTGTTGTGGTTTAGGCCGAGCAGCGCCGGCCTTGGGCGCAGTTTGTGGGAGAAATAAGTCGTAGCAGTCAAGGTCGAGCAACGTCGACCTGATGGGAGGCATGTAAAAGACTTAAGGCAAAGTCATTTAGTACAATAGCTGTGCCCCCTGTGCGAGGAAGGTCGAGCTCAGGAATACTCAAGGGCGAACTCGAGCGTACAAGGGACCTTAATGCGGTCAGGTCGGGCTCGACAGCACTTAGGCCCGACCTTTGCGCGAAGTATGCATGTTTGCTCGAAGCCGAGCGCGGTCTCTGGTCCAAGTCTTGCTACAGGGGGGAGTCATGATGCGATAAGGATCGGCTTACTACTGGCATGGCCCCTTGAGGTGAACCTCGAGATCGCGACGCTCAAGTCGAGGCACAAAAGATGCAAGAAAATGTAAAAGGGGCACAATCATGGATAATAAAGAAGAACTTTTATTGCAAATTAAGGTAAGAGTGTTACACATAAATTTTTTGGAGCTGGTCGATGTTCCATGAGTTCATGAACTCTTTGCCATCGGGCATCGCCAGCCGATAAGCTCCCGTGCGATCTGCTGAAACGACACTGTAGGGGCCCTCCCACTTTGGGGATAACTTGTTGGTGTTGGTCGAGCCCTGAATTCGTCTTAGGGCCAGATACCCAACTCGGAGCTCTCTAGGTCGAACCGATCGAGATGCATGCCTGCGAAGTGCTTGCAGGTAGTGTGCCGATCGTAGCAGTGCACGGCTCCTTACTTCTTTCGCTAGGGCAAGGTCGAGAGACCGCTCTTGCTCGAAGTCGACTTGGTCGACCAAGCTGACCCTAGCGGAGCCCACCGTGACCTTGGTAGGCAGGACGACTTCAGCACCGAACACGAGCCGAAAGGGTAGCCCGTCCGCTCTACCGACGTGGTGCAACCGACCAGGACGGTGGGAAGCTCGTCCACCCAGGCCCGGCCGTATTGTTCGAGCTCATCAAAGACTCACCTCTTGACGCCCTGGATGATCTATCCGTTGGCACGCTGGACTGCTCCGTTGCTCTGTGGATGGACCACCGAGGCATAGCAGACCCTGGTGCCCATATCTTCGCAGCTTTCTTGGAATTGCTCGGTGGTGAACTACGAGCCGTTATCGGTGATGATCCTGCACGGGACTCCGTACCTTGTGACCACGAGCGAGTGGAAAAACTTCACGACAACTCAGGCGGTGATGGCCGAGACCGGTTCAGCTTCGATCCACTTGGTGAAGGTGTCGATGGCGACAAACAGGAATTTCTTCCCTTCGATCGCCGGAGGGAAAGGGCCGAGGATGTCACGGCCCCAAGTTGAGAACGGCCAGGCGAGTGGAATGGTCTGGAGGGTCTAGGCCGGCTGGTGTGATTTTTGGGCATGGAATTGGCAGGCTCGACAGGTGCGGACGATGTCTCGGGTGTCCTGCAGCTGTGTTGGCCAATAAAATCCCATGCGGAATGCCTTGCCAACCATGATCCTGAAAGAGGAATGCACACCGCAGAAACTCGAATGGATATCGTTGAGCAAGTACTTACCTTCCTCCGGGGTAACGCACTTCGATAGAACACCCAGAGTGCCCTGATGATAGAGTTGCCCGTTAAAGAGCTTGTATGAGCTTGCTCGGTGCCTGATTCTGCTCCTCTCAGCCGGGTCATCCGGGAGCTCGCCTCGGTCGAGGAACTTGGTAATCGGCTCCATCCACGAGGGAACACTCTCGAGGAGGGCGACCGAATCTTCTTGGTCGGTGACGTAGGGTGCCGCCAAGGTCTTGAGGATGACATCTGATGGAATTTCACCACAAGACGACCCGAGCTTGGATAGGAGGTCAGCGTTGGAGTTGTCCTTCCTGGGCACGTGCTTGATTTCGAGGTTCCGGAACCACTTTTCCATCTTGCGCACCTCGGCGAGGTACTTGGCCATCAAGCCCTCCGAGCACTGGTAGTCTTTGTTGTACTAGTTGACGACGAGCTGGGAGTCACCCTTGACGACCAACCGGCGCATGCCCAGCAACTTGCAGGCTTGGAGACCCACCAAAAGGGCCTCATACTTCGCCATGTTGTTAGTTGCGGGAAAACGGAAGCGAATCACATACCTCAGTTTGTCTCCACGGGGTGTGATGATGAGGATACCAGCACCCGAGCACTTGAACGACCTAGAGCCGTCGAAGTACATCCTCCAGGGCTTCTCTTCCTCGACCTTAGGCTCGAGAGTCGGTTGTGATGTCTGCTCGACCACGAAGTCGGCGAGCGCTTGAGACTTAATAGCGGTGCGTACCACGAACTGAATGTCGAATTCCGCCAACTCCATGGCCCACTTGGCGATGCGACCTCCGGCTTTTGGGTTCCTTAGGATCTCGCCGAGCGGGAATTCACTCGGTATAACCACTGTGTGCACCTGGAAGTAGTGGCGGAGTTTGCACGAAGCCATGAAAAGGGCATAGAGCAACTTCTTGACTTCAGGGTAGTGCTCCTTTGGTCCATGAAGTACCTCGCTGACGTAGTAGATTGGCTGCTACCGACCGTCGCGCTCAGCCCCCAGGACGACGCTGACAGCCTGGGTCGTGGCAGCGAGGTAAAGCAGTAGTGTTTCTCCCTGCCGCGGGGTCGTGAGTAGCGGTGGGCTCGAAAGGTATGCTTTTAGCTCATCAAAGGATCGTTGAGCTTCGGGTGTCCATTCGAAACCCCCGTGCTTGCGCAACATCTTGAAGATTGGTAGTTCACGCTCACCGAGCCTTGAAATGAACCGACTGAGAGCGGCCATGCAGCCGGTGAGGCACTAGACCTGTCTTGTTGATGTCGGAGGAGCCATCTTCTCAATTGCCTCGATTTTCTTTGGGATCGGGCTGACTCCCGAGCCCCCGATCATGTAGCCAAGCACTTTGCCCGAGGTAACGCCAAACATGCATTTTTCAGGGTTGAGCTTGATGCCGTGCTTGTTTAGGCTGGCGAAGGTTTCCGTGAGGTCGATGATGTGGTCGTCTTCGGAAGAGTTCTTGACGATGATATCGTCAACGTAGACCTCGAGGTTGCGGCCGATCTGAGGGTCAAAGGTCTTGAACATTAGCCGCTGGAACGTTGCGCCCGTGTTGCGGAGGCCGAATGATATGGTCGTGTAGCAGAATGTCCCAAACGATGTGATGAAGGCCGTCTTGTCTTCGTCATCGACTGCGAGCTTTATTTGATGGTAGCCAGAGTAGGCGTCGAGGAAACTCAACATCTTGGCATTGGCAGTGGAGTCGACGATTTGGTCTATGCGTGGAAGAGGGAAGTTATCCTTTGGGCACGTCGAGTTCATACCCATGTGGTCGACGCACATTCTCCATTTTTCGCCTTTCTTCTGCACGATAACCGGATTAGCTAGCCATTCGGAGTAGTCGATCTCACGGATGAAGCCATCCTTCAAGAGCTTGTCAAGATGTCCTTTTATTATCATCGTTTTCTCGGGAGAGAAGCTGCGCAGCTTCTGGCGTACAGGTCGGCAGCCAGGCCTTATTTGCAACTTGTGCTCAATCACCTCCCTCGGGACACCTGGCATGTCTGCCGGTTCCCAAGCGAATATATTTTTGTTGGCGCGAAGGAAGGTGATAAGCTCGAGTTCCTATTTCGAATTGAGCTCGAATGCGATGTGGACGCTCTTGCTCGAGTCGCCCTCTTCGAGCTGCACAGCCTTCGTCACACCGCTGGGCTGGATCGTCGTCTTGCAGCGGGCACTTTTCGAAGTTACTTTAAAGCCTCACTGGGGCAGCATGCCAGCGAGTGCCAAGGCCTTCTCCTCACAACCGTGCACCGCCTTGAGGTCGCCGCGGACAGATATGATGCCATTGGGCCCCGGAAGCTTCATGCAGCGGTGGTCATAGTGGTTTGCCGCCATGAACTTGATCAGCGCCGGACGCCTGAGTATGGCGTTGTAGGGAAGGTCTCTGTCGATCACCTCAAAGATAACTAGCTCGGTGCGGAAGTTGGCGGAGTCGTCGAAGGTGACGGGCAGAACCTCTTGCCCGAGCAGTGTGGTGGAACTCCCTGGCACAATGCCGAAGAAGGGAACTGCTACATTCTTGATCTTCGATCGGGGAATCTGCATTCGGTCTATCATGCTCACTAAGAGCAAGTTGAGGGTAGCTGCCCCCATCGACCATGACTCGCCCAACCACAGTATTGCTTATGGTCGGGGTCACGACCAGAGCAATCTTGAGATCCTTGGACATTCCTAGAGAAGCATCATCCCAGGAGAAAGTAATCGGGGTTCTAGCCCACTTGCAAGGCTGGTCAGTGGGCTTCCCAGCGGAGGCTTGGTATACGGTTCACGCGGCATCTTTGAGCTCACACAGAGATTGAAACGCCGATGACCCGCTGAAGATTACATCGACACGACGGTCGCCCTACTGAAACTCCAGGTCGAGGTCTTCAAGGTTCTCGCCAACATTGACCTTGTCGGGCCGTTCGCCCTCCTGCGGGAGCGTGGGCATCTCTCCATGCCCGTCATAGAAGGCATCCAACTTGCTTTGCCAGGTCCTGCAGTTTCGCAGGTCATGGCCGTGGGCCTTATGGAATAGGCAAAACTTGTCGGAGTCATACCTAGATCGCTTCTCGCCGTCCTGTGGTCACTCTTCACCGCCCTGTTTTCGGGCGTCACTCCGCCGAGGTCCAGGTCGACGCTATTCCTGCTGGGGTTGGTGCTGCGTTTGTTGAAATCGTGGTCGCCCTTGCTGAGGTCGAGGCCTCTTCTGGTTGAGTTGCAGCCATCCCTGGTTGGTCTGCCGTACTTCCATCACCTCGCCATCGCTCATCACAAATGACCACACGCACGCCGCCGCCACTACTACTCTCTCTTCCGCTTCGCGCGTGGGTCCGAGCCGTTGCCTTGGCGTTGGATGGTTCGGCTTCACCAAAGTTGAGGCCGAGCTTGCCCTGATCGTAATCGCGTCTCCAGCGCACGGCATTGTCCGCGTTCGCGTACCGCTCTGCCATCCGGAACAACTTGTTGATGTTGAGTTTCACCGTGATCTCCAGGTCCTCGATGAGGCGACGGTCGCAAACGCCAAACTTGAAGGCCTTGATAACGTCCTCATCGGAGACACTCGAGATCGAGCTCCTTGTGCTAATAAACTGATGCACAAAGTCACGGAGGGCCTCATTCTTGCCCTGGATGATACGATCCAGGTCCTTTTCCCATCTGGAGCGCTCGTAGTAACTCTGGAAGTTGGAATGGAGGGCATCCTATACTTGGCGCCATGACTGGAAGGAGCCAGACGTCTGGTTGAAGAGCCAGGTGCGTGTCGCTCCATCCAACATGGTCGGAAGGTAATTGGCCATCACGGCCTCATCCCCACCGGCCGCTAGGATCGCAGTTGAGTATATCGAGAGGAATTCATCGGGATTCTTGGTCCCGTCGAATCGCTCGATCGCAGCGGATTTAAATTGGGCCACCAACAGACTGACGGGAGGTCGGTGGAATACACCGTCGCCAGAGTGTGACGCAGCGTCGCGATCGAGCATGGCACCGCCGCCGCCGAGCCGGTGTCACGCTCGCTGTGGCATCCGCTTTAGGTCACGCGAGATACCGTGCCAATCGCGGAGGTTGGCGCAGGTGTCACCGATATGATAGAGCAGGCGGTCGTGGATGTTGCGACGCTGGCGGACGTCGAGAAAGGCTCCGCATGCGGTACCGTCAAGAGGCGCTCGCTACTCGCTAATGTCGAGCACGTTCATGGGATATGTTCCGAGTCTGACGACGTGGAGGCGACCGGGACAGACTCCGGGCTCGTTGGTGCGAAGATGACCGGCGAGAGCATCGGTGCCTGCGCGAGGAGCAGTCATCGCTCGCCAGAGAGCGAGACTGAGGGCGCCAACTTTGCCCCCGCTACGGAGGCACGACCTCATCGGCCGCCCTGTCGGGCTCTTCGGCAAGAGCCCGACCGAAGAGAGCTGAACTCTCTCGAGCAGGATCGGCCATAACCCGGGCGATGGCTCGTAGGCGTTCCCGGCTGGTAAAAGCGCCTAGACAGGCTGGGGTAGGAGGAAGATACCCCTCAGCCTCTGAAGATTGTTTTGAAAAACTTTGGTCACCTGTTCAGAGAATTAGTGCCGCTACCTCCTAGAAGAGAATTTCATCATTCAATTCCCTTGATTCTAGGAGTACAACCGGTGAATGCGAGACCTTATCGGTATTCCCCTGGGCAAAAAGATGAAATCGAGCAGCAAGTGGCTGACATGTTGAAAAAGGGGGTTATTCAGCAGAGTACCAGCGCATTTTCTTCGCCGGTATTATTAATAAGAAAAAAAGATGGTATCTAGTGTTTCTGCATGGATTATCGCAAACTTATTATGATCACAGTGAAGAACAAACACCCATTGCCTGTAATTGATGAGTTGGATGAATTGGAAGGGGCTAGTTGGTTCACAAAACTGGATTTGCGATCTGGGTATCACCAAATTCGAGTGGCGGCAGGAGAAGAACATAAGACAACCTTTAGAACTCATCAAGGGTTGTATGAGTTCTTGGTCATGCCTTTTGGACTCACAAATGCACCGGCAACCTTTCAAGGAGTTATGAACCGAATTTTTGGCCATGCGTTGCATCACTTTGTTTTGGTGTTTGTTGCGACATACCTATATATAGCCATTCTTTGGAGGAACATGTGAAGCATCTCATTGAAGTATTTCAAATTTTGGAGCAACATCAGTTATTCATTAACAGAGAGAAATGTTCTTTTGGACAACAAAGACTAGCATATCTGGGACATATCATTTCATCAGCTGGTGTTGCCACGGACCAGGTCAAGGTGCAAGCTATACTGGAGTGGCCGGTGCCAACAAACGTCAAAGAGTATCGAGGATTTTTGGGGCTTACCGGTTATTACAGAAAGTTTATTCAGAATTATGGTGTGATCTGCAAACCCTTAACCATATTGCTGAAGAAAGGAGTACCATTTCAGTGGACGTCGATTTCGGAGGAAGCGTTCAGGACTTTACAATAAGCCTTGGTGTGAGCACCACTGCTAGCCTTGCCGAACTTTGATAAATAGTTTGCGCTGGAAACTGATGCTAGCAATGAAGGGATTGGTGCGGTATTAATGCAGGAGGGACATCCCATAGCCTTCCTAAGTAAACCCTTGAGTAAGAAGAATCAAGCTTTGTCAACTTATGAGAAGGAATGTATGACAATCTTGCTAGTGATCTCGAAATGGCGTCCTTACTTATAGCACAGGGAGTTTATCATTAGGACTGACCAAAAAGCGCTAATGCACATCACAGAGCAAATATTGACAACTGAAATGCAGCAAAAGGCATTTGTGAAACTATTGGCATTACAATTTCAAATACATTATAAGAAGGGGATTCAGAATGCCACGGCCGATGCCCTTTCTAGAAGACCAAGCACAACAGATCTTCAGGCAATCTCAGTGTGTACCTTGACTTGGATTGAGAATTTGGTTGCCGATTATCAAACTGACCAAGAAACCAAACAGTTACTATCTGAGTTGTGTTTAGCTGGTTCGAGTGATAAAGGGTATTCTCTGTAGGATGGAGTGATCCGCTATAAAGGGCGAATTTGGGTGGGTAATAATTCGTTGGCTCAACAACATATTCTTCAAGCTTTGCATAGGAGTGGAATTGGTGGACATTCCGGCATTCATGCCACATATCACAAAGTGCGAGCTTTGTTTGCTTGGCCCAAGATGAAGAATGTCGTTCAACAGTATGTCAAGGAGTGTGAGACCTGTCAACGAGCAAAAGTGGAACATGTCAAGATGCCTGGATTATTGCAACCATTGCCGGTACCTACTCAAGCCTGAAACATCATCAACATGGATTTTATTGAGGGGTTGCCCTTATCTCATAAATATACAACAATTTTGGTGGTGATTGATAAATTCTCCAAGTATGCTCATTTTTTGCCATTGACTCATCCCTTTTTGGCTTTACAAGTGGCTTAGGTGTTTTGCAATCAGATATACAAACTGCATGGTGACGAATACTTATAACAGGGGTACCCCAACGGCCCAAAGCGACGAGCCGGCGGCCTCAAGCACAGCTCAAGCCCAACAGCCGCTCTCGCCCACTCATCGATCGGGCACCTGCAAGGTCACACGAGACATCCCTTCCCGACCGACGAGGGAAGTGTTCCACTGCAGGCTCCCGACCCCGCCGCGAGATCGGACCCCGGCCCGACTGCGGGCTCCCGACTTCAGCGGTCGGGATCCTCGACCGATCGCGCAAGGCAACCCCGCCAAGGGTCACGTGTCGGGCCTCTACTGACATAATGCCCACGCACTCTACCTAACGGGTCAATCGGTGACTATACAAGGGCGGTGGCTCTCCTAGGAGGTTTAATGATCGATCAAGTCATGCTCCCACCCCATCGGCCGGCCACATACAAGATTTAAGACACGCCTCTCCCGAGGCAACTCCCACGCCATGCGCGCAAAGAACGCCAACACTGTAAGGTTCGCAGAGGCGTACGCCGCTTCCCGGAAATACCTAACCGCCTCGACCGACTAAGCTACCGACCCAAAGATGGGCAAGATCGGGCGATGATCACCAAGACAACGAAGGACCGGCTCCTAGGGTAGGTCATCTCGCCCTCTCCCACTTTCGATGTAACCGCCTTCCTTTCGTGATAAAAGGAGGCAGAACCCCGTAGGAGGAAGATCGCAATCGAACTCATCTCGCTAAGCCATTAGCATTCTCGCTGTAAACTTTGTGCAACCATCCAGTACTAAAGAAAATACAACGCCACCACACGAATCGAGTAGGGACTTTCGCCCAACCAAGATACATCTTGGACTTCCGAGTCTAACCATTCAGGAGTGGAACGCGCGCCCTTAGACTTACAAATTTACTTGCGGTGCTCAAACGACGATACGCTTAGCGTGCGGTAGGGGCCTTCGTAGCGCCTTCGCCACCATCTCCGATTCCGCTTGCCTCCTCGATGGCATCTTCCACCCGCGACGGCATGATCGGCTGGGGAGCCGATCCGCTTCGCCCTCAACTTTGCCATCACCTCGGCGGAGGGCTTACGCCATCTCGCCGCCATCGGAGGCCCGCGCTCGCTGAAAGCCCGGGCGCCATCTCCGGCGATTTCGCTAAGCTCCGCTGGGCGCCTGCGAGTCCCAAAGCCGAGCTCGGGAGCGCTCCGCCACGCCCGGCGAAGCCTCAGGGGCCGGCAGTGACCATGTCACCTCCCGCAGCTCACGATCGTGGCGATGGTCGCTACATGCCGCCTCTTTCACGAACCGCCGAAGACTCTTCCACCACGACTCCACCCCGACGCGAGTACCGCCATGGGCGGCTTCGCGAGTGCAACATGGCGGGTACGGCCGATGAATCATAACCTCATGGTTATGGGGCTCTATCCGCGCAGACCGAGGCGCAGGAGGAGGAACACCAAAGACGAAGCGCGGTTGAACGCGCTCAAGCTTGCCGCTACCAACTCCAATGATAATGAAGAGTCGGATAAGCGAAAGATCGAACTCGACCACCTCAGCTAACTCGGAGCAGATGAGCCCGAGAGCCAGCAAAGCTGGCGACGACGCGACGCGCGCGACAGTACACCACAGCCGACGGAAGAACCCGACGCCTCGCTTCTTCCCCATGCAAGCTGAACGCGGCGCGGCCGCGATGCCGCCGAGGCCTTCCGAGCTACCGACCCGAGGCCAAGGCCACGCACGTAACCTCCGGCTAGTGGAGCGGCGGCCGCGCAATATATGCAGCCCTCGGCCCTACCGCCCGGCCACCTCGCCACGGGCCCGCACCGCGCCGGCCGCATTGGTCCGCGGCGGCGGCGCTGCACCACGAACCACCCAGTGCTCGCGCGCACCGCTGGTGCGCCAGCGCCGCTGGCGACGCCACGACGCCGCGCCACCTCGAGGCGCGAGAAAGGCGCGGAGGAGGCCGCCCACTCACGTGATTGGGACGGCGGCGCCACCGCCAGCCCAAGCCCCGATGGTCCCGACCAAGGGCTTTACGCCAGAGATCCGCCAGCGGATTTCCGCCAGATTCGGCGCCACCAACATCGCCAAGTACACTTGGGCCACGAACCTGTGTGTCGGCTTGAAGACTACCGGCCAGATGTCGGCGTGAGGAGCGACGATGATCTCTTCATCATCCAAGACTTCCCATCTACCTTGCGGACTCGCCTCGAGCTTGGCTTGAGTACTTGCCCGCCAAAACCATCAGAACTGGGCCGACTTGAAGACCTCTTCGTCGGCAACTTCTAGGCACTTACAAGCGCCCGCAACTCTCGACTCAAGGGCTGCAAGCGGCAAAGCCAGTGAAACCCTCCGGATTACATCCAATGTTTTCCGCCAATGCAACGAGCTCCCGACATCTCCGACGCCGATGTCGTGGGAGCATTCATCTACGGCACCTCCCGCAAGGCCCGGTGCACAAGCCGGGCCGCCTCAAGCCCAGACCACCAAGGAGCTCTCGACATCGCCATTCAACCACGCCTCCCGCGAGGAGGCTGGGGGCCATCTTCGAAGGAGGAAAGGCCCAGCAAGGGCTCCGGCGCCCAAATCGGATCCTTCCGACCGCTCCGGCGTTTAAGCGCATGGAAAATGATCCGCGAGTCTCAAGCGGTCGCCATCGCCGACCGCTCCTCGCAAGCGGGCGTGACCGACCGTCGCGCCGACCACTTCGAGAAATTGATGGACGGCCGCGTTCGAACCACGGGTTCCCGTCAAACATAAGTACGGATCGCGGTCTCGAGGCATTTCCTTTCCGCGCCCCACGACGCCACGGGCAAAGGAAAGAAGCTCGCCACGCCCCACGGCCGTGGAGAAGAAGGCGACGACGAGTTCCCGAACCCGACGGCGCCTCATGATCTTTGGCGATCGGCGTGCTACGCCGATGCCGCCGGCTCAAACTCGCCGCCGTGAGGTCCACACCTCCTCACTAGCCGCCCCCAAGACCTCCGGTGGTCGAGTTCCTGGTCACCTTCGACGGGCCGATCACCCCGACCACATTCCCACCGAAGATACCACTGTGGTCGACCCCATCGTGGGAAGAAGCGCCACCAAGGTGCTCATGGATGGCGGCAGCAAATTTCAACATCCTCTACGAGACGCCGACGCCATGGGGATTCTCGCCGAGTCTCCGACCAAGCAAGGCTCCTTTCCACGGCGTCATCCCCGCCACAGCCCATCCGCCGGGCAGTCAACCCGCCCGCCACCTTTGGGGAACCAGGAATTTCCGCACCGAGACCCTCACTTTTGAGGTTGTGGATTTCCCGCCCTATCACGCTATCTTGGGCGGCCATGCTACGCCAAGTTCATGGCGCCCTAGCTACGCCTACCTCAAGCCGAAGATGCCCGCCACGAGGAATCATCACCGTGGCATCATCTTTCCACTTGCCTACAATCGCGAACGAGCGGTTGCTTATAGCTTGCCTCGGCGATCATCGCGTCGCCGAGCTCAACAACCTCGTGAGGGAAGCCTCCAAGTCCGCCCGAGTCCAAAGAAGTCGGGGCGGATCCTTCAAGTCCGCCGAGGACACGAAGAAGGTCGCGACGATCCTCGCGATCCGACCAAGACCGCGCGGTTGGAGCCACGCCCCGCCAAATAGGAAGCGCGCCGCCGGCTTCCTCCGCGCCAACAAAGACGCTTCGCATGGAGGTCCTCCGACATGCCAGAATCCCAAGGAAGTCGCGAGCACTCCTAAGCATCCGACTGTGCTCAAAGCCGCCGCTTAACGCCGCGCCGCTTCGACGAGGAGAGGCGCAGGATCATAGGGGAGGAGGTCGCTAAGCTTTTGGCTGCAGTGGTTTATAAAGAGGTCCGCCACCCGAGTGGTCGCCAACCCCGGCTTGTAAAAAGAAAATAGGCAATAGAGAATGTGTGTTGACTATACGAGTCTCAACAAGGCGTGTCCCAAAGACCTGCCTTCCTTGCCTCAGATCGACCAAGTCATCGACTCCACCGCGGTGTGCGAGTCTCTTTCCTTCTCGATGCCTACTCGGGCTACCACGGATAGCGCCAAGGAGTCCGACCACCGCGACTTCCTTCATCACGCTCGCTCGCCTGCTCGCTCACGCTATAATGCCGCTCGCCTAAAGAACACGCGCGCTACATACCAAATGATGTATGCAAACGTGCTTCAACAACCGGATCGGCCGCAACGCTGAGGCCTACATTGACGACATCGCCGTGAAGACCGTGAATGCGCACGACCTCATTGCCGACCGAAGAAACCTTCGCGAACCTTCGACGGTTCCAGATAAAGCTCAACCCCGAAATGCGCCTTCGGGTCCCCAAGGGGAAGCCGCCGCCTTCATCGTCTCCGAGCGAGGTATCGAGGCCAACCAGAGAAGTTCTCGCGATCGCAAGGATGGGCCCGATTCCTAATCTCAAAGGGGTCCGTGAGGTCGACAGTGGTGCCTTGCCGCTTTGAGCCGCTTTCGCCTCGCCTCGTGGAGCGCGAATGCCGCTCTCTGGTGCTCAAGAAATTGACCGCCTCGCTTGGACCCGGGAGGCTCGGAAGCCCTCACCGCTGAAGGCCTTCCTATCTTCACCTTCGATCCCGGTCACCCGGCAAGACAGCGAACCGCCGCTCCTCTACATCGCCGCCATTTGCTCAAGTCGCCGGTCACGGCCCTTGTGGTGGAACGAGCGGAGGAAGGCCGTGAACTCAAGATACAACGGCCGCCTATTTCATCGTGAGGTTCTTCCGAGTCCAAGGCTCAGTACCCTCGGTGCGAAGTCGCTCTCGCGGTGCTCATCGCCAAGAGAAAGCTCGCCCATTACTTCACCAAAGACGCCATCACCGTGGTGACCGCGTCCCTCCGGCGAGATCATCCACAATCGCGACGCCTCGGGAAGGATAGCCAAGTGGGCGCTCGAGCTCGGCCACGCATGACATACGTCCCTCGACAACGATCGTCGCAGTTCGCCGACCCGTCGCCGAGTGGACCAAGCCAGCGCCACCGTGTCGAAGACCCGAGCATGGACAATGTATTTTGATGGATCCTACACCAAGAACGGCGCAGCGCGGAGTCGCCATCATTTCCCACTCAGAACAAGCTTCAATACACCATCGTTGCTCTTCGACGCGACCAACAACATCGCCGAGTCACGAGGCTCTCGCCAACGGTCTCGGATCGCCGACCTCGCCGCTCACCGACTCTGCGTCCGCTGGGACTCCAAGCTTGTCGTCGACCAGGTCATGAAGGCTTCGAGCCGCGAGACGCCCGTATGGTCGCATATCGTCGGAAGTCGCGCAAGCTTGAGGAGCGGTTCAAGGGTTTCGAGCTCCACCACGCCTACAGACGCCATAACAACGGTGGCCGATTGTCTAGCCAATCTCGCCTCCAAAGAAAGGGTTAGTCCCACCGGATCTTCGTCTGCGACCTCCGCAACCTTCCATCCAAATAACTTCGGTGGCGAGCGGTTTCCAGATTCACCTAGCACGGTCACCCGACCGCCGCGGCCGGGCATAGACTTGGCCGAGTCGAACCGCGGCGTTAGCGTGAGTCCGACCGAGGAAGCTCTTCATCAACCGCTTGATGGACGGGGCGCCCCGACCCGCCGAGGCCGGCGCCGCTCGGCGGGCAAAATCTTCGTCCGGTCGGCTGCACCTTTACAAGAGGAGTCCTCCGGTCCTCCAGAGGTGCGTTCCGGCCGACCAAGGGAAGCAGTTGCTGCTCGATATCCATGGCGGGGTCTGCGGCCACCATGCTGCACCCCGATCCCTCGTTGGAAAGGCCTTTCGACAAGGTTTTTATTGGCCGACCGCCATGTTCGACGCCGAGCAGATCGTGCGCACCTGCGAAGGGTGCCAATTCTTTGCCCGACAAACACATCTGTCAGCTCAGGCCTTGCAGACGATCCCCATCACTTGGCCGCTTGCGATGCGGGACTCGATCCGGTCGGGCCCTTCAAGAAAGCGCCCGGGCTTTACTCATCTCCTAGTCGCGTGGATAAATTCACCAAGTGGATAGAGGCCAAGCCGGTCGTGAACGTCACGTCGGCACAAGCGGCCATCTTCTTCCGCGACATCGTTTTTCGGTTCGGAGTTCCAAACTCCATCATCACCGACAATGGAACGCAGTTCACAGGGAAGGAGTTCCTCGAGTTCTGCGACAACTTCAACATCCGTGTCGATTGGGCTGCCGTGGCCCATCCGCGGACTAACGGCCAGGTCGAACGTGCGAACGGCATGATCCTTCAAGGACTCAAGCCATGGATCTTCGATCCACTCAAGCACTACGCGGGCGGTGGGTGGCCGAGCGCCTCCGCCCTCCGAGCTCGCGGACCACACCCACCCGAGCGACCGGGTTTACACCGCTTCATGGTGTTCGGCCAAGGCCGCCTTGCCAATGCACACAGAGTATGGCGCCCCAAGACTACAAGCCTTGATGAGGCTCGGGGCTCGCTTGCAACAAGACGCCATCGACCACCGACGAGGCGCATGACGTAGCCATCCCGCGATCGGCCAAATATCAACAAGCTCGCGGGCGCCACAGCCGCCAGTTCGAGGGCGATCCTTGCACCGGCGACACGGTCTGCGCCGGGTCCAAACCAGCAAAGACAAGCACAAGCTATCGCCGCCCTGGGAAGGCCCCTTCACCGTCGTAGAGGTACTCTGACCTGGCACCTTTCGACTCAAGGACGCCGATGGTCGCATCCTTCCGAACGCTTGGAACATAGAAAAGTTAAGGCGATTCTATCCCTAAACTCTTTTCTTTTTTCCTGGCATGGTCTTTACCTTTATCCTTCCGAGCACACGTCGCCTCGCGGCGCTCGGGGCTGCCCTAGCGCCCCGTTCAGCCGCTTCGATCGACATTTATGCAGGTCGGTGACCCGACCGACCACAAGGTCCATCCCGAGCGGTAACCCTCTCGACCCAAGCGTTACGACCTACGCCCTAGCGGTAACGGTTGCTAAGTAGCGCTTCGCGGAAGAAGGAAGTGCCCAAGCGGAGTGACCTTTTAGTCAGTCGGGAACACTCCTCCCCCGCGCAAACTCGGCTAGCTCACGCGTTTATGCGGGTCGGTGACCCGACCGACCACAAGGTCCACCGCGAGCGGTAACCCTCTCGACCCAAGCGTTACGGCCTACGCCCCAGCGGCTATGGTTGCTAAGTAGCGCTTCGCGGAAGAAGGAAGTGCTCGAGCGGAGTGACCTTTTAGTCAGTCGGGAACACTCCTCCTCCGCGCCAACTCGGCTAGCTCACGCGCTCGTGCGGGTCGGTGACCCGACCGGTCATGAGGTCCTCCCCGAGCGGTAATCCTCTCGACCCAAGTGCTATGGCCTACGCCCCAGCGGCTATGGTTCTGGCACTTCGCGGAAGAAGGAAATGCCCAAGTGGAGCGATCTTTTGTCGGTCGGGAATACTCCTATCCCTCACAAGTGCGCATAACTGCTGAGTAACCAAGATTCCTACCCTCTTAGTCCCTCTCGATGCAACCCGACCTACGCATAAGTGACCCTTGCGGACCTTAAGGCTATGGCCACTCAAACATTCACCGAAACACAAAAGGGGCAAGAGGTCTTCGAACTTGTTAACCTTAAAGATTGTTTACAAGCATAATAGTCTTTACGATTAAAAAGGAGGATAAAACTAACTACTTTGTTCTTCATCGAGGGCGACCTACGGCGAGACATGGCTGGCAATCTCCCGAGCGTACGGCTCGACCAAGAGCTCGAACACATCGATCTCTCCGTCGGACCGGTTCCGGCGACGCCACGCCACCACCGCGAGGTCAATTCCATCATAGTGCGAGATGGTGTTGACCGGCGTCGAGGAAGCTCAAGCGCGCCCGGCCGATCACCACCCTCTCGACGCGCTCCGCACTCCGGGCGCTGAGGGCGCCAGAGCGCTTCGGGCCCGCCGCCGCTCCAAGGACTCGGCGCACACGCCCCGCGGCCTTGCGAAGGCCTCGGTTCCAGCGGCCTCGGCCCGACCCTCTTCGGCAACCTTCAGCGCCGCCAGAGCCGCGTCCCTCGCCGTGACCGCTTTGTCACGGGCCTGCTGGGCGTCCTTCCGCTCCTCAACCGCGAGGCCCAAGTTCTTCTGCGCCTCTGTAGATGGCAACGGCACCAGATGATCACGACTTATGAAAAAGCGCCCACAGAATCAAATAAGAAGTTGAGACCCTTACCGGCCGCGGAGTTCGCCAGGTTGCCGACCTCTTGCTTGACCACCTCGTAGGAGGTCCTCAAGGAGGTTAGATCCTTCCGAGCGGCCTCCCGCTCGGAGCGGACTCAGTCGGCGTCCCCCGAGCTGGTCCCGCGATCCATGGCGGGTTACTCGCGCTGCGCCGCCCCCGGGCGGTGGTGGCGGCGTCCCTAGCGCTGGTGGCCTCTGCCAGGGAGGACTCGAGCTCCGCCACCTTCGTCCTCAGGGACTGGGCCCCCAGGCGCTCATCGAAGAGAGCCTTAGCGGCCCCCTCAAACTCACGCTCAGCGCCTCTTGAGCTAGGCGCAACTCAAGGCGCAGCCGGTCGCACTCTTCCACGGCAGCCGCCCGCTGGGTGTTCGAGCCCCGCAGAAGCTCAGCTTTGCCCTCCGAGCAAGCCCGCAGATGCTGCAAGGTGCGGACTATCTGTTAGTCTCACGGCGCGTACGTCAGAATTTTACAAGTTGGGTTCTTTCGTCAACTTACCGAGCTGATCGGCCGGACTCCCCCGACCATCACGTCCAACGCTCAACTGGAAGATTCCAGACAAAGAGTCAGACCCTTGCGGACCAGCTCCATCTCGCCGGCGTCGTAACGCTTTGCCGGAGAGCGACCCACTCGCTCTCTTCTCCCCGCCCACCGACCCGACTCGAGGGCCTCTCGGCGGCCGGGCCTGATCGTCTGCTCGGGCGGGCGCTACTCGTCGAGCACCATCGCAACGATGGTGGAATCGTCCCGGAGGTCCCTCGGCGACCTCGCTGCGGACCTCGGTCGGCACCTCTCCGGGGCGGTCGGGCGCCACTTCGCACCACCGTCTCGGCGGCAAGACGGCCGCCGGCAGCGACCGCCGCCTCTCCTCCGCGAGGATGACCACGTCGACGGCGGTGTCCCCAATCGAGGCGTCGAGCTCCTCGCCGCCTCGGCCTCGTGGCGCGCGCCACCGCCAAGACACGATCGGCGCCGACCCGATCGGCGCCTCCGAACCTCTGGGCGCCGCCGCTTGCGTAACCACCACAGGGGCGCCACGATCACACCGATATAAGCGCGCGCGTGGCAAAACACTTAAAAGCGGTTCGGCGGCTTTTTCGCAAAAATGTTTGAACAAAAGAAAAGAAGTACTTATCGAGCCGATCGGGTGCGCGGCAGCGCGCCTCTTCACGGTCCCCCTCGAGGCGGATCTGCCGGCCGCTTCCTGCCGCCGCCTCCGGCGAAGGTGCGATAATGATGGCGACCGCGCGGTCACCTCCGCCCGAGGCCCCTGGCCACGGAGCTCGTGGTGTCGCCCGGCAGACCACGCCGACCGCCACGGCCGGCGGTCGAGGGAACCACAAGACGCGTGGCGGGTGCTCCGCTGGCCGCGGTTGAGGTTGCACCCACAGCAGTGGCCTCCGACACGTCCTCACCGCGCGCTCCTTCTTCTTCTTCTTCCTCCTCTCCTCCTTCCGCTTCTTACGGGAGGAGTCGAGCTCCGCGGCCTTCGCTCGGGCTGCCGCCCTCGCCTCCTTATCTCCCGGGAGCGGCGCCCGGGAGGACATGCCCAAGAGCCCCTAGAAGATAAAAAGCACCGGTCAGACCAGGCATTGAACGCAAAGAAGAGAGGGGCGGGAAGAAGTCCGTTCGACCTACCAGATTTGGAGGGTGGGCCGCCGAGAATGGCTCCGGGTGGCCGCCCGCCGCCTCCGTAGCGCTTCCTCCCATGACGGCGGCTACCCGGGCTTCGAGCTCCGTCGCGGCCAGCTCGGGCTCCGCCATCCTCATCCGGTCGGACGCCCCTTCGTACCGGAACAGGGGGCGGGGTCTGTGCGTAAGAGGTTGCACGCGCATCCTCATGAAGGCGCGCACGACCACGTCCCCGGTGAGCCCTTGCCTCCTTAGGGCCCTGACCTGCTCCACGATCAGGGCCACCTTGTTCTTCTCTCGCTTCTCGGCGTCCCAGTTCCACTCCTCCCCCGCCAAGGGAAGTTTGCCGATAAAGGGCGGGGCGCTGTCTCCGACGTTCTGAGCATAGAACCACTCAGAGCGCCACCCCTTATTGGACGACGGCAGCTTGACCTCGAGGTACTCCGTGCTCCGGCCGGACCGAAGCTGGAGGGCCAGGCCACCAATGGGCGCCGCGGCGTCCATCGGCTTGTCCTTCCAGAGTCTCGCTTGGAAGAAATGCCTCCACAGCGCCCAATGCGGCTCGATTCCCAGGAAAGCCTCGCAAAGTGTGATGAATATGGCGATGTGGAGGACCCCGTTGGGGTTAAGGTGGTGCGCCTCTGCCTTTTAGTGGAAGAGCAGCCCCCGGACGAACGGGTGCAGCGGCAAGCCGAAGCCGCGCTCGAAGAAAGAGGCAAGCACCACGACCTTGTCGTCCCCCGGCGAGGGGGCAGCCGCTCCCGTCGGCACCCTCCAACCGGAGAGATCTTGCGCAGGAAGGAAGCCCTTCTTCACCAAGCCGAGCGCGCGGCTGGCCTGGGCGGAGCACTCCGGCCATGACATCCTTGCGAAAGAGGCGACGGAAAGGCGAGGAGAAGAGAAGGCTGAGTTTTCTTTTCCTTGGCTCTTTGTTGTTCCTTTTTTGCCTTAGGGACAGGAGGCGAGGAAAGCAAGCAAGCGTAACTACTCAAAAGCGCCCCAGCAACGTATATATAGACGAGCAGGCGCCGACCGAACAGGCACCCCCTCGAGCGAAGCGTCGTGTCCACTCACACCAGCCTGGTAACTCCCGGTTTCCAATTCCACTCCGCATTTAATCCTGACAAAACGGCAGAGCCATAAAAGCCGCCGCCCCCGGGCAGTGCGTCTTGTAACCTCTCGGTCTCCGCCTTGAGGCCAGGACGGTTGCCCTGGGGCGCGTGCGAGAGGCCCACTGGGCCGCTGCGGCCTCGAAATGGCAAAAGCTCTGTGGCTTGCGCCGGGGGCCCAGCTAAAAGCTGCGGGTTCAAAAGGCCTACCCCACCAGATGGGCATAAGGCCGCCCCAGCGAAACTTGAGCGAGGGGCAAGTATGAGGTGAGCCCCACGGTGGGCCCTCGGTTAGGTCGACTGACGACCCAATCACCTCTACTCGCGTCCGAGACCATACTTCACACTCTCCCGGGAGCTCATCGATGAGCGACAGCCAGCTGTGCCCTGGGTCGGCGGACGACCCAGGGCCCATACGGGATTGAGTAAAGAAAGGTTTCTTATGGGTCGCCCCACAGCGGGGCGGTGACAACCTATTCGGGACCGTCCGCTCGGAAGGGTCCCCTTGGGCGGACCTCCCAGACCCACTCGGACTACATTATAAGCTCCACGAGCACGGCGTTCAAACCAACGCGGGTAAACGCGCGTCGCTCACCCCCTCCAGGTCCCACACCTGCGGATGGGGTATACGTGTGGGATAGACGGCGGCCACTCCTCTCGCAGCTACCCTCGCCAGACGAGGACTCAGGATGGATGCCCCACGTCCAGCTACGATGTAAAACGAGCCCACGTCCAGCTACGACGTAAAACGAGCCCACGTCCAGCTACGACGTTAAACGAGCACTCGGACACCCGAACCTCACGCAGAGGCATCGCGGCCGTCCCTGCCGACCAAGGCATGGTCTAGCTACGACGTTAAACGAGCACTCGGACACCCGAACCTCGCGCAAAGGCATCGCGGCCGTCCCTGCCGACCAAGACGAGGACTCGGGATGGATGCCCCACGTCCAGCTACGACGTAAAACGAGCCCACGTCCAGCTACGACGTTAAACGAGCACTCGGACACCCGAACCTCGTGCAGAGGCATCGCGGCCGTCCCTGCCGACCAAGGCACGGTCTAGCTACGACGTTAAACGAGCACTCGGACACCGAACCTCGCGCGAGGCATCGCGGCCGTCCTCGCCGACCAAGGCACGGTCTAGCTACGACGTTAAGCGAGCACTCGGACACCGAACCTCGCGCAGAAGCATCGCGGCCGTCCTGCCCGACCAAGGCACGGTTTAGCTACGACGTTAAGCGAGCACTCGGACACCGAACCTCGCGCGAGGCATCGCGGCCGTCCTCGCCGACCAAGGCACGGTCTAGCTACGACGTTAAACGAGCGCTCGGACACCGAACCTCGCGCGAGCATCGCGGCCGTCCTGCCCGACCAAGGCACGGTCTAGCTACGACGTTAAACGAGCGCTCGGACACCCGAACCTCGCGCAGAGGCATCGCACCATCCCTGCCGACCAAGGCACGGTCTAGCTACGACGTTAAACGAGCGCTCGGACACTCGAACCTCGTGCAGAGGCATCACGGTCGTCCCTGCTGACCAAGGCACGGTCTAGCTACGACGTTAAACGAGCGCTCGGACACCCGAACCTCGCGCAGAGGCATCGCGGTCGTCCCTGCCGATCAAGGCACGGTCTAGCTACGACGGTTAAACGAGCAACTCGGGCAACTCAAACGAAGCAAACTCATTGCGAAGACATTCATAAAGAAAAACGAGATTTCATTATAGGCCAACAGGCTCAAACTTTACACAACTTTACAAAATAGTACCCAAACAGACACAAGAATAGCTACGTTACGCTACGGCAGGGCTTTGTCCGCGCCAAGACCTCTTAAAACATCCGTGCGGCATCGGTCGCACCGACGGCATGCTGGTAGGCCCTCGCTCGATCGACGGATACCGCGCGGTGCGAACCGTGCACCGACGCTATACGCGTTCAATGACATCGACGCAGCCGCACCAACTACAGTCGGCGCCCTCGCGCCATCGCCTCCAGAAGGGCCCCCCTTGCTACCTCGAGCCTCGGGACGACCTCTAGCAGAGCATCGACGGCAGCAGCATCACGGGCTGCAGCTTCTTCCTCCCGGAGTTCGGCCATCGCCTGGTCGTACTCAGCCCAAAGCTCAGCCAAAGGGTCTTCTTCTTCTGCCATGGCATCATCACCAAAGCCGAAGACTAGAGGGTGCCCCGAAGCCATTTTAAAGAACGAAAGAAAGGATTCTCGTTTAAGGGTTTATCACTCGAGCAAGCCGTAGCGTCCTTATATACCCGGACGGAGGGAGATTGAACGTCTCCAGAATAAATGCAAGCGTCGGAAAACGAAGCGCCCTTCACCAGAACCCGAAGCAGTCCAGAAGACGAGCGGGCGAGGCGCGCCAAGCCGTGCGCGGCATGCACAACGAGGTGATTCAAAGCCCCGCGGCTCGAATGCCCCAGGCAAAATTCCAGGGCAGCCGTCGGATGCATTGGGGTACACCTGGCAGAAATCGTTTGACCTAATCGGTCGGACCGACCACTCGCCCGATCGCCATTCTCATCAAGCTCAACCCCAACCGACCCACCAAATCGCCGAGGGTTCGAGGGCTCTTGAATACTTATAACGAGGTACCCAACGGCCCAAAGCGACGAGCCGCGGCCTCAAGCACAGCTCAAGCCCAACAAGTCGCTCCCGCCCACTACCGATCAAGCACCCGCAAGGCCACACGAGACATCCCTTCCGACCGACGAGGGAAGTGTCTCCGACTGCAGGGCTCCCGACCCCGCCACGAGACGGGACCCCGGCTCAGACCAGCGGGGCTCCCGACCCCGCAGTGGGTCGGGATCCTCGACTCGATCGTGCCAAGGCAACCCTTGCCAAGGGCCGCGTGTCGAAGCCTCTACCGGACAACGCCCACGTACCTGAACGGGTCAATCGGTGACTATACAAGGCGGTGGCTCCTTCCTAAGAGGTTTAATGATCGACCAAGTCATGCTCCCGATCCCATCGGCCATCACATCTGATGCGAACACGCTCTCTCCCGAGGCAACTCCCACGTCATGCGCAGCAACGTCAACACTCGTAAGGTTCGCAGAGGGCAAGTACGCCGTTTCCCAGGGAAATACCTAACCGCCCTGACCGACTAAGCTACCGACCCAGCATGGGCAAGACTGGGCGATGATCAGTCAGCACAACGAAGGACTGAAGCTCCTAGGGTAGGTCATCTCGTCCTCTCCCAATTCTCGATGTAACCTGCCCCTTCCTTTCGTATAAAAGGAGGCAGGAACCCCCGTAGGAGGGGAAGATCATAATCGAACTCATCTCGCTAAGCCATTAGCATTCTCGCTTGTAAACTTTGTGCAGCCATCTGTACTAAAGAAAATACAACGCCACCACACGAACTGGAGTAGGGACTTTCGGCCCGAACCAGTATACATCTTGGACTTCCGAGTCTAACCATTCAGGGAGTGGAACGCGCGGCCCCTTAGACTTACAAATTTACTTGCCGGTACTCGAAACGCCGACACATGGCTTGCCACAGTCCATTATATCCGATAGAGACAAAGTGTTTGCAAGTTCCTTTTGGCAAGAGTTATTTTGACTATCCAACACCCAATTAAACATGAGTTCGGCATATCATCCTCAAACGAATGGCTAGATCGAACATTTGAATCAATGTTTGGAAACTTATCTCAGATGCTTTGTGCACACTTGTCCAAAGAAGTGGTCTGATTGGCTGCCGCTTGTTGAATACTGGTATAACACTACCTTCCAAACTGCAGTGGGCAAATCACCATTCGAGGTATTGTATAGCTACCCACCTAGGCATTTTGGAATTTCAAACCTTAATGTCTGTGCAGTGAAGGATGTGAAAGATTGGTTGGATGAAAGGAAGAGAATGACTCAGTTATTGAAGCAACACTTGGATCGTGCATGTGTGACAATGAAGTCACAAGACGATAAGCATCGATCTGATAGAATTTTCGAAGTGGGTGAAAAGGTTTGTCTCAAATTGCAACCATTCGCTCAGACATCTTTGGCAACTCGTAGTAACCATAAGCTTTGCTTTCGGTTTTATGGACCATATCAGATTGTTGAGCGAGTTGGTCAGGTCGCATACAAACTGGACTTACCAAAAGGATGCAAAATTCACCCGGTTATTCATGTGTCTTAGCTGAAGCGTCACATTCCTTCATCAACATCGGCATCCTCTATTCTCTCTATCAATTGTATTGATTTGGAGGTGAAGCGGTTTCTAGCAGAAATTCTGAAGAGCAGGCTAATCAAACAAGGTGACCATGCCATTTCTTCGGTATTGATTAAATGGTCGGGATTATCTGCTTCACTGGCAACCTGGGAAAATGTGGCTATGGTGCGTCAGCAATTTCCTTCGGCACTGGCTTGGGACAAGCCACGTCTTAAGGGGTGGGGAATGTAGTGTGCCGGATGGGGTACATTGTTCTGTTGGCCGAGTCGGGTTGCGCTGCGTGTGGTGTGCGGGTTAGTGTGAATGGTGTCTGCATGTTAGTATTCAGTTTTGAGTCGGAGTTGTGTGGGTCCACTTGTTAGTACCCCGGTTGTAGTATATAAACCTCAGTGTTTCGTTAGAAAGATTATGGAAGAACAGAATCCTTAATTCCCAATTCCCCACTGGTTCCTTCCCTTTCTTGTTCTCTACTCCAACTCTTCTTCCTCGCTATCTGGGTACCACACGGCACTGGCTACCACGGTGGCGGAGGAGGAAGAGCTCGGCGAGGTTGAGAAGGATAACTCCCCCTCCCCTCCGTAGGCCCCTTCGACATGACCCTGTGGAGGTAGCGATTCGAACATTAAAGCCTACCTCGACTACTATGGTATGTAGTGATTTTGTGACGAATAGAAGGTTTTGGTTTTTGAACTATAGCTATTCGATGTTATGCACCAATTGAGTAATTAGCTAACTTTTAGCAGTGATTTAGACAAAAAAAAAAGCAGGACTTGTAGCTAATGTTATATTAGCAAAACTTTAGATGTTATATGTGGCTATATTATGCTTCTTCTGTTGTAGAGCTTCTACTACTTGCAGTTCTTGACTAAACATGTGTGGAGTTGTAGCATCTGGTATGGTTCATCATCCTCCCCGTATTTGCGATTGGTGACGACTGCTGAGAACCACAACCACCAGTCCACCATCTTTTCCCTCCTAATGCTTTTATAGGATTTTTTTTAGGATTCTGATTTTCTCAC
Organism: Otatea glauca; assembly: GCA_036346275.1. Classification (NCBI taxonomy): domain Eukaryota; kingdom Viridiplantae; phylum Streptophyta; class Magnoliopsida; order Poales; family Poaceae; genus Otatea; species Otatea glauca. The sequence goes on from CM070713.1 coordinate 8,374,425, forward strand.
CAAGCTTGATTTCTAGCTTTTGCTGAACCTATAGTGCAAACTAGGAATGACTGGTGTATTTTGGGATAATGATTCTCTCTACAGAATGCATGTTCTATTGGTTGTTAGTTTGAAGCTAAAACCTTTTATTGGGTGTTAAAAAATAGTGATAATGCAGTTTTTTTTGTTCAAAATCATACTGAGAGGTATTGCTTCATGCCCCTGTGGAGAGTGGCTAGGCAAATATATTTATTTGAACTGTAGCTTCCTGGTTTTGTTCAGAATGCAGTATTTTTCATGGGGTGAGGGTAAACTCCTTTTATTAATTAAGATTATTAATAGAGGATATGAGTAGGTATTTTGATAGTGGGAAATTGAATTTTCCACAAACTTTAATAAAACAACTGTAGCTGAATATATGATGTTTTGAATTGCAATTTTGTTCTCCCTGTAGGCAAATAGATTTGCTTGAATTGTTGATTCCAGGTACTGTCTCTTATTTGAAATGTGCATCGAGTATATGTGAATAAATTAAGGAAACATTTCAGGATCATGTTGCTTTATTGAGACCTCTAACATACCCAAAGAAGCAGTAGAGGAAAGTTGATTTAATAGTGATGTAGACTTCTTGATGATCCTTTGCGAGAATTCCATATCTACCTCCTAACGCTATTTCTTTGGTTCTATACAGTTCATTTTGTTTCCTGACTCAATATGATAAACTTTAATTAGATGGTTGAGCTAAAGGCTTTCAACAAAGTAGAGAACACATCTGATGCCATTTCGGTTACGACGCTCATTATTGATAGCAAGCCTAGCAAGGGTTTGCGCAAGTTCTTGCACAAGCACTATGGGGGTGAAACATTAGCAGCTGCTGATTCTAAAATTGGAAATGCTATAAAAGAGAAGTTGGCCAGTTAGGTTTCTCAGTTCCTTTCTTTGTTTGTACAGAATCGTCAACCTTCCTTACACTTTTGATGTGCCTTTTGCAGAAAATTGACTGCCTTGATAGTAGCGCTATGATGGAGCTGATGTTGTATGGTTCGGCATCATTATCTTCCAGCAATTTTTCATTATATGCATAGTCATGCTTTCATTGTCCTTTTGTGTTGCTATTTACTACCATGCTATTTTGTGCTTTATTCCTGACTCTTATGTTGTATGGCTCAACATGATTATCTTCCAGCAGTTTTCCATTATATGCATAATCTTTCTTTCATTGTCCTTTTGTGTTGCTATTTATCTAAATTTCATTTGCAATATTGATCAAAGTTAATATCTTGTGGGCTGACAAGTGACCAGCCATCTTAAGATTCTTATTTGTAGAGAACCCTAATTTGATATTCGGTTGCAACGCAGAGACACCTTACTAGTATGAGAAAATGGGAGTGCTGCTAGTTTACTCAAAAAGTATGAATATGACATTATTATCTAAATGATAAACTCATCATATATATTGGCAACATATCCAATGTAAACTCACTTTAGGGTGTTACCCATGCAACCCTTAACGTGAAACTTCCTATTTGGACTCAACGCACAAGATAGAGGTGTGATAGACTCCCCAACGCACGAGATGGAATCAGGGGGTTTTCTAAAAAACATCTTAAGTGGTTGGGGAGTCCATCCCACATACATCTCGTGCGTTGAATCCAGATCAGATAATTCACATTGAGAGTTGCATGGATAACACCTTAAGGTGGGTTTACACTAGATATGTTGCCATATATATTACTAATAACTTATGTGCTTCCTCGTATGCCCCTATGTGAATATATAGAAATTACAATTTGTTCACCAAGATATTTAAAAGTGCTGATCTGCTATTGTTAACAACTTCTTATTGTTTGCTAGCCTTATCAGATAGAACTTATCAATGGGTCAAAACCTGGATGTAGGAAGGAGTCTGCACTATGCAATAGATTAATTAAGAGATATGACTACTAGGGGCCCCTTTGGGACAGATTATGAAAATGCAGATTCTTGATTCCGGGAGAATCGGGTGGGTAATAGCTTCTAATTTTGTGTACAAATTCTACTTCTAATTGTGGGAGTGGATTCTGGAAAGCTTCTCCCACAATCAGAAGTAGAATTTGTACATAAAATCAAAAGCTATCACCCACCCGATTCTCCCAGAATCCAAAATCTGCATTCCCATAATCTGTCCCAAAGTAAATTTGATGTTGATATTACTTTATACAGTTATACAGTCTTCACTGTGCTTATAATTGTTATAGAGTAGTTAAAAAGAAATTCAAGAGTAGATGGATGATTTGTAGGTATTATATTCCTTTAACAGCATTGACTATTCTTTGATTGAAATATTGAATGTCCCCTATAATGCATATTTACCTTCAAATACAAAGTGTATTAAAATTAATGTCATATTTTTATTGCTCACTAGAGCTGTCAGATTTACATTTATCAATTCATTTTTTATCAAATATTTATTAGCCATGGTACACGGATGGATTATGCCACACCCTGTGAGCAAACTTGTCAATGCAGTACTGGAGGCTATACTGGTTTGGCTATTGGAATGGTATATTCTGGTACCAGTCCATACCGGCATACCATTTCGTATTTAATATAATAATATACATTTATAAGAATGCACATGTTTAATTATATGTACAACAAATTTTACTTATAATATTGTGACGCCCCCACTTTGCCTGACCGGCCAGAACCAGTGGAAACATCACAGAGCAGAGTGCGTCAGGATCAGGCTAAGGAAAATAACATATGTAGAACAAAAACTTCCACCGAATAGTACTCGGGGAATTATTCTTAAAGTACATATAGTACTGCCTTAGGTCTGGCTACGATGATTTCTATACCGCTCGCCTAATATTACAATATTATTCTAGATGCCTCCCTCCTGAAGGTAGATTTATTTCACCAGGTCTTGGTCGTCAGCCCCCTCATATTCATATCCCTCCACAGCAACATCAGCATCATCATAAAAATTCATATCATCAAGAAAATCGTCTTCTACCTCATCTAGGTGGGTGAACTCAACAGGTTCTAAAAAACAACAGAGAAAGCAAGGCTGAGTACTCCAGTACTCAGCAAGCCGCGGAACCTTTAAGAATGGGTATATAAATATACTTTTCGACCACCGAGCCGCTACTCCAAAGTAGTACTTAACCAAAAGTACCATTTTCCCATTTGTTATAAAAAGTCGAGTTTTAACTTTTAAATCTACTGATTGCAAGACAACGTGAGGTTTTACATCCTGTGTTAGAGGAAAACCCACATGACGCACTTTCAATCCCGAAAGCTAGGAGTGATATCACATTTGACTCTGATCAGAGGTGTACTGCTTTGCCCATAGCATCACTTGGCTTATTATCATAGTGCGCTTCCTTAGGCACACTAATAAACCAAGGAAACATAATGTTTGGCCAACCGTACTCTAACCTCTGCCATACCGCCTCGCCTCACCAAAGGCACGTGGGTCGAGACTCCTCCCCCGACGTCTCGCCCTAGGATGACTGCCCTCACCTGGCACAGTCACCTTTCTCACCCTGGTAGAGTCAGCTACTTGTCGGTTACTTAGTTCAGCCCGTCCCATACCGGGTCTATGGCCAGTACGGTTTGCGCCGATTTTGAAGTAAGCACCAGTTTGGTTTGTCCTTAAATGATATCCTATGTGGAGGAGCCCTGACTTTCATAGCAACCCAACCGGAGTTGTTCATACCCTGAACTCCTCCACCCACCATTTACTCTATAACCTCACCAAGGTTATGGTTGTAACACCGGATCTAGCTGATCCAGTTAGTGTGATTTAATTTATTTTAGAAATTAGCTTTTGGGATGAATGCAAGAGTTTCAAACAACCCAAGCCACAAAATCAGTTCACAAGACATAGTCGAATGGCGACTTGCCTGGATGAGAGATCCCAGAGCTGTCCACAGTCGGAAGTGGCTCTAGATGACTTCTGCTATTATCGGAGAGTTTTCCTAAATGTGAGAACCAATGATTTTAATATTCATGAATCCTCAGATTGGGTTGAATTTATAACTTTTTCTGTTGAGCGAATTGCGAAACAATTTTATTAATGCCTACAATTGAAATTTTTAATGTTTTACATGCTCATCTATACATGTTTGATTGGAAGCTGGATCATCAATTAATTTCGAGAAAATAAAAGAGAAAAACAAGAAATAAATTTTGAATTTTGTCTCCTACTATTTTTCTTGATCTATTTTCTTGATCTCATAAATGTGCTCACGTAAACAGATGTTATTTTATTTTATAATTTTATTTAATTATTCAAGTATTTATTTTATCAATTTATTTATTTACTTCTCTTTTCATTTATTATTATTTTTCTTATATTCATTATTTATTATATTTTTATATATACTTTATTACCTTTATTATTAGTTTTCTCTCTCTCGGTCCGACTGGCCCAAATTCGGCCCAAGAGGGCCCAGTCGACACCCTAACCCTAATCTACCTAACCTAATCCCCACCCCATCTCTCTTCACAACTCCCTTCCAGCCGCACCTCTCTCTCTCGCCTCTCTCCTCCCTTTCTTCTCCCGATCGCCGCCGCCAACTCCCACCCCACCTCCGTCTCCCCACCGCGTCGACCTTCTCCCTCCCCACTCGTCGAGCGCCTCCCCTTTGTTTGCCCTCCGGAGCCGACATCCCCTCACTGGCCCACCTCCTCGCCACCACTCCCCACGCTCGCTCGAGCCCAAGCCCGAGCGTCTCCGCTTTTTCCTCCCCCACCGCGCGCCGTCGCCTCCAGCCCTCTCCTCCTCTGGTTTCCCCCTCCCTCTCTCTTGCGTCGCAGCTTCGCTCTCGTCCCCGGCGCCAACAGCTCCGAGGTAAGCTCCCTTCCCACTCCCCTTCCTTTCTCTGATATCCCTCTTCTCTACTTACCCTCTTTTTCCTAGGTTTTGTTTTCCATTCGGCCACCACCTTGCTTTGGCTTCTAATCGACTCTGCCGCCGCCTGATCTGGCGGGAGGTGGATGGTCCGAGCCCTCATGCTACATGCGCGAAGCATGGTGACCACCTGCTCTGGTTACCCCATCCCCCCATCGGCCATGGTGAGCCAAGACCGAAGCATAGTCCCCCGGCTATAAGAGCCTAAGCTAAGTTACTCCCTCCTTTTTTTCTGCTATTCATACTCCCATATGCTTAAGTATTGAGTTGTTCAATTGCATAGTGTGTTAGACATTTGAGATAAGATAGATAAAGAGCAAAAGAAAACTTCTTGTGTGCTGAATCTTGTTGGTTTTGCATGAATGTGACAGATTAGTACTTTCATGTGATGATCTAAGATGTATAGACTTGTATAGATTTAAGACTGAATATCTTGATTGGGGTTTTGAACTTGAGGTATGATAGAGTTTGATGTGATTAGCAAAGCAACCACATTGAAGCTAGAATTTCATTCACTGCCGATTGACCCATGTTTCGAATTGTGTGATCTCATTTCTTGAGATTAGGGTTTGTTGTTGGTGTAGCTCCATGATGGTTTCTGTTATATATAAAGTTGGTAGCTTGCAGGTTGTTGCTCTGAGATTCATGTTGGCAAACGAGAGAAGTATGAGCCACAAACATATAATTAAACAAAAAGCTTCGACCGGAGTAATGTGTTAGTTGGGTTCTTGTCTTATATCAGATTTTTGGTCGACAGGTTTGAATGCATGCATGCTTAGATATTGATTCTGGTGCTTGCTCAAATGTAAAGAAGCTTAGAGGTTGTAGTGTATTGCTGTTGGTTAAAAAAAAGTATTTATACATCTGTGTTTTGACTCTTATGCGAATGAGAAAAAAACAAAACAAAACAAAGTCCTGAAGAGAAATTCTTGGTGCAAGGTGGTTATTAGAACTGGAGGTATTTTAGAGTGTTTGGAGGTTCAGGCTTTGAATAGAAATGTGCTTAGATTTTTGCTTTAGTATTTTTGAACTTGATACAAGTAAAGATGCTTATGAACAGATAGGGAGGGGTGTATGCATAATTGTTGATTGCTGTATTTTTCCTTTACTTTTGTTTGACTAAGAGTTATTCATATGTGTTTTAGACCATAACAAGCAATTTGCATTTAAAGCTACAAGATCAAGCTAATAAGAAAGGTAGTCTAATGCTTTTACACCTGATCTGTAGGAAAGAAGATGAGGTGTCGATGGGGAAGAGGAGAGGAAGAGAGGCAGCTGACTGTCTCCTTCCTCCTGCTGTGTTGGGCGGTTGACTTCTTCAATTGGCACCAGGTGAGTAAATGGGGATGGTAAAGGGCAGCAAGGGAGTTGTGTGGGGGAGTAAAGTTTCTTTAACTGTAGGGGCTGCCTTTTATACTTAGTTTTGCAGGGTAAAACCAGAGTTACAATGCTGTGGGCTGAGTGCTAGTTGGCATGCATGCAGATCTTGGCTTCGCCACCTAGCCAACAAAATGGGCAAAAGCTACTGGCCTCAAGCTGGCAGAATGGGCAAAAGTGCAGGCTGGCTGCTAGCTGCAAGCATGGGCAGAGAGAGAAAAGAAAGGGGTGACAGCAGGCTATGGCGGTTGGTTTGAAAAACTGAAGCATGGCTCAGGCTTTCTATTGAGATCAAAAGAGGAAACCTGAATTGTATTCGGATGTGGCTAAACTGAAGCTTCTAATGTGATCTTGATGTAAAAAGAATCCTGTAATGATTTTCTTTGGAGATTGAATGGGGTAGCAAACTTAAGTATGCTGATCTTTGCTTAAAATTTTACTTACAAGATGATGACCATATGTTCTGCTGTGATAACGAATAGTTGAGCAATAGTGTGAATGCATATGAAATAAACATGAATGAAATTGTTGATACCTTATGATTATATAGACGATCATTTCTTTTTGTGAGTATAACAGTATTCACATGCGTGCACTCGAGTGAAGCGAAAGGTGAACCTCGCCAAAAATTCATAAACTAGACTTAAGAGGATGCGTAAGATATATACATACATATATATACATACATATACATATATATATATACACATACATACATACATACATACATACATACATACATACATACATACATACATACATATATACATACATACATACATATATATATATATATATACATATATACATACATACATATACATACATATACATACATACATACATACATACATACATACATACATACATACATACATACATACATACATACATACATACATACATACATACATACATACATACATACATACATACATACATACATACATACATACATACATACATACATACATATACATATACATACATACATACATACATACATACATACATACATACATACATACATACATACATACATACATACATACATACATACATACATATATACATATATATACATACATATATATATATATATATATATATATATATATATATATATATATATATATATATATATATATATATATATATATATATATATATATATATATATATATATATATATATATATATATATATATATATACAGGACTGATACTAAAACTATAATTGTGATGAGAATGACTTAAGGGAGTCGGTAGTGATCTGAATTATTGGCTAGGTTTTCACAAATATTACTCCAAATACATAATTGTACTATCAAATATAACATATAATTCAATAGATGATATTATCGATTCCATCGATATGACTAGTATTATATGGCATCGAAGCCGGTATGGTCGGTATTGTCGAGTATCAAAGCCAATATGGTTGGTATTGACCAGTATCGAACCAATATGATCAGAACCGGGGTCTATACGGTACATAAGACTACTTTGTACCGGTTTAGGTAATGAAATGGTACACACGGTCATACCGATCGGTACCATACGGTATTGATAATTTAACATCCTAAATTTTGCCACAAATTAAATATTGAGTTGCCAAATTATTCTTCTACATTTATCATGATTTTTAGAAATTTCTAGCTTTTCTAAAATTGTCTGCATTTAAGAAAAAAATGCCTTTTTCACTTTCTAATTGTTGTATTTGAATTTTAAAAAAATAAGATATGGAAATATTTTATTTGGATCGTAAATAATCTAAAGTGTCTCTCCAAAAAGATTTATGAATTTTGTACTTAGGTTGTTATTTTTGCAAAATCAAATAGTGCATCTTGCATTAAAAATAGTGGCAACAAAAAAATTTGAGAACAATATAAGACTGATAAAATTCTAGAAATTTTACACAAATACTACTGCCACTTTAGTACCACGTACTAAAATTTTCATAAATTTTGGATCCCCATTCCTATGCCTAAAAATTCGGACAATTATACTGGTCAAAAACCAAATCTGAAATCTCTCGCATTTCTCTCTCTGATAGTGTGGACCCGCGCGTCAGCTCTTCCCATCTAGCTAATACATTGACCCCACCTGTCAGCCGTTGCCATCCCTCCTAATCTATTTCTGCTTCCCTTTTTCCTGAGTGAAAGAGCCTTCCCGCCGATATGCCTCCTGTCTTGCTGTCGCTGATCACCTGGGTTCACTGCCAGGTCGTCGTCTCCACAGGGCTTGCGTCCATGGCTGCATGCGGCTTTTCCTCTTGTGTCACCTGTTCATGTCACCCACCTGCCAGCTCGCCCCATCACATCGCCTCGAGCATCTTGCCTGATGCCACCGCTGCTCCGCCTTCGAGATTGGAGGACCGAAATGGCGATTAGAAGGGGGTGAATGATCCCAAATAAAAAAATTTCCACTCAAAATGATCCAACCAAGCCCACAGACAATTCAATCAAAATGAGAAAATGAAATAGAGGAAGTTTTCTTGCAAGTCAGGTATGACCGAATTGAATCTGGTAGCACCAGAATCTGGTATGTCGGCACAAATGGCGGTATGACCAGGCTCAAGAACAGCAGGAAGAACAGAGTCAAGAACAGCACGAACTCAAAAGCTAATTTGAGGAATCTTTTGATCGATTGGACAAAAACTCACAAAACTTGGTAGATGTGATCCTAAGGATGTCAGAAACTTATTCCAACCTTCAATCGCAAGGATTGACGTCAAAGTTATGACCTTTTTTACTTTGAAGGAAGAATACACCAAATTTGAGCAAAACTCGAGAACTTGATCTTGGACTTGCTTGTGGGGTTTTGATGATCAAGATGATCTTGGATAACTTCACACACGTCACAGCAAGCAAGAACACAAGTCCAAAACCTCTCAAATACGATCTAGAAGAATGATTCACTTAAGTATACAAGATCGGTTTCTTGCAAGAAGAAACACAAGATTTGCCTAGATGATTGGGATATGATCTGAAGAAGACTCATTCATCAATCATACATCCTCAGCACAAGATCCACAAGCATATAGAAGGAGGGGAGGCAAATCCAAATGAGCAAGAGGCAAATTGCAAGAAAGTAAATTGCTGAATTTAAATGCGTAAAGTAAATTCAAGTATAAGAGGAAATAATTTGCATTTCTGGAAAGGAGGTTTACAAAGCCTCACAACAAAGTGGGCAAAAAGCTCAAAGGAACCAAAACCACTAAAACCTTCAAGAGGAGGAAGGCTACCCCTCCCCCTCTATTTATATTACTCTTGAGTCACCCTCCACCCTTGGATGAGTTCCTTCTACCCTAAGGATCACCATCAAGGGCTAGGAATGGATCCAACACACACCCATACTAACTAAACCTGCTACTCTATCACCTAGACCGCAATCCGATGGCACTCCTTGATTCGAGTAGCTCCTAGCTAGTATCTCAACCATTCCTTGTCTTCTAGGTTCGCAGCGACTCCGTCTTCGATCATCTTCCGACGATCCTCGACCGTATGGACCTCCGACGCACCTCGCCTAGTCCCGGTCATCCTCCGCCTCACTATGATTTAGCATCGTTGTCCTGCAGCCATCAAAAATAAGGAAAACCCATCACACAGCAATATTCAACAAAGATATGCAATAAACATCCAAATTGCATCGCTCAACAAGTCGGCACTACCGACTACTGTATCGACTTCATCGAGTTGCCACCATCGAGTCGGATCCTCGTTCGAGTAGAAACTCGACCACCATTTCGACCGCATCAAGTAATCGATCACATGTCAAACTCGATACCTAGTCTATCGACCTCAACTCGATACCTAGTCTATCGACCTTATGACCAATTTAATCGATCACGGCACCAAGTCGATAAAATGATATCGAGTAACAATTGGTTAAACTAAGGACTCGAGTTGAGCTGACTGCAGAGTGCTTGACCCAACAATATTTCTACTCGATACTTAGCTACTACCAATCTACTTGAATCGTTCGACCACAAGTCGGTAGGGCGATACTCGAACTGCTCGAGATAGACACAACCCAAATTGCTTTAATTTGAAAACCCAATTCAAATCAAACTCAAATCAGAGCATACCAAGCACGACTTTAGTCCAATACTCATCACCAACATGGTTAGACCTCCACATGGTCTTTCAGAGACGCTGCCATGTGTGGGAAAACTAGGAATCTGAAGCTCGACCGAGAGGAAGATGACAAGGATAATTGATGTTCCTTGCCTATTTAAGCCCCTAGCCTTGCCCTTCGGCTTCACCGTACAACTCCGAGATCATTTTGCCATGTTGCAACACTTCTTCCTCACCGAGCCACCCGAAACATGAACGCCATTGTCGAAGCTCCAAAGCACAGTTCGCTGTCCAAACTGAAGCTACGCCCTATTCCTAGTGAGCTCTGGCCTCGACCTTCATGTCATTTTGTACCTTTCCCTTCCTCTTCAAAAGCCCTAAAATGGTGTGGCCTATTGTGAGTGTATCGCCGAAAATCACATCATCTTCTTCAGCCGCCTTCTCCAAAATATAACTTCATCTTTGGCAGTGGCGGAGCCAGAAAATTTTGGGAGCCTGGGAAAGCATAATTATGGCTATAAATGTGAACAAATCTATATACATATCACGCAAGTAAAATTGAGAACTACAATAAGTTTTTTTACTGAAAGCATAGTCCAATACACATGTAAAAATTCATGGATGAAAACAAAGAAAAATATGACAAATACCTCACTACGACACTATCAACGCTTTGACGATTCACTAACAAAGGTCCAACCACACACCAAAAGAGACTGCAAGATAAATAAAGGTTGATTAGTGCATCATATAACATAAAAAATATCTTCACTTTGAAGTATTGGATTAGTGCATCACATACCACTAATTTTGGTACTAGCTGATGCTGGACCAACGGGCATAAGTATTGAGCTTTTGGAAGCTTATATTGATTAATTAGTGGTTATGATCTGTATAGCGCCTGTCCTTAGATTTTAGCTTGTCATTTAGTTGGGGGCCATGTTTTCTGTAGTTGTAAAGGAAAAAACAAAGAAAACAAGGAACTGTGCATGTGGGTAGTATTCAGTCCTTACTCACTCAGCCGAACTTAGCTAGCCGGTCACTCGGTCAGCCTTGAGTCTTGACCACATTGCCCCTACGGCTCCCCAAGAGGCCGAGAAGGCGACGTGAGCTCTCTTCTTCCTACCACGGCTCCCCATCGTTTTCTCACGCACGCAAGTGAGCGATAGCGCCAGCCACCAGCTCCACGTCGCCATTGGGCGCCATGGCTCTAGGCCCTCCACATCCTCCAGCGGCCCTTCACTGAGCCCAGTAGCCCGCTCCAGCGCCTCCAGGCTCCAGGCCTTGCTCTACCGTTTGCCCGCCTGTAGTGTCTCCGCCTCCACCGAGAACCGCCCCAAGTCGGCCCCCAACATATGTACAGGCAGATCCAGGAAACCCCATCAGTTCCCCACACCCTGATCCAGCACCGAAAGAACATCACAGAAGAAAAATCTATGAAATAACGAATCCCCAACCTCGTCACGTCGGCTTGCCAAGGAGGAGGCCGAGACCGGTGACTTCCATGCTGCCGACGACGACCAGAGGTCTCATTGTACGTCGTCAGTGAGCCTAGGCAGGCGCCCGCCCTGCCCAGGAGCTGGCTACGCTTTCTAATGCCTGGTGAATCCTAGCCTTGAACATGATTATTTCTAGCATCCCTGTGACCCCTTGATCCCCTTATTTTGCTTCATTGCAGCCAATTCCTTTAGTGCTTGGCTGTCACCGTGAAGCTCATAACTGTCGTCGTTGTTCGCCGTCGTCTAGTTACTCCGAGCCATCTCCGTCGCCTTTGACCACTCTAAGGTGGTTGTGGTGAGCCACTGACAATTCTGCACTATTCACTTTTTCCTCGTATGGTCGTTTACACCATCCTTACTGCTGCCCTGTTTTGCGCCGCCACTTTTCATGCTGTCGACTCACCTCCGGTGACCATTGGTCCTAGCGCCAGTGGCTTTAGCTTTGCCCAAACTCTAGCTAGCTAATGCGATGACCCAGGCGCCTTCAATTGCTCTCTCTCATCTAGTCTCTCAATGACCTGAGAAGCTTTGTCGCTCAACTCCGTCGCGCCACCGCCTCTGTCGCCTTCTAGAGCTTCGTCATGACCTCCTCTCTTCATCTCCGGCCTCACTCGAGTTTTTCCGCCACTGCCTCACTGTCAGTGGAATCGAGAGTGAGCTCGTTCATGGTGCCAGCCTTCTATCCTTGTTTTGAGTCGCCGACATATAGGTCCCACTTGTCAAAAACGTCGTTAAGATTAATTAAGTTCAATTAAAACCCATTTTTAATATATCAGTCTATGAAATGTGGGCCTAATTAGGAAATAATGATTTGGTTTATATTTTGAACCGGTATTTAGAAATGAGTCATTGACATCTGGACCCCCATCTGTCAATCCTTTTCAAAAAATAATAAAATCCTGACAAATAGGTCCCACCTGTGTGCCTCACCAAAAGAAAAATATTTTTTTCTTAAATAAAAAATACACTTTCAAATCAGTAGAGAATATGCCTTCTATTTTGGAAGACGTAATATACGAGATTACGCCTTCGCTATCAACCCCTTATTTTTCTTTTTTTAGCAGATTTAAATTCAAATGCTCACAATTTTTGCATATGAACTCCAAATGGGATGAAACCAGTTTCTAAAATTTTCTAAAATCACACTCTTTATTATTCTATAAAAATATTTGAATTTTGTCCCTTTGCATTTATTTGGTTCTTATTTATTGCTTTATGATATTATGAGTGTAGACACTGACGTTCCAGAGACCTTCCTTGTCGAATCAGAGCAAGCCCAAGAATTTAATGAGCAAAGCAAGCACTTCATTTGATCATATTGATACTATTACTTAACATAATTTATGTTGTTTCATAAATTTATGTATGCATGTGTGTACTTTATGTAAAATGTCTATATTGTGGGTATCGATAGATAGTCCTACTTGTTGCATGAAACTTCCTTGATAAATACATAATCTTACCATTGAAATTGATAAGATAGGGGTAGACAATAATTGATGTCAACCTTAGATATATTCGATTATACATACATATGCTTAGCCACGATTTAGGTTTAGGAAGAACAAATGAACGGTTGAAACATTTATTCAGAAATGAGAATTTTGACATGTTGGACAAAGGTAGGGTTGCAATCAGCTTGGATTCAATCGGATATCGCTATTTCCGTATCCTAAACCATATTTTTTATCGAACTTGGAGTCAGATACAGATGGTGCCGGATACGAATACAGTGCAGATAATATCAATCATGAATTTGAAGTGAGTACAGAGCAGAATCGATATGGTACCGACTATTTTTTGTCGGATATCGCATGAAAATATATACTACATATAGCAATGATTAATCAATCATATGATTTGAACATGCAACATGATTATCACGATTTAACAAGTGATTTTATCAGGTAGTAAGTAAAAGTTACAAAAGTATCAAATACTCGTTTATGTTTTGCAAAAGAATACGAGGTATTCACATAGCTAAGTGAAAGTATATTCTTGTATGTCAAGCTTTGTTGGTAGCGGCACCGGACGTTGGGATGGCTGATAGGACGTCGACAGGAGGATAGAACAGTGGAGGGAGGGCCTAGGTTGGGCTATTTGGTTGGGCCCAGTTTAAACTGCTAGAATATGGGCTATAAATATCCAAATAGAGTTATCCAGAATTATACAAGAATATAATCGGAATATTCCGACCGGACAGATAGTGATATCCTGATTCTGATGTCGAATCCGACAACTATCCGACATGACTATCCGAACTCAATCCGAATAGATCCGACCGGTCGGTCGGCGTTTACCTGATCTGATTGCACCCCTAAATAGATAGGGTACCTTTGTTATTTTGATATAAAATCAAAATTGAAAAACTAAGTTTTGAAGCAGGTAAGTTATTAATATAATCTATGAAGCGCGATAGATGGACTTGCATATAGTGTAGGAGGAGTTATCGTTCAGGTCGATTAAGGACCGAACGTAGTGCCGCAAGATCCAAGATATGCGTGCAACCATAAGCAGGGTTCACAAAACCGCGGTAAATCGCTCGGTTTTCGTGGTTTTCGACCATACCGCTCCGGTTCGAGATCCAAAACCGCTCGGTAAACCGGTCTAATTAAAAATTTGAAAAAAATTATGCGTTGAAAACTGCTCGAAAACCGTTGAAAAACCGTGGTTTTCGCAAAAACCCGTTCAAAAACCACTCGAAAACCGTTTTTTAGGAACATTCAATTGGTTGGCTGGTTTTTCGCTAAAACCGAGTGGTTTCTTGCGAAAAACCGTTTTTCGTTGAAAACCGAACGGTTTTTGATTTTTTTGGATTTTTTCAATTTTTTATTTCTTAACCCTTTGGTTTCTGACGATTTTTGAGCGGTTTTTCAAGCGATTTTTGCAGTTCTCGTGGTTTTGGTTTTTGCGGTTTTTCACGGTTTCGATTTTGTGAACCCTGACCATAAGTGCTATTATGGGGTGGCTCCAACCTACTAAGTTGTCTAGGACTAACTTTACACATTAGAAGGTCGGGGTAGTACGGGCATTTTCGATAGGTTTGCTCGAAAGGGTTCCCTCACCGAGGTGTTGGGGCTAAAGCTTGCCGATACAACGATGCATGTCTTGCTACGGAGAAAATAGTTATGAGAGGGTGTACTGTCATTGATATTGTGTATATGAGAATTTTATTTCTACAGCCATAGCAATGGTCAAACATCACTGGGTTAGTGTAAAGTTAGGTCTAGGTGATGGAATGGTTTTATCATGATATCTTTGCCACATACCAAAGAAAGTGTGATAATAACTTGGCAATAGGAGTTAGTCATGTCTTTTGGGTAAAACTGTATGCCTCTGCAAAGTGTAAATCTTTTCGAAAAGTCGTACTCATGACTATGAGCGACTCTGGTGCATTGATATTAAATTAGTCTTGAATTTCTATGTAAAAACTTGTGCTTGAAAAATAGTGGTAGCCATGATATAGATGCTATGCCAGGTGTATAGCTCATATTTATGTAAATGGATCGTTAATCACAATCATAGAGGATTGTGAATTGCTCATATTTATGTTATATACTTGTTATTTACATACTTATCAACTGCTCTTTACAAATTCCATTTGTACCCTACTACTTGTTATTGTTGACTAAATCTCGTTTTATACAAAATTTAAGAATATGATAGGATAGCCATTCCTTTGATATAGCCAAGCATATACTTATAATTGTGATACGCTTACTTGTTGATATATGCAGAGGACGAAGAAACGACGGTTCTCGATTATGCTTATTTCACTGCCGGTTTTGGGGAATATGACGGTGATCTCTTTTAGGGCTTAATCGAATCGGTTGGCTATGGAAATATTGGGTTGAGACATACCGCTGGACACTACTATTTGATTCACTATCTTTCCACTGCATTTTATTCGGCCAATAACCCTCTTATTGTAAGAATAATTTACCTTCTATATATATATGGCATATGTTTTATATCTATGTCGTGTTGAGTATGTATGTGATGACAATGTTGTAATTGTATATACTAGTCACTAATTATGGGACTAATATAATATACACATAAGACCCTCGAGTATTCTACACCCGGTTGAGGGTCTCGACAGATAACTATGGCCGTAACCCCATCCTATCCTCTTTTGTTCAGTTTCACAGTAGAGAAAAACCGTGTTTCAAAGATTTCCTGCTTTGTGCCAAAAACAAAACATTCATAATTTTCATACGAGACACAGGATTGGTAATAGAATGCTTGACGAAGGTACGTACATGTCAAAACAAACACAGACGCGCCGGTACATGTTAAAACATGTCAAATTTCACCGTGGTTGCTACGGACTACGGTACGCGGATGACAAGAACCAAGGGAATCAAATGTATCGATCCGGTCCGTCTTTTGACACCTAAACGTACAGATCGACAGCGATTTTGAAGCATATTCGCATCAAAGCGACAAAAAGAGAATAAGAAAGCGTCCAAAATTTTCATATGACCTCCGTATTAACATCAAGTGTCTTACATATTGGATTATCCAACAGGTTAACATTTCTCGTATTTTTGCGATATCACCATGTATTGTGAGGATCGATGATACACTTGGGGTGTGTTTGGCTGGTGGGATAAGAGTAAATGGAATGGGATAGTCTTGTACCATTTGGTGCTATTGTTTTAGGTAAATGGAATGGTTCAACATCTATAGGGAATATTTTTCAAATTTGTATCTCCCCATCCAGAATAGGATGGTTCCATTCAAGCAACCAAATACATAGATGACTTTTTTCTTGATCTATCTCATACATGTACCACATGTACCAAATACAAAGAACACGGGCTGATTTAGGTGGGGGTGTCGGGTATGCACCAGCACCGTCCAAAAGTTAAAAAAAACGTCAGGATATCACCTTTTTAGTGGATCAAAATTTTTGATTGAATTGATTTCGATTTTGGTGGTTTGGGATTTATAAGATTTTAGAACTATTTGTATGTTATTTTTAGCAAATCTCGAATATATATATTTGATTTATGATGTTGTGAAACAATTATATGAGACTATAGATTTATACGTGTGAAATATGCACCTTGATTGAATTTTTTTTTAGTTTGGCCACATTGTGTGAGGGCCTTCCTTCACCTTTGTTGATTTTGCCCTTACCCTATAAAGCGTTCGGCTTTTTTTCCCTCTCTGAAGTTGAAGGAAAAGCAATCAATTTTTAGTGGAATCTGACAAGGAGTTGTGCCTCGAGTGCTTGGAAGTAGTTTGGTGAAAATGATATTTTTTAGATGCTGTCGTTGAAAGAAGATCGAACCGGACAACTCAGTGCTAGCTAATCTTTTCTTGAGAAGACAAATCCTACCACGTGTCCAGCCTACCTTGGTGGAGATCGCTTGAATGATTGCATGGGCTAGTTGGCTCAATTGATCATACATGTATGCATGAGCGTAAAAACCTAATGCAAGTCAACTACACTACAGTCGTAAGTTCACCCAAAAAAAAAATCTACACCATAGTCGTCCTCGTGTGGGGGTTTTACTGAGTTTTCTGCCTCTCTAGAAGCTTTGCAAGGTTGTTTTCTTGTGTAATTGACCTGGGACGCCTTGACTCAGAAAGTATGCACGGATGAAAGCGTTGCTGACGTAAAATTATGCTTATACAGCACTGCATACGGCACTCGGTTTAATTGAGGTTTTCTATTTATGTGATATTCACTCCGTCTAAATTTAAAGGACATATTTTCTTTTTATACGTAAACCAATGAGATATTAAATATGATTAAATAAGACACTCGGTTTAATTGAGGTTTTCTATTTATGTGATATTCACTGCATACGGCACTCGGCTTATGCATTGCTAGCAAGAACAGATTCTCAAAGCTATTATCATTGCCACATAGATATTTAACCTTCGTACCATTCGTGATGGCGCGGAGAAAAGTGACTATTTCTGAGATCAATTTTCTAGGATCATTTTTTGAAATGGAATAAAAAAAAGTCAAAATAGAAAACAAAATGCCAGTCCTGTATCTTGCTAGTACGAGTATCTCCTTTGCGGTGGTGTTAGAGCAAGTACAATAGCAAAGTCAATTACTGGCTTATAGTAAGTTAAAAGCCAGTTTGTACAATAACTGTCTCTAAAGGTTATCTCTAAATATTGTGCAATAATTATCTTCTCTCTCTTTACATAAATGATCTACCTACGCTCGTGTGCAAAGCTGGCTACTAAATAAGAGCCAGCTAGCTCTCTTCTCTCTCCTCTTTTCTCACTCCTTCACATAGACTAAAGCTGATGTGTACAGGTTAAGAGCTAGTTGACGTGGTCTTAGGGCCTGTTTAGGGGTCAATTTGTAATAAAAAAGCTTTTTTAGTTTCTTTGAAATTTAAGCAAGCATGTGTGGTGACGGATGTGGCTTTTCTTGTTATCTTGGTTGTTGGCAAACCGATCACTGCAATTGTAGCTTTTGGGGGGCAACCGAGCGGGAAGGCACTAACCTAACGAAGCACAGCGGCAGATGAGTGGAGAGGTGCCGTGGAGGTGGCGAGGCAGGGTGGCGGAGGTCGGGGAGGCGGAGTGAGCAAGATGGGAGACGGTCAAGCGAAGCTACAGTTGAAAAGCTCCTCCTCAGTGGCTGCAGCTTTTGAAGGTGCTTCTGCTGTGGCTTAGCTTCTCAGCTGCTTTGCGGCCATACTGTTTGGGGAGTTTTTGATCTAAAACTGAAGCACAGTCCTCCTAAACAGGGTCTTATTGTACATTCCCTTAGCGAGCGTCCGCGATGCAAGCGACGAAACTTTTGGCTAGTGTGGCCACAATCCCCACCACCAGCTCTCTTTTTACAGGAGCTGTTGGCATCGCGCCGCAGGCAAAGGTGAAGCAGACTGGCTGCCCTGTGCCCGCGGTCCCGCACGCACTTCTCGCGCGGTCCTGTCCGCCCCGTCCCGCCATCGTCCCTGTACCGTCCATGCGCCTCCAAGCAGATAGAACAGGGCCAGAAGCTTTGGCTTTCTTATCCTCCGGCACACTTTTATTTTCAATTCTGATACTTGCAAATAAATTTATAAAATAACGTTATCTCTATCCGTAAAAGACGCGACGAATAACACGTGTTTGCTTATTGCACAATGAGAGCTCGGCAACAACACTTGTCGTCCATTCATGGCTCGGTGGGTTAGGTAAGCCACTTAATTAAGTGATTTAATTAGTTAAATTAGTTAATTAAGAGATTACTCAGCTGATTTTCGTGGGCATATTCGTGCCAATAAAGGGGAGCTCGGCAGGGCCTTTTCGTGGTGCGATGAGGCAAGATTTGCGAGAGAAAAAGGGTGCGAGGAGGCTAGAAAACGTTGGCGTTCCAGGACTACGACGGGCGCAGAGTTAGTTCTGCTTGTAATAAGAATTCTTTATTTTTTAAGAATTAAATTGTTACTTATGAAATTCCTATCAAATTCGCGTGTTCTATGCGGGACTATAGTCGAAGAATAATATCTTCGACATAGCGCAAAATTTTCTTTGAACGCCAACTTACTAGATCTACACGAGCCGTCGAGTGAGAATCTTATTCTCTGATGAGTAGGTTCAGGTCTTAGCGTCTTTGCCATAGGCAAAGTATGATGACTTTCTCGGCCACCGTTTGATTTTCTTAGCACCCTGACTCGCTGCTACAGGCTCACTCGTATTTGTTCTTCCCACAAACTTCACCACAATCGTGTCATGTGTGGCTATAAACCCCAGATATTAGGTGCTACAAATGACAAGCTATCCATCAAATACGCTCTCAGTGATCTTTCACGGATTAGATGCGGAAGGAATCGAAGCTGTGGCGAGCCGGGAAGGACTCACAGAAGCTATCCTAGATAGAATGTGATTGCACTACGGTCATTGCTGCCGTCTCTAGTTGCGATGATCAAATATCGACGGATGGCTTTGCCACCCAGAGAAAAAAAGGTGAGCAAATCATCGATCAGTTGCTAGCGCGTGGTGCTCCGGATTGCGAAGATAGATTAAAATGTTGGACATGTTTGGTCCCTACGCACAACTAACAAACACTTCTACAGAAAGACTTATATTAAACGCTTATCATTGACGAATTCACATCACTAACGTTTTTGACTAAAACCGTCGGTAAGGACAATAGTCAAGTCGTCTAGAAGTACGTGAAAAACGCATTGTCGGCTTAACGTGATACAGAATATATACTTTTACTTCACAACTCGGGGTAAGTGCTTCACTAGTTGCTATACTTGTTGATTTGTACTTTATACGTAACTTGAAGTTATGTTGAATGACCATGACGACATACCTGTGTAAGTTTCACTGGATTCTAATTGTAATTATACTAAGACAAAACTGGGTAATGTACCATGATTCCTCAAAGGACGATACCCACAACTTGAAGCCTGTCAAAAATTTACTCGACAGTTCGTTCGAAGTGTACAAAAGCTCGTGGAGGGCCATCCAAATGCAGGTTGAAGTTGAAGCATGATTATAAGTTTTCAATATCCGCTAGTACACAATAATCTTATATCACACTCCATAATAATGCCTCTGGGACTAACCAATTCTATTTGACAGTGCCATCAGCAGCAAAAGGACACTAACCAATATGGATTCTACGCTTGCCACTGCAACTCATTATGGGTAAAAAGAAGACTAATGACCTAAAGGTTTGTCCATCTTGCGATAATTGTTTCGTACTTATCAATTTATATACACATAAGACTTTAGTCTTCCTGTCGACAGGTTTGAAAATGCGCTACAACTGCATGGGAACAGGACGATCTATTAGGAATTCGAAGACAACTCTGTTCCTCCTTGATGCGTAAGGTCATAAATCCAGAAGGCGAGTGCCACTCTGCTTGAGTTGTGAATTTGTAAATTACCACTTGGGCTAATTTGTGAACCTTGTACTGTGAATTTGTGAATTGAAGTTATACATTCAATTTGTTAATATATACAAGTTGATTTCTGAAATGGATGTGACGTACGTGATGTAATATGTAATTTAAGTTGATATCTGAAATGGATGTGATAATTAATATACTTGTCATGTAATCTGTAATCTGCTTATTTCAAAGGGCATGACTAGTATTTCCTAAGACTAGCCAAAAATAGAAAAAACAAATCGTCTGTGATAATATAACATCACAAACGGTTATTCTTGTAAACCGTCTGTGATAATATAATATCACAAACGGTTATTCTTGTAAACTGTTTGTGATAGGTAGTGCATCACAGACGATTTCAAAGAATAACCATCTGTGATATCCCTCACATCACAGACATGATAGAAGGACATCACAGCTGGTTCCAATTTGAAACTGTTTCTGATATTACTCACATCACAGACAATTACAATTTGAAACCGTTTGTGATAAAAGTACATCACAGATGATTTCAAATAAAAACCGTTTGTGATATGTGACTTTCACTGATGGTTTGTGAATCGTCTGTGTGTGCTATTATTATCATTGACACATTGTTAAAAACGATTCACAAAACCATCTGTGATATAATTTTCTGCATTAGTGGAAACGTCGAGCATTAGCTTATCAAGTAATACATTGCTCAAGAGTGCAATCTATGAGTTACGAGTGAGCAACGAAGCTCCCTCGAGAATAAAAGACCTCACCAAAACTAAACCTACCTAAATAAACCTATCTATGGATTGTCTAGAAGTAAAAAGAAAAAGCTATCGAGGCGTGTATAATACTCCCACCGTCAAAGTTTATAAGGTGTATATCTTTTTGACATATAGACCAAGAGGACATTAAAAATAACTAGATTATCTTTAATTATTATCACTAAACACTATATTCAATGCATGCATATAGAGAATATAAAGTAAAAGTGGATATTTATTAGGGGTATAAAGGGAACATCACACTAATTTTATATTGAAATATAAAATACGTCATATATTTGTGAATAAGATAATTTTAAAAATACATCTTATAAATTTGGATGGAGGGAGTAGTAAAGACTACAGCTATCTATATATCTTTTCAGATCATTTAGAGATAAAACTAAAAACAACTTCTACAATAAAGTATCTTTTAAGGTTGTTTTCAGGGGACCCACATTCTTTTAATTACGACATGATAGGAGTCCAGACAATAACTTATATAATAGTGTTTTGTGTTGTTTGTACAATCGTTTCTTCACGAAGAGACATCTACACTCTCTTTCCTCATTCTCTCATCTCCGTATCCGCAAAAATCTTATGTGCCAAAATTATAGACGATGAACGTCACATTATTGTACATGTTCTTGATGAACTGGGTCAACTCATGTGCTCATCGGCTCATCGGTGCAGGCTTAGCCAGACTTTTTGCACGTACACCCCAACAGATCATGATTTTCAAATTTCCAACATGCCACGCTGCCCATTGTGACGAAGAGAAGCTGCATTGTGAATACTCCCTTTGTCTAAGTTTATAGGACACATTTTTTAAATTGATCTTGTTCATAAAAACATGGCGTATTTCATGTTTCTATACAAATTAGTGTGATATTTCATTTATAACCCTAGTAAATATCCAGGTGTACTTAATATTCTCTACATGCATATATTGAATATAGTGTTTACATATAACAATTATGGTAGTCTAGTCATTTTCAATATCTCGTTGACCTATGTGCCAATTGCTGTAGCTTGACTCTTTTTTGCCTATCGTATCATTGAAATGGTTTATTTTCACGAAGAGACATCTACCCTCTCTTTTCACGAAATGGTAAATATCCAGGTGTACTTAATATTCTCTACATGCATATATTGGATATAGTGTTTACATATAACAATTATGGTAGTCTAGTCATTTTCAATATCTCGTTGACCTATGTGCCAATTGCTGTAGCTTGACTCTTTTTTTGCCTATCGTATCATTGAAATGGTTTATTTTCACGAAGAGTTATACAATCGTTTTTTCACGAAGAGACATCTACCCTATTTTTCCTCATTCTCTCTTATCCGTATCCGCAAAAATCTTATGTTCCAAAATTATAAACGATGAACATCACATCATTGTACATGTTGTTGATGAACTAGGTCAACTCATGTGATCATCGGCTCATCGGCGCAGGCTCAGCCAGGCTTTTTGCACGTACAACTCGAAAGATCATGATTTTCAAGTTTCCAACATGCCACGCTGCCCATTGTGATGAAGAGAAAATGCATTGTGAATACTCCCTTTGTCTAAGTTTGTAGGACGTATTTTTTAAATTGATCTTGTTTATAAAAACATGATGTATTTCATGTTTCTATACAAATTAGTGTAATGTCTCATTTATAACCCTAGTGAATATCCAGATGTACTTAATATTCTCTATATGCATATATTAAATATAGTGTTTACAGATAACAATTAGGGTAGACTAGTCATTTTTAATATCTCGTTGACCTATGTGCCAATTACTGTAAGTTGATTTTTTTTTGCCTATCGTACCATTGAAATGGTTTATTTTGAATCTCGTCCAATTCTTTGCTTTTTCCGCCTCAAATAAAATAAACATGATGTTGGTGGATGTCCAAATCAACTCTATGAAGTCAACAAATTCGAGGCAGGAATTCATTGGTTCGTAGCAGTGGTATAGCACTACTTGCAAAATGCTACAAAATCTAGGGCAAACTCTCGATTCTTACACAAAAGCCTATCAATTTGTTCTTAATGATGTTTAAGGGTTTGTTTATTTTAGCTTTTAATTCTGAATTCTGGCTTTAAAAGCAGAATAAAAAGCAAACAGTCCGATTCTAGAATCCGATTCTCATAATCCAGCCCACCCATATACACTAGAATTCACAATTCACTTTATATGTGCTTTTAGAGAATCAGCTTCTCTACAATCATAATCCATAATTAACTTTTAGAGAATCAAAAGTTAAAACAAACAGACCCTAAACCTATCAACACGGAAAGGCAGCTTCGTAACTACATGCTTTAGCAGAAAATGTTTGGAGGGGCTCTCGTGAAAAATTCGATACCCAAGGGGCCAAATACCAAAAAAGAGAAAGGAAGAAGAAGACGACGACGACGACAAAAGGAGCGGAGAGAGCGAGCGCGCATCGGGCAACAACACTAAGACGAGGAATCAAATCAAACTCAAAAACTCAAAAGGCGAACGAAACAG
The DNA here is from genome assembly GCA_036346275.1 of Otatea glauca. Taxonomy (NCBI): domain Eukaryota; kingdom Viridiplantae; phylum Streptophyta; class Magnoliopsida; order Poales; family Poaceae; genus Otatea; species Otatea glauca. Next base: position 8,398,366 of record CM070713.1, read on the forward strand.
ACAAAAAGCCGCAAAAACCACGGCATTCCCATCCAATTTCCATCAAATCCGAAAAAGTATAAACAAACGCGACCCGGCCTCGCCAATCCTCGTCCTCCTCCTCACGCGGGCGGCACGGCGGGCGGCCTGCTTCACGCCTCCCTCCTCTCCTCTCACCTCGGCGTCTTCTAGACCCTTCCGCTAGCCCCTTCCCCTCCTCTCCACTTCCTCCTCCTAAATTTCTAGAAGCGCGCGCGCGCGCGCAGCGGAGAGACAAAACCCTAGGGCACGCCGCCGCCGCCGCCACCGCGATCGCCGCATACCGAGGTAATCGCCTCCGCCGGCTCATTTGCTGCCACCGCTTCGCGGCTTCGAGTCTTCTTGGTTGGATTCATGCCTTCTGTTTGCCTCCTGGGTTTTGATTCCGCTCGTGGCGTTGGAGCTGATGTGCGGAGTTGCCGCGCTCGTCGATGTCTTCTTTTTTCCTTTGAAAAATTTGGTGCGCCTAGCTAGCTGTTAGTTGTTTTCTTCTTCTTAATTTAACTGAGTAAACGCTTGCTGTCGTACGCATGCTTGTGCTGTTGTGCGCGTGTCAGTGGTGGTTGTTTCAAGGCTTGAAACTTAAGTAATGCGTTTGAGCGCATCTTATTTAGTGGAGCAACACTGCTGCACGATTTGGATAGTGAATTTTTTTTAAAAAAAATCACAATTCGACATATCCTTGTTGATCTGACAAATTATCATGATCGTACTGTGCTCTACTGCTAAGTTCTGATATCTAACATGTACTTGACCAATGGTGTTCTGCCTGGTGGCGATCACATCTGGAACAGGGATGGAGCAGAATGGAGAGAGCCATCTCAAAGAACCGCTTCTCCAGGCGGTGGATGGGGGCTCTGGTGCTTCTCCCGCCGGGGCATCTCCGCGGAAGGAGAGGAAGACGAGGAAGGTCATGTTCAATGTCCGGGGCATCTCGTGCGCTTCCTGTGCCGTGTCGATAGAGACGGTGGTGGCGGGCTTGAAGGGGGTTGAGAGCATCCAGGTAGCGCCGCTTCAGGGCCAGGCTGTTGTCCAGTACAGGCCGGAGGAAACTGATGTAAGATTATCTTGAGCTGACAGTGCTGTTCTCTTTTCTGTATTTTCACTATGGAGTGGTAGTATGGAAAGATTTTTTTTATGGTTGTCATAAATGGGTAGGAAAGGGGTGTTAAATGCATATGGTGGCTTCTCATGCGCTGTCTTTAGTTCAAGTTATTACGGATCAATTTTGCTATCGAAATAGAGGCATATGTGCACATGTATTTAATGTATGCAACATGGAGATATTTGGTTTCAGGAGATGAATTATGTCCTACAAATCCTGTTCGTGACAGGTCAAATTTATCTCAGCTTCATTCATACAAGGTCCACACCTAAGTACTACCAACTATTCTGACTACTTTTTGTTGGTGTGGACCAATCTCTTGAGTCTTGACAATGACTGTTAAATCGTAGGACAGTTGGATATTCTTAGACAGTTGTGTTCATGAATGAATTGCTGAGGAACCATACGATCTTAAGTCTTGACAACGAGTATACATTATCGAATTTGTCACATGCCCGGAATATTCTTAGACAGTTGTGTTCATAAATGAATTGCTAAGGAACCATATGATCTTCATTTTACTACTTACCTGATTTCTTCTACCAGTTCGTTTTGAAGTAGTAAATTTCTATGAACTTGCGTATGCTTGAAATCATTCTCATGAAGTAATGGCGAAAACGTTCCACCTTAGGTGTTATTTGATGTATTTTCTCAGTTAAGATTCTTATTCTCCCAGGCAAGGATCATAAAAGAAGCTATCGAGGGCCTCAACTTTGGAGTCGATGAACTCCAAGAACAAGAAATTGCTGTATGCAGACTCAGGATCAAAGGAATGGCATGCACGAGCTGTTCAGAATCTGTTGAACGGGCACTTCTGATGGTGCCTGGAGTGAAAAAGGCTGCAGTAGGACTTGCCCTAGAGGAAGCCAAGGTCCACTTTGATCCAAATATCACCAGTCGTGATCTTATAATTGAGGCTATTGAAGATGCTGGGTTTGGTGCTGATCTCATTAGTTCTGGGGATGATGTGAACAAAGTTCACCTAAAACTTGAGGATGTGAGTTCTCCAGAAGACAACAAACTCATTCAGTCAGTACTGGAAGCTGTCGAAGGTGTAAATAGTGTTGAATGGGACACAGTGGGACAAACAATAAAAGTTGCATATGACCCTGATGTCACTGGTCCGCGATTACTTATTCAGCACATTCAGGATGCTGCACAGCCCCCTAAATGCTTTAATGCTAGCCTGTACTCACCACCAAAGCAAAGAGAAGCAGAACGCCACCATGAAATCATGAATTACAGGAACCAATTTCTTTGGAGTTGCCTCTTTTCGGTTCCCGTATTTCTGTTCTCCATGGTTCTGCCAATGCTTTCTCCTTTTGGGGATTGGTTGTTTCATAGAATCTGTAACAACATGACGATAGGGATGCTACTGCGGTGGTTACTATGTTCTCCAGTTCAGTTCATTATTGGTTGGAGGTACAATTTCAACTCACCAACTTCTACTTGATGTTGTTTCTTTTTTGTTTCTGAATTGAACTGTTTTGTTTTTTATAGTTGTTTCTGAATTGAACTGTTTTGTTTTTTATAGAGTACAATTTTATTATGAAACATTAACCTCTTTTGTTTCGTAAGTGTTGTTATATAACATGATTGGAGTATTATATTGTTTGGGAACGATAGAATTACTGCAAAGGTTGATCAGCTAAGATTGCTTTGCAATTCCTCCACTGCACACTTATGCTGCAACCTGTGTCTTGTGTAATTCACTATGTTCTGTTTACTTGTCAGATTTTACATTGGAGCTTATCATGCATTGAAACGAGGATACTCTAACATGGATGTGCTGGTCGCTTTGGGAACAAATGCTGCCTACTTCTATTCTGTGTATATAGTTTTGAAGGCACTAACATCAGACTCGTTTGAAGGACAAGATTTTTTTGAAACTAGTGCTATGTTGATATCATTTATATTGCTGGGAAAATATCTGGAGGTGGTGGCAAGGGGGAAGACATCAGATGCTTTGTCAAAGTTGACAGAACTTGCACCAGAAACCGCTGTTCTTCTCACTTTGGACAAGGATGGAAATGTCATTTCAGAAACGGAGATCAACACCCAGTTACTTCAAAGAAGTGATGTCATTAAGATTGTCCCTGGTGAAAATGTGCCTGTTGATGGTGTTGTCATCAAAGGCCAAAGCCATGTTAATGAAAGTATGATAACTGGGGAAGCAAGGCCCATTGCAAAGAAACCAGGAGACAAGGTTGGTGCTTTTAGATTCTGATTGAATTTCTTTGTTCTCTTTATCAGCTACTGTTCTGATGCTTCAGTTGGCCTTGTTTTTTTAACAGGTTATTGGTGGTACTGTAAATGATAATGGTTGCATAATTGTTAAGGTCACTCATGTTGGGTCGGAAACGGCCCTGTCACAGATAGTTCAGCTAGTTGAAGCAGCTCAACTTGCAAGAGCTCCAGTGCAGAAGTTGGCAGACAAGATTTCACGATTTTTTGTTCCAACTGTAAGTTACCTGTCGCTTCCACTGCAGATTTCCTTCATGTCCAAGTGGTTCATAATTGGTTACCATAGTAATTTCTTGGTATTAAAGTTATGTACATGATAAATATGAGTAGGCAGTCTAGATCCAACCAGCATTCAGGTAAAAAACTTTCTAGATGCTACCCCGGCTTGTATTTCTATTTGGTAAACAGGTCAAGATCAAATTATTTATTCATTTTGGTAAATTAGCTGGTTTAACCCTGTTCCTTGCTGAGGTGACCGGTTATCCAGCAGTAAACAGTAGTTTCATTGTGGGAAATCTTACCCTTGTTGATACTTGCAAATTGTTCCTTCTCATTTCAAGGTTGTGGTGGCAGCATTTCTTACATGGCTTGGCTGGTTCATACCTGGGCAATTTCACCTCTACCCCCGGCAATGGATTCCAAAGGCAATGGATAGCTTTGAACTTGCTCTGCAGTTTGGAATATCTGTTCTAGTTGTTGCATGCCCATGTGCTCTGGGACTGGCTACACCAACTGCTGTTATGGTTGCCACCGGAAAAGGTGCTTCTCAAGGTGTCCTTATTAAGGGTGGCAATGCACTTGAGAAAGCTCACAAGGTAATCATGAGAGTTTTTTTACGGTAATGAAGATGCCAGTGTAAGAAGTATTTTTTTTTCAATTTCAAATAAACTCAAATGTGGTAGATTGGCATACTGAACTATTCCCTTTTTCATATCTCTATTTGCAGGTTAAAGCTATCATATTTGATAAAACTGGAACCTTGACTGTAGGTAAACCTTCTGTCATTCAAACAAAGATCTTCTCCAAGATACCACTTCTAGAACTATGTGATTTGGCTGCTGGTGCCGAGGTTGGTTTGTTAACCACAATATGTCTTTCCGCATAAAATGTTGGTGAACAGGGTGATATATTCCTAGTTATTCTAATTTTACCAACCTTGGCTTCTGTTTTGAGTATCTATCTCTAATTTCTCTGTCCCTTTGCCAGGCAAACAGTGAGCATCCTCTATCAAAGGCTATTGTTGAGTACACAAAGAAGCTTAGAGAACAATATGGATCTCGCAGTGATCACATGATGGAATCCAAGGACTTTGAGGTGCATCCAGGGGCAGGGGTCAGTGCTAACGTCGAAGGCAAGCTGGTTTTGGTTGGGAACAAAAGGCTCATGCAAGAATTTGATGTTCCAATGAGCTCTGGAGTGGAGGGATACATGTCTGAAACGGAAGAGCTTGCTAGGACCTGCGTGCTTGTTGCTATCAATAGGATTATCTGCGGAGCTCTTGCTGTGTCGGATCCTCTGAAGCCTGAGGCAGGCCGTGTCATTTCATACCTTAGCTCAATGGGCATCTCGAGTATCATGGTGACAGGCGACAATTGGGCTACAGCGAAATCCATAGCAAACGAAGTCGGGATCAGCACTGTATTTGCTGAGATTGATCCAGTTGGAAAAGCCGAAAAGATCAAGGACTTGCAGGTACAATCTTTTCTCCTTTCTGCAGGGAGCAGATCTGAAGTTACTGTTTGTATTCCCGCTTACATCTTTTGTTCACAGTTGCAAGGGTTGACGGTGGCAATGGTCGGCGACGGGATAAATGACTCGCCAGCCCTGGCCGCGGCAGATGTAGGCATGGCGATCGGTGCTGGCACAGACGTCGCCATCGAGGCTGCTGACGTCGTGCTGATGAAGAGCAGCCTGGAGGACGTGATCACCGCCATCGATCTCTCGCGGAGGACCCTCTCAAGGATCCGGCTGAACTACTTCTGGGCCTTGGGTTACAACGTCCTGGGCATGCCGATCGCGGCCGGCGTCCTGTTCCCATTCACGGGCATCCGGCTGCCCCCCTGGCTCGCCGGGGCGTGCATGGCAGCCTCGTCGGTGAGCGTTGTCTGCTCGTCGCTGCTGCTCCAGCTCTACAAGAAGCCACTGCACGTCGAAGACGTGCCAAGGCCAGGAACTAGGGATGGGGCCGATCCCTCGGCTTCGCCGTGCTAACGAGCAAGAAGTATTGCTTACTGCAAACGCCCTGTTTGCAGTGTTCCTCCTGATTGATTCATGTGCAGTGGTAGTGTCTCGCAATGCTATTTTCCCCCTTTTGGAACGGTGATGTTCTGATTGATGATTATTTAATAATTCAGGAGGCTTGACTGTTTGTTATTCACGGATGACTATACGTGAAATGAAACTATATTTAAACGAAACAGATCTCAATTCTAGTGCTTCCTGGTAACCACTGATGTTAATTGTTACAATTAAAATAAATGCAGACAGGAGGAATGGACTAGTTGAACCGTTGAGCTTGCGGGCGTTTTTGTTGCTCGCCGTGCATTCCGTTGAACATGAAGTACTTGCCTTGACCTTGGTTAGTGTTCCATATGTTCCCTCACGGGTCACGGCAAAACTTAAACCCGCTAATTAAACTCTGAGAAAGTGATTATGCATGTTGACAGAAGAACAGCAATTAACTTCAATCTAGTAGTAGTGTAGCACTAATCATCAGCAAGTCCAACACAATATGCTCTTTATTTTTTAAAAATAAAAAATCTACTTTTTTTCCCAATTACTATAAGCTCGATCACAAAATGAACTTGCGGCCAGAATTTGATCAGAATGCAACAAAAGCCCGTAAAGCTAAGAGTAAAGGAAAGGAAAAAAGAAGCTAAAAATGGCAGCGGACAGCAACACTCGTCGGCCGCGCCATGCATGCGTTCCCGCCTTAACATAGCAAGCCATCAGCCGCCTCCGCCGTATATAAACCCCACCCATAGATGCGCCTGCTCGCCTCGTCAGAACAGCCACCCCACCTCGATCGAGGAGCCAAGGAAGAAGAAGAGGCGAAATGGCTGCAGGAAACAGCAACAATGCCCTGATGATCGTGGCGTGCGTCGCGTCGTACGCGGCGGCGCTGCTGCTCGGCGCGGCGAGGGCGGCGCCGCCTTCGACCCCGGCGGGGCCGCTGGACATCACGAAGCTGGGGGCGCGCGGCGACGGCAAGAGCGACAGCACCAAGGCGATCATGCAGGCGTGGAAGACGGCGTGCGCGGCGACGGGGACGCAGAAGATCGTGATCCCCCCGGGCAACTACCTGACGGGCTCGCTGGAGCTGACGGGCCCCTGCACCAGCTCCATCATCATCCGCCTTGACGGCAACCTCCTCGGCACCGGCGACCTCGGCGCCTACAAGAAGAACTGGATCGAGATCATGCGCGTCGACAACTTCGCCATCAACGGCCACGGCACCATCGACGGCCAGGGCCCCCTCGTCTGGAAGAACAACCAGTGCCACAAGTCCTACAACTGCAAGATCCTACCCAACGTACGTAATCAATTCTTTACACATGTATGGATTTGGTGATTCTGATGATGACCGCCATTGATGGATGCAGAGCCTGGTGCTGGACTACGTGACGAACGCGACGGTCCGGGGGGTGACGCTGCTCAACAGCAAGTTCTTCCACATGAACATCTTCCAGTGCAAGAACGTGCTGGTGGAGAAGGTGAACATCACGGCGCCGGGGAACAGCCCAAACACGGACGGCATCCACATCGGTGACTCCACCAACGTTACCATCAAGGCCACCACCATCGCCACCGGCGACGACTGCATCTCCATCGGCCCCGGCAGCAGGATCGTTAAGGTGCACGGCGTGCGCTGCGGCCCCGGCCACGGCATCAGCGTCGGCAGCCTCGGCCGGTACAAGGACGAGAAGGACGTCGAGGACGTCACCGTCACCAACTGCACGCTCAAGGGCACCACCAACGGCCTCCGCATCAAGTCCTACGAGGACTCCACGTCAGCGCTCAAGGCCTGCAAGTTCGTCTACGACGGCGTCATCATGGACAACGTCTCCTACCCCATCATCATCGACCAGAAGTACTGCCCAAACAACATCTGCACCAAGTCCGGCAACTCCAAGGTCACCGTCTCCGACGTCGTCTTCAAGAACATCAGGGGCACCTCCGCCACGCCCGAGGCCGTAACGCTCAACTGCGCCAATAACCTGCCCTGCCAGGGCGTGCAGCTGCTGAACGTCGACGTCAAGTACGCCGGCGAGGGCAACACCACCATGGCTGTCTGCCGCAACGTCCACGGCAAGACCAGCGGCGTCGCCAAGGCGCTCGCCTGTCTCTAGATGAAACGCATTGGTCCTCATCTCGTTTCATCTACTACTCTGTACCGTTCATTCGTTCGTTTCGTCCTCCCTCCAGTTTTTTTCCATCCATTTTTTTTCATGTTCTTTGTTTGGTTTTAGAATCAGCGGCTGTGATTAATTGATTAACGTAATATATACTCCCTCTACTCATAAACAGGTGTCGGACATCGACACAAAACATAACTTTGACTACTAATTTATATTATAATATTACCCGATGAAATGATAATATTATGAAAGTATTTTTCGAAACAAATATATATATATATATGACTTTTATGTATCTAATTTAAATATTTTAAAAAATATTATCAGTCAAAGTTTCAAAAGTTTGACTGTATCTAAAAAGATAATTATTCGTGACACGCCTTTTGATTTAATTTGCCCATGCATGTTTACTTCGTGATAGTTTTGCATGCTTAATTACCAAATAGATAACTATCCCTCACCAGAATCATCGTGCAATCTGGACAGCGTGAGATCAATGTTAATGGCGACGTGATCAACTTAAAACTAAACTTATCTGAGCTGCTCACAAAATTTATAACAACTAATACTTCAAACTAATTACAGCTGCAGCGGAGTTAGCACCACTGCAGCAACAACTGCAAATGTTTTGGACCGCCTGACCACACGATCAATGGTGCATGCATACTAAGGGATTGGTAAAGAAATGAAAAGAGGTGTGTGAGAGGATTAGAGGCTAGTTTATTTTTTAGTATTAGATTCTTATATAGGGTAAAGATCTAGGAGTGCTCAAAAGTTTGAGAGGCTGTGAGAGAGCAGCAATCCCTCGTGTTCTTTTGAGGTTGTGGTTAAAGAATTTGTGGTCGGCTTGACCAAATCTCTCTCTCGTCGTAGTTGCTTCAACGTTTTTATTTTGGTTCTTTCTACGAGATTCATCTTTTTCGTAATTGAAACCGTACACGCTTGTGCATTATCTCACAAAACTTTGATCCGATACAGGGATTACTGCGTATAATAGGGTATCAAAGTGTAACAAAGTGTATTACCACATTCACGTTAGGCAAATGATTTCTTCTGCACAATAATTAATATGAACACTTTACACCTGATTTTCTGCTAGTATTTCTTACTATATACTCCGTCCGGTCATAAATAATTATTGTTTTTAACATCAATATAGTTTTCCAAATATAACTTTGACCACTAATTTCTATTATAACATATTTATAAAACCCAATAAAGTTATAATATTATGAAAGTATTTTTCGAACAAATCTACACATATGATTTTTATGTATCTAATTTAAATATTTAAAAGATATTAACAATTAAAACTATGAAAGTTCGACTGTATCTATACTCAAAACAACAACTATTTGTAACCTGAGGGTGTACTACGTTCTGTTTCTGCCCAACACTCGCTGTATATCGCCGTCCAGGTGCTCTGCAGCTACAGGACCCTACTGTTGTACGTCATTGTTACCCATGTAAGATCGATATCATCACTCTTAATTATCGACATGACAGTCATCAACAATTGCTTAGATCTTGACATGCTTAATTAATTAGCTGAGGCGACATGACAGTCATCACTCTTAATTATTAAGCTACCTAGCTGAAACTTTGACAATCTCTTTGCGCATGCGGTATATATGTGAATGACGTTATATATTCCTCTCCTCTCCTCTCCTCTCCTCTCCTCTCCTCTTCTCCTCTTTTCTTCTCTTCTCTCTTCTTCCCTCTGAACCATGAATGGCATGCGTGACTCTGGAGCTTGATTAAATTGTGTAGTTTATCCCTGCAAAATTTGCGGGATTACTGTATCCTTCATGTCTCTGCAATCAAACTTAACAACTGCCAAAGGTACACACATACATATTTCCGGTTAATTAATACGTACTTGACACAGATTAGTTAATCTGCATGTGAAGTAAGTATATTTTCAGCTTCATCCAAGTGACGAATAAACCACAAATGCCCGATTGGAATGCAGGGATTTCATAGAAAACAATATAATTCTTATAGGATGATTCTTCTTCTTCATTTTTTTACGAGGACTTATAGGGTAATATTCCGATGTTTTAAGAGGGCCTAAAGTCTCATTGGAATGCGAGAATTATATAGGAATTTTGGAGGAAATGAATAATCCACTCTCTAGCTAGCTGAATGGGGGTATTCCTACGAAATTCCTATGAGGTCTTGTATTCCGAACGGGTGGACAAAATTAAGGTCAATTGGGTAAATAGTGCAAGCCGAAAACTCGCAAAATCGGGACACTCATATGGCCTAGTGGTAGAGCACAAAGTTGTGTGTTGTGCCGTTGATGTTACGAGTTTAAATCCTCACTCACCTTTTTCAAATCACAGACAAGCAGTACCTCCTGCCTTACAAAATATAGAGTCATGGAAACGCTAGAAAGCAATCAAACTTTTGGTGCCTCCATGCAACAATGCAAGGCTTTTTGTTTATCTGGCCCTTTATACACCTAGTTTTTTTTAAAAAAATCTAGTCCATGCATGCGTATGCAAAATTGGCCCTCTTCCCTATCATCAGCAGACGACACTTATCCCCTGACGTACTTGAGGAGCACGAAAGGTGGCTGGCGCCACGGCATGTCGCACGAACGTAGGAGACGACGCTGCCACGCCTAGAGTGTTGCCTGTCATACCTTCCGCGGGGTGAGGATTAATTTTGTAAATGCATACGTGAGTGGACTAGATTTGTAAAAACCAAGGAACAAAGAGGTAGATAGTGGATTATTTCGACATTTGTATCAAAGGATATGTATGTACGAATTGGACGTGCTTGCCTAATATGTAAGCAATCAGGAATTGTTCACTATTCTAGTCCTCTAATTTTTTTTACAGAATTAGTCCACATGGAATTTTTTTTGCAGAAATAGCCCCGTTCCACGTAAGGGGAGTGCAGAATTTACATGACCACCACACCGCGGCAAATCCAATTGCCGCACATCCCCATCGTGGAAAATCCAATTGCCGTGACTCATCCCGCGAAAATTACATTTTCCGTGTCCTCATTCCGCGAAAATGCAATTTCCACGCCTCCATTCTGTGGCAATTGTGCGGCCGCCGGTAGATTTCGTGCCGCCGATTTCCCGTGCCCCGTTCCGTGGGAAACCAAAATCCCACGCTACAGTACCCTAGGTAGGTACTGTAGCGATTCTGTGCTACAGTGCCATATCATTGCCCCTTTAGTAACTGTAGCACAGAAAAGGTGTTATTTTTGTAAAAAAAAATTGAAAAGATCTATTTTTAAAAAAGAGAGAGTAAGGGTTAAATATTGTAGCAGTTCAGCAATCTGCCTTATGTAGTTAGGCTAGCTGGAGTCGATGTGACGTTACATACCAAGGCCAAAACTATGCATGATATATAGAAGTAGGGCAACTGACGAACTGTACGTGTCTAGAATTAATGGTAAAGAAAATATGCTGATGCATGCATGCCACCAAATATGGTAAACAATATCATACTCCCCAAATCATTTTCTCGTGTTGTGGCTTCCTATCTATCTATCTATCTATCTATCTATCTATCTATATGCATATATACATACATATACATATATACCTAAATCTAGTCCGAATTTGCACACTTGAAATTATAATGTCTTGACATCAGTGGAAATCTAAGATCCAATTTACTATCACGTCTTTAGATTTTATTGCCGACCTCACCGTGATACATTATGGTCCTATGACAGTCGCGATACAAAATAGGCCAAAGTTATGGTCAAATGCACAATTTAGTGGACGTGTTGTTAGATTTTACTGTGATACCGGCAACTCGTTCTCTGTGATATTCCAGGAGGGTTCAGCAGCCTGTAGAGCAGTAAAATCTAAAAACACATTCAGTAAATTAATGTTCATTTGACAGTAAAATCTCATTCATATGACATTTATTGGCAAGACTTATATTGATCATTTTGTTTCTCTTGTCATCAGTATGCTAAATCGTTTGTGAGTTGGAACTACTAATAACAAGTTACAGCTAAATCAAAGAAAAAAATATTCTAATATAAACAAGGAACTGTATTTTGGTTAGCCACGTAATTGATAGGCTTAGTCAATACACAAATTGGACGTACGTGGGATAATTTGGACGCGCTTGTCCGGCCAATCCGTAGAATAACTATTCTACAATTGGGTGCAGAATAGTGTGTGTATATGGAATAAGTCTATTTTACACCCCTCAACTTTTTAAAAAGTCCATTTAACACCCTCAACCATAAAATCAGGTATTTAGCACCCAAATTTATAAAACCAGGTCAATTTACACCTTAAGGCGGTTTTGAAGAGTGGTTTTGCTGACAGAGATCCAACTTAGGATGTTTTTTTGTGGTTTTTGCTATATGGGCAACTATGTCATCGACTTTTGCTGATGTAGATCCAAACGAGATAAGGAATGATGACGAGAAGAAGAAACAAAATGCATATAGATAGGAGTGAGAAAGAGATCGATGATGTTGATACCAATATATTTGAATTGGATCCTTATTACCAAAACTCGATGACGTAGTCATCAATATGGTTAAAATCATCTTGAGTGGGATCCAAATTATCAAAATCGCCCTCTAAAACCGGCTTAGGGTATAAATTGATTTGGTTTTGTAAGCTTAGGGGTTTTAAATAACCGGCTTTGTAGTTGAGGGAATTAAATGTACTTTTTGTAAAGTTAAAGGGTGTAAAATGGACTTATTCTTATATATATTGTTTGAAGGCCAATAATTTAATTGATCATGCAAGCAGATAGTTTGAAAGCAAACGTAAGAGCTAACAATTAACGAGAAGATCTACCACATTGTTAGCGGAAAGTCGAAGTTTTTTTTCTGAAGTATAGAAAGTCAAGGTCTGATATATTCAAAAAGAAAGAATTAAAATTGAGGTGGAATAATATATATATGTGCAAATTAAAGAAGAGAAACATACTAAATTGTGACGCATGCGCGAAATGCCAAATTGGTTGACAGAAATGCGGTCAATGCTCGAGCATTATAGACTAGTGACGCATTTAACAAAAACGACAAAATTTTAAAGAAACAAAAAGGGATATTAGGCAAAAATATTCACAACATTTGGATATATAGATATTCATCATGGTCATCTTTTCATATATTATCTGCGAATACGGAATACCTAGTAATTAATCAGTACTATTGTTAAGTTAAAATAGCTAGGCTGCTTATGTGCTAAAAGCAACTAAAAGTGATCCTGACGAAAGAATGCAATCAACTGTGATTCTTTCTCCCCTTTTTGTATGAGCATCGATAACATATGACTCATATAGTCATATCCAAAGATATGTATGATCTTTAAATTAAGAGCTGATGATTTATCATTCTGTCATACTACGTAGGCATTACGTTCGATATTAAAAAAACTAAAAACACATATTTTAATAAAGCCCAGTCCCTGGATTTTGAAAAAAAAATTGAACATTTTTCTCTGAAAATTTTAAAAAATGTTCAATAAGATAGAACATCGTTCCTAAACTTAATTTGTTGGTAAGCACTAATTCAGATGAGGACAGTTTCTGCAAAATTACTGTTATCCTAACCAGAATTAATAGTAATCATGCCACAATCTTATGTATAACGAAAAAAAATCAAACCTTTTCCTCGCAAAACAAAATAACAGGAAGAAATTAATTATATAACTAGTCAAACTAAAGAACTTTCGGAATATAAGAGACAACGAGTACTGCCTTTTCGCTCATCCTTTTCGTCTAACCAAATGAAGTGGCGCCCGTACGTGATGCAATAAAAATGAAGTCCCAGCAACCATCCTCTTATTTAAACAAGAAAGACAATCTGCAAAGGAACCAAGTAGTGCTGCATCTGCATGGCATGGCTCTCTCTCTCTCTCTGGCCTTGAGAGGAACCAATGAAGAAGGCATGCATGCAGTCAGAGAGATGCATATCCATGGGTGACATGGGTACGTAATTGATGTCTGTTCAGAGGAGGCAACTCAACGAGAGAGAGAGAGAGAGAGAGAGAGATTTAAGGATTGCAGGGTTTGCCACCAAAAAGGGGTGCTTGTTTCTTAGAAATCCCATGATTTTGTTTGAGGGGACAGGCCAGGGGCAGGAATTAGGGTTGGCATTGATGCATGGGATCATGCCATCTCCATATGCTCTCCCAAGGACAACTTAATTACCAGTATATCTGGGGCATGAGGTCCAAAACAAGAGCCACCCCCACCCCCTCTCTCCTTAGGCAGGAAAGGAGACATGAGTGTTTCTTTCTACTAATTAATGCAAGAGCATACATTAGAGAAAAATTAAACACTAGCTAGGTACACATGTGTATATAAATAATTGTTGTTACCTAAATATGTATGTACAATTCACTGGCCTTTCGCAGCACACAAGAGTGACCATTAACCCTAGGTTAAAAAAAAGGATCACCCAAATGGAATTAGTTTATGGCTAGCGGTGGCCAAAGCATGATTAGTTATAATACAAACAACTGCATCAAAACAACAAAAGGAGCAAGTGGAATGCAGGGATACATTTTTTTAAAAGGTGAAATTGGCTATAGTGTCACCAAGTTTTGTAGCATTTGTGTTAGGACTTTGGCTTTTTGTGTTTTTGCTGAAATACACTAAATTATGGTAGCTCACTTTGCCCATTAAAATATAATATGAGATAGAAGACAGGTGAAATGTCTATTTTGCTCCTAACCCCATCTTCCTCCTCTTCTGCTCTTATCCCGCCAGGCCTCGAGCTCCTCTAGCAAGTTGTCACTGATGGTGAGCACCCGTGCCAGCCCAAAAATTTCCAAGAGGTCAACGAAATATAAACTTTTCACCTATCTTCTCTCTAAATTTCTAAGGAGTCAAGACAACATAAACTTTTCACTCATCTTCTCTCTCCTCTCAGCCGGATATCATATTTTAATTAGCAAGAATGTCCTAAGGCAAAGTGCCACCAAAGTTCAGTGTTTTTCAGCGAAGACAAAAAAAAAAAACTTATGTCCTAAAGCAAATGTCACAAAAGTTAAGTGCCATGCAGCCAATTTTACCATTTAAAAATGGACACAATCCACATAGCTATTGCTTAGGGGAGAGACAAGATCCTCATTATATGAGATTGAATAAAATCAATTTTGTATGTAACTAGACCTAATTTTGCAAGATACGCATCACTTTAATGACCACAATAATGCTGATAAATCTAGATATGTAGTATCAAAGCCAACATTCTATGACAACTCCACCGGTATTAAGTAGAGGGACAGTTAAACAATGTAGGAGTAAATAAAGAGAGGTCAAGACGTAAAGCAAAAGGAAAAAAAATGGTAGTAAGGCTCACCAAGTTGAATGCCGAAGATCCTCTCTATCATCTCCCAATGGCGCCTTCCCATGCAACGTGTCAATCACACACCACCTCGATCCCTCTCTTCTTCCTCTTCCTCTTCTCTCCTCCTCCTTACAAAAGTAGTAACCATCCAGGATCGAGTAGCCATGCACGAGATGGCATGTAGCTAGCTAGCTAGGGTCATTGCTTCCCTAGATCTCCTTGCGTGCATGCAGAGGCAGAGGTAGAGGCAAGAAGCAGCCATCTCAACTTTGCAGCACGGAGTAGCTAGCTTAGCTTGAGAACAAGAAGCCATTAATGGAGCACCCAGGATCCAACACCATGCATGGATCGCTTGCGGCATTGCAAGTGGGTGCTACTGCCAGGACGAGACCGACATGAGCGGCCGCGTCTGCCAGCCCAGGAAGCACGCGCCGCGGGACGCCTCCGCTGCGTACCCCTCCGACGGGTAGTGCAGCCGAAGCAGCAGGCGCGCCTGAGACACCGCGAACGCGCTCAGCGGCCGCGACGAGAGCCCGGCGGCGCGCGCTGCAGCCGCCCACGCCTCGAAGACGCGGGGCTGCCCGCCGCCGCCGCCGGGCCCCGCCACCACCGCGTCGATCTCGTGGCCGAGGATCTCCTGCTCCACCGCCAACCGGTCCACGCTGCCTGCCGGCATCGTGGCCTCTAGCGCGTCGAACACCGCCGAGTAGAAGTCCAAAGCCGCCGCCACCCGCCGCGGCAGGTCGTCGCCTCCTCCGGTGCTTCTTTCCATCTCGGCGATGGTCACCACGGCGGGGTTCATCGACTTGACCCACCTCAAGAACGCGGTGAGCTCGCCGTCGCTGCCGATCCTGTGCAGGAACAGCACGCAGTTAACGGCGAGCGTCTCGTCCGGGTGATGCTCCAGGTCGGTGGCCAGGCAGGCGGCGAGCTGGGCCGTGCAGGGGAGGAGCAGTGGGTGGAAGCTGAAGGGGAGGTTGAGGGAGCTGGCGAAGGCGCGGAGGCGGTCACCGGTGCGGAGGAGCACCTCGCGGTCGGGGCCGGCGCCGGTGAGCCTGACCTCGGGCGGGCCGACGGCGGGATCGGCCCGGTCAGCGATGGCCTGCAGGAGCGGTGGCCATTGCACGCCGTGCCCGGCGTCGAGGTCCACGATGTGCACGCGCCGCGCGCCGGCGTCGGCGGCGGCCTCCAGGATCGCCTGGTTGGCCGTCAGGTGCGCGAACCGCAGGAAAGGCGCGATCTTGTTGTACGCCAGGTACGCCGCGGACGACGGCGCCGTGGCCGCGGCCACGGCCACGCCCACCGACGCATCGCCGCCGTCCACGCGCAGAGCGAGAGCCCTGGCGAAGTGGTGCGCGACGCGGTCGGTGGCGTCGCCCCGGGGGTCGGCGCCGGAACGGACGACGCCCACCACGCGCCGGGCTCCGTCGAGGTCGCCGCGGCAGAGGAGATCAGCACACGCAAGGACAAGCCCTCTCGACGAGGCGGCCGGGGCGCTCGGCGGCGGCTCCGCGTCCTGCGGCGCGGCGTCGTCGGGCGGGCGGTCGCCGCGGGGTGAGCCGAGCATGGCGTCAGGAGGCGGCGGGCGTAGGGGGCGAGCATGGAGTCATGGAGCCCGGACGCGGTGGAGCGCATGGCTCGCGTGGCTTAATACAGCTGCAGCACCTTCTGAGCTTGCAGCTGCAGCACCTTCGGTGGCAGGACATGATCGATCATCTGCCACAAACAAACATGCATGGCGCGCACACACACAAACACACAGGTGTTCTCTTGTGAGAGCGAGACTACTACTAGTTAGTGGATACAATAGCCAATAGGTAGTACTTCTAGATGAGAGAGAGAGAAAGAGAGAGTTTGGTTTTGGTTGGGTACCTGACCTGTGAGAGACTACCTGACGTTTCTTCTCTCTCTAGGATAAGAAAGGAGAGGAAAGAAATTGTGGCAAGGTGTGTAAAACTTTGCATTTGCTGTCTTCTATCCCGTGGACCTTGGTGGGGGAATGGTCAAGATGTTAGGGACTAGGGTAAGAGAGAATCTAAATTATACTGCCAAATAGCCAAATCTCTCGCGAAATACGCAACTAGATATTACAATATATATGTTTATATTGAAACAACTCGAATGCTTGTGATTGAAACATTGTTGTTTTCTTTATACATTTGTGACAATTTTTGTATTTTTATTTGATTAATCTACATTATTATAATCTGAAACATCACAATCTAGAACTTGAGATACTAACAAGTTTAGGGGGTGAATGGTCTCAGCCTGACTCATGGGTGCAGCATCTTCAGGATAGTCTAGTGATTGGTTATCTACGTTGTATCAGTGAACTTGGCTGCCAGTGCTATGTACTAACTGGAGAAGCTCAAGTTAAGCGCATGAGTGGGCTTGACCTAGCTAATGGCATAATTAGCATGCATGTGCATCCTCTGTTTACAGATTCATGTCACAGGTTTGCATTGAATCAACTTTCTCAAACCTTGACTGAAATATACATTTGAAACCATCTAGATTAGCCATATGAATTGTACCGATAGTTTTTTTTTTTGTGAAAAATACCTTTAAAAAGTATAGTTTTATAAGCTGTTGCTTATACATGAATTAAGAAAAATTCAAAATTTTTCGCATGCGACACATTTAAAACTATTTATACCTAGGCACCATGATTATATAGATAAATCAGCAAAGCATGTGATCTAAATTCGTTCAAAATCTTTGAATTTGAGTATATTTTTCAAAGTTATGTGTTACCATTGAAAAAATATACTCGAATTCAAAGATTTTAAACGAATTTAGATCACATGTTTTACTGTTTTATATATATACTCAACACATACCTTCAATCAAACTACCATAAAAAAGACAACCTGGTTTCAATTTCAGTTCAAACATGTTTGAACTAGTTAGTAAAATAGTTAAACTTGACAACTAAAAAATTTAAACTTTTTGCATGCGATATATAGGAAAAATACCCGTTTTAGATCATGGTAACCGGCACCACGGTGTTCCAGTTAATTATATTATTGGATGCAATCGTTTTGTTTGACCACATGTACCTGCATATATATATATATATATGTTGTACTCTTATACGCGTGGAATAAATGGGTATTTTTACGTTCGATCATGTATATATATTTCTTAATTTCAGGCCAGGACTTTGAAATAGGGAGAATCAAGGGAATCATTCCGATTTAACGTAGGAATTCCACAAAAAAAAAGGTTCTATTTCTGCATTCAGGAACCGTGAAACATCCTCCAGTGGTCTAACAAGTCCTTGTTTACTTGTATAGCAACGTCTTAATTTGAACCAGGTTAGCTAACCGGATGTTGATCTTATCGACGAAATCTTGACTTGCAAAAAATATATATATATATACACGACCTCGTGTATATTCATTCCCTTTTCTAAATATTATAGACCAGTAGTAGTAGTCGTCCATTTGATACTAGTCTAGCTACTTACTTGCAAAGGAGAGGCCAATCTGATCTCTATAGCTACGTGTGCGCGCGCGCACGCAAAGCACGCCTTTGGACGACAGGGACCGGACAAGCCCAAGTCAATTGGCAATATATCGTCTCTCGCTCTGTCCCGCTGTGCATGGGATTGGATCTCCCATTGATGCCTTGCCTCCTACCTCACTGATGCATGCACCTACGCTACACCACCACCCTTCATCTCAGCATCCAACGGTCTAGATTAACCCGCGCGCTCTCTCTACTCTCCCAACGATAGGAAGCTTCCTGTCGAAGTTGCAGAGCTTCCCATGCAGAGAGAGAGAGAGAGAGAGAGAGAGAGAGAGAGAGAGAGAGAGAGAGAGGCATTGAGCACTCACATCAGAGGCATCTTGGTACGACACATTAGTAGTAGGAGTGGCAAGCAGATGGAATATTGCAGTGAAGGAGCCAGGAGATAAGAGTAGGAGCATGCACCCCTGGAAGCTAAGCTAGCTAGGTTGGATCGATGGAATGTTTCAGCGAAGTGCAGACCTGCAGTCCCAGATGGCAAAGTCCACCATCAACTCTGCCTGTCCCCATGCACTTCATCGTATCATTGCCACACAAACAAGAGAGCGAGCGAGAAAGATGCACACTGCATCAAAACCATATCTCCATTGCTTCCAATCCAGCCCTGCACAAAGATTAGCTGTTACTTCTGTTGGTGAGCAGCAGTAGCTAACTCTCATGTAGGGTAAGCAAAACCGAATTGCACCGGAAAACCGAGATCTGACCGATACCGATTTTTGACGAAAATCGATTAAAAATTGTGGAAAATTGAAGAGTTTGCAAATTCAAATTCAAATTAAAAACTGAAGTTGAGTCGTGCCGGGAGCGACGAAAATCAATCGAAATGGACCGAAAATAGACCAATTTAGGCCGATTATTGACTGGTTTTGGCGAAAATCGGCAGAGACTGAAAAATGGAGGAAAAAAAGGAGGGGGGGATTCCAGAAAAATATGGAAAATTAGTAAAAGACCTAAAAAGGCTAAAAATAAGAAAATATTGGAAATGCATAAAAGATTATGAAAAAATGATAAAATTCTGGCATGACCATTCCTATATGTGAAGACCATTTCAAATTATAAAGTACATATTTTGCAACAATAGCATAACTATGAAAAAATATAAATAATTTTGGGAAAATTTCGGCATAACCTTTACTATATGTTGGACAATGTGAAGTTGTGAAATAGGTATGTAGCAGTAATATGTCAACAAATAATATTTCATTTCAATACATACACGAATCAATCGATCAAGTCCACATTTCAGTTACATTCATTTTAGTAGCATATCAAATGATATTTGAATTGAACCTTTCTCACATAAAATGAATGTTCCCACTCGACATAGTTTTGTCGGTCTTCCAGTATGATACATATGCCATGGTGGACCTACATGAATGATATGATAGTAAAAAATCGACTTGGAATGAAATAAAATATACAAATGAAACATTACCTTAGAGGCTACGGGTAGTATTGTTGGCTGTACACTTAGTTGGCCATGTTGTATTCTTTTGTGGACATCATCAGCAAACCTCATGTAGCTAGCAACTCCACCTTATATTCATACCAGCTTTGCCCTGTTCACGGGCTAGTCGTTTCGCACTGTTGGTACATCATGACATAAAATTCTGGGTTTTGTCACTCATATACCCATTGAGTGGGAGGTTGCGTACGAGAATCAAGGATGGAGTAGTCGTATGGGCCATATGAGCCATAACTCTCTGCGTCTCGACGACGCTGTATGAGCTACAACTATCCTGCGGTGCATCATGGCTGTATCGACGATCCCTTCCCTTGGCTGCAGTAGTCGTCCTAGGTGATTGTGGAGCCATATGGTCTTTGTCCTGTGTGACATGAGTGTATTAGGACTCCCCTGTAAATTGTATGGCAAGCTATGCTTCTGAGTGGGAAGTGGGAAAGATGGAGGCATCAGCAGGGGCCCAACCGCCATCGCTATCCGTCTTGGAGCTATTGTCATTGGATTCTTAGTACGACGGGTTCCGACGGTCCGTGGGAGCGCTATCAGTTAAGCCATCACTCCCTACGTACTGTTTCTGTTGTATGGGAAGCTTCCTCTTTTCTTTTGAGGGAACTCTCCTTTTTTCTTTCTCCCTCATCGGCACTGTTTGGTGATTCCTCTTTCCCACGGAGTGTTCACCACTGTCGTTTCTACCCATTCTAGGGTCCACAACATTCATGTATTACTCAAAAGTAGCTGGAGAGTTATGGAACAAGCTATCATATTCTATCGCATTATATTATACTGCAGTATCACCTCGCTTAATATAGGAACCTTGTCTTGATCGTCGAAACGTAAGAAGGCTTCCTTCCTAAGCCTCTCCTCCCTAATTCCCTTCTTCTTGTACTTCGTCCTGTCTAGCTCACGCTGAAAATACTCGTGAACCTCCTTTGGAACTTGACTACAATGGACGACATTCCCACCGCGCCCTGCTAAGTGGTGCTTCAATTGGGTTGCACCGCCCCCTTTCTTCTCTTGGTGATAGTACTTGCATCGAAAACCGATCCCCATCTTACTGTCGTACTCCCACACAACGTCACCTTGCTCTGCCATCTACTAATCAAAACAACAAGAAGTCAACTAACACAAAACATCAAGTGAATGCTACAAATAAAAATTCCAACAATCCTTACCTAAATTATCAAGTATTCCGGCAACATCATGCGTTAATCCATACATGCATCTACCGATTCATACATAAATTTTTTGACTACCAAATGAATTTATTTAACCACTTTAAGCAAGTAATCACAACACACATACTTTTTTGTACTGCTAATTAGTGCATTAACAAGTGGTTCAACAATTTCAAGTAAGGTTCAGGAACAGAAAATACAAAACAGGAGATTATAACCTGCTACTTAGTTAATTCAGCAAAATAACAAATTAATCATGCTTCATTATCACCAGAGAGGGTAGCAAGCCAACAACTCTACATAAGGGTGAAACCACTGCATCTAGGAGCCAGATTTTCATTGGTCTCCACACATTTGTTAAACTGGTTTTCTCCCTAACCCTAACCCTCTATTTCACTAAGCCTAACCCTAGCTCTTAGTACTGTGTTACACTGTGCAAGGCAGAAATCATACCACCAAACCAAAAATTAAGATAATGATCACAAGATTCACAACATAGCATAGTGTACAACATGCAATATTAACAAAAATCACGAAAACTTACCGAAAATAGCATGGATCGACCCGAAAATCGCTAGGGTTTGGGATGAAATCGTTGGAGCTCTCCAGGCAATGATTATCGCTGTGCCTCACCAATTTTTGGGGCTAGCCGATCGATTTTCGCGCTCGCACGGACGATTTTGGGTCGGCGGCGACTGGATCTCGTCGGAGCTGACGCGAGCTGGAAGCGTAAGAAGAGAGCAGCTCGGGACTGCAATTATTGTGTCTAAACGATCTCGCATCCGGCTTAAAACATGCATGCATCTTTAACGGGCCGGATCGGGCTAACAGGCCTCCACTATGAACAGTAGCATGTCAGCACTGTTTTATGATTTTTTCCCTTTTTCATTTTGTGTTTTCGGTTTTGCCACAAATTTGTCTTCCAAATTTGGTTTTTTCATGAAATTTTGATCTCATACGCCACACACCTCTTAATACTAAGAGCAGTGCTTCAATATTTTCTCTCTTATACAAGTTGCACAAATCTTGAAGCAAGCGAAGGGATAAGTAATCACCATCTACCATTCATTCGTGCTTTAATATTTGTGCAACTGTAAAAAAGAAAAGCATTGAAGCACCTCTCACTAATATTAATTTTACGGAAATTTAGGACAGTTTTTTTTAATTTTTTTGAATTTGAATTTGAATCAGACCGGTTTGCCGAACAGTTTGAGAAGCCGCACCGGACCGATACAGGTGATTATCGTGATTTTCGACCAAAAATCGCCGGTATTGTCAACCCTGCTCTCATGCATATGTTCCTGTTGCAACTGTGTATAGGCATATGTTTGTTCTTTACCTCTTTATGGATCAAACGGTGGTGTGATATGATGTGTTCCAAAGTCCACCCATTCCATGAACCTTTTGTTATCCTCTCTCCCTGACCTATCTTCCTCTGAGCACTGTGCATATCAAGCCTTCTTAGTTTTTTTCAAGTCTAGCTCCCGCGAATGCATTTTCAAGAATGGACCCCTTCCCCACAATCGAAGAGGCGACATGTGACACATGTTCCATACTGCGCTCGGTGAGTGTGGAAGCCAATCGGCATCGGGCAAGTTGGGCGAGCGTGGCAACGCACGTAGGCAACAGAGCAGGCGACGCGAGCGAGCAGCGGGCAGCCAAGCTAGTAGCAGGCAGTGCGCGCGCGTATAGCGGGAGGCCTCATGCTGCTGCTGGTTAGTGTAGAAGGACTTCTGCCACACCCTTGTAGCGCGGAAGGAGCTTGCTCCCGCGGTTGGCCGAGCTTATGGCTTTCCGTGCTGCTCAGACAAGGGAGGGGACACAACACGTGTCTCCTGCAGCGCCTTCCGCGGTAGGAGAGGGAACTAATTTTGTAAATAGATGTGTGAGGACGCTAAATTTGGGGAAAAAACTGATAAGGGGCTAGGACAGTAAAACAAATTCTCTTCCTCTCAGCCTATCACAACCTTAATTTGTTATGACACTCCTTATTTCCCTTGAAGGCTTCAACACTACCCTGTAAAAGCACTACAACAGTATGTCCAGAGAAAGAGAGAGACTGAGGGGCAAGAAGTAGTATTACTCTTGAGTGGAGTTAAAGGAAGGGAAAGATAATGTTAGGAGGGGAGAGCACTCAAAGAAACATGCATGGGACCGGCAGTGTGTGTGATACCATAATGCCAATTGCCAAATTAAGGGTAGATAAACGAATTAAGGATTAGCCAGAAGAATGCATGAGAACAGTTGTGGCAGACAAATCCACAAAGGCATATAGCACCACTCATATTGTTTCTGTTCTAACTTACTGTCTTTTTGGCATGGCTTTTTTTATTAAAAAGAATCTCCTCTCTCAAGCCAATGGATGAACTGATACATTGGAGCAACAACTCCATGCAGTTTTGTCAGATTTGACAACAAATGTAATGCATCAGAAGAACAGAATACTCCTCTAAAGTTTGCAAGAATTATGGTATACATATATATCATAACTTTCTATTAATAACCTGGTTGGTCTTGATTCTTGAGAGAGTTACTATCATGTTATCACTCGGTAAATGCATGCAGAAACCTAGCAGGCTTCCTTCAGTTCAATCCCATCAGATTGCCCGCCCAACAACTCTTGCCCAAGTCCCAACAACACAACAAATCTTGCAGAAGTCAAACACATATCTTTCTGATCGTATTCTCCAAGGCCAAAAGTCAAGGTCCAAGTATATGCCAATGAGGCCAGGGAGACACAAAAGAGGGAAGGAATTGATCCATAGTCTGTTAATTAAAGAAACAAATTTATGACATGCATGGAAGGGGAAATTGAGGATGAAAGGAGAAGGGAAAGGAGCTTTGTGTGAAGCTCATTCTACTCCAGATTTTAGAAGAGTTCCTCTGGAACCAGAAGGACGGCCTCCTCAAGTGTTCCAAAACGTGATCTTTTGCCTTGTTCCTTTTATTATATTGGACCTCATGGTAGCATGGATGTTCTTAACTCTCAAGTGTAGGACCTGTGGTCCTGTAATAGGTAAGTTAAGGTCCAGTTTAGTACAAGAAGACAGAAGCAAAGCAAGAAACTTACAATTAATGGTTACTGCAATACCAACTAAATTCTCATTCACACATGGAACTTGAATATTGACCCATAAAAAAGGGGGCGGAATAAAGGATCATATCATAAGTCCAGCTGTGCCAGTGAGAATTTATCAACTAAAGTGATGGTTAATTTGAACAGTCACTAAGAAATAGTGGACTTTATTTGGGACCAACAAACTATGTGCTATAATTTGTACAAAGAGAAGTCCATGACAAGCTACTCTGTAAAGTGTCTGCTCTTGATTCAATACATTATCTAGCTAGGGGCCCTATTGGAAGAAGATAACAATGTATTTGTCTAAAGTTAATCATGTAGAATCTTTTCATACGTAAGAGTATTTTGACGAGTCGGTAGTTTTTTTTTTTCATTTAGAGAACACAGGCACAGCTCAATCAAGTGAAGTACCACGGGATCAAATTTTCATAATAGCAAATGACCCGGGTACAGAAAACTTCTGAACACTGATGGAGATGGTGATCTAGCTAAGCAAAATGACGGTATTCTTTTCAAAGAAAAAAAGGATAAAATGGTAGCGCCATGCTAATATATTGAATATCTTGGTCATGGATTATCGATTCTCATCCTACTATAATAACATCAAAAAAATGCCATACTAGGAATGGCTATGATACCCATAACCTTTACTTAGAAGGTTTTCCACTCACCCACCACTCGCACTCGGTAGCATCGATGATTCTGCCGGCGGAAAAGTGTATGTTTAGTTAGTGCATAAATTACAGATACATGTTGTTTGCGTCGAAAAATATGACAAATGATTGATCGACTCAAACACACGCGAATGCTAGGTTCAATTCTGATTCAAGGCGTGCTAGCCGATTTGATCCTACAATCGACAAGATAGATGAAAATTACGCTTAAAGCCGATCTAATGTGGTAATCGGTAAGGATCTAAACAACTATTTAAAGCCGATTAAATCGCAAATAACGATAAGTCTAAACGGCTCGTTAGAGCTGATTAGATGGTTGATAAAGGTAGATTTCCCCCCCAAAGGCGATGCGCAACAAGATCGGAGAAAACCAAACTTGGCGTAATCGGAGAATATCAATAATCGGCGATGCGCAGCTTTATTATTCAACAACGAATTACAAGAGATCTAAATTACAAGACTACTTCTAGTTGACAGGAAAAAGTAGATACAAGTTGTTTGATTGATTGTTGTTTCTTTTTTTCTTCCTTGATCCCCCTTTATAGCGTGTAGTCCAATCGTATCCTTCTCCGAGGCGTTGTCAGTTATGATACGTATCGGCCTCTATTTTCTTTAGGTAAGACTCCTTATTTGGATTGACATCGGCTAAATATCCAAATTTAACTTATTCATCCAAATCGATCGTATATTTCTAAATCCCATAACTTTTAATTTCCATATCAGAATTACCCATATTTGAACTCTACTTTCCAAATCGACTATATTGGCCAAATCTTGGTGCTAACATATACCCTCCATTTTTGAGAAATGACATGTTATATTCCAAAAATCATCATCGGTTTAACCACTATCGGCTTAATCATATTATCTTCACCACCGTCCTTGGTAACCGTTCCATTTATTGTGCCGTAAAACGTGTGAACGTGACATCTTTCACATTAACTGCTCCCAAAAGTTCAAAGAATTTACTCGTCAATGCCACTGGGTTTACCCCTATAAATACCGCCATCCACTTCCGTCATTTTCACGGCTCTTGACTCTCATCCCTTTTGCTATCGGCTTCACCTCTATTTTTGGACTTCAAGCTTCTACCTGCTCATCTTCCATCGGCTCAATCAAAATCCAATCGACTCACCAGAGATGGACCCTCATCAGGTATTCATCCCTGTACCCAATAGCGATGATCAGTACTATCTAGGCCCAATAGAAAATCTTGATCCATCAGTCAACATTGAACAAGAAATTCCTTGCCTTCCATTAAACGCGCCTGGGTATAACATAGATGGGTGGAGAAAAAGCTTTAGGGCTTGGCCGACAGCGTTAAAAGGATAACAAGATTGGTATAATCGGCTAGAGGCACAGAAAATGCTTGAACGGGAGCAGATAGGGATAATGGAGTGTCTCCCCCTTTCTTTAGCCGATCCAGAGGCTAATGAGCCCTTGGTGATCATGGCCTGTTACTTCTGGTCAGATACACTTAATGCATTCATATTCATAGGTGGCCCTATCGGCCCAACCCTTCTAGACATAGCTCAGCTCTGCTGCTTGAGACCGGACGGAGACCAAATATTGGCTTTTAGCTCCAAGCCGCAATACAAGTTAATCCACTCCAAGGGAGAAGGCTAGAGTAAGTACCTAAGTACGTAATAACACAAGAATCGGCCAAGTGTTCGACATGGAACACGTATCTTTCATCAATATGTGGCTTGACCGATTTTTGTTTTGCGGCGCCTCCCTTGGACCGATCCAAGTGCATCAAGTAATAGCTGGAAAATTAGTAGAAGTCCATCGGCTATCTTTGGGCAAAATGCTCTTAGGGGCAACATTCCAGACGATGCATGCTATACGGAGTCGGCTTTTCACAGGGATGGGGTAGTATACAGTTGGTAACGTGGGAAGCCCATTATGGTTTATTCAAATTTGGCTCTACTGCATATTTAGCCGACCATTCCAACTTAGCTCAACCGACAAGTCATTCTTTCCTCGTGATGAGACTCCAGAAGGTCAGGAAGTTGAGTATTGAAAAAGCCGATCTTTTGGGGAAAGATTCATCCTTTGTTCTGGCAATGACAGCAAGATCACCCCGATTGGAGCTAGGAAGTACTTAGCCTTTTTTTTGCAGCTTGATCATGAAGACTTCAGTTAATGTGACTTTTTCAGTTATGAGGAAGCTGACGACTATCCGTGTCCATCATTTCTTCGTCTATCAGCCGACAATAATGATATGCCAGAAGAAACCATTCACCGAGTGTGCTTTCTGTCGGCTTGCACACCAGGAATATGACTTATCAGCCCTCTTATGAATTTTACTATCCATCAGTGTACTTAAGGCAGCTGGGTTTTGAACAAGTCATTCCAAGCTTCCAATTATTGGATCAGCTTTGGCCTAGGGAGCGCATTTGTAGTATATCAGGATCCGATATTGCTCTTAGCATGGACGATGATTTTCAAATTCAAGATTTGCCACACTTCTTTTTGCACACTCGGAGGGCAAATGATTTTACCACTTGGTGGTTAGCTATATCGACGGTTTTATACCTTACAGAGAGAACTATGTCGGCTATTATCTCTATGTTTTTCCCAAATCTTCCCGCAGAGCAGACGATTAACTCTGGTAGCACCAGCTCAAGTTCTAGCAGTGATGCTAATTCATTGTGCTATACTAACACAAGCCTTGTTAATATAACCGGCGAGGTATCGATTTAAATAGCTTTTTTTCTCTACAAAACTCCCAAATATCCTTGAATTTTTACTAATCAACTTCTCCATTTATTTTGCAGGTCAATGCAGCAGGGAAGAAGCCTATCGAGTCCTTAGGTGTCGTCCAACCCAGCAAACGACCATGGCTCGTAGTTGCTCTTACGGGCTATTCTTTAGGAACCTTGGGAGTTCAATCTCCCTCACTTTTTGACTATGAAAAACAACAACTTCAAGCATAGGGCAGGTATAATACTTTGTTAAGCCGGTCTTTAATCATAACTACATGAATCGGCTAACAATTTCTCTCAATATTTTCCAGCCTTCGCTTTCTCCGCCTATCTTCAACCCTAATACTCCAGCAAACCTACCTTCCTCGGAAACCGATTTACCACCGCCTCCAGTATTGCAGCCAATGACACAAGCTCAAGTTCCCTAGGACACTCCTGTTGCTACTACAGAACGGCCGCCAAGCCGATCGATTCCCTTAGCAATGTGTTGGGATTCGATTGGTCAGACTTGGAGGATGAGGTTGACCTAGGCGTGGACAGTTTTCCAGAGGAAATCAGAAATATCTTGGCCATCTCAAAGGGTGTGTCGGCTCAAGTGGAGTCGGCTCCAAGCCTGAAGGAGAAGTTGAACAAATTTTCAAGTTGATTCACACTCCATCGGCCAATTTGCTTGAAAATGCCCAGCCGCTTAGAGACGCCATGGAAGAGGTGCAAGCCAACCTGCCAGAAATAGCTATGGCTGCACTGCTGAACATGTGCCATATTGACACAAACAAAGAAGAAGTCAATACGGCCAAGGCCAGGCTTGAGCAGTGGGCAGCACAACGTGAGGACCAGAAACTTCTTGATAAGTTGGTGGCCAACAATAAAGCCTGCAAGAGCCAATACGATGAAGAGTTTCAATCCTTGAAGGCCACCAAGGAAATGATGCTCAAACTCGAGTCGACCAAAAGAACTTTGAAAGAAGAGCTAGCCAAAGTCAATGCTTCCCTGGCCGAGGCCCAAGAGAACCTAGCATCCTCATCATCGGCCTTAAAGAATCAGAAAGTCGATTTAGGCATGGCAATAGCGTCGGTAAAGAAACAAACAGCCAAAGTTATCCATATCCCTGGTACTGCAGAAGATGACGTAAAAAATCCTTGATGACGTGTAAGAAACTATCGCTAAGGCTGCAGCAGCGTTATCGGCTCTGGGCGCCACTCTCAACAATTTTTAACTTAATTGTCCTTGTATGAAAATGTCTGTAATCGGTTCAAAAACAATGTCTGAATGTAATATGGCCGATGCGTCTTTGGACACACAGAGAATCCGTTGGATATCTTCAAGATAGGTGTCCATTGTCACCTCCTCATCATCTTCTAAGTCTGACAAAGTGAAACCCAGCCTGTCAGTAAGGGAGTCTGTTGGTTTGGTAGTAGATTCCATAGCGGGAGCAGTCGCTGCAGGAGATTTCGCATCTTTGGCAGCTTGAGTTTGAGGTGTCGTCTACGATGGAGGAGGTAGGTCTGCCTTTGTCGGGGGATCGACTAAGATATCGGCCACGGATGTCGATGGAGAGAAAGCAGGCTGCAAGAATATCACTGTTAGCCTATTTGTTGTCATTAGACTTAAATTTATTTCACAAATAGAAGTTTTACATAGCCCGTGCGGAAGCATGTGGAGAGCTCTCGCCCGACTGCTCTTGGGGCTTGCTACCCCTACTGGCCAACACCTTCTTATTTGGTCGGCCAAATTTTTTCTTTGTTAAAGAATCAACCAACGGAATTAGTTAACAAGAAAAGCAGTAAAAGTATAAAATTATAATCGATAAAGGCATGCTTACTTCGCTATTGTTTTTCATAGTTAGAAATTGAGGGAGATTGAACTCCCAAGGTTCCTGAAGAATAGCCCCTGAGGGGGCCGTGGGCCGTGGCCGTTTGCTTGGTTGGTCGATGCCTGAGGACTCCACATGTTTCTTCCCTACCACCTTGATCTACAAACAAAAGGAAAAGCCGATAAATGAAAAGTTCAAGGATATTCGGAGTTGTACAGAGAGAAAAATCTACTTAAGCCAATACCTCACCAGTTATATTAACAAGACTCGTGTTAGTATAGCCCGATGAACTAGCGTCACTACTAGAACTCGAGCCATCACTGGCAGAGTTAATAAGTGTCAGCTCTGCGAGGAGATCTAGAAAAAATTTGGCGACCACGGCCGATATGGTACGCTCCACAGGATATAGCACTGAGCAAATAGCTGACCACAAAGTAGTAAAATTACCAGCCCTTCGGGATTGAAAGATAAAGTGCAGCAGGTTTTGAAGTTGAAGGTCGTCGGCCATATGCAAGGCACAGATACACAGCGAAGCCGATCCCTTGGCCAAAGTCGATCAAAAAGCTGAAAACTAGAAGGAACCTGGCCGAATCCAAGTTGCCTAGCATATTATATAGATGGTACAACTAATAGGATGCTTGATAAGTCCAATTTTTTGTATGTAAGCCGACAGACAGTACGCTTGGGCAAATAAAAATTATGCACATATTGAGGGATTTTTCGGGCATATCATGATTGCCCGCTGCCAAGTGAGTAAATGACGGACAAGGAAAACTGTCGGCTGCCTTATAGCTAGAAAAGTCATGCTGGTTGAAGTCATCTTGATCGAGATGGAGAAAGAAGGCTAAAAACTTCCTTGCTCCGATAGGTGTGAGTTTGTGTTGGTTGCAAGAGCAAAGCATAAACTTTTCGCCAAATGATTGGCTATTTTTGAATTTAGACTCTTGGTTTCTTGAAATTTCTTCTCGGGGGTAAGGAGTGATTTCCGCTAAGTCAATTCTAAAAGATCAGCTAAATACACATTAAAGCCAGACTTGTATGAACCATAATAGACCACCAACATTGCCGACTGAGTATTGGCCTAGTCTGGTAAAAAGCCTACTGCGAATAACATGCATCATTTGGTACACTGCCCCTAAGAAGAGTTTTCCTATAGCTAGCCAACGACCCTAAACCAACTGCTCTGCTAAGACTTGGTGTACTTGCGTCGGCCCAAGGGAAACACCACAGAATAAAAATCGGTCAAGCCATAGATTTAGAAAAGCTACGTTCTCCTTATCGAACACTGGACCGATTCCTTTGTTATTGCTGATATACTTGCTCCAGCCTTTTCCCTTGGCGCGAATAAGTTTATGTTGAGGCTTGGCACTAAAGGCCAATACGTGGTCCCCATCTAGCCTTAGGTAGTATATTTGAGCTACATTCAAGAGTGTTGGGCAGATGGGACCTGTTCTAAACATGAAGGCATTAAAAGTATCCGATTAGAAGTAACAGGCTGTGGCCACTAAAGGCTCGTTAGCCTCTGGATCGGCTAGAGATAAGTGGAGGCATTCTGCTATTCCCATCCGCTCCCACTCAACTATTTTATGCGCTTCTAATCGATTGTTCCAATCTCTCTAGCCTTTCAACGCTGTCGACCAAGCTCTAAAACTTTTGCTTCATCCTTCTATGTTATACTCAGGAGCCGACAGAGGAAGACGATGAATTTCTTGGTCTATAACGACCGATGGGTCAAGGTTTCCTACAGGACCTTGGTAAAATTGGTCGCTACTATCGGGAATGTCGATGAGTACCTGTTGAGGATCCATGGTTCTCTAAACTAATTGGATGATGTCAAGTCGATGGAAGATGGAAGGGATCAGAGCACGAAAAGCAGAATTCCGAAATTGAGGGTGAAGCTAATGAAAGGAGAGTAGAGAGCTTGTGCGTGTGAAAATGACAGGAGGATGGGCTCCATATTTATAGGGGGTAAAAGGAACACTAAAGGCGAAATTTTTTCCAGAAGTGGCGATTGTGATTATGGTAAAAATGGTGCATTTTAAAGGATTGCGGCGCAATAAATGGAGCAATTACCAAAAAATAGCGGTGTAAATATTGTGAAAATCATGGTTAAGTCGATGATGACTAAAGCTAACGAAGAAGATTTTTGGAAAATAACATATTATCTTCCAAAAATGGGAGGCATATTTTACACCAGAATTTGGCAAGGTATAACCGATTTATCAAACTGAGGATAAAATTGGATATTTCTGGCCGATATCAGTTAAAAAGGAAAAAGGTCAAGTTGAAGATAGAATTGTGACTGATGTTGATTCAAAGATAGAATTTTAACTGTACAAAGACCGATACGGATCACAGTTGGCAACGCATTGGAGAAGGATACGATCGACCTATGCACTATAAAAAGGGGATCAAGGGCAAGCAGGAAGAGGATCCAACAATCAATCAAACAACTCGCATCTACTTTTTCCTGTCGATTATGAGTAGTCTTGTAATTTAGATCTGTTGTACTTTGTCATTGATCAATAAAGTTGCACATCGCCGATTGTTGATCTTCTCCGATTACGACAGGTCTGGTTTTTCTTCGATCTTATTGTGCATCGTCTTTTTGGGGAAAATCTACTTTTATCAGCCATCTAATCAGCTTTAATAAGCTGTTTAGACTTATCGTTACTTGCAATTTAATCAGCTTTGAATAGATGTTTAGATTCTTGCCGTTTATCATATTAGATCGCATTGAGCATGTTTTCCATCTACCTTGTCGATTGCAGGATCAAATCAGCTAGCACACCTTGAACCTCTTGAACCTAGCGTTTGCGTGTGTTTGAGCTGATCAATCCATCGTCACATTTTTCGACGCCAAAAAGTATGTAAACGCAATTCTGCCAAGATGTCTAAATTATCAGTCATCAAATCCATATAGTCTTGAGCCGACAATCCATTTTGCCTAGCTATTCTTATCGAGTCGATGTTAATTTTCACGGGCAAAACAGCTTCCTATCTATAAACTAACTGGTAAGGTGATACCTTTGTTGCACCATGGTAAGCAATCCAATAGGCCTATAAAGACTCCGATAATGTCATATGATAATTTCTTGGTTTTTCATCGTTCTTTCTTCTGATCAACTTGATTAACGTTTTATTTGACGACTCAACTTGACCATTAGCTTGAGCTTAATAGGGCAATGAATTCAACAATTTTATACCCAAACCCTTAGCAAAGCCCTGAAACTCATTGGACATAAACACAGTGCCTTGATCGGTCGTAATTGTCTGCCTTGATCGGTCGTAATTGTCTAAGGAATTCCAAACCGATGGATAATATGTTCTGTAACAAAGTCGATAGCTTTAATACTTGTAACCTTTTTCAAAGGTATATCCTCAACCCATTTAGAAAAATAATCGATTGCAGCCAAAATATACTTCTGGCCTTTGCTAGATGCTGGAAATATTTGTCTGATTACCTCTATTCCCCATCCTCTGAATGACTATGGCTTGATAATTGGATGTAAAGCCGATGCTGGAGTTAATTGTACATTGCCAAATTTCTAACAAGTTTGGCACCCTTTGTAATATTTAAAACAATCTTCGAACATCGTCGTTCAGAAATATCCCATACGCCTAAGTAGCCATTTCATCTTATGAGCCGATTGATGAGTTCCACAAATATCTTCATGCACTTCTCCCGTTGCCACCTTAGTTTCTTCGGCTTCAAGACATCTTAATAACAGACCCTCTAAAGTCCGATAATAGAGCACATTATTGAGCAGGACATACTTTAGGGCCTACCTCTTAATTCTCCGATCGGTGGGCTTCGCAGGATCGGTCAAATAACCTTCTATTTTTGCTCTCCAATCGGCCGTGTCAACACATGTGATCTCAGCACATAAAATTGTTTTGTCTAGCAGCTCACAATCCCTTAAATAGCCAAATACCTTATAACCCGACGCCTATTGAGCTAGGTCGTTGGCTTAAGTATTCATCTCATGAGGGACATGATGAATTACAAAAGAACTAAATGAGTCGATAAGCTTAATACATTCATCTAAATATTGACTTAAAGTTTCGTCATAACAATTATATTCCCCTCTAATTTGTTGGACTACTAATAAAGATTCACCATATGCCTCAACAGAGTCGACTCTGATATTATCGAGTAACTGTAGGCCTCTAAACAATGCTTCATATTTGGCTTAATTGTTAGAACACTTGCAATTTAGCCGAAACGCGAATTCAAAACCATACCCTTTTGGTGAAATTAACACTACTCTGATACCAACACCTTCTCGGCATACTGATCCATCAAAAAACAAATGCCAAGGGGTAATAGATACTAGATCGGTATTCATATCGATTTCGTGTCCTCTTACAAAATCGCAATCGCCTAACCCTTGATGGCCTTAGCCAATTTATATGTTAAGTCGAACTCGATGAGTGTATATGCCCATTTGCCAAGTCAACCTCGAAAAATTAGAGCTGACAGTATGTATTTTATAACATTGGTTTTACAAACAACTTTACAAGTCGATGCTAAAATATAATGCTTTAACTTGGTTCAAGCAAAATATAATGGCAAGCAGACTTTTCTACAAAAGGGTACCTAGTTTCTGCATCAATTAACCGTCAACTTAAGTAGAAAACAACCCGCCCTTACCATCAATTTCTTGTGCCAAAATGTCTCCAATCGTCACATCTTCAGCTGATATATACAATTTGAATTGTATACCTTTCCTGGGTGCGGATAAAACTGGTGGTTTGGACAAATACTCCTTGATGCACTCAAAAGCCCTCTGTTGATTGACTCCCCAAACAAATTCTTGATTTTCATTTAATTTCAACAATGGGGCAAACGATCTAATTTGGCCAGACAAATTTGAAATAAAATGCTATAAATAATTAATCTTGCTGATCAACTTCTGTAAATCTTTTTTGCAAGTTGGTGGCTTGGTTTTGGCTATAGCTTTGATCCTTTACTGATTAACCTCATTTCCTCTTTTATGGATCATAAAGCCTAAAAATTGTCCAACCGATACGCCAAAAGCACACTTGTATGGATTCATCTTTAAACCATGTGCCCTTGTTTTTTTAAATATTGTTTCTAAATCTGCTAGATGTTGTAGATCTTTCTTAGATTTTACAACAATACTATCGATGTAAATTTTCACAATATGGCCAATTAAATCATGAAAAATTAAATTTATGGCACGTTGATATGTTGCACCAGCATTTTTCAAGCCAAAAGTCATTACGACTCACTCAAATAAGCCTAGGGCTTTAGGGCACCTGAAAGCTGTCTTAGGTATATCGGCTTCTACCATGAATATCTGATTATATTCGGCATTACCATTAAGAGAACTAATAATCTTGTTCCCCGATGCAGCATCGATAAGCATATTGGCTATTGGCATCGAATACTCATCCTTAAGTGTTGCTTTATTTAAATCCCTAAAATTGACAAACACCCTGAGTTTACCATTCTTCTTCATAACATGAATGATATTGAAAACCACTCAGCTTATCGACAAGGCCTGATAAACTTAGCCTCTAACAATAGCTCAATCTCTTCTTCTATAGTATTATACAAGGCCGATTAAATCACCTAGGGGACTGCTTAAACGGCCGATAACCTGATTTTATGGGAAGCCGATGTTCAACAAGTTGTCGGCTTAAACTAGGCATCTCATGATACTCCCAAGCAAAGCAATCTTTATAATTTTTTAACATCTTGACCAACTCCCCCTTATAATCTATGGCTAATTTTGAACTAATAAAAGTTGATCTTTTTATATCCCTATCACCTATGTCGACTTCATCTAGTAAATCAGTTGATGTGAAACCTTGGCCTAATTTATCGACTTCTTGAAAATCTTCAATGGCCTCATAGCTATATGTTGTTTGCCGATAGCTTCGCATTTTATCTTGTATGCCTTTATTGCTGATTTGGACTCCATCGGTGCAAAATTTCACTTGTCCGACCAAGCGTGCTTAGCCTTACATTGATCAAAATTTAAGCCATGTTTTATTGATGTAGATGAAATCACAGTCGTGCAGGGTTTTACCTGATATGCACTCAGCCTCGTCATGTTGCCAATTCAAGTTAGAACTATCCACGGCTATGTGAGCCAATGTGTCAGCTTGGATCACATCAACTTCATCCC
This sequence comes from Otatea glauca, assembly GCA_036346275.1. NCBI lineage: Eukaryota > Viridiplantae > Streptophyta > Magnoliopsida > Poales > Poaceae > Otatea > Otatea glauca. The sequence goes on from CM070713.1 coordinate 8,433,987, forward strand.
CATTCCATTGAATGAGCATCTGATGCATGGTCGATGGGATACAACAGTTGGTGAATCCAATCTCACCCTAACAGAACGTTGTAATTCCATTCAACATCAACAACAAAAAAGGCGGTCGGCAATGTTTTATTGTCGACTGTTAGCTCTGTCACCATGACCCCTTTTGCCTTAATAGGATTGTATGTGAAGCCATTTAAGAACATGTTAGTTTTAATAAGGTCTTCATCGGACTTGCCCAACTTTTTGCACGTGGTGTAGAGCATCAGGTTGACAGTGCGCCTCCATCGACCAGCATCCTTGATATCAGCTCTCCATTAATATGACCATTCAAATATAATGGCTTCAGATGCCGATGATTGTCTTGAGGCTTCTCAAAAACTGCATCTTGAGCCCCTAAGCACAACTGGGCAAAAGCCTCTTTAGCAGACGTAGTACTTATTTTGAATTCGGTCGACAAAGTGAATACCATTTTGATGTCCATCGGAGGTGGCGAGTCATCTCTAATCACGGGCGAATCCAAATCGTCGACTGAGTCGAATTCATTCTCAACCGGTTCTTTTTTCCTCCACTCCTTTTTAGCGATTTTCATTGGCCGAAGCTTGTTAAAGGTTTCGTCTATTTGTTTTTCCTACTCAGCTTCTCTCATCTCCTGGGTCCTTAAGTCTCTGAAGTCGTCTATGTTGTGATCGGCTAAGCCTTGGAGGACACCATGTAGGCTTAGGTTCAATCGGCTCATGTATTTTTCCTACCAGATCAACCTTAACTGTAGAACTTGATCCTTCTTCCGGTCAAGTTTGCTTCTAAATTGGCCTAGAAATCCTTTCATGGACCGATCCCTTATTGATTTGTTCATCACAACAGCCCTATATCGGCTCAGATATTCTGTCTTTAACCGACCGTCATTGCAAGTCACCTTGACGCAAGTAGTGTTCCATTGGACATGTGAACGGTGACGACAAAGCTAAGCCCCTCTCCCAACAGAACTGCCAAAAGAGGCACCTTTGGGGAGCCTTTTCAAGGTTGTCGGGCTATACATATTATCTAGCCAACACGTAGGGTAACGTGGCCTGTTGTTTCTTCTTTCATATTTTTCCAATAGTTGGGAGAAAGTTGGCTTCGGCTTATGGATCGGCTTTCGTAGTGGCAATGCTCTCTCAGCCTTATACCATTTGCCGATATGTAAGTCTCCATTTGGCTTAATAGTTCTTGAATTCTTCCCTTCTGTTGGAGGGGTTTATTACCTTAGGAGCCTTTAGTTGCCAAGTGTGCAAGCCATGGGGGAGGCCCCCTTGTGCCCTATGAGAGGTCTCCTCAGACCCCACAGGCGTACCCCGTGGGAGGCCTTCGCATACCCCGCGTGCATCCTCTGTGGGCATGCCACACGGGAGGTCACCTCATGCCCCGTGGACATACCTCACGGGCATGCCCCGCGGGAGGTCCCATTGTGCCTTGCGGGAGGTCTCCTCAGACCCCGCGGGTGTACCCCGTGGGAGGCCTCCTCATACCCCGCGTGCATCCTCCGTGGGCACGCCACACGGGAGGTCACCTCATGCCCTGTGGACATACCTCACGGACACACCCCTTGGGAGGTCCCCTTCATGCCCCGCTGGCTCTCCAAAGGAAGTACTGGGGTTGGTCTCCAATCCTCCAGGGGTCTTGTCCCGCTCTCCATTAGTAGGGCGCATGGCGGGGTGCCCGACCCAAGGGCGTGCCCTCTGCAGGCACCCTCATGCCACTTGGGACCAACCGTCGATGGGAGTCACCAAGACCCCTGTGGGACCCCAGAGTCAGTGGTCTTCTCACAAGATGATGACATGGAATCCACTACCTCCTTACGGGAATGACCAAGATGCCCCGCCAAAGTCATTGCAGTAGAGGTAGGATGGTACTTTGTGTAATAGGCTGGGCGCCTATAGAAACAAACTATAACCTATACCTGTAACGAGGACTCCCACTGAATACAAGTCACACAACTGGTGTGTCCCCCGGGAGCCTGGACCAAGAGAACCCTCTCTACTCCCCTCGGAGAACACATCGACAGAAGTAGGGCGTTTGCTTAGCGCCTGAACCTGTATAAACTCTTGAGCCAACTTAAAGTGAGGCGACCGTGATCTTCAGGGTTTCCCTGTCACTAGAGCTTGACTGAACGTCAATATGACGTGCAACTCTTGACCCTATGTCTTGTATCGGCTCTTTTTTCTTTCTAGAACATTGGACCATGTTGATCCGGAAGGGATTAACATCCAACTGTATTGTCGGCTCTTCTGCGAATTTAAGTATTATGAGAAAAATATTGCAATAGTAGATTAAAAATATTGCAGTCGGAAAATATTGCAATCTAGTATTATGAGAGAAAGAATGATGCCATTTGCAATACCTTCGCTTCTAAATTTCTTCAATCAACAATATAGTGTGTCCTTTAGGCAACCGTATTATTTTTTCTTACCGTTTTTAGATAAAAATATGTTCACATTTAGAGACATCAAAAGCATATTTCATTTCTGACTTATTTGTAGTCGGCTTAAGCCACAAAGTTCCCATTTAGCTATATTTATTTCAGCCTGATCATCTTTCGATGAATCACTCGAACTGTATTCAACGAGGTTAACTGACGAATACTCATACCAGGGGAACCCCAACGGCCCAGGGTGACGAGGAGGCTGCCTCAAGCATAGCTCAAGCCTAACAGCCGCCTCGTGCCCGCCATCGACCAAAGTACTGCGGGCCACACATGACGCCCATTCTCGACCGATCGGGTAGGCATCCCGACCAAGCGGGCTCCGACCTCCGCTGGGTCGGGATCCCGACCGACCAAACCAAGGCAACCTCCGCCAAGGGCCGCGTGTCGAAGCCTTCGCCACCGGCACCACGCGCCTACGACGGGTCAATCAAAGTGGTTGTACGAGAGCAGTGGCTCTTTCCCAAGATGATATAATGACCGCCAAGTCAAGCTTCCGATCCCATCAACCGCCACGCATAAGGCGAAGGCACACCCTCCCGAGGCAAAGACTCAACGCCAACACTTGTCGCGCATGAAGCGGTGCGCCATTTCCCGATGAAACGGCTAACTGCCCTGCCCAGCGAGACTACCAACCCGGCGTGGGCAAGACCGACGATGACCAGCCGTCAGAGCGAAGAACCGAAGCTCCTAGCATAGGTTGCGTCGCCCTCCCCTCTCCCAATTCTCGATGTAACCTGCCCCTTCCGCTACATAAAGGGAGGCAGGAGCCCTGGGAGAGAGGAGAGGAGAGGAGAGGAGGAGGGGGGAAAGAAGAGAGAAAAAAGGAGAGGGGGGAAAGAAGAGAGAAAAAAGGAGAGAGGTTTCTTCCGGCTAAGTCTTTACGAATAGGCAACTAGCACCCCGGTGCCCAAGCTCTCTGCTCTTGTAAACAATCGTGTAGTCATCTGCACCAAAGGAAATATATTATCACCACACGAACTGGAGTAGGGACATTCGGCCCGAACCAGTATACACCTTGGGCTCTCGAGTCTAACCATTCAGGGAGTAGGAACGCGTGGCCCCTTAGACTTACAAATTTACTTGCCGGTGCTCGAAACGCCGACAGTTGGCGCGCCAGGTAGGGGCCTTTGCGCGTCTCCGTCAACGTCTCCGGACTCCCGTTTGCCTCCCTGATGGCATTCTTCACCGCGTGACGACCGATCAAGTTGGGAAGCGGATCCGCTTTGGCTCCCTCGCCTTCGCCGCCACTTCGATGGGAGGGCTCGTGCTCATCCCAACCACTTTCGGAGATCAGGCACCCGTCGGGAGCCTGAGCGCCATCTCTGGCAACCTCGCCAAACCCCGGCTTGGGGCACCCCAACAGGCCCCGAAGCCGGAACCCGAGGAGCACATCGCCACTTCTGGCAATAGCTCCCGTGGGCTCGGGCAAGTGACCATGTCACCCCCCGTAGGCTCACACCTTGTGGCAATGGCCGGCTACATGCCGGCCTCTGTCCATGAGTTGCTGGAAGATTCTTCCAGCCACGACTCCAGCTCCGACACGGAGCACCCTACCCGCAGGCGGCACTCTCGCGAGTGCAACATGGCGGGCACGGTCGACTTGACCGCAACCCCCGCGGCTACGGGGGCCCCCATCCGGCGCACTAAGGCGCAGGAGGAGGAATACCAACGCGAGCACGCTGAACGCGCTCAAGCTCGCCGCGCTGAGCTTCAGCGACAGCGCGAAGAGCTGGAGGAGCGAAGGGCCGAGCTCGACCAGCTCCAGGCCAACCTGGAGCAGGAGGAGCCCGAGCCCCCGCAGATGCTTGGCGGCGCGCGCGGGCGCACACGCCAGGTACACCACAAGCTGGTGGAAGAGTCTGACGACCCTCAGTTCTTCCCCCACGCGAGTCAGAACGTGGCTGCGGCTGCAATGCTGCTCCGAGGCTGCCGAGCCACCGACCGGAGGCCAAAGCCACGCACGGAACCTCCAGGGTGGTGGAGCGTCGCGCCATGCAGCACATGCAGGCCTCTGGCTCCTACCACTCGGGTGCCACCTCGCCACCGGGCCGCATACCGCTTGAGCGGGCCGGGGCCGCAAAGCAGCAACGCGCCCACGAACAACCCCAGCCTCGCGCACCCGGCGGCGCCGCCTCAAGAACGACTATGACATTCGCGCCACCCTCGAGGCGCGGAGAAAAGCAGCGGATGAGGCCGCCCACTCGCGTGTTGTGGATAGCGGACGCCATCACCACCGAAGCCCAAGCCCCGATGGTCCGGACCACGGGCCTTCTGCTAGGGGATTCGCCGTGCGGATTTCCCTGCCAGATTCAGGGCACCGACCAACATTGCCAAATACACCGGGGCCACAAACCCCGGCGTATGGCTTGAGGACTATCGGCTCGCGTGCCGGGTAGGGGGAGCAATGGATGACCTCTTTATCATCCAATACCTCCCTATCTACCTTGCGGACTCGGCTCGAGCTTGGCTCGAGTACTTGCCCGCAAAGACCATCAGGAACTGGGCTGACTTGAAGACCCTCTTCGTCGGTAACTTCCAGGGCACCTATAAGCGCCACGGAACTCCCGGACTCAAGAGTCAGCAAGCAGCCGGCCAGAGAAACTCTCCGGATTACATCCGCGCTTCTCCCGCCAATGCAACGAGCTCCCGACATCTCCGACACCGATGTCGTGGGGCATTCATCTACGACACCTTCTTGCATGGCCTTGGTGCACAAAGGCCGGCCGTGTCAAGCCCAGACCACCAAGGAGATTCGGATATCGCCACCAACCATGCCTCCGGCGAGGAGGCTGTGGGGGCCATCTTCGAAGGAGGAAAGGCCCAACAAGAGCCCGCACCCGAGCCGGTCCCTTCCGACCGCTCCGACAAGCGGGCGGCATGGAAAGGTGTCCGCGAGGCCCAATGGTCGCACTGCCGACCGACCGCCAGCGGCGAGTGCGACCGACCGTCGCTCCCGACCACTTCAAAAGTTGATGGACAGCCCGTGCCTCAAACCACGGGTTCCCGTCAAACACAAGTACCGGATCGCGAGGTCTCCGAGGCGTTTCCTCTCGGCGCCCCACGATGCCGCGGGGCAAAGGAAAGAAGCCAGCCCCGGCCCCAAGGGTCGCGGAGAAGATGGCGGACGACGAGTTCCCAGAGCCCGACGGCTGCCTCATGATCTTTGGTGGACCGGCATGCTACGCCGACAAGCGTCGGCTCAAGCTCGCCTACCGCGAGGTCCACACCATCACGCCAGCCGTCCCCCAATATCTTCGGTGGTCAGAATCCCCGATCACCTTCGATCGGACCGATCATCCCGACACGCCCCACAACCGGAAGATACCCGCTGTGGTCAACCCCATCATGGGGAAGAAGCGCCACGAAGGTGCTAATGGACGGTGGCGAATCCTCAACATCCTCTATGTTGAGACGCTTGACGCCATGGGGGTCCCCCGCTCGAGTCTCCGACCGAGCAAGGCGCCTTTCCACGGCGTCATCCTCGCCAAGAAGCCCACCGCCGGGCGGTCGACCGCCGCCACCTTTGGAGGACCAGAAAATTTCCGCACCGAGACCCTCACTTTTGAGGTCGTGGATTTCCCCGGCTCCTACCACGCTATCCTGGGGAGGCCATGCTACGCCAAGTTCATGGCGGTCCCCAGCTACACCTATCTGAAGCTGAAGATGCCCGGGCCGCGGGGAGTCATCACCGTGGCTTCGTCCTTCCAGCTCGCTTACAACTGCGAGCGAAGCAGTTGCGAGCTAGCGTCGGCGGTCATCGCGTCCGCCGAGCTCGTCAACCTCCGGAGGGAGGCCTCCGAGTCCGCCCCTGAGTCTAGCAAGTCGGGGCGGGATCCTTCAAGTCCGCTGAGGACACGAAGAAGGTTGCGGTCGATCCCGGGGATCAGACCAAGACCGTGCGGGTCGGAGCCACACTCCCCGCTAAATAGGAAAGCGCGCTCGTCGACTTCCTCCGCGCCAACAACGATGTCTTTGCATGGAAGTCCTCCGACATGCCGGGAATTCCCACGGAAGTCGTCGAGCACTACTTGAGCATCCGACCAGGCTCAAAGCCGGTCGCCCAACGCCTGCGCCGCTTCGATGAGGAGAAGCGCAGGATCATAGGGGAGGAGATTGTCAAGCTTCTGGCTGCAGGGTTTGTAAAAGAGGTACGCCACCCCGAGTGGCTGGCCAACCCTGTACTTGTAAAAAAGAGGAATGGGCAATGGAGAATGTGCATTGACTATACGAGTCTCAACAAGGCGTGTCCAAAGGACCCGTTCCCCTTGCCCCGCATCGACCAAGTCATCGACTCCACCGCGGGGTGTGAGTCCATTTCCTTCTCGGATGCCTACCGCTATCACCGATAGCTCAAGGAGTCCGACCAGCTCGCGACCGCTTTCATCACTCCGTTTGGCTCGTTCTGCTACATAACGATGCCATTCGGACTAAAAAACGCGGGCGCTACATACCAGCGATGTATGCAAACGTGCTTTAACGACCAGATCGGCCGCAACATTGAGGCGTACGTCGACGACATCGTCGTGAAGACCAGGAAGGCCGACGACCTCATCACCGACCTAGGGGAGACCTTCGCGAACCTCCGGCGGTTTCGCATAAAGCTCAACCCCGAGAAGTGCGTCTTCGGGTCCCCAAGGGAAGCTCGCTTCATCGCCTCCGAGCGTGGCATCGAGGCCAATCGGAGAAGATCTCGGCAATCGTAAGGATGGGCCCGGTTGGCAACCTCAAAGGGATCCAGAGGCTAACTGGATGCCTTGCAGCCTTAAGCCGTTTCGTGTCTCGCCTTGGCGAGCGCGGAATGCCGCTCTACAGGCTGCTTAAGAAATCCGACCGCTTCAGCTGGACCCAGGAGGCTCAGGAGGCCCTCACCCGCTTGAAGGCCTTCTTGTCCTCACCTCCGGTCCTGGTTGCCCGGCACCAGGTGAACCGCTACTTCCTCTACATCGCCGCCACTCGCCCAAGTCGCCGGCCATGCCCTTGTGGTGGAACGAGCGGAAGAGGGCCGAAACTCAAGGTACAACGGCGACCTACTTCATCGAGGTGCTTTCCGAGTCCAAGGCTCGGTATCCGCAGTGCGTAAGCGCGCTCTCGCAGCTGCTCATCGCCAAAAGAAAGCTCGCCCATTACTTCGACCAAAGACGCCATCACCGTGGTGACCACGCCGCCGCTTCGGCGAGATCGCCCACAACCGCGACGCCTCAGGAAGGATAGCCAAGTGGGCGCTCGAGCTTAGTGGTCACGGCATAACATACGTTCCTCGAACGGCGATCAAGTCACAGGCCCTGGCCGACTTCGTCGCCGAGTGGACCGAAGCCCAGGCGCCACCGGCGCTCGAAGACCCCGAGTACTGGACGATGTACTTCGATGGGTCCTACACCAAGAGCGGCGCGGGCGCGGGAGTTGTCATCGCTTCTCGCCGAACACTTCAATACGCCATCGTTGCTCTTGATGCGACCAACAATGTCGCCGAGCACGAGGCTCGCCAACGGTCTCCGATCGCCGCCGACCTCGGCCGTCGACTTACGTCCCACGGGACTCCAAGCTTGTCGTCGACCAGGTCATGAAAGCGCCGAGCCCGAGACGCCCGCATGGCCGCTGCATCGTCGAAGCGTGCAAGCTCGAGGAGCGGTTCAAGGGTTTCGAGCTCCACCATAGCTACAGACGCTACAACGGTGAGGCCGATTACCTAGCCAATCTTGCCTCCAGTAGAGAGCCAGTCCCACCTGGGATCTTCGTCTGCGACCTTCTGCTTCCTTCCGTCCAGTTGAACCCAGTGGCCGAGCGGCCACCCGACCTGCCGAGCGCGGTTGTTCGATCACGCCAAGGCGGTCGAGCATAATCCGCCGGGTCGAGCGCGATGTACTAACGACCGAGTCCGACCGAGGAAGCCCTTCATCGATCGCTTGACGACGGATCGCTTCCCATCGACCGACCGAGGCTCGGCGCCTTGCTCGACGGCGCGAAATCTTTCGTCCCGGTCGGGCGCACCTTTACAAAAGGAGTCCCTCCGAGTCCTCCGTGTGTATCCCGCCGACCAAGGAAAACAATCACGGTCGATATCCATGGCGGGTCTGCGGTCACCATACCGCACCCGTCCCTCGTAGGAAAAGCCTTTCGACAAGGTTTCTCTTCGCCGACCGCCGTGGCCGACGCCGAACAGATTGTACGCACTTGCGAAGGATGCCAATTTTTCGCCGCGAGACGATCCGCCGGCAGCCTTGCGACGCGATCCCCATCACATGGCCATTTGCGGTGTGGGGACTCGATCCGGTTGGGCCTTTCAAGAAAGCGCCCGGGGCTTTACTCATCTCCTCGTCGCGGTGGACAAGTTCACCAAGTGGATAGAGGCTGCCGGTCGTGGCGCCACGTCGGTGCAAGCGGCCACCTTCTTCCGCAACATCGCCTTTCGGTTTGGAGTCCCGAACTCTATCATCACCGACAACGGATGCAGCTTCACGGGAAGGAGTTCCTCGAGTTCTGCGGACGACTTCAACATCCGCGTCGATTGGGCAGTCGTGGCCCATCCGCGGACTAACGGTCAGGTCGAACGCGCAAACGGCATGATCCTCCAAGGACTCAAGCCACGGATCTTCATCGATCAAGCATTTCATGGGCGATGGGTGGCCGAGCTACCCTCCGCCCTCGGAGCTCGCGGACCACACCGACTTCGAACCGGGTTTACACGTTCTTCATGGTATTCGGCGCTGAAGCTGTCTTGCCAACCGACCTGGAATATGGCGCCCCAAGATTACAAGCCTTCGACGAGGCTCGGGGGCTCGCCTCGCAACAAGACACCATCGACCAGCTTGGCGAGGCGCACGATGTGGCCATTCTACGATCGGCCAAGTATCAACAAGCCCTGCGGCGTTACCAAAGCCGCCAGGTTCGAGGGCGATCCTTCAGCGCTGGCGACCTGGTCCTACGTCGGGTCCAGACCAGCAAAGACAAGCACAAGCTCTCGCCGCCCTGGGAAGGCCCCTTTACCGTCGTAGAGGTTCTTCGGCCTGGCACCTTCCGACTCAGGGACACGGATGGCCGCGTCCTCCCCAACGCATAGAACATAGAAAAGTTAAGGCATTTCTATCCCTAAGTCCTTTTCTTATTCCTTGCGTCGTTTTTACTTCTCCTTCCGAGCACCTGGTCGCCGTGCGATGCTCGGGGGCTGCCTGTTGGCGCCCCCATTCAGGCTGCTTCTGGTCGGCGCTTATCGGGTCGGTAACCCGGCCGGTCACGAGGTCTTTCCCAAGCGGTAACCCTCTCGACCCGAGTGCTACGGCCTACGCCCCAGCGGCTATGGTTGCTAAGTAGCACTTCGCGGAAGAAGGAAGTACCCGAGCGGAGTGACCTTTGGTCGGTCGGGAACACTCCTCTCCCGTGCAAACACGGCTAACTCACGCGCTTATGCGGGTCGGTGACCCGACTGGTCACGAGGTCCTTCCCAAGCGGTAACCCTCTCGACCCAAGTGCTACGGCCTACGCTCCGGCGGCTACGGTTGCGAAGTAGCACTTAGCGGAAGAAAGAAGTGCCCGAGCGGAATGATCTTTGGCCGGTTGGGAATATTTCTATCCCTCACAAGTGCGTGTAACTGCTGCGTAGCCAAAAGTTCCTATTCTCTTTGCCCCTCCCGAAGCGACCCGACCTACGCATAAGTGACCCTGGTGGTCCTTAAAGCTATGGCCGGTCGAACGCCCACCATAACACAAAAGAAGGCAAGAGACGTATTGGAACTCACTAAATTTTAAGTTTATTCACATATGATAAGTCTTTTACAGCAAAGTGAGACATGTTCTGACTTCTTCCTATTTCCTGTGGAGGACGTTCTGGGGGAAGATCCGGTCAGCAATCTCTCGGGCGTACGGCTCAACTTGGAGTTCGAACCGATCAACCTCCTCCTCGGTTCGGTTCCCCGCGATCCCGCTCCCAACAGTGCCAAGGTCAATTCCATCATAATAAGAAATGGCGTTGACAAGGGCCGACGATGCTCCAAGCACAGTCCCCTCGCTCACCGAGCCGAGGACGTGCGCGGGCACTCCAGCCAGGATGGCGGCGAGCGAGCTTGGGCCCGGCACGACCTCGAGCACTTCGTTGCATACCTCTTGGGCGGCCTTTTGGAGGGCCGCCGACTCGGCAGATAGCTCGGACCGCTCCTCCTCCGCCATCTTCTGCGACGCCAGAGCTACGTCCCGGGACGTGGTCGCCACGTCGCGAGGCGCCCATCGCCGCCTGCGCCTCAATAGCGGCGCTTTCGATTCTTCTAGCGGGCACTCTGCGGATTACAACATCTCCAGATGAGCACGCCTTATGAGTCGCGCTGGCAGAATCGACTGAGGAGTTGAGACACTTACCGGCTGCAGAGCTCGCCAAGTTGCTAGTTTCTTCCCTGACTACCTCGTATGAGGTCCTCAAGGAAGCCAGCTTCTTCCGAGCGGTCTCCCGCTCAGAACGTACTCGGTCGGCGTCTTTCCGGGCCTGGTCCCGCTCATCTCGCAGACGGGTCGCCTGCGCTAGCTCGGCCCCCTCTGCAGTGACGGCGGCATCCTTGGCGCTGGCAGCCTCCGCCAGGAGGTACTCGAGTTCCGCCACCCTCGCCCTCAGGGACTTGGCCCCCAGGCGCTCTTCGAAGAGGGCCTTCGTGGCCTGATCCAGCTCTTGGCGGGTCTCCGCCGCTTCTGCCCGCCTGATGGTCAGAGCCTCTTGAGCCATGCGTAGCTCAGGGCGCAGCCGATTGTATTCCTCCACAGCAACCACCCACTGGCTGTCCGAGCGCTGTAGGAGCTCGGCCTTGCCCTCAGAGCGGACCCGCAGATGCTGCAAAATGCAGACACTCCATCAGTCTCGCCGCGAATTCATCAGAAGTTACGAAAAGTTGGGCTTTCGATCAACTTACCATGCTAACCGGCCGGACTCCCCCGACCATCGCGTCCAATGCCCTGCCGGAGGATTCGAGAGCGAGAGCCAGACCCTTTCGGATCTAGTCTATCTCGCCCGGCGTCTGGCGCCTTCTTTCGGAGAGCGGCCCACTCGCTCTCCTCCGCTTCGTCTATGGTCCCCGACCTATGGGCCACGCCCGGCAACAGGTCCTCGGTCGCCCGTTCGGATGGGACGCCGCCCGACCAGGCCACCACGGGCAAGGGTGGTGGAATTGGCCCCTCGGGAATCCCCTCGGCGACCTGCGCTATGGGGGCCTCGGCCGATACCTCCCTTGAGGCACGGGTCGGACGTCTCGGTGCACCGGCCCGTCTCGCCAATGAGCTCACGGGTAGCGTCGTTGATTCCCCCTCCGTAACGACGATCGCGCCACCCGGCGGCGTCCCCAGCGGAGGCGGCGGGAGCCCCTCACCGACCTTGGCCTCTGAGTGAGGCCCCGTCCCTCCGATGGCAAGCGCGCCCTCCGCGCGCCCCGGCTCGGCCGCCTGCGCCACGACCATCGCCAACCCAGTTGGCGTCTCCGGCACCAACTGCAGCGCCCCGCCGCCGTGCGACTCCTCCGGTGGCAGGAACGGCGCCGTCCCTTGCGGAGCCACCACAGGGCGCGCCGCAGCCGCGGCCACGGTCACACCCGTATAGGTGCTGCACATCGCAAGCACTTAGGAGCTGTTCGGGCGGCTTTGTGGCAACAATGTTCAAACGAGGAAAAGGGGTACTTACTGAGCCGAGCGAGCGCGCGGCAAGCGCGCCCTCTTTGCCGGTCCCCCTCCAAGGGGCAGATCCGCCGGCCGCTTCCCCGAAACCACCTCCACTGGAGGCACGACGACGACATCGACCGCATGGTCGCCCTCCGCCTGGGACCCCCCGGCCGTGGTGCCTGCGCAGTCACCCTCCGACGGGCCCCCGCTCGGGCCACCGCCGGTCGACGAGTCAGAGAAGAACCCACGGTATGGGTGACCGGGGCTGCCCCCGCTGCTGTCGGTGGAGGTCGCCCCCGCAGCGGTGGTCTCAGACTCGTCCTCACCACGCGCGGCCCTCGCCGCAAGCTCCTCCTTCTTCTTCTTCCTCTTCTCCTCCTTCCGCTTCTTGCGGGAGGAGTCGAGCTGTGCGGCCTCCGCACGAGCCGCTGCCCTCGACGCCTTCTCCCCCGGGAGCAACGCCCGGGAGACCATTCCCAAGAGCCCCTAGAAGATACGAAAACACTGGTCAGACCGGGCGCCAAAGGCAAAGGGAAGAGAGAGGCGAGAAGAAGTCCGCTCAACCTACC